>JANBXA010000372.1:21355000-22555000 GCA_030556225.1 Cricetiscus sungorus | reverse complement strand
CAAAGTCTGGCACATTACCTCCTCACTGCATACAACCTGTGCAAGACATTCCACCATAGGAAATGGACTCTCAAATCCAGACATAGATTCTAGTCCCAATGCCAGGGGCCACTCAAACAGACCAAGATACACAACTTGTGCTCACATGCAGAGGCCCTAGTTAGTTACCATGCAGGCTCCCAAGCTGTTGGACTAAAGTCAGTGAGCTCCCATGAGCTCTAATAAGCCATCCGTGTGGATTTCCCTGTCTTAAAAGATTCCAGAATATTCATTATTCTTAAGGTTATAATATAGTTATAACTTGCCCCATTCCCCTTTTTTTTCTTTTCAAACATTCCCATACACCTTTTTCCTCTCTCTTTCATATTCATAGCCTCTCATTGTCAACAATTGTTATCTGATATACAGTTATATAATTATATAATTCCAATTATAACTTAAAAATTTGTGTAATGTTATGTGTATCCATGTTTTCAGTGCCGATTATACAACCATTGATGTTGTCTTTCCTGGAGAAGATTTCTCACAATTCCAGCTTTTCTCGGCTGACTGTAGTTCTTTATGTAGTGTTAGCTGAATAAAGAAGACACTAATGAACCTGTCAAAATAGACAGGGAAATGCCTATGAGGCTTCAACTCAACACAAAGAACTACAGGAAACTGAATGTTCCATATTAGTAGAATAAATAATTTCTGACTGAAAAAGAAACTAGAATACTTCTACTTTAAAATCCATTTAACCTATTTAATTTTATGACAAGTAAGAGAAATCACATTTCCCAAAATGAAGTTTAAATCACAGATTTATAAGATATATGAACATTGCAATGAATGTGTTTTAAATTATCAGTCCCTCTTCATTGCCCCCATGTAAATGCAGTAAGTAGTGAATCACGCTGTAATGAGGACATCAGAACAATGATGTGTGCAAGTTTATATGATTACCTTACACTTCTGTTTCAGTCATACACATTTCATTTTCAGTTAATGAAATCTTCTCTGTGGTCTATTTCTTATCATATTGTTTTATGCATCAAAATTATCCTAATGAGAAAAATATGGGAGATGTTTATGAGAATACTACTCTCTAGTCTATAATTTTAAAGAAAGTATAAAGGGAGTAGTAAGCACTCAGGAGGTTTAAGTAACAAAGTTACAGTGAAAATTATTCAAACTGGTACTAGTTCATACACTTATCTTTTTTGCTCATGAATAGTAAGAGTGAAAGAAAATCCCTTATTTCAATTCTCTACTTTTAAGTATCCATCAGTTTTGTGTATGATAAATCTTATTTTATGTCTAAATAGAACTATGACATGTCTGTTCAAAGTTAATATAAACCTTTCACATGCAACCTGAAGGTACATACCCTGTATCTTACATTGCATCTCTGTAATACCACACAATAGTAAATTAAGATGTAACATAATTCTTCAATCTACAATTAAATTTTCTTTAAAAAATACCCAAAGTGATGCTTGAAAATGAAATATATTGATGTACTTTCTGTTCTCTTCTCATTCTAAAATTTTGAGTTACTATATTTTACTATCATGAGACTTTGTGTCCTTGAAATACAAATGTTCTAGCTAACAGCATAAAGCAAATCCAGAGACTACTGAACAAGTTCCTGACGTTAAAATATCAAATCATTTGGTTCAACAACTGTCATTATTATAATTTTTTGAGAAAAATATGGTTTAGGAGATCATGCTTAGAGAACATACTCATGATTTCAAGCCCACACAATATTTTAATTCCATAAGGTACGTGGGTGGGTATTTCAATTTGACATAGTTTTGTGTTATTTTTTACATGCAAAATTATTATCAGATGGAGGAGAAATTAAACAATTCTGAACATGATAAAAGAAAACCCACAGTGTTCTTGACATATATTACCAATTTTAAACTATTGCTAAAATGTATTCACTTTTGGAAAATGAACAATCTTAATGACCTAATAATAACAAATTTAATAAAAATAAATATAGAAAGCTTTTATTGAAATATCCAAAGGAAATATTCTATTAAGTTGTTAGATATATAGAAGTAGGAAAAATAGCTAAGACATTTTGTGTGTGTGTGTGTGTGTGTGTGTGTGTGTGTGTGTGTGTGTGTGTTTAGAGAGAGAGAGAGAGAGAGAGAGAGAGAGAGAGAGAGAGAGAGAGAGAGAGCAAAAGAGGAGGGAGAAAATACTTGACTGATAGTGAGCTTTTTAATGGAATACAAAGTTGACTTTTATGGAACTAAAAAATAGAATGCTTCACTGATTTTGTCATTAAAACTATATCTCAAATTATGATAGAGCAATGTTTTTTTGATTAACAAGGACATCATTATATTCTTACCAACAACCTAGCATATAAACAAAGAAGGGTAAACTCAGTCTCTCTTCATGTTTTCTATTTTTTGGCAATCAGTGAAACTACTGTTATAACAGATAATTTTTCATGTTATAGGACAATTCAAAATATTCTGTATCAATTGAGTCATTAAATGATATGGTTTTAATAAACTCTTATTTTTAAAAAATAAGCAGGAAATTGTAATTTATAGCATTCTTGGTAGAAATGGTCATTTTGCATTCTTATTGCTCCCTGTGATATTGATTGAAGACTATTAAAATACATTGCACTACATTTCTTCTTCTCCCAATGTAATCCATTACTCTTTCTCATATTGAGATCTTGCCATATAGTCTCCATTTTGGGTATATTTATTGGAATTAAAGATCTAAAGAATTATTGGTAGAAAAAACATATCAACATTTTGAACTTCTGATCATTATTTCCCAAAATGAAATTTAATTGGGGAGCAGGACAAATGAATAGAACAGGAAGCTGTCAGTTAAAATGAGTAATGCTGTGAAGTAACAATAACAATTAGAGAAAAGAAGCTGCAAATTCTAGAGAATGCAGCAGGGAATATGTAGTTGATCTTGAAGAAAGGAAAGGGAAGGGTAAGAAATGGTGCAATTATATTTTAAGCAAAACAAACAAACAAAAATATCAAGTAGTAATACAAATAAATAAATAATAGAAATAATGAGAAACATTAATATTAAGAGCCAGAGCCAGTATATATAAAGAACTAAACAGATTATTAGTGATTGCCATCTGCAGTGCAGCAGGGGTCCCAGAGAGGAAGGTGATAGGTGACCAAGACACAACTTTAGTTTTACTTCAAGAACAAAGGTGTTTTTCTAGCCCTACCGCTGTTTATAATTTGTTTGGCTAGTTCAAGGATAGCATTGCAGCAGAGGTTGAGGACATAGTACATGTGACACTTCCTCTGAGTCCTTCCTACTTCACTCCCCTTCTCTGTGGCCTTGTTAGGCCCACGAAGACATTCTTCTGAGGCCTTCTTTCTTGTCCGACATTTACTGACCTCAACTGGATCATGATGGTGTGCTTGAGAAAGAAACTACATACTAAAAGATAATAGATATCCAAATGCTAAAACAAAGACCACAGCAAAAGAAACAAAACCCTGCGAATCTAACAGATGTTTGTTTCCAGATAATCACTCTGATAATTTAAAGATCTATAAATTAGAGGTACAGAACAATTAATAATGCTGCTAAACACAATGAGCATCCTTACGGAAATGGTATCAGCTGTATAAAGCTTGCTATCTGGTTCAAAATGATTCATGATTAATAAAAGCATAAATAAAAAAATAATGTTTTTTTTTTATGATGAAACTACTGTCAGGGGTACCTTAAAAACTCTCTAATACAAAAGTAATATATTTCCTTAAACCAGTTATCAAAACTCTGATAATTAAGAATGTCTTTTTAAGGCTGGGTGGTGGTAGCACATGTCTTTAATCCCAGCACTCTGAAGGCAGAGGAAGGCAAATCTCTGAGTTCCTGGACAGCCATAGAGTCACAGGGAAACCCTGTGTGAAAAAAGAAAGAAAGAAAGAAAGAAAGAAAGAAAGAAAGGAAGGAAGGAAGGAACAAAGGAAGGAAGGAAGGGAGGAAGGAATGAAGGAAGGAAGGAAAATATCTTTTAAATTAAAAACCTTCATTAGAGAAAAAAATCAAGTGTCATTTCTGGTTAACATTTAAAGGACTAAAAATGTGACCTATGAAGGGGATTTCTCAGTCATTTACTTTCTCAGTCATAACTTTCTATTGTGATAGCAACAAAGTGAAGTATTAATATGAGTTTCCTTATAAACCTAGGACACGTAATTGAGAAATAGTAATATTAACAGAATCTGTGGTCCTAATATTTCAGAATAGGGAAAGGTGTAAATGTGGTATCATGCTATGCATGCCTGCAATCATTTTCTGCAACTTAGATTATTTTTTACTCTAAATTTACAAGCCTTTTAAACTCATATAATGTACAAACATATATATGCTAATTAATTATACTGTAAATGGTATAAGACAAGCTAGTTTTAGTACAAGGATTTTTTTATAAAATTGTTTCAAATTTTTTATCTTTACACAAATTTATTAATTTGAACATCAGAGTACATTATGCCAAAACAAGTGAATTTCTGTAATGTACAATTCCTTATTTGTTTAGCCATTAAACTTATAAACAATTTTTAAAGTTTCTTATAGGTTATATACTGTAAGCCTTGGATTTTCATAAAATATGATTGTTGTAATATTCATATAAAATAAAACTTTTTATGAATTCTTCACTGAGATATACCATAAACCCCCTAGTTTTCATGGTTAATTTATTTTTTCACCTGAACTATAAACACTAATATATATGTCCCACCATTAACATCTAAGAAATATATATATTTTCTAATATTTAGAATTTAAGACATCACAGTGGGAACTAACTGAAAATTTCCTAATTTGGCTACCACCAAAATTCAGATTCTATTTTCATGTTCACCATAGAAGTGATAAGATTTACTTCTAAATGCCTGTTTTTCCACAAGGGACATTGCAGTACTTCAGTATGGAATTATTTATAAAATGAAAAACGTGTGTGTCTGAGTGTGTGTGTGTGTGTGTGTGTGTGTGTGTGTGTGTGTGTGTGTAAACACTATGGTTTTTTTTGTTTTTGTTGTATAACACAACATCCACAGCTGATGAATTAAAATAAGTTCTGAGACAAACAGTGCTTAGGATACTCTTTCTGCTCTTGACTCCACTCTTCTGATACCAGGCCTACTTCTGCCACTCTAACACAGATATTTTTTCCTAACTCTAGTCACAGAAAGTTAATGAATTATATTATCTATGTTTTGTCCATCAGACAGTCTCTTTTTTGAAAATAATACTACAGACTATAGTTGAGCCAATTCTTAATTAACAAAATTTTTGACAAATAAATATTCACATACAATCCTAACTAAATTATTTTTGTTCCAATGGGCATAGCTGAAATGTATTTTTCTTATTCAGTCTGCTATGCATTGTTCACATCAGAACCAGATGCTGCCAGACTTACATCCCAACTAGGAGGTTGTTTGGTCTTTAAAATCATGGTTTCTTAAGGAAGATTCTAAATTCTTAAGAAAATATAATTGCCCCGAGATACAGCATGGGAAAACAATGTATTTGTGGACAGAATGCATTAATGTGAATACCAATTAATGTGAATACCTTCTCTTTGATTGAATGGTGAAGGTATTTATTTAAAGAGCTTTCCTTTCAATGAAGATTTGTTACAATAGCCAACAGGCTAGGATCCTTCAGACAACTTTGTGTATCATTCCCCTTATCTCCAAATCACTATATGGCAATGGTATCCTGGACAGGTATTTTCCAGATGAGTGAACTGGATAAAGCAATGTCTTCTCTTTTAAGATTAAGAGTTTAGGTATTTAGGATTATAGTAACATAATCTATGTTAATGTGAATGTCAATGTTATTTCATGCCATTGTTCTTTTCCCAATTTCTATGATGTCTGTAAAACTATGGCATGCTTGTGAATACATGAATATATACACATATACATGCATGCCTACATATTACATAAATATACACACTTCCGTATATATGCATTCATTCAATCAATGAAAGAACAGGCCACAGAGAGAAACCAACACTCAGATACCTTAACAGTACAATTTTGAAAACATTCTAAGAACTTAGGAAGACTTTAAAAATTGAGTAGGATTACTTGAACATCCTAAAAGAAGAGAAAGGATATAGAAATTCTCTAAGAAGTAGAAGTGATGGGAATAAAACATATTTTTCTCAGAGACATCCATCCTTCACTCTCTGGTGAAGCATCTTTGTAGTGAGACTTCAATAATTACATAACAAACTGAAATTATACCAGAACTTATTCTCTTTAATTCATGTCAAGTGAATACATTGATCATAGTCTCAAATAATAGCATTTTGTTTGCTACTTTCTCAATTCTCAGTGATTATGCCTTAACTACACACAGAAGTGAAAGTACAGAGAAGTACAATCTTAACTCCTCAAAATTTCTGAGAAAAGAGAGATTTTATTAAGTAAGAAAAATAATAAATAGAGTGAATGTTAGTAACTGAAACAGTCTTCAGAAGAAAGTCCTAACAATTTTGCTTCTAAGACAGAAAGCAATTTGCTTTCATTAGTGCTAAAGAGATTCAGTATTAGTGTCAGAACCATTTCATCAAACTATCCCAATGGTGTTCTTAAACCAGAATAGTACATTTAAAGGTTTATAAATATAATTTTGTTACTTTTCTCCTTAGATATTTTGTTGTCTGAGAGAAACTGTACTGTAATGTAATACAGCTCTTATAGCTGAAATCAAAGTAAAATAAATAAATATGGTCAACATTCATTCATTTATTCATGTAACAACTATTTTTCAGCATTTATCTGTGCCAAGCCTTTTGCTGGGTAATAGCAAACAAACTTGAAGACGTCTCATTTCTGACTTCAAGAGAATCAAGGTTAATATCAGAGGTAGGTATCAAAAAAGAAAATGAAACACATTAAGAAAATAATAAATGTTGGTATATGTATATGTGACTTATTATAAAATATTTAATAATACAAAAGGTATGTTGAAGAATACCTTGCTGCCTGTGCTGTATATTTTTTGGAAGGTAAGTTATGCACCACAGGCAAGAAAATCACCTTATGTGTCAAAACAAAACACCCTTGCCTTAGTGACAAAGCATAAAACATGGATTGATAGTACCTCTTGTAAATTGGCCATTGTTAATCTCTTTAGCTGAGAGGCTTTTATTTTATGTAGTCCTATCAGCTTACACTCAATGAGTTTGAAAAGATTTCCAGACTCATAATTCTTTTCAGTTCCCACTTCCCTCCTTTGTATTTGTTTTGTGTGCCCTTTAGCCTAGAATCATCACCAACCCTTATTTAATTTGTTATAACATCAACTGTAAAGCTAATATTTAGTTGATTCACTCTCCATGTGAGGAAGATTTGCTGTATGTTTTCACCAAAGGTTGTTCTTCACTTTCATTTTTGTGTTTCTATCACATTTATTGAATGGCAGAATGCATCCTTTCCTCTACCTGAATTCTTGAGAAGCAGTACCAACAATGCCTTTGCTCTTCTGCTCCTTGTTTATTGAGGGAAACATACTGAGTACTTAAATGAATAGAATTACTGTGACTGATGTGAAAACTAAAATATTTAATAAATAGATAATGCATACTATGTAAAATAAAGTAATAAAAACATAATACATTTATATAAATAACACCTATATAATATTTAGTATACAAAGGAAAATATTGCTTGCTGTCTGGGATAGACATTTTATAATTAGATGCAAAATCACTAATTATAATTATATTTAGGATAGAAAATATCTAATAAAGGTATTATATTCTGTTGACCTTTGTCATTTATTGTGACCCTGGAAATATTAATAAAATATTATTTAAGATTTTTTGAAATGTTTCTTAAAGAAACATAAAAAGAAACAAATAAACTAGGTAGTGACCTTATATAGGTTTACTCTTTCACACATATTCTTTTGCAAATAACTGATATAGACATACTGTCCGAAAATATCTCAGGTTATGTAATGGGCATCAAGATAGAAGCAATGGCTCAGAATTGGGCATCAAAAGATATACAATTCCATGTCTCTAAAGGCCTTGGGGGCCTTTTACCAGAACTGCCAATCTACTATTGCAGTTATTTATATGAGGAAAATATACAGTGCTATTAAAAATTAATCTAGCTTCAATACACTAAAAGTGATAGAAATGAAGGAAAAGCCAGACAATCGATATGTTAATAAAGAAACAGTTTTATAATAATGTAGATGAATGGCAAAGGGTGTGCTGGCTACAAGAGCCATCATAAAGAAAAGATCAATAGCACAATGAATGATGTGATTCACTGAATTCATCTAAAGAGCATTATAGTACATTTAATTTTTGATTTGTATTAGTGTGAATTTTTAAGGATGCATAATTTTTGGACAAATATGAAAAGTTTTTATAGATGTTGAAATAAGAATAATGTTGGAGTGAGTGATAGAGATGGTGAATATTTACCATGTGGAATGATAGAAATAGCTGAGCACGTGGTTCCGGTTATGAGAACATTTTCCAAATGATTTTGGCAATAAATATGGGAAGGTTTAGTTCCTATAAATACATGGTTTCCTTGAGCCCTCATTGCAAACTGTCTGTGTACTTTATTTAGTTTTCTCTTTACTAATGGGAATTTCTCTTAACTAAGGGAAATTAACCATTAACTAAACAGCTCAGTAGTGTTTAGTGGACTCACGGTGAGGTGACAACATCCTTACCTATTTCCTTAGCATTCTAATCAACCAGAACAAAACCCCGTAGCCACAAAGCAGTCATTATCCATTTCCCTTCCTTTAAATCCTGAACACCACCAATTTCTTTCTGTCCCTATGGATTTATCATTTCTGCATCATTTATGCAAATAGAATGATGTAATTTTTCTCTAAGAATAGTGTTTTAGACATGAACCCATATTGTATTATGTATCTAAACTCAAACCTTTCATGGCTGAATATTTATTCATTCCTTAACATTACTTCTTAGTTTTTATGAATAATAATGTGAAAATTTCCTTTAATGATTTTATTTGTATTTCTCCCTTATCCATGATATACTCATGGGTTCTAAATAAACCATCCTCATCGCCTAATTCAGTGCTCTTGTCTATGCTATTTAAATACATTCCATTCCTCTTACACCTTCAAGTTACTTGGCTAATCGTACTACTATTTCACACCTCTCAACCTATTCAACCTACTAGATGTGCAGCCCAAAGACAAAAGTCCTATAACCACGTTTCAACCAAGCCAATGTTATTTCATGTGGATTGAAGATATTTTAAGAAGAAATCAAACAATTACTTCTTTATTATTCTATGAGCCATACAAACACTGTTGATTCTCTGGCGAAAATATGATTTACAGATTTTTTTCAGAAAATTAAAGTCACATTCCCTTTTATAATGTAGCTACCAAAGTATTGTGTTGATTTACTTGTAGGGCCAGGAAGGTGGAAAGGATAATTTGCAATATTCCTGTATTGTTATTATTAGGTTTTCAGATTCGAATTCTTATTCAAAGACTCACTTTCTGGTAGTAATTGCCAGGGCTAAGGTTGAAACCTGAGCTTGCACTTATACAATGGGCATGGCTTTCTTTTTAAAACTAGATTTACTTTGAAGCCTTTGGCTTAAATACTACAAACTCAATTAAAGTGAGATCTGGGAGACTTGGCTAGGGAAAAGATGTTCATGATGGGAGTAGAAAATTACTGCTTGCTCTCAGTTTCATAGGACCATAAAACAGCTTCAGGGATTTCCATTATTTTATTGATGGACTCCTTAAATTGCTTTTTACTTATCTCCCTTCTTATTCACAAAATCCCTAAAGATCCCGTGGTTTGATTTCATACCTCCTTACTTCTTGGAAAAGTATGACCTTCTCATGCCCTCACCATGCTAAAGGATGAATATAAGTTACTAGTCCCTCACTGCTTTTCATCCTGATATGACACTATACCATTTTAATGTTTAGCAGTCTTGAACTGAATGTGACCTTAAGAGTAGGAAAATGCCTTTTGTTCAGTAGCTCGTAGACCTGTCTTGAAGTTGTGTTGCAATGCACATTTCCTTAGTTCCCACTAACAAAGCTCCCACCAAAATTTATTTGACTATTGCTCTTCCTGAATCATACTTTCTCCTCAGTCTCCTGAGTCTATTTCTATATATAACTGTGGACGATAGGGAATAATTATAGATGATAGAAAGTTCCTTGTCTCTAGAGTATATTCTACCCAGTAAGTTAAAAGTACCAGTTTATTTCAGAATTCAAAGAGGACAAGCATTTCAAACCAAAAGTATACTACAATGCCTTCTGTACTTCTGAGGATGTATACTTTCCCAGGATCAAAGGAACAAAATTTTCTCTAAATGGCATAGATTAGGAAAGGAGAGTATGACATTTGCACTCATGGCATTTAGAAATGGAAAACTAGTATCAAGTAATAATAATGGGCAATCAAACTGAGATGATGTTCTTCATTGTATGCCCACTTTTTCTGTGTCTACATTTGTGATATATATTTTTACCTCTTCTGTGTTGATAGGGATGGCTATCATTGTATACTTGATACAATCTAGAAAAAGCAAGGTGACAGACTTCTGGGCATATTAGTGAGAATGTTTCTAAAATGAGTTAAATAAGTAGAATGACCTACACTGATGATGTATGATGGCACTACTCTATGGACTAAGCCCTAGACTGAATGAAGATGATACAGCAAACTGAGCATCAGAATTAATATCCCTCTTCTTCCTGACTGTGGATACTCTGTGACCAGCTTCCTTGTGTTTATACTACTAAGTTCTCTGCTATGATAGACAATGAGCCAAAAAGAACCCTTTAAGTTGCTTCTAACTCACGCACGCACACACACACACACACACACACACACACACACACACACATCTCTGTGTGTGTATAAAACAGATCCATCAGTGTTTATTCTTTTTTAAATTTAATTTAATTATTTAATTGCTTAGTTGGGGTATTATGTAGCTTCAGTGGATCAGATTCAGGCTCTCATGCTTGATGGCAAGTGCCTCGTCAATATCTGTTCTTCTAATATTGAATATTGAACACATCTCCATTTTAAAGTTCTTAATTTTATTCAACAGAGTTAAATTATTTTATTCTGGTAGACACAGACATTAGTGGTTTACTTTGAATTATATTCAAATAAGATCATATCATTAATTTTTGATCATTTATATAAACAGGTCAATTCCTTATCCCTAAAGCTTTTACAGAGCATGCCAAAACAAATATTTATTTAAATATTTTAACTTTCTATTAACAAGATGTAATCCTAATGATTTTGTTGGTGAATCTTAACAAAATCTACAAAATTAAATTACATTAATTACATTGTCTATCCATTATAGCTCAGGCCAGTAATACAGAAACATCAGAATCTGAGGCAGGAGAATTTAAAGTTGTGGTAAACCTGGAACACTTAGGTAGACCCTGAATCAAAATAAAGTGTCAAATTAGTTCAGTGTAGTGTTTGCTTAGCATGAGCTAAGCCTTCATTTCATCCCTATAACACTAGTCCAGAAAGTAAAGGCAGGAATTATATATGTTGTCTACAAACACTTCTAGAAAGTAGAAGTAAGTTTGCATATTTCAAGACATAATGCTGAACATAGTTAATAGCTAATAAAACGTACACCACAGTATTTGTCATTTTGCAGGTGCATGTGTGGATATGTACATATATACCAATAGATTTCAAGATTAACTTGTTTTTTGTAGATATATGGCAACAAGAGAGTTTTGATTAACCTTCATCTATATTCCTATGAAAAATGCAATGTTAAAGAAGTTTTGCTTGTTAACATTAGTTATCTTCCTATCTGTGAGCATAACAGGATACTGAATAACAAAATATGAAAGAGTATAATACGTTAAAGGCAAAACTATGAACTGTTCTAACACATGAATGAGTTGTAAACATTATGTTCTTCATTTACACGCCTTTTCTATCTGCTGATGTTACTTAACTTGAATTATCAATACTAACTTTCTCCAGGTATCAAGCTCAGTGGCATATTATATAAGTTCATCACTGATCCTGAGATAAAATACACAAAAAAAGACAACTTAAGGAACGCAAGGGTTATGATGACTCCCCATTTAAGGGATGAACTTTTTGATGTATTCTTTGATTCAGCTTTTTTGGTATATTATTGAGTATTTTTGTATTAGTGTTCATGAGACTATAATCATCATATTGGTTGAAACTTTGTATGGGTTAGGTATCAAGATGATAGCAGCCTCATAAAATTAGTTTGGTAGTGTTTCTTCTGTTGCTATTGTGTGAAATAATTTGAGGAATATTGGTATTATCTCTTATTTGAGAGTCTGCAAACTTACTGTTTGGTCCTTGGATTTTTTGCTGGGGGAGTTAATGACACGTATTTCTTAAGGGGTTATAGTTCTATTTGAATAATGTATCTGATCTTGATTTATCTTTGGTAAGTAGTATCTATCAATAAAATTACCTATTTATTTTAGACTTCCCAATTTTGTAGAATACGGGTGATTTTTGTTGTTTTTGTTTTTGCTTGGTTTGCTTTTCAGTTTTTTGAAACAGGGTTTTTCTGCATATCATTGGCTGTCCTGGAACTAACTCTGTAAATCAGGGAGGCCTTGAACTCAAGAGATCAGGCTGCCTGTGTCTCCTGAATGCTGGGAATAAAGGTGTGGGCCAGTGTATTCTAACAGTGAGGCAGTCACAGAGGCAGGAGTACATATTTCATAACAAGGAAGAAAACATATGAACGCTTACACTCAACTAACCAACATTTTCCCTTCCATTCAGCCCACAATTTAATCCAGAGGAATGTGATGGGACTCTTTATGAAATAAGCATTCCAACAACAATGATAGAAGAAGAGAGGGATTGTATTCATTAGTGGATTGAATAGTCTCTCTCAGCAACAGTGGTGGTTCTGCCTCTATTAATCCAATCAAGAACTTTCTCTCAGATATGCCTAGAGACTTATCCCCTAGTTGATTCTAAGAACTGGTATGTTTTCTAGACACCAGTAAAAGAAAATTGCACTCAATTTCTATATGTATAACTATATAAATATATGTCACAAATATTGTATGAGATAACAATATATGTCATACAAATAGCAAGGTTTTTAAAAGAATAAGTGAATATATGAAACAACCTTGTTAGCATAATGCAAGTTTCAATTGTGCACATTAAAGATGAAAGTCAACAAAACTATGTGCACTTGATAAGCATTATAAGTATTTTTTTTACTTATTACTGCTATTTTTCCTGATCAGTTACTAATGACATTTAGCATTCTTTAATGTTCCAACGAACCTTGTGCAAAATATAATAAAGTGAAGCATATTCTTATTCAGACTTTCATATGCACACATATTTAATCCAACAAAGAGGCACTCACGTACACACCTTCAGTCCTACACACAGTAACTCATACACATATGCATTGCTATATACAGACACCCACACATAAATTTGCTGATACCATTAGTTGTACACATTCCCTTCTACAAGTAAACACACATACTCATTCCCACACATATACACTCACATTCACACATATTCATCCTGCATAGGGATATTCATACATATTTATTTCTACACAGAGATATTCATATTCATACATTCATAACTGCATTGAGACACCCATATACATACACATTCATTCCCATGCATGCTCACTTACACACACATTCAATTCTATACACAGACGTTCACAAGTTCATAAGCATTCAGAGTTTGTAAATACTTAGTGCTGGATTCTATGACTAAATACAAAGCCACATAGCAAAAACATTTCTTTAAGAAACTAGTATTTTCTAATTCTTTTAAATATTACCTATTTTATCATTTCTAAAATATATTCAATATGGTTCTTATCTATATTTTATATTGCTGTTAAATGCAAATATATTAGTAAACCAAATATCAAATAATCAGATAAGAATGCTAGTTAGAAAGTGTTAAAAAATAATGAATGTGAGAAACTGAATGTAAAATTCTATTCATTATCAATAAGTAATTCTGAATTTTATTATATCCTTATTAAATCAGTAGACCCACAAGGGCACTTACAAATTAATCTAATTATATTTAATAGTCTTTTTGTATTATGCTAATATAATGATACAATTATAATATATAAATTGTTACATTTGGCCTATAGAAAAGATAAAATATCTTTCGAAAAAAGGTTAAAGAATTAGTCGTGATCATTTTATTATGCATCAATATCAAGGATACACTATTCAAATCAAATTGCATTTAAATATGATATCTAACCTTTTTCTTGTAAATAAAGCTTCATACATTTATACAGACACACATAAACTTTCATAATGGCTGCTCACATGCAACAGTACTGTATTAAGATTACAAGTCCTCTCTCCCTTACTCAGGCTTCAAGTTGAGATCATGATGTGAATATCTTTCTGACTGGCAAAACAAAGTTTTAAATTGACTTCATAAAATTCCTCCTAGAGCTATAATTAATACTAAAATGAACGAAATCATAGTCACTTATCAGTCTTAAAAAATCCATAAAAGCAACATTATTGCTAGTGCCATTACTATTATAATAACACAATTTAATCTTATGTCTTAAAACCTACATGGTCAATTTGAGCATTTTTTTAGCATCTAAAAGTCTGATAATACTTTTATCCAATAATGTTTTCAAGGTCACTTTGTCCTGGCTTATAGACTAATATGAAATGTTAAACAAAAGTAGAACTGTATTTCAAATAAGCTATTTTAAAGTACATTACAGTAGCAGGATTTGCTGTTTGGGATCATTAGTTGAGAAAATAATTTAAAATTTTTACTCCATAAAGCAACTCTAATGGATTGACCAGAATTATTCATTTATCTTGAAAAAAAACATGATGAAGCATAAAGATAAAATCAATTTCAATACACTTTGCTTTATATCACACACATACAATTTGATTATAAGAGAGTGTCATATGAAAATTTAAGCAAAACTATGAGTTTAACCAACATGTACAATTTAACAGTGAAGTAACAACTTCATAGGTTTTGAAAATTGTAGGTGGATGATTTACTTTGTTAGGTCTACTGAATCACAAAAATAATCTTTGCAATTACAGAGTTCATTTTATTAGAGAATACTATTTATATAGAACAAAGAATAGTTCTTTATAATAGCAATGAAGAGCCCGATACTGATTAAGGCACAAGTTGTATTCAAGATGTAAAAGTATAACATATGTATGTGACTGCTGAATTTTGTATATTCATAATTGATTATAATCTTATCTCCAGTGTGACCATAAGTAGACCATAATCATGGAACTAGTCTAGTTAATTTGAGATCATTAAGGTCTGTCCTTACATGTTGTAATTAACTGTTGTAATGAGTGTTCTAATGAAAATTGTACATAAATAGTTATTCAAAGATAGAATACCATGTAGAAAAACCAGAAAAGGAAGGAATAGTGTAGCTCATTGCACAGCATGAAATGCCTAAGAATAGCCATCAACATGAAACTGTTTCTCCCCAGGGAGTTTCTGGTGAATTCTATAGCATGACATTGGGGACTACAGGCTATTGGACTTTTGCACTCTACACTGATTTAATTGACCAGTTTGAAGTGCTTTACAATAGCAGGCAAAGAAAACTAGGGGAAGTCATACTGGTAATGTTCAAAAGGGCACAACACACTATCATAGGTGATGATATAATGTTGCAAGTCTACCTGACACTTTCCACAGAATAGTCCACATGCTATGCTACAGAGCCAACCTCAATAAATTAAGACTTTAATTATACAAAGTTTTATCATATAGAAGTGAAATCATTAATTCTTAGTACATTTTACATAAGATTATTCACTAAAGGAACTGAAATTTGCATAGCGAATATTGAAATTAAACAGCAGCATATCATAATAAATGGGATGAATTCAAAACCAGGCAGAAGAAAAACCCCATTTAAAAGAAAAGAACAGTCTTGTGAATCATACTAAAATTTAGGCAATGGGGCACTTGCAAAGAAAAAAATCAACTGAAATAAAGCAGAAGCAATGAAAACATAAGAATTATGAAATTAATGAAAAAGTGTAAAAAAAAGAGTAGAGAAAAATCAACAAAACCAAGAATTGTTTCCTTGAAAACATTAATCAAAACAGATGAAATATACTTAGAATTACAGAGAGGAAAAAAAATGAGAGAGACGTAATTATTAAAATTACAAACATCAGAAACAGAATGAGATATATTACTCATAACCTTATAGCAATTTAAAGGGTTATACAAGAATCTGTGATCAGAAATATGCCAAAATTCATCAAATCCAAACAAAATGTGTTTCCAGTGACTACTGCTACATTTATATTTCAAATAATCCATATTTATCCACTCTAGCTTAAATATATGATTTATTTCTTAAACATGTTTTTGTTTCAACAAGTAATTTTATGACATCATTGTCATTTAAGCCCCAAATTAATGTGCATTTCATATGTATTTTCATACACATGTACATATGATATTGGTTGCTTCTGATTCACAGGCTCTTCCAAAAGTGTGTTTTCATAGAAATGAATCTTCTAGTGTATACAGCTCTTCCTTCATTTCTTCATAGCTACAGATTTTTTGGAAGTGGTTGCAGAGTTGATCAAAGACAACCTTATATCCCATGTTTTTCATAATAGGTAGCATAAAAATATAATAAATTTTCTGCCAGCTTAAGTGAGTTACCAATTTCCTCCATGTTTTTATTAATTTGCCTAAAACTTGTGAATACACCTTCCCCATCTTTTTTATTAATAATATAATTTAAACTTTTTACGTGTCCCACCCTCTCACCCTCCCCTTTTCCTCTCTCCCTCTCTCCCTCCTTCTTACCCTCTATCCTCCCTCACATGCATCCTGACCATCCTCCCCTCCTATCCCAGATTTACATGACCTCATCTTCTAATAATATTAAAAGCCAATACACATTTCCATTCTATTTCAGTTGAATGGCTCTTGTCAATAAATAAACAACACACCCATATAAAATATTCCTTTTCCTAACGTACACTGTTGTAGGACACTTTGAAGCACAGAAACTTGTAACATATATTTCTTATTTCCTTTCCATTTTTCTCCTTTGGATTCCCTACAGATGTTCATACCCAGTGCACCCACGTAAGTTCACACATACTTCCTTTCTCTGTTATTGTGACTTCATAATTAACTACTATGAATATATTTTAACTTTTTTAAATAGCTGTTTACACACACACACACACACACACACATACACACAGCTTTATGTAAGATAATATAAATAAAGGAATGGAAAAAAAATCTTATCTCAAATACCCATAATCTGTCCTCTGTTATGATGATTTAGTTGGTTTGCATCTTGGTTTCAGTACATATCAAGAAAAGATTAGGCTGAAAACAGAGGTCTTTGCTCTTACCCCGGCTTTCTCTTGTGTTCCAGGATGCTTATCCTCTTTGCTCCCTCTTCCAATCTCAGGTCATTGCAGGGATGGCTCAAAATTGATTCAAATCTCTAATACTCTTTCATGAAAGGGATAGGCCTGTTCCCATTGATTTAGTTCTTTATCTGAGGAATAAGGCCTAATTCTTTTAAGCTAATTAGTTTCATTTTGTCTGGAGAGGGAGCAAAGACTGGGATACTATTAAGTCAATTGCCTTTGATTTATACTTTCGAACCACAGTTAATCCTATGTTTAAGTCTTACCTGCTATCTGCCTGTCTGCTTTTTAAACCTAACTGCCTGGGCCCCACCCTGATGTGAATACTAAGAGGACTCTCTCATAATGTTCCCACTGTGTATTCCTTTTTCTGCATGCTTCCAATTGGTTTGATGGTCTCAACAAATTTTAAAACTATCCAGCTTTATAATAACATTTTATGTATTTGAACACAAAAATGTCAGATAAATATACTTATGCATATAAGGCTCTCTAATATATACATGCATCCTCTACACCAGTACTTTTGAGGTATGCTTACCTTTTGCTTTGTTGCTAATGTGAATCCTCTTACCGATTCTTTCATGAAAATATTGATGTCCCTTTGGTTTGTACTTATGGAGGCTTCAAAAAAGGTCCAGAAAGCTAGTTTTACAGATAAAGCCCTTCCTGGAAGAAACAACAAAAACATAGTGTCATTCTAGAAGTCTCAAGTCTACTGCAGCTTAACCACCTCCAATGTTTATTTACATGGGAAACAGTAATGAAAGTCTCACAGAAACATGTTACATATTGATCAGACCATGAACACAAAATTCTCTTGTAAAGATATAAATCATTTCCAAACGACTTTAGAATTTCCCAAAGAAGAAAGTTTGGAACTTCTATGAAATTATTTGTTCAGATTGTTCTCTATTATTATGACAAATGTGATTAGAAGGTATTTGGGAATAAAATTGTTCATTTGGCTCATATCTTTATTACAGGAAGCCAAGGCAAGAACTGAAGCAGGAACATGAAGGCAGGAGCTGATGTAGAGAACATAGAGGAATGCTGCTTGCTGGCTTACATCAGATGGCTTAAACAGCTTGTCTTCTACAACCCAGGAGCTTCTGCCCAGGCGTGCCATCCCATATCAGAAACTAATCAAGAAAATGCCCCACAGACATGTCTGACAACCAATCTTATGGCAATATTTCCTCCGTTGAAGATATATTCCCAGTTTACTCTGTCTGTCAAATAGTAACCTATGTATTAATCCTATGTATTAGGACATTAATAGCCCTAATTGTCTTGAGGGATATTAGTATATTCTTATGAAGAGATTTAAGGATATCTTAATTCTTTCTCTAGAAGCACCCATAGACTGAGCACATCAATTATCTGAAGAGTTTAATTTCCAGATTTACTTTTTCCTCAATTATTGTTCTTTATTTCCTTTCTACTTAGACTTTCAGATTGCTTTATATATATATATATATATATATATATATATATATATATATATATATTTTTACCAGAAGCTGTGCAGATGTCCATGTCGAATCAAAGTCAGATAAACTAACATTAATTGTGGGTTTTTACTTGCTAATGTATTTATTTATTTGTTTATGATTGTGTGTGTGTGTGTGTATGTGTGTGTGTGTGTGTGTGTGTGTGTGTGTGTGTGTGTGTGTGTAGACGTACCCATACAACCTCAAGTCAGACTAAACCCCTGCATGGATAGTGCTTAACAAGAAGTCTTTCCCCTGTCCAAGAAGATATTAGCAACTGATAGCTTCTTGGAGAGCAACAAGTAGTATTCTTTAAGAATGTTGCCCCACGGGAGGATGGAAGAGAGGAAGGAGAAAGGGAGGGAGAGGGAACTGGGATCAATATATAAAATAAGAAAAATAAATAAATAAAAAAAGAATGTTGCCCCATGAAAGCAAACCATGCTCTATAAGTTACATTATTTATGACTTATTAAAGCTTACCTGAGGATTCAGAAAGCAAAGTCAGCCATAGGCTCTAGAAGCCAGGCAGTAGTTGTACATACCTTTAATCCCATCACTTTTGAAAACATAGGTAGATGGTTCTCTTTTAGTTCAAGACAACACTGAGCTACTCTAAGTTGATAAAGTCCTAAAGAATAACAGCACACACAAAGATAATCTCAGCATCTGGGATCATTGCTTTGTTTTTCTGATCTTTAGCTTAAAGCTTGAACCACAATATCAGTCTCTAGGTCTTTTATTTTTTATGCATGTAACATCACACATTCAATAGTACATGGGAAGAACAAATAAGACAAGATAGAACTGAGAGAAATAGAGGGAGAAGAAGGGAGACTGGGGAGGGTGGATCTGGGAGATGCTGAAAGAGATTTTGAATATGGCAAAAGCACAGTGCATGAAATTCTCAAAGAAATAATACTTTTTAAAAGCAGTTAAGAACACTTGAGCAGGTTGTTTGATAAGACAAATGAATACATTTGTGGTGTTTTGAATGGGGTATTCCCAGCATTCTCAGATATCATAATACCTGGTTGTTAGTTGGTAACACTATCTGTATAGGTTTAAGAACTATGGCCTTGCTCAAAATTAACTTTAGTATTTCAAAGGTCATGTTACTTGAGGTACAGGTATAAAAAGCCATTCACCATTTCCAGTGCGCTCTCTGATTCCTGCTTGTGGTTCAAGATGTGAGCTCTTACAATCACTGATTCTTTCTCCTCTGAAACTGTAAGCCCAAATTAAACTCTTCTACAAGTTGACTTGGTCATAGTGTTTTATCACAGTGACAGAAACAAAAGATTAGACTAATAGATACATGTTATCATAGGTATGTCTACACAAGAATTAATGGTATTATACGTTAAGGACTATGAAAGCTATTTTTGGTTGTCAAAATGAGTACAACTAGAATTAAATAAAATCAAAATGTTGCGGCTAACCAAGTGACTTTTTTTCTTTTTTTTAAATTAATTGATTTATGTATTTTATTTTACATTACAACCAAAGTTCTCCTACATACCCCTCCTCCCAGCTCCCCCTCCAGATATACCCCTAGGGAGAGGAAGTGAGTAGGAGAGCAATGAAAGAGATATGTTGATAGAGGCACTATGGGATTATGGAGAAACCTGGTGCTAGGGAAAATCCTAAAAGTGACATTTTCTTATTTAAATCATTTGAAGTTGAAAGATTTTTTTTTAATCCTGATCTTCTGAAATGGAAAGACATACCTTTAATTCAGATCTTTTGAGATAGGAAGATCTACTCTTTTGGGGCCACACCTTTCCTGGAAGCCTATATAAAGGAAATGGGAGAAGGAAACATGCTCTCTTTGCCTGCTTGCTCTTGTAGAATGTACTCACAGAAAACCCTGTTTCTATTCTTTGAAAAAAAGTAAATAAAAAATAAATACTAAGAGATACTTAATATTCTTAACAGTCAAGTAGTTTGAAAGTTTGAAATTCCAAAATGCACTGACACTTCCAAACTCCCTGTCAACTATATTTATCTTCAGGAAGATCGTAAATATGCATATCCTTCCTCAAGGATCGGGAGTGGGAGGAGAGGGAAGGTAGAAAATAACAAAGGGTAAATCTTTTGGGAGAAAGAAGTATATCCTAAATTAGCAAATTTCATTGAATTCTCCAGACAGATGAGATTTTGCTTTCAGATTGCTCTTCCTTCTTTCTCACTTAAAATATAGCTGTGCTTCTGAGTAGCTCTTTCACTTCCTTCCTGAACACAAATGCATTTTAAAGAATCCTCTCCTTATATAAACTTTTGAAGTGGTTTATATGGTTCTGAACATTACATATATTAATTTCTCTTTCCTTGCAGCTGCAAATTGGTTCCAATCTTTTTACACTATCTCCGTTACACCCAAGTTGCAAAGATCACCAAAGACCTCCAGGGAGACAGACCCACTGAACTGCAAAAGCAAGGTTTATTGTTCCATCCAACCATAACAGGGACCTCATCTAGTTAACTGATGCACCAGCTACCAGAAGTGGAGTCCCTTGCTACTACTAGGTTTTTTAAAGGAAAAAAATCTTCAGAGTTACATCAGCAGGAGAGGAGAGGTATGGGCTGCTTCTTGTTAAGTTGATATTTGGGAAATTATTAGGGAATTTTTAAGTCACATTTTGGCATGAAATACTTGTGTACCAATTACTGTCATTTGTTGGTGCTGAGAGAGCACATTTTGTGGTTTCTATGAGCTTTGTCCTGTTACTTGCATGTGGCCTGTTGTACATAGCTACCAATAGTTTTCAGGACTGAATATCCTGGATACTACAGGGGAGGTTTGGGTCTCCCCTGGAGTTTTGTTATGGCCAGACATAGTTCCCAGGAACCAAGTATCTAGGATGCTAGAGGGGTCTGGAGTTTATTTGTGTTCAGTTTTGGGCCTGACGCATGCAACATAGTCTCCAAGAACTAAGTGTCCTGAAGAATAAGGTAGAGAGTTGACTGGATATTCTTTTTTCTGAAGGATTGAAGCCCTATTGAGTTTAGTTTAGCCCTTTCATTAACTAGTCAACATGATAAACACTGATTCCATTGATATTTTATATTTAAATGCTTTTGGTTTGAAATTGTAGGTTAAACAATAATGCAGAGGTACAAAGTGTCTTCCAATGGAAATATTCTTTAATGCAATTGGCAAACCAGCACAGTGGCTTTGAGGTAGACTCAAGATGGAATGTTCCATAACCATCATGATACTACCTTTATAATTTTATAAACAGATACTTTTTGCCTATCCTTCTAGGTCCTCCTCATTCACTGAAAATCATTAACTTATTTTTCCTTTCTAAATCCTATAATTTATTTTGCAGTTCTAAATTCTACAATTTCAAAACTGTCAAATTCAGTGAACCACACAACACACGATTCATGGGATTTTTCATTTTGTTTCTTAGCACCATTATCATTTTATTTATGTGAATTATATTAACTGTGGAGTCCTTCAGTGCCATATATCATGATATCAATATGCAACAAACAATTCTGCATCATTATTGAAGCATATCTATTTTTACTTCCTGCAATGGCATTCATGTTTTGTATGAACAAGTACTGCCATTGGCTTTCAAAATGTAACTGTTCAGGTGTATGGTATCACATGAAAAGAAAAAAGTTAATGTACCACCTTTTCTCCATCCATTCTTCAGCTGGGGGTCATTTAGGTTGCTTCTGGGTTCTGGCTATTACAAATAATGCTGCTATGAACATAGTTGAAAAGATGTCCTTGTTGTATGAATGTGCATATTTGGGGTGTGCATAGGAGTGGATTTACTGGATCTTGAGGTAGACTGATCCCCAATTTCCTGAGGAACCACTATCCTGATTTCCAAAGTGGCTGTACAAGTTTGCACTCCAACCAGCAGTGGAGAGGTGTACTTCTTTCTCCACATCCTCTCCAACATAAACAGTCTTTGGTGTGTTTGATTTTAGCCATTGTGATGGAAGTAAGATGGTATCACAGAATGTTTTGAATTGCATTTCCCTGATGGCTGAGGATGTTGAGCACGTTCTTAAGTGTCTTTCAGCCATTTTAGATTCCTCAATTGAGAATTCTCTATTTAGTTCTGTACCCCACTTTTTAATTGGATTATTTGGTGGTTTGGTAACTAGCTTCTCCAGTTCTTTGTATATTTTGGAAAACAAATGGAGTGCTACTCATTGGAAAAAACAAAGAAATCTCGAAATTCACAGGAAAATGAATGTAACTAGAAGAAACCATTCTGAGTGTGGTGACTCAATCACAAAACAAAAAACACCGTATGTATTCACTAGTATGTTTTTTAGACATAGAGCAAAGAATTACCAGCCTAAAATCCACACCCCCAGAAAAGCTAGGAAACAAAGAGGACCCTTGTATGTGCCCAACCTCGACTAGCAAGGAAGACACGACTCTGGGAAGATCTTCTTCATGCAGTTTTAATCAGGATCCTTGAACATGTTTCTTCTGAACCACGGGGGCCTGGGGGACCCCTGCACAGGCTTAAATACCCTTGCACTAACCAACCCCAGTGAGCTATATGGACCCTGCAGATAGGCTACTCTAACGCGCTGAAGCAGACCGGCTGAACAGACTTAACCAAATAAGGGCTTGTTTACGCCAGAGAGCGCTCATCCTTGGGGAGGTGGAAGGCAGAAGCCAGCACCTTCTTTAAGGTGTGGCACTTCGCAGTTCTCTACAATTTCTTTGCTGATATTTGAACCAATGTTTTTAGACTTTCACTGTGGTGTAAGAGTCAGCCACATTCACCAGGAAACTTCCAGGTTTTCACCCCAGACTGGACTGCTGAGCTACCCAGGTTTTGACCAACTGCTTGGTTCATAGCATCTCTATGATTCAGTTGTTGGTAATATTTTCATATATGTTAAGCTGATAAACACACACACACACACATACACACACACACACACACAAACTTCTTATAGGTTCTATACCTCCAAAGAACCCTAGAGTAATTTTAAGTGCTTTTAGCTCCTCTAGAGAAATAAAACATAAATATTATTTCTTTCAACAAACTTTAAATATTTTGAAAAATGTAATAAAATTAAATTCATATCATATAACCCAAAATTTGCTTGCCAGAGAAATACACCAAATTGAATTAATATAAATCTTCATCAATTAGCATGTTCATAATATCCTCACTGTCTCTATCACAAACACAGGAAAAATTCACAAAACTACTCAAAGTCCCACTAAGGTTAAAATCAATAAACAATTTATGTTTTGTGTGTGCAAGACAACTACACACCAATAATAACAAATGATCTTTATTATAAATCATTACAGAAATATTTCCCAAATGTAATTTTAAATGTGGTAAGCTAGACAGAAAATAAATATAGAGCATGTATAATCAATTTATATATAATACAAAAGCATAAACCCGGTATAATTTGTTTATGCACTTAGGAATCATGAGCTTAGTTATTCTTGCCTAAGAATGACTGAGAGTGAACAGGAAGAGAATTGGCTTATAATTCCTTGTAATTATTTTAGTAATATGGAACTCTGTATTTTGCACAAGACATAGACATTCCTGTCTTGAATCAGAGAAGCTTTGATTGCTAGCATCAACCCCTTATGAAACTGGGTTCACAAACACCCCTTGTGCAAGGAGAACTCAGGAGGCACACATGAGTCAGCCTGTATCTACACTTTCTTTACCTTAGATCTGGGGTATACTTTTCAGCCTTTTGCTGAGACATATCTTAGTTGGACTACTGTTTCAGTATCTTATAATTTAAAATCAAGAAGTTGCCTAAGCATGGAATCATGTCAAAACTTGTCTGACCAGATTCACTTTTAAGTTAACATGTGTGGTTTTGGCTGAAGACAATTTATTGAGAATTGTGGGGTAAGAATCACATATTATTCTGCTGTTAGTAAGAATCTCACTATTCCTTGTCATGTGGTTTTTCTCAACATAACCAGGTTGATGAGCCAAAAACATCAAGAGTGAGACTATGAGAACAATATGGAAGCTATCATCTGTTGTAATCTAATTGTACAAGCAGCATCACTTCATCTTTGCAAATGACTATTGAATTGGTGATGAGAAATTACATAAGGCCATAAAAGCATTGTGAACTATCTCAAGCACCTTTTATCCAGTCATCAATGGAATCAGCAAAGATCATCTATCTACTTAAACACATTATCTATCAATAATTATTCTGTAGTCAATTTTATAATATGTGTGTTGCCCTTATGGCAATGCTACAATGTATTCATTATTATGATATACATTAATCCTTAGAATTAGGTCAACAGAAGTCATGTAACAGAAAACTGAATGAATTTATCAATCTCTGCCTGTCTGTCTTTCTCTCTCTGTCTCTTTCTCTGCCTCACTCTCTGTCTGTCTCTCTTTCCATTGTGTGGTTAGAACTATATTTTCTATAGAAACACCTACTGAAAACTGAGAATACCATTATATCTATAAACATATGAGTGAAGAATTTATATCAACAAAGTATGCCTACACACTTACATAACATTACTCATCTCTTCCTCACTATCTCCATGTTTATTCTTGCATATATGTTTTTTTTATTTTAATCCAAATATGTTATTTTCCTTTTGATTTGTAAAAGAGGCTTTTAAACATTTCAATAGCTATATTGTTCTTTGTAATGCAGCCTCTTTCTCACTTTATTAGTTACATAGTATTTTCTCACTTTATTAGTTACATAGTATTTTCTGTGTATTTCTTAAAATTGTCTGTATAACTGATAGTATTATCACATAATAAATTATTTAATTCCAAAATATATGCACCATTTAAATTTCTCACTATACATCCCAGTACAAAGTTAAACTAAAGCTCTAAGAGTTGGTGTTCTTTATTTCTGTTCCAATCACAGAAAATACTCAGGCTGTCATTATAAAGTATGAATAATTTTGCAGGCTAAGCAAGAATATAGATACTCTCTATATTAGTTTTAGGCTACCATTGCTGTGATAAAACACCATGACCAAAAGCAATATGAGGGTGAGAGGGTTTATTTCACTCACAGTTGCATGTTGCATGTAACAATTTATTGTCAAAATCAGTAAAGTCAGAAACTCAAGCAAGGCAGGAACATGGAAGCAGGGGCTGATGCAAAGACCATGATGGAGTGCTCCTTACTGGCTTATTCCCCATGACGTGCTCGGTTTGCTTTCATATAGAAACCAGGACATCTAGTTCAGTAATGGCACAACAGCAAAGAGTCTGGGGCCTCCCTCATCAATCACTAATTAAGAAAATGCTTCTCAGCCAGATCTTTTGGAAACATTTTCTCAACTGAAATGTCTTCTTTCAGATAACTCTAGTTTGTTACAAGTTGAAATAATATCACCAGTACACACTTCATCAGCCTGAGAAACACCTTGTTTACATTTAATTTATTTTCTTTTTGTAAATTTTATACATGAGTACTGTGTATACACCCCATCTTCTATGCTCTCTACCACCTTTCATATCCCCTGAAATTCATGACACCCATTACCAATTATTATTGTTTCATGGATATGTATGCATCTTGCTTGCTTTTTTATTGGGAGTTTTTGATAAAATATAATGAAAATATAATTGAAAATACCATACTTATGGCAATTAAATAACAGGTGATGACCTACTCCTATTCCCAAAGATGAACTCCTTGCTCAAATCACGTCAGAGAAATTTCTCCTTACATTAGATAAAAATTAGCACAGAGACTCACAACTTCACAATATGTAGAGAATGAGGGACCTTGGGACAGCCATGCAGAAATGAGATGTCCTCATCTAACTTATTGCCTCAAGGCTCCTCAGTAATCTATGTGGAAAAGGTAGCAAAACACTGTATGAACAAGAGGTAGTGGATGACTCCAAGGAAACTATTTCTTCTAGACACAACATGACAGATACACATAGGAACTCTTGCAGGCTATTACATTATGCACAAGACCTACACAGTTTCAAGCCAAACAAGGTCCAAACACTGAAAGATAAAATGTACATGAGGGTCCTACCCCTTATCCAGATATCATCTGCAAATGACACCCATTGGCAAAAGGAAAAAAAATCAGTCTTCTCCAGTGAAGCCTCACTGGGTATGTCAATGATTTTCCAGGCCAGCCTCTATGAGTAAGAGCAGTTTGCCAACACTCAGTGTAAAGGTATTTGGGAGAGGAGTTCATTTTGCTTTTGTGCCATTTTATGTCTTATTTATGTTGACTGTTTTAAATACAATTTTTTTGTGTTTTGGGGACCATTTTCTATGTGTTTGTTTCTTATTTTTTGTTTCTTATTTTTCTATTTGATTTTAAAGGAAGAAAGAACATGAAATTGGATAGGTATAAAGACAGAAGAGGATCTGGAAGGATTTGGAGGAAGGTTAAATACATGATCTATCTAGCTAGCTAGCTAGCTATCATCTATCTAACTATCATCTATCTATCTATCTATCTATCTATCTATCTATATATATATATATATAATTTTATTAGTTAAAAAATTTAACTAATTTTATTAGTTAAAATTAACAAAAGAAAAATTAGTACATATTAAATGTCCTTCCTAAACAAAGATGACTTCTTTACATGTAACTATGAATTATACAAATGTATTTTTTGAAAAATTAAATCTACATTTATTGAGTTGTAGAATTTTGTTTTCTGTAATGTTTTTTTCTTTTTGTATCACTCTAAACTCAACTTTAGAAATTAAGTTTAGATGTTATTAGCTTGTTTTTTATAATGGTTTATCATACCCTGGTATTTTTCCTTAATTATTTGATATTATTAATAAAGTTCCATGTGGAATGATATTTAAGTAAAAATTGAAATACTTTGAACAGAATGAATCTGTTCTAAAATTATTTTGGTAACATATGACTTTCAATGATTACTTTTATTTTATTTTTGCTATCATAACACATAGCTGTACAGTTATCATTTGATTTGTAAGTATTGTAGAATTTAAAATTATTCCATGTTACATGCTTTATAATGTTTGTGGTCTCTTTGATAATTTTCTAGCATTGTTCAGTTCAGGTAGCTTTTCAGGAAAACAGTTCAATTTCATTTCTCTTCCTCCACTGTATATAGTAAAGAAGGACACAGCAGGAAGACAGTCTTCTTAAGGAACCAGGAAGAAAACAAACAACCAAACACATGAGCAAACAAATAAAGAGGAATGTGATCGCTTAGCAGAAATTTAATTTGCTGTCATTTTAATGTTTCAAAAATGGTGAACAAATGTTTGTTCATGCCATGTAACCCTGTGGTGCTTGCTGTTGTTTAGATTGTTTGTTTTGTTGTTGTTTTATGGCATCTGGAGCTGAGTAATATTTATATGATCCTTATGTTTTGAACTTTGATTTTGCTTAATCAGAGATGTTCCTTATTACCATCACACAGGGATTTACTTGATCTCACACATTGATAACGCTGTCACTGTCTGAATTATAAAGACTGTATCTCTTAGGTCTGTTTTTATATAAATTAATAAATTTTCAACTTCAGTGTGTTGTCCAGCCTCTCAAGAGAACTCCTAACCATATTCCTGGATTTCTTTCTTTATATATCTTCCTGGATTAGCTATTCTTCCTCTACATTTCTAACCACCTTGTTTCCTCAATCTGATCTCTATACCTTCCATGTACAAAGCCTGCAGACTTCTCTGTCTCTACCTCTCAGTTTGAAAATAGCCTCCAGCAGAGAGCTGTGACAATCACAATTCTCATTTATGTTTATTTCCTCCTTTACAGGGATAACAGTTCCGCTCCTAGTTGGGCAATTTCTCAAACACAGTTACTTCATGTGTGGTGGACTACTTTGCAGTTAATAAAATGGGAATGGCAAACTTCTTCTCAAGTCAGGAGCTTTAAGTTGAAAGTCACTAATATATATTATACAGCTGTGTGTATCCAACAAAAGTTCCTCCACCTGGGAAGGCTTGCTTGTTGCAAGTTTGTCCCTGAAAAAGTCTGTTATAACCAAATGTTTCTCTGAACCTCTTCCAGCAGCTAAGCTGGATTCTTCTTCTTGATAGTTTCTTGGAGTTTTCTGAGAGTCTTCTTTGCAATGTGACTTCTCTGAGCAGGACTTTCAACAGTCTTTAGTGACTTGGGAATTGAGAGACTTAGTCTTTAATCAGGACTTCATGAAGGTATTTTGCATAGATTACTTCCTGTCTCAATGAAATTCCCAGTGAGATACACTCTATATCTTGGCAAAAACTGCTAAAGAACAATTGGCTATCTACAAAAAGCAGACTCCAGAAACAATTCCTGACTCAAATAATAGACTTACAGTCTTTAGAACAAAAAAAAACACACACACACACACACAAATTTCCTAAGGTTAACTCAGCCAGACTATTGTATATGGCAGCACTGACTCTTATTACAACCAATCTTTAAAATATTATATGTTTTTATTTTCACAGGGATAATATGGATTTTAATGTATATGATTAACAACACCATGAAAATGTAAAAATAGTCATTCTTTCATAATTAATAGGCATATTTTGCTGAACTCTTTTCAGAATTTGTGAACATTTGCCTATGGAAAATTAATGCTAATAACAATAGCACCTCTAACGTCCTCTGTACACTGTTCTCAAAATGCATTGAGGTACTATTTAATTATAGCTTTGGCCACTTGAATTCAATGCTCTATTAAAGAAAACAAAAATAAACCTTTTGCCTTTATATAATGAATTGCTTATAACCTCTAGTTTCATTTAATTTATTTCTTAACTCTGAATAACCTCAAACTAAAAGAGAGTAATGGTTTCTGGGAAATGGACTATACAACAACCTAGGAAGTTTACTTTGAATTCTTAAAAGGATAAGAACAAAAATGTGCACATAGTAAGATGGAATTGAAATTTTAAAAAATCATCTGAAATAACAAACCAATTGCTAAAACTGTTATTTTGCTTAATGTATTTCATTTTTGAATAATAAAATCATCAGATATTTTGACAATTACAAATTAAAGTGTAGGTCTTCAACAATGTTGTGTTTCCCAAAATGACTTTAGGTCATGAGTATCTGTATTATTATTTCATCACTTTTGTGGGGAAAGACTAGTCTTTTGCTATGAATATTAAAATTAGAAATAGTACATTCCTTCTCCAAAATTCTATGGATCAATGGAAGCAATAACCCTCATGTACTTGCAAGGCAAATAAAGGAAAACTAACTTTAAACTTTTACAGACAGTAGATATAAAGATATGTATTATCTATGTTAAATTTTCAGAATTGTTACTAAGACTTTTGTTCATTGAAATAAGATTTTCTCTAAATATATTTTAAAGACTGATATGAACTTGTGTTTCTTCAGGTGCAAAGCTATCCCATGGTGTCTTGTGGGAGCATTGCCTGTCTATTCTAACTTCATTCTATCTACACATTACCTGTAATGCTCAGTACCTGTATGATTTCTTAATTATAGTTACACCTCCCCATATTCCCTCCTGTACTGTGACATTTCATTGTTTTTCCATATAAAATTACAGGTATGTATATGTATTGTGGTCTAAAGAAAAGATTTAGGCTTGGTACAAAACTATATACAAAACAATGAGTAATAAGTGCGCTCTAAGAAAAGGAAAATCAAAAACAAAACAACCTACATATGTAGTCCTAGGTGAAGGCATAATGGATTTTACAATAGAGTTGTCCTAAGCTGGAAAGCTTAAGTCTAGTGCCTAATATATTTAACTAGGAAGAGAGAATAATAGTTGTGATAGTTAATCTTCAACCTCATCAAGACCTAAGAAGGAATATAACAATACCAGGGTAGACTGGAAGTGCAGATGGGCAACTTCCAAAAGGTGCAGCAAGGACAGAAACAGCAAGCTACATGAACAATCAACCAAGGTTGGTACAGCCAGTTTTGGCTAAAGCCAAAAGTACCTGACAGACCACAACAAAAGCAGGGAGGTAGAAAGGCTGTCTTACCCTGACTTAGCAAGGTTCAGCAGTCTTCTATGTTTGTCTCCTGCAAGCACATAGGACCGCATGACCAAATCAGTGGTAAAGAACGGGGCAGTTCCTTGCACAAGAGGCCATTAGCCGAAGCAAGGATGAACTCCAGAAGGAGCAAAAAGTGTCCAACATATTTTCGGGAAAGCACACAGTGCTGTCAAGAGCAACAGTGTCTCATATCAATGGAGTACTAATATTAAAACATTTTAATGCCATGTTCTACAGGTGTTGGGAGATGTTATTCTGTAAATATGTTTCTCATACTGGTTAATTAATAAAGCCCTGTTGGCCAATAGAAAACTAGATAGGCGGGGCTAGGAGACTAGGAGGAGGAAAGAGGTAGTAGGAGGTGTCAAGATGGAGACGGGGATGAAGGAAGACGGCAGCCGCAGCTCCCGGATAAGATGAGCCACGTGGAAATAATTAGATAAGTAGAAATGGGTAAATAATTAAGACAATATATATTGACCTATAGACAATAATGGTAATTGGCCAACAGGATTGTATCAAATACAGAGTCTCAGAGTATTATTTGGGGCTCATGTGGCGGCAGGACCGTGGCGGCAGGACTGGCTGCAGCCGGCGGAAAAAAACCTGCCGTAATGTACAGGTATATGAAGTGATTGAAAATTAAACATCTATGTCTGACTAATCTCATAGGTATAGGAAACATGGGCAAAGAATCTGTAATGCTCAGGAACTTAGCTAAAAATGATCAAAACTTATCTGAGTAAAGCAGCGACAAATACCTAAGCAGTATGTGTTACAGTTAAGGTTTCTCCCCACCGCCCCCCACCCCCCCACCCCCGTCTAGTCCCAACACTGCAGAAGCCCCAAATAACACACTGAGAAGTTGTTATTGATATAATGCTGTGGGCCAGTGACTAGTTTCTTATAGGCTAGCTCTGTCTTAAATATTAACCCATTTCTATTAATCTAAGTATTTCCTCATGTTCTTATCTTACCGGAGAGAGTAGCTGGTGTTCTTCTCTCCCTGTCCTCTATGTTCAATTTCCTCCCTACTATTTCCTCTCTTCTCCTTGTCTCCTGGTCCTGCTTGTCTTGCTTTCCTATTGGCCAAAAGTGCTTTATTCACTAACCAATACGAGAAACATATTTACAGAATGACATCTCCCATCATCTCCTCTTTTCTGTCTAAAATAAAAAGAAGGGTTTTTACTTTAACATAGTAAAATATATAACAAAACAGTTATTAAATAAGAACCACAGTTAACAATGTTCAATCCATTAACATTTAGTAAAATTTAACAAAAATATTCTATTATCTATCCTATTTTTGTATGTCTAAATTCTTATATGTAACTTATCTTTAATCTTAACTAAGGAAAACTGTAACCATAACTATTTGTCTTCAACTGGAGTCAAAGACCACAGAAAGATAAAATATAAACCCTAGAAATGACACAGACAACTCACTACTTGGTCAGTCTCCTGAAGTTCTTCTGTAATGTTCCATCTTTAGCCTAAAGGGCATACTGTGTATGGCAGGCTCCTCAGCAAAGCATGAAACTTTAAACTGTCCATCTGTATTGGCATTTTGTCAGTCACTTTTCTCTGTGTCCAGGAGACTATCTGGCAGACTATTCCATGAAACAGGAACCCTGTAGCAATTTCCATCATGTACCAGGACTTTCCTGGGGTCCTGCTTGTTCAGTTTCTAAAGCATGAATAATCTGGACAAGAGCAGTACATTGCTCAAATGGCTAGTCTGGCCATATTGAAAGCAAACTCCATAATGAGTTTCTTCAAGGTCCATCTTCCTTTCTGATGCAGGTGGTAAGGTGGTATTGCCAGGAACAGTTGTGCCTCACTGTTAAAAAAAAAAAAAAAAAAAAAAACTAAACCATTTTAAATGCCATATTCTGTAAGTCTTTGAAAGGTTTGAAGAATACCTATCCATCTCAAATACATCTTGAAAACCTAACTAACTTAACTCTAAGTTTTGTCTAGCATAGGTAACTATAATCCGTACTATTGTATACATTACATATCTAAAAAGCTATAGAAATACAATATCATTTATAACCAACCCTATTTAAATAAAAACAAACATTTATAAACAATATTTGGGAATTTGGGCATCGTTGTTTTCAAACTGCTTCCTTCTGGGAGGGGTGCTGTTGTGGGGATCCTAAGATGACACAGAAATCTTGGCTGTAGTGATTTGCAGGGCTGCCTCTTCCCAACTGTTTTGAATGTTGGATCACCTGGGATGCTTTTTCAGGGATCTGGCTTGATCAAACTATTTTGGTCTGGAAGGAATACACAGCTGTTTTATTTTCTGTAAAAGCATAATTAGAAATCCTTTTCCCCAGTAACCTGTCCTTAAACTTAAATCTTGAAGTCAAAGCATTTTTAAAATACATAAATTGAATTAATCCAGCAGCACTTTTTTAAGTTGTTATTTCCTCAGCAGTCAAATGATACAAAGACCATATAATACTGTTCAGTATCCATATTCTCTCTGTGCTTTAAATCTTTACGTGGTGTGGCTTTTTTATTACTCTATTTCTTTTACTTCTATTTTTTTCATTTTTTGAGACAGGGTTTCTCTGTGTAACTTTTATCTATCTGGGAATTAACTCTGTATACTAGGTTTACTTTGACATCACAATGATCTGCTTGTCTATGTCTCCCAAGTACTGGAATTAAAGGTGTGTGCCACCCCACCCAGCTACTCTCTGTTTTTTTCAAAACCATTTTATTCTTTTTCTCTCCCAAGCCTACATATATTTTAATACACACTGTAAACATTTAGCAGTTTTTCTTAATGTGAATATGTCTTTACTGTAAATCTTTATCTTTTTCTGGCCACGAATCTTTTATCTGGTAAACAATAACATTGCTAAAATGAAAGCCACAGTCTATGAAAGATGGGGGCAGGTAATTTTACCACCAAAACTGAGAGCTGTGCTCACTGCCTTGGTCTACGCTGCCATCCAGCAGCATGTTGCCGGCTTGAAGATGTGGTCACTGCCATTGCCAGCTCTCATTCACACCATTCAGTTGTTAGAAGAGCTCTTTAAAAACCTTGCAGTTTTTTGCCACTTATGCTGAGTCAGGAAACCTCCCTTAAAGGAGCTGTGCAAATTTATGCTTGTCTCTAGCAAAATAGGGTCCAACAGAGAAAAATGCTGCTATCAAGAAGCCTTGCTTGTCTCTGTCTTTTGTTTCTAAAATCCATTTTTAAGTTTTTCTTAAGTTTTAAGTGGAAGTTCTTATTAGCCACATTCAAGGTGCCATTATGTAATGGATAGGTTTTTCCTGCAGGTCTGGTCCCAAGGTTGCTCTAGCCCCAAATAATACACAGAGACACTGTATTAGATACAATTCTATTGGCCAGTTACAAGTTTCTTATCAGCTAGCTCTGTCTTAAATATTAACCCATTTCTATTAATCTAAGTATGTCCACATGGTCTTATCTAACTGGAGAGAGACCTAGCATACTACCCTGTAGGTCCTTCATATTGGAACTCCTCCCTACTACTTCCTCTCTTCTCCTAGTCTCCTAGTCCCACCTATCTTGCTTTCCTATTGGCCAACACTGCTTTATTCATTAACCAATAAGAGAAATATATTTACAGAATGACATCTGGCATCATATATAATTTTAGGGTTCACCACTTGGTATTGGAGAAAGTTTGGGGCTCTCTTCTAAGAAACGCTATTTGTCCAACCATCAGCAGCTTGCCTGGCTTGTAGTTATTATATAGTGTTGATAAGACTTCCTGGTTATAGCTTCTCTGACGTTTGTAGGAGAGAAAAATCTAATGGCAAACTCTTCCTGACTCTCTTCTTTTCTGATTGGTCACTAAACTTTAACGAAGAAGTGTTGTGCTGTATACATATCAGTTGGGACTGGCTGATCTTAATATTTGCAATATTACATTGTAGAAAGTCGTTTCCTGTTTCAATGAGTACAATGGTATTCTCCAGTTTCTTCTCCTTAAAACTCATAGTGAAAGGCTTATGTTGAGTTCTTTTACCCCCTTTAATTTGATTTTTGTGCATAATTATGAATAAGGATCCAGTTGATTTTATATATATATATATATATGTGTGTGTGTGTGTATATATACACACATATATATATACACATATATATATGTACACACATACAATCATACGTATATATTCCACTCGAACGGCAGCATTTATTGATGATGCTGTCTTTCCTTGATCAGTGATGTTGGCCTCTTTGCTCAAAGTCTTGTCATTACTATATGTGTACACACACACACACACATACACACACACACACACATATATATATATATATATATAACAATTAGAGATAATTTATTTTTTAATGAATATTTCATAGGAAAATAGACCAAAAGAGGGTACAAAGCATAATTCCCATTAGACAACTCTGGAGCAAAATAAAGATTTTTGTAAGCTGCTTTCACATCATAAAATGGTTCCTACGCATTTAAATGCAATAATAAATATAAATATTATACAAGATGGAAAGATAATATAGTAATTTAGTTGTTATTCATAATTTGTTTTGTTTTACATAGTCAGGTTCCTTCTGATTTATTTTCAGTAGATTATCTTGAATTTAGTAAAGCCTTTTCTTGATTAATAATATTTGAAGATTAAAAAGTCATTGTCAACTCTATACTTACAGTATGTGAGTGTGCCTCTTAGCCTTTTCAGTTTTCTTGATATACGGCAAGTATGTTATAACATAGGTGTTTTTAATCACCTTCAGGGAAAAGGAAGCACATTTAAAATCTGGTCAAAATATGATTATAGATGGTCCCTTAAAACTTAGTATAAAAACTGTAAAAAATTCATATCATAAAATAAGCAACTGTCTCTTTTAAAAATGGAGAGCATAAAATATATAACTGTTCCTTAATATCTAAGAGTTTTAGAAGGATTAAATATGTTTAAACAAACATAATTTGTTTTCCACTGTTATTTTATTCTTGTTTTTATTTTGGACAAGCTCTCACTCTGATCCTCTGGCTGTCTTGGAATCACTCTGTTGACCAGGATAGCCTAGAAATATCAGATATCCATGTATCTTTGCCTCCAGAAGCAGAGTTAAAAGGTGTGTACCACTGCCATGACCAGCCTAAATAGAAAATTTTTGGACAATTCCTAGATAATATTCATTTTCTGATTTTATTTTAGGCATTTTGTATTGAACAAGTTTAACTAAGTTTTTTTTTTCTTCAAGATTGAAATCTGTTTAGCTAGAGCATCTAGAAAATGACACAAAATCTGAGTAACTTCTTCCATAAAAGTCACCATTCATTAGGCTTGTATCAATGCATTTCTACTCCTACACAGATCCTGAAAACCAAAGGTAAAATAATGCAAACAAGCATTAATGAATGCTACTTCATTGTATTTATGGTATACTAAGGATAATAGGCACTAATCAAGTAAAAAGCTGCTTCAAATAATTTAGATGACTGAAAAAAATGCTTTAAAAATATTACTGCAATTGGGAAATGACCTTAGCTGATTAGAAAAAATTGTTATGATTAAATAATAAAAATTCTTTATACCTATTTATGATCATATAGCTATAATATTCTGGTCTTAAAGTAGTAAGTTTGCTATTTTAAACTCTGAATGCTTGCAGAAATTTATCTGTGTAATGCAAAACAAATATTTTCTCAAGTGAAACTCGATCATTTTATTTTGTGTGCTTTCTAACATGTCTACTTTTATGCAATTTTGCTTTAGAAATAATTCATTATCGCTATTTTGTTGTATTTCTAATATTTCCTCAGACTTCTGTTTGTTATTGGTGACATTTGGAACACACTCAAGAGATTTATTTCATGAACTAAAGAGGAACCTTGAATTTTCTGACTTTAAAAATTCACCTCTTGAATATTTTCTTTTTCTCATGAGATACAATGTGCTTGAGACTTCCTACATGAATGGTAACATGCTTAATTGTGAGAGTACTTGTTTTTCAAGTGTGAGGACTTGAGTTTGAATTGCTTGCTCTGGACATCACTGCATGAGCATTGAGAATGCACTATCCAACCACAATAAGTCTTGAGAATGATAGTGGAAAATGTCATGCCACATATCCTGCTCTGGCCTCCGTACATGCATGAAGAAAACTACACACATAAAAGCAAAATAAAATAAAAACAGAAAAACAGAAGATGGGCTGAATAAAGAAAGAGGGATGTGGGAATTATTTCAATACCTTAAATAAATGTTTTAGAAACCATATAATCTGATTTTTAGTCTTTAATTTATTTTGTTCTTTTACCAAAGTAAATGTATACAAAATATAACAGTGAAGGGAATCTGATTGCTCAGTCTCAAACTATGCATTGATAACCTTTCTATCTAATCATTCTTCTGGTGAGCAAGAACAAGAGAGCCTTCTCCCATTTAAATTGTGACACAAGTAAGCCAATTGCAAATGTTTATACAAAATAACATAAATAGATTATGTATTAAAGTACTTTTAATGATTTTAAAAGATATATTGACATTCTTTGGTACATTCAGTGTTTGAAAAATACATAGAATGGACAAGCAAGAAGTGTTACATTGTTCATAAAATAAAGAACAAAAGCCTACAACTCTTAAAGGAGTTGATAGTATAATAAAAGTGAAGGAATTCATCTTTTCTTATGACCCACAAAGTTATTTCTTTGACAGGTAGGTCTAGCCAGTACCTGCCTTGCCTTAGAGCCAATATAATTTCTCAGAACGGAAAGGAAATGATGAAAGTGGTTGCTGCTCACAACTTAGTCCCAACCACAAAAATCGCTGATTGGCAGAGAATTTGAAATAACGGAACCTGGAAGAAATTCAGCTACCATGTAGAATTTAATAATGTCAAAGGCATGTACCTCAGCTCAATCACACATCTTTCATGAGGAAATATTTCATTGTAAATTAAATGACACATAAAGAAAAAGGTTCTTTTTACAGCTGTATTTACAGTGTAAGTTGGGATTCGTTAACAATAACAATATAAGCAATAATAGTAGATTGATCTCAGAAATAACATTGCAGCTAGTAATAATCCCGGGCTAAAAAAGAGTACTTTAAGGGTACAGTTAATGGTAAAATTTATATGAAAGACAGAATAAAGAGTTTAATCAAAGATAATATAAGAAACTTGCATTGTATTAGTCACCATTGTCTAGGTATTAGAGCTGATAGAACGAAGATATATCATAAGCAAATCTTATGTACAGGATATGGTACTAGTAGTACTACAGACTGTCTTCTGCTTGGAAAGCTGATGAACCAATAGTTGCTCAGCCTAACTAGTTGGATGTTCAAGAAATCCCAGAAGTCATGCTAATTAAGTCCATGCTGGAAGTCCAAAAAAGCTGCTTCCAATAGCAGAGGACTGCTGTAGCCTTAAGTAGAGGAACTTACCAGTGAGAGTGAAAGCAGTTTAATCTTTTCCATATCCATATATCTGAGCTGACCAGAGGTGCTGACCACTATAAGGGTGGGTCTTCCCACAAAAAGTAATCTGATCACAGAATTCCATTTGAATTTGTATTTTTAATCATTTATTTTTTAAAATTATCATATAATTTACTTATTCCCTTCTTCCCTTCATTCCCTCCAACTTCTTCCCTTCAATCATTTGCATCCAAATCCCTATTGTTCTTTTTCATATTCTTGGCCTCTTTTTATTGTTGTTGTCATTGTTTTTGGTGGTAGTGGTATGTGTGTGTGTTTGTGTGGTGATAGATTGTTTATGATCTGATAAAGAAACCAGAGATACAAATGCAGGAATACTCACACCATAATTCCAGGCAGTGGTGGTACACATCTCTAATCCCAGGACTAGGGTACAGAGCCAGACAGATCTCTATTAGTTATGCCACACTGAGCTACAGGAAATTGATAAAATTTAAAAGAGAAACAACTCACACAAAGGTGATAACACCACTTGGGATCACATGTCTTTAATTCCAGCACTATGAATGTAGAGACAGGAGTGATATGGCTGGATAGAGAGAGGAAGATAAGGGAAGAAGAGACAGGAACTAAGAGGATTGCAGTTTACAGCTTGGTAGAGAACAGTGAAATCTGAAATGAACTCTGAACCTCATGGAGACAGGATCACCCATACTGGTCTGAGGTTAAGGTACGAGATAGTGGCTGCCTGCTTTGTTTCTATTATTTTTCTGTTTAAACCCCAATATCAGTCTCTGTGTTTTTATTGTTTATATTACATGTGAGTGTGATATGTCCCCAAATACATAAATACAACCTGCCTAATCCATAAAGTTACCCTGAAAAAGATCACTTGCCTCTTCTCAGTATTTCAGTTTCCCATAGTTCTTTGTCTAAGGTTGAGGTGCAACAAGCTCTCTTCCTTCCAGATACTTTAAAAAGTAAAACTATTAGGAAACCATCATTGATAAAAACAACATTATGTATGTCACAAAAATGCACTTTCATATTATGCTACTGTAAAGCAAACATGTTTTAAACAACATTGATTTTTAAATAATGTTTAATACATAGACAGAGGATTATACCTTCATCATTAGAGATGGTGAGGAACCACCTTGACCATAATAGCTTGACTCAATATTACTAAAAATTAATGTGAAGAAAACTCTATGGGAGGCTTTCTAAAGAGATAGTTTTAGAGACTGAGATGTCCTACAAAATGCAAATCTGACAACACACATGACATATGTTAAAGCAACCCAATTTCTGTAGCTAGCTGTCGTCTTTCTTTTAGATATTATGATGAGCAGACAGATGAAGAGATGGAATAAAATAACAGCACCACTTTGATAAAAAAAAAAACTAAGTGAATTTTCCTAAATTGTAAAATGTGATGTAAATTAAGGGGAGATAATTCGTTATTAAAATTATAACCTTGTCATTTGAAATAACTTTATGAAGTCATAATGGAAATTAAATTGCTTCACAAATCAGACCTGTAGTGCCTGCATATGGATGCATGGAAATGACATGAAGAAAGTCACTATTTCCTAATTTCCTATTCTGACCTTAAAAACATAATTTAACTACACACATTTCATATGTACACTTTGATGATGTAAAAACACATACATACACCTTTAAAACCATCATTGCATATCAAGATAAAGTAAATCTATTATCTACTTGTTTTCCTGTGTCCTCATGTTATATAACTGCCAGAAGACTATTTGAAATCAACCCTCTTTGATTTATAAGTGAACAATAAAATTCTGACAGCTGTGAATTTCATGGTACAACACATCTCTTGTAAGTCTTTATCTTATGCCTGAAATGTATACCAATTAAATAATTTCTTATTCTATCCCCAGCTATGGTAAACACTATTCCAAATTGCCTAATTTTGGGTAGTCCAATTAAGGGAAAGGGTGTATCCTATGTCACACATCTGACTTACTTACATTGATAACCCCAGGATCATCAGGAATATTGTTACAAGTGATAGTGTTTTCTATATTCAAAGGGTGATTGATCCTTATTTAAGAGTTAATTGACATTTGAATTGCTCCAGAACTTGGCCATAGTGAGTAATGGTGTAATGAACATTGCAATAAACATAGAATCAAATTATTCCTTTGATATCTAATTTTTAATAATTTTAATCAGAAGTTGAATATATATGACCTACAGCAGCTTCACTATTAACCTATCAGAAAACTTCATACAAATTTTCACTGTAGCTGAAAATATTATGTCAAAATAATAACATTGTTTTCAACATCTTTATGCATTATTTTCTAATGATCAAAGCTGAGGCAAACCAACAATGTTAAGTAAATATTTTAGAAACTTTAAAGGAGTGTTGACTCCAAGATTAGGTTCCTCTATCAACTGGTAGGACCCTTTTTGATGTGATTTATCCTTGCAGGTTGTATCATGGAAGACAAACACAGGATCAAGTGAAAACACTTATTCTTGTTCTTATAATAACTTATTTGAATGATAATCACATCAATGTCCTCATAGTAACTCTTCCAGTCATTTTAAGTTTCCCACACAGCCCCATTTCTCTTCTTTTCATTTTTCCTATTTCCTTTCTTTCTTTCTTTCTTTCTTTCTTTTTTCTTTCTTTCTTTTTTTTTGGTTTTTCAAGAAGGGTTTCTCTGTGACTTTGAAGGATGTCCTGGAACTAGCTCTTGTAGACCAGGCTGGTCTAGAACTCAGAGAGATCCACCTGCCACTGCCTCCTGAGTGCATGTGCCACCACCACATGGCTTTCAGCCCCATTTCCTTCCTTCCTTCCTTCCTTCCTTCCTTCCTTCCTTCCTTCCTTCCTTCATTCATTCATTCTTTCTTTTTATTTCTTTATCTTTTTATTTTATATGTCGATCCAAGTTCCCTCTGCCTGCCTCGTTCCCTTCCTCCCTCTTACCCTCTCTCCCCCTCACATGCACCCTGACCACCCTCCCCTCCCACCCCCAACCCCCATTCCACATGTAGGGCTATGCTATCCAGGTGGGGTCATGTAAATCTGTCAAGTCATTTGAAATAGGGAACAGGACTTCTCTCCTGTCTCTAGGTTAATGGAATATCCCTCCATGGGGGATGTGTCCACAAGGTCCTTTTGTTCACTAGGAATACATCCTGGTTCCACTGTCAGAGGTCCCCCAGACTGCTCAGTCCTTCTAGCTGAGACCCATATTCATGGGGTCTGAGTCAGTCCCATGCTGAATTCCCAGCTAATAGTCTGGGGGGGGGCTTTATCTCCTCCTTGTTCAGGTCAGCTGTCTTTTGTGTTTCTGTAACCTAGTCTTATCCTCTCTCTCTGCATCTGATTCTAGTTCGACTCAGTGTTTACTTATGGGTGTTTGCTTCTGTTTCCAACAGATGCTAGATGAGGGCTCCATGATGATGGATAAATTAGTTGTTGATCTCACTTTCAGGGAAGGGCATTTATGGTAACCTTTCCATGATTGCTCAAATTGTTAGTTGGAGTCAGTCTTGTAGGTCTATAGACCTTTCTTTAGGTTCAGTTTTCTCTTCAAATCAATAATGGCTCCCTTTTTTATGGTCTCTCTCTCTGTGTGTCTCTGTCTCTGTCTATCTCTCTGTTTCTCTCTCTCTCTCTCTCTCTCTCTCTCTCTCTCTCTCTCTCTCTCTCTCTCTCGTGTCTCTATTCCTACCCTGACTCAATCTTCCTAGTCGCATGTACTTTCCTCTCCAACCCTTCACTTTCTCCTAGTTCTCTCTCCATTCACTGCCTCCCCACTTGCCATGTTCTCTGGGGGACTTGTCCCTTCCCCCTTTTGTGAGGTAAGCTATATGAATCTCTTAGAATACATCTTGTATTCTAGTTCCTCTGGTGGTGTGAATTATGGGCTGATGATCCATATATGAGCGAGTATACTCCATGTTCCTATTTTTGTGACTGGGTTACCTCATTCAGGATGGTTTCTCCAAGTTCCATCCACTTGCCTGCAAATTTCAAGATTCCATTCTTTTTTTCTGCAGAGTAATATTCTATTGTGTAGATGTGCCACATCTTCTTTATCATTCAGGTGAGGGGCATCTAGGTTGTGCTCAACTATGTTCATAGCAGCATTATTTGTAATAGCAAGAACCTGGAAGCAACCTAGATTCTCCTCAGCCCCATGTCTTAATGAATCCTTCATACCCTACCTCACACTGAGTACCATGGCTCCCATATAGGAGGAGCCTCTGTGAAGCAAGCCCCAACCAAACACATCACTTCACATTCTTGATGGCATTCGCTGTTTACTTGTCTTGTGTACATCTACTCAGCCTCACATGAGTAAGTTTACATTTCATTCTTCTTTGGTCTGTATTGTATGTTAAGCCTGTTGTCATACACCCATTGACCATTTGTATGTTTTTTATTTTTCAGAGAAATTATTATTTATTTATTTTTTATTGAGTTGTAGATTTCCTTACATATTCTAGATCTTAATCTCTCATCAGATGTGATTTTATTCTAATAATTTCTTCCAACTCACAGGTTCTTTTGTCACTCTCTTAATGAAGATGTCTTTCCACGATGTTTTATTTTAGGAAGTCACATGCATCTAATTTGTATTCGTTGTTTTGGTGAAATAACCAAGACATTATGGTTATCCTAAGAGCACAAAGTATTTCTCCTTTCTTTCTGGTATTACTATAGCCTGGTGTAGCACATTTATTGAATGAGGATACATATCTCATGATTAAATCAACAGGTACAAAAAATACTTGATAACTATAGCTCTCCACAAACTATACCTTGAAGTCACTTTTTTTTGGTAATTTTTTTTATTTAAATTAGAAACAAGCTTGTCAATCACAGTTCCTACACCCTATTGTCCTCTCCTGCTTTCCCCACAAACCCAACCCAACCAACCAACCCACTTTATTCATAAAAAGAGACCACAAATAAATAATAACCAAAACAATTACTTATGGAAAATAAAAAACATAAAAACAATATTTCCTTTTAAGATCATGGGTAAAGCAAAGATATCACTTTTTCTGCTTCTGCCATTTCTCAGATAATTAGACAAAAACATTTTAATTAAAATGAAAGAAAACCACCTACACCTACTTTTAGATGGCATGATTTTATGTGTGAAAAATCTTATATTCTATAAAATATTGGAATTAATAAGTAAATCCAATAAGATTGTAGGAAATAAAACATAAAAGTTGTTTTCATTTCTTCCCACAGTCAGTATACTAGATATAAAGAATTTTTTAAACATAAACTTGCATTTACAATAGCATCTAAAGCCAAAAAGGACAGAAATTCTAAGATGACAGACTTTAGTAACACATCCGTAGGTGATGGACAGAAGATTCTACAGGAGCTACAAATATGGAAAACACATCCTTTTTCATTGATAAGAACATTCAGAATCAATGAGAGGATGCCAATATTTACAGCAATCTATAGTTCAATGTAATCCCCACCAATATTCTAAAATTTTTATTTACATAGTAAAAAATCTTAAATTTTACACAAAGCCAAAAATTCTTTGAAATTACATTTATCTCAATTCTTGATTTTAAACATATAACTGACAACAACAATGTTTTCTAACTTCATAAACAGTAACAAAGCAATGGAGCATAAAAGTACAAGTATGCCTAAAATATTCCTATTTCAATGTAGTTAATAAATACTTTTTATAAGAACTCTGAAAATACACATTAGGAAAGGATTTAATTTCTGCAAATACTTCTATTTGATAATTTGGATCTCAACAGAATAGAATAATGTTAGATCTTAATAATGGCAACATGCAAAATCAATGTAGGGTGGATTAAAGATTTCAACATCAGGAAAGGTAGTCATTATTATACATTTGAACAACAAAGGTATGAACGTAGGTGTGTTTGTGTGTGTGTGTGTGTGTGTGTGTGTGTGTGTGTGTTTGTGTGTGTGGGTGTGGGTGTGGGTGTTGGTGTGTATAAACCTCATAAACCTCAGTCTTGGAGCAGCAAATAATCACTGTACCACTGAGCAATATCTTCACCTCAAGGTGGACTTTTATCTACAAAATGGTGATTACAAGCCAATTTCATTTTTTAAAATCAATAGTTCCTGAAGATGTAATAAAAAAGTGAAACATACAATCTCTCAATTATCAACTACATGAAGTTTTCTGAAACTGAGGAAAATATGGCACAGGGGAATCAGGTTTTGAAATGCAATATTACTTTCTTTAGATAGTATGTTCAAATTCATACTTTTCAAGCACAATTTTGTCTTGTGTCTTCTAGTAGATGCAGAGATAAATTAAACCAATATGACTGACAAAACATAAGTGGGACAGTGATAATCAAAGACTAACCCAAATAAAGAGGAAAGAATATAAATCCTCAATGAAACACAAAGAACTACACACTACTAAAGAAAGCTAAAATTGGAAGAAACATTCTTCCCCAGAAATACCAAATTGTTTGGCCTGAAAACACACATACATGTACATTGTACAGATAAATGAGGTTATCTTTGGGAGCATATAGGTCCATATAATATACATATACATATATATATTATATGTATATACATTATATTATATGTATATATATTACATATATATATTATATTATATTATATTATATTATATTATATGTAGCTTGTTTTCTGCCAGCCTACCCACTGCTGGTCTGGAGCGCTGGCCCCAAATAACACTCAAAGACTCTGTATTTGACACAATCCTGTGGGCCAGTGACTATCATTGTTAATGGGCTAGCTCTGTCTTAATTATTAACCAATTTCTACTTATTTAAGTATTTCCACGTGGTGATTTTATCGGAGAGCCGCAACCCCACCATCTTGCTTTCTCTGGCTCTACATGCTGACTCCTCCTTACTACTTCCTCTTTCCTCCTTGTCTCCTAGCCCCGCCTTTCTTGCTTTCTATTTGGCCCAACAGTGCATTATTAATTAACCAGTATGACGAACATATTTACAGAATAATATGTATATTTAACAAAAAATAATTAAAAGGAATAAAGTTAACTTGAATGAAAGTGAGAATGTTTATTTGAGAGTGTTTGCAGAAAGAGAAGAGATAAATGATGTATTTATATTATCATCTCAAAAATAGAAGAAATAATAAAAATCATAAAGGACACTAGGTTTAAATAGAACAAATGACTGGATTTTCTATTAAATTCTCTTAAGTGACAATTAGATGCAGTTTTATCAACAGATGATACCTCCTTAAAAGTTATTCATTCGTTGAATTTTTATTCAGTTTTTGAACAAATACTATTAGAATGGCCAGATCAGTAAAGTTATAACACTGAAAAAGAACATATTTTAATTTGATTCATTAAATTTATACTATGTGAGGGTCTAGTTATCTACATAGTAGCCATGTTGTCGAAAATGTACAGTAGGCATTGTCTAAAATTCTTACCACCACAGAACAGACCTCACACAAGTGAATCCATAGGCCCAGAAATACTCAATAGCAGTTGAAAGAACAGAAATCATAGTTCAGTTCACACTAGTCAGAAGAATAGCCCCAGTAGCTCTACCAGAGGCCAGGCTGGTACTAGGTACTCCAGAAGAAGATTCAAGCTTTTTTGGAGGTCAGGGTGGTTCTAAAGATCCAAACAGACAGATTTCAGCTTTTTAGGAGGCCAAACTTGATTAAGGGACCCAAGACTCCTAAATCTCAGCAGAGACACCCTACTGGGTATGAAGATCCACCAGTTACCAGAATGCTCAGGCACTTAGTGCAGACAACCTTAGAAGACACAGAAACTGAGGGAAAAACTTCCATCCAACAAAAATAAACACAGGAATCAAAAGCTAGACTTAACATGATCCCAAATTCAGATCCCAAATACAAACCAGTGTAAGAACACACTCAATAACAGAAAGGGCAATATGTTGCCAAAAGAACCCAACAATCCTATGATAGTGAGTTCTTACCATTCCAGTGTAGCTAAACACAAGAAAACAACTTTAAAAATAACTTTATGAAAGTGATAGAGATTCTTAAAGATAAAAAGAAAAACAAAAACCTTGAAATTGAGGAAAGGTCAAACAAAAAATTTGGAGGAAATGGAATAAGTCTCTTAGATAATTTCAAAAAACAAAACAAAACTAAACAAAAAATCAAGAAAAAACAGTTGATGGAAACAAATAAAATTGTTCAAAACCTGGAAATGGAAATAGAAACTTATGGGAGATGTTATTCTGTAAATATTTTTCTCATGCTGGTTAATGAATAAAGCACTGTTGGCAAATAGGAAAGCAAGATAGGTGGGGCTAGGAGACTAGGAGGAAAGAGGAAGTAGTTAGGAGAAGTCAGCATGGAGAGCCTAAAGAGAACAGCACGCAGGCCAGCTGTCCGATAAGATGACCACGTGGAAATACTTAGATAAGTAGAAATGGGTTAATCATTAAGACAGTGCAAGCCAATAAGAAATGATAGTAACTGGCCAACAGAATTATGTCAAATATAGAGTCCCAGCGTGTTATTTGGGGCTGGTGCTGCGGTGGAACTAAACTGGCAGCGGGAAAAACCTACTCGTAACATAGAAACAATGAAGAAAACACAGACTGAGGGAATTCTGGAAGTGTAAAATTTAGTAAGCAAACAGGAACTATAGGTGTAAGCACTATCATCAGAATACAGGAGAAGGAAGAGTGAAACTCAGGAATTGAAGATCTGACTGAGAAAAAAGTTTCATCAGTCCAAGAAAATGTATCTAAAAAATTCCTAACACAAAACATCCAGGAAATCTGGAATACCATAAAAAGACCAAACTTAAAAATAATAAGAATAGAAGAATGATAAAAAGCCAACTCAAAGACCCAGAAAATATATTTAACAAAAATCATAGAGACAAAAACTCCTAACCTAAAGAGGCACATAACGTAACAAGAAGCTTACAGGACACCAAATAGACTGGAACAGAAAAAGAAAATCCTCTTGCCACATACTAATCAAAGCACTAAAAACAGAATAAAGAAAGAGTTGAAAAGCTGCAAAGGAAAAAGGCCAAGCAACATATAATGGTAGCCCTAACAGAATTCCACCCTACTTCTGAATGGTAACTCAAAAAGCCAGAAACCAAGGCAGAAGTTTTGCAGATTCTAAGACCATGGATGCCAGCCCAGACTATTTACCCAGCAAAAATTTGAACCAACATAGATGGAAAAAACAAGATATTTCATGGTAAGACATTTAATGAATATGTATCAACAAATCCAGCCCTACAGAAGGCACAAGAAAGAAAAATCCAAACCAAGGAAGTTAGCTACACCTTCAAAAATCAATAATTTCACATCAATAAACCCAAAGAAGGGAAACACACACACACACACACACACACACACACACACACACACACACACACCCCAAAACCACAAAAACTAACAACAAAATAACAATAATTAACAATCACTGACCATTAATATATCTCAATACCAAGGAACTCGATTCTCCAATGAAAAGACACAGACTACACTTGCTAACAGAATGGATATGGGAAGTAGATCTATTCTTCTGCATACAAGAAAAAAACTTCAACATCAAAGACAAAAATTTCTCTGCATAAATTGCTGGAAAATATTTTTTAATCAATTTAACATAAAGAAATAGGAGTAGTCGTTTAAAGTCTCCCAAACAAACAGCCCAAAGCCAGATGGTTTTTATCAGAGAATTTTACCAGACATTCAAAGAAGATCTATTACTAGTACTCCTCAAATAATTTTAAAAAATATAAACAGAAAAAAATAATTACCAAAATTTTTTCATGAGGCCATAATCACCCTGATACTCAAACTACACTAAGACTCAACAAAGAAAGAGAATTACAGATCAATTTCACTCAAACTTTGGTACAAAAATACTGAATAATATACTTATATACAAACAATGAAATGGCTGAGAAAGAAATCAGGGAAACAAATCTCTTCACAATAGCCACATGCAATATAAAATATATTATGGTTGCTCTAACCAAGCAGATAAAAGACCTGTGTAACAAGAGCTTAGTCTTTGAAGAAAGAAATTGAAGAGGTTATCAGAAGATGTATATATATTGGTAGGAAAATGTAGTGAAAATAGTCATCTTACCAATAAAACAACCTACAGAATCAATGTAATGCTATCAAAATTCCTATGCAATTCTTACAGACATTGGGAGAACAATACTCAACTTCATATGGAAAAAAAGATAGAGAAAATAGTAATGTACAATAAAGGAACTGCTGAAGGTATCACTATTACTGATCTCAAGATCTACGAGAGCTATAGTATTAAGAACAGCATTGCACTGACATAAAAACAGACACATTCATCAATGTAAATGAATTGGAGACCAAAACATAAATTCACACTCCTATGGGCACTTGATATTTGACAAAAAAGCCAAAATTATACCATGGGAAAAAGTCTTCAACAAATGTTGCTGGTATAACTGGATGTCATCGTGAAGAAGAATATAAATATATTCACATCTATCACTCTGCACAAAACTCAAGTCCAAATGGATCAAAGACCTCAAATTGATAGAAGGGAAAGTGGGAAATAGCCTTGAGCTCATTGGCATAAGATACAGCTATCTGAATAGAACACAAGTAACACAGATACTAAAAAAACAACAATTATTAATGAGTCTTCTTGAAATTAAAAGGCATCTATAAAGCAAAGGACAGTATTAATAAGATAAAATGGCAGCCTACAAAATGGGCAAATATGTTCACCAACCACAAAGCTGACATAGGGCTATTTTTCAAAATATGAAGAACTCAGATACTAGACATCAAAAAACCAAATAGTTCAATTTAAAATGGTGTATAGATCTAAACAGAGATTTTTGAACAGAAGAATCTCAAGTGGCAAAAAACACACTTAAAGAAATGTTTAACATCCTTAGCCATCAGCCAAATGCCAATTAAAATATTAAAATGACACAAAGAATCCATCTAACATACGTCAGAATGTCTAAGATAAAAAACAAACAAACAAACAAAAAAACAAAACTAGAAATTTGGCTTATGCAGAAGAGGATGTGGAGCAAAGGGCATACTCCTGCTGGTTGGTGTGCAACCAACGATGTACGATGGTGTACGACCAGCGATTTTGGAAATCAATAAGGTGATTTATCAAAAACTTGTAAATAGATCTACCCCAAGACCCAGTAATGCCACTCTTGGGCATAACCCAAAGGATGCTCAATCATACTACAATGGAACTTGCTCAACTATGTTCATAACAGTTTTACTCATAATATTCAGAATATGGAAACAACCTAGATGCCCTCAACTGAAGAATAGATAAAGAAAATGTTGTGCCTTACACAATGGACTATTACTGCATAATAGAGTAAATACATTTCCTGAATCATTTCTGTTACCAGTACTGTAACTCCTAAATAAGGTAAAACTAGGGAAACACTGAAATCTTTAGCTAAGCATTCAGCTGTTGATACATTGTATATAGTAATAATGTCCATTCACTGTCCCAACCTCACAGTTTGAAAGTCAAAAGTCAAAGACATCATGACACATGTGTTATCCTGCTCCATCACCAGATAAATAAATCCCAGAAATTTATCCCAATTGTTATCTTAAAATACAACAGGTAAATATGAATAATTTTACTAACTTTATCAAATTTTGGAATACTGAGTAAGCAAATTTACCAGCTATTACAAATTTAATTAAGATTGCACCACAAAAGACTGATAAATCCTGGGTTTGCTGTATTACCAGTAATAGTAGTGATGTGTTGCTACAATCACAAAGAATGTAGATGCAGTTTCTATTTATTTATAGGATTAAGTAATGAATATACAATATGTATAATTAGAAAACAATGAAAATTAATTTATAGTCCCAATAAGTGCTATTGAAAATTGCATAATTTTTCATCAATATGACATCACATTTTGAATCAACAAAGCCACCTATTACTATAGTATCAAAATGCCTGAAAACATGAAAGTGGACAGAAGAGTCAATCATTGTAATAAGCAGAAAAATGCAAAACAAAAAGATAAGATTGATCTGTCTCAAAACAATGATAAATAAGATCTAACATAAACACACACGTAAAAAAATCTATATATGTACATACATGCATTAGTTAATAGTAGTAAAAGTGAAGAAAAACTTTTTCTTGTTACATATAAAACTTGACATTGTGCTAAGTGAAAGGAACAAAACATGAAACAACTCACTTGACACAGTATACTTATATGAAGTATCTGTGAAGTGGAACTCAAACAATCAAGGCAGAATCTAAGTTATCTGGAGTGATGTAAAAAAGTAAAAGGAGAAATGCAGATCCATGTGAATAGGTTTGTAGTTTCTCTTGGTGAATAATTTCTGGCTATCTTCTTATGAACAATGTGAATGGAGCTATACAATTCTATTTTATTACAATACAATAACGTAAAATGTACACATTGTTATATAAAATATATTGAAGGATCCACAAATTACAGAAAGTGAAAGTTAGTATTCCAGATACATCACTTATTTCAAAGTGTTTTATTCTTACACATGGTAGCAACAATACCAAAAATGAGGTAATAGACTTGGCCAAGAAGCATAAATAGATATTGGGGAATAAATTGAGTTCAAAATCAAATTTCTTGATTACCCCAAATCTCTTATATTAATTAATATGATGATACCTTCTCATTAGTATTTCTTACACTATTCTAAACAAGCCATGAGTATGTAAGTTTCCATCTTAAGTAGTATTATTTCCCTGGGTATTAAATGAAACAATGTAAGTTTTAGGAATTTCTTCTATAGAAAATGCTTAAAAATAGTATTGTCTTATTTGTCTAATTTTTTGATGTAACAAAAAGGAGTTATTTTTGTTATAGCCCCGTTTCACAATGACTGTTACTTTTGTTGATTTTGTGAGTTAATTATTTTTATTTCTTTAGTATAATTCATAAAGAAACAAATTTGATAGTGTCAGGCATTTATGTACCAAAGTGCACATCTCTCATGCTTACTGAACTGCAACAAGAATAATTCCATAACAACCATGTAAATTGTTCTGGCAAGAATAAGAAGGATACTTATTCCCTTTGGAAAGAAGATAAACAAAAAAAATCACAAAATAAATACTGAGGATTAATAGATCCTATTTTTTGTGTAATAGTTCTTATTAATGAGTATAAATCTTTGACTTCGTGTTAACTGGAAAATTTAGTGAAGGAAATTCTAAGACTTTATTATACATATGTTTTAGAGATATGTGTGTGTATAAAATGTATATAAATTAAATATACATATGTAAAGTACATGTATATCATATACACACATATATGTATATATTATATATGTATATACAAATATACAATTTCATTTTTGTTTTATTTTTAAGTTTTATTAATTTGTTAAGAATTCACACAATATATTTTTGATTATATTCATCCGTTCCTATCTTAACTGCTTACCTACCTCGCATTCATTTTCCCTTTCTCTCACCTACCTCCCAAATAATCCATTCAATCCAATTTGTTCTACACATATATCCAGGTTATGGTGTCACCCCTGAAGTATGGTCAATACACTTGATTGATTGAGTGATTCTCTCTCTCTGAGTGGTCATTAACAGTCAATAAATTGTTAGCTATGGATAGAACCTGAGGAGCTTACTCAGGAGATTTTAACCTGGCTTTATTTTGTGCAGATGGTGTGTAGTGAACCACAGCCGTTGTGAGTTCATGTATGTGGTAGCTGTGGCATGTTCAGGGTACAATATTTCACGACACTTCTCCATAACTTACAGCTTGTTCATTCCTTTCTCTCCTTATTCCAAGGTCCTTTCTGTGCCCTGTACAGGTTTTGGAGGATGATAAACATGGTTCACATCTGTCTGAGCATCATACATAGTGGCTCGTTTTCCACATACTCCAAAGTGTTGCATCTCTGCATGCATCATTACCCATAGTAATAAGAAGCTTCTCTGATAAACAATTGGAACAATATTGGTGAAGAAATGATGTCTGACACTTTTTCTTCCGGTTTTTTTCAGTATATTTGTAATTGTGAATATATTTTCATATTCAGGTTGATATTTCGTATTTAGTGTTTTTATGAAATGTGTCTTTGTATATCTTGTAATTTCCCAAACTGTGGACTTGATTCTTTTACTGTTCAAGTGTTCATACTTGGAATTCCCTACATCTTTTGAATTTGCATGCATCTTTTGGTCTTGGTTTTCTTTTTTGTTGTTGTTTTTATTTCTGTTTTGTTCCTAACTTTAGACTAATTCATCTCCAATTAATTCTTCTATTTATTATGTTTAATATTGCATTTCAAGTACATCTTGCTTTAGCAATTTTGATACACATATTTAGCAACACTACTTCCTGACAATATTGCACAAGTAAAATAATAACATTAGGTCTATTGATACTATGCTAGGATACACCATTTTGGAAGACATAGCTTGAAAACTACTTGGAAAATAGGTAAGAATTATATAATAAAACTGAAAAATACTATAACCCATTCTTTTCAATATTTTTAGTGTCTTTTTTTTCAATAGAAATCCACACCTGTCTACAATTCAGATGTGTGTAGTCATATCTGATGGGGGAATGCCCTTCTGTATATATGTTTCTAATTTTGGTTGATAAATAAAACATTGATTGGCCAGTAGTCAGATAGGAGGTATAGGCAGAGTTACCAGACAAGGAGAATGCTTGGGAGAGGAGGCAGAGATTAACTCCCAGAGAGATGCCATGTATTTGCAGAAGGAGTAAGATGCTAGAGCGTTCTCTGGTATGATAAGAACATGTAGAAGCACATAGATTAACAGACACTGTCATAATTTCATTTCCACTGTAATGATAAATATCATGACAAAAAGAAAATTAGTAAAGAGTTTAATTTCTATACCTTATTTGCTTTCTGCAGTTTATTTTCTGTAGCTTAAAATTCCAGGTTATAATTAATTATTGTGATGAAATCCAAAAAGCATAAACTTAAAGCAATTCAAATGTAGAAGGAAATAAATGCATGTATGTGTGATACTCAGATCTCTTTCTCTATTCTTATACAGTCGAGAACCCAAACCCTGGATATGCTACCAATACACCATGGGATGGATATTCATTCCCTGATTCACCCAATGAAGAGAAAACTTTCTCACAAGTATACTCACAAGGGAACCATAAGCAAATCAATCTCCCATTCAGAAAATATAATTGGGTGATTCTATGCTATAGCAAGTTTACTACTAAACCTGACCATCACATATACATGAATTTCAGTTAAAAATGGGTATATGTGAAAGAACAGCACGTTTGAATAAGTAGAAGCAAAATCAAATATTGTAATGATTACTCCAGGAGAGGAGGGAGGAAAGGGATGACTATAGGAACAAACACATGGCAAATAGGTGGTATTTATCACGCTCACTGCACTTTGCTTTACCCATTACCCTTTAAGCACCTGCAAGTGTTTGTGTGTACTTTTAAATGGTAGCTGACTAAGGATAACTACACAAATGCTCAATTGCAAGATGGTAAGGGAACTATGCTTTGAACTTTAGGCTTTCCATAGGCACTATTTGCAGTCATATTCTTACTTATGTTGGGAAGTATCAGTCAGGTATGTAATCACAAGTGTAAACCAGAATTTCTGTTTGCCCATTAATTGTCTGAAGTAGAGTAGAAAGTTAATCACCTTAACATTTTTAAATTTTTAGTATGTGTTTATAAAGACATCATACAAATACAAATAAAAATACTGTTTTACAAAATATACATAGTAAGTACAGAATAATTATAAGAATAAAATCTAAATTAGAGTGGTTAATTTCCAAGTCTGTCCTGAAGACTGAAAACAGTAAGTCTCTTTTGTGTCCTTTCAGAAGAGAATTACACTAGGTGCCCATTCCTATTAGGCATTGTCCTGATGTTTAGAGAATAGGTAACCAGCACAGACATCTGCTCTTTTTCCAGTAGCAATATACTTTGTTTCACGTGATACTGTTGATAACATTTTTCCTAGAATCTGATCACTCTCTCTCTTTATTGTTTAGTATTTCCCACTTCTAAAACATTAGGTCTCATGCATGCAAAGTAATATTAACAACAACCTTCTAACAATAATATTGAAGTTACAACTTTGAAATACCCGTGACAAAATTAAACATAGTAAGATTTTACAGAATTGTGAAATCCCCTTACAAAAACATGTTTCTTTGGGAAAGTAAACAAATATATTGTCAAATAAAATTTAAAATGGCATTTAGAGCAATTCTACTAGAGTACCTCCCCTCTCCTACAGATGATTTAACTGTAGTTTTCAGCAGACAGTTTGTCATTTAAAATTGAAGGTAATAGTTCACAAAGTCAATTACACCCACTGCCATTTTTAAAGGTACAATTTGCCTTGGTAAGTGATTTATAGGATGTAAGTGCATGAAAACAATGAATACTTACTGCATTTCAACTAAGGCAGGGTTTCCTGTGGGCCCCTTTTATGCCCGAATCCTACATGGGCAGAATGGGATGTAATTCCTGTTCTTCCTCATTCAAAAATAACATTCTGGATACACTGCCAAGTTTTACTCTATAGCCCAATTTTCCAATTTAATTATATTGAAATATTATAAGATAATTGAATTAACAAATTACATGTATTCTTTTTCATAGTGAGTTTTTTAAAACTGAATTCAGAGATAATGATGAACACTGATATATTTTATATGTGAAATTGAGGAACATTTTATGTTTACCTACATATATTATATGATGGTAGAGGAAGAGAAGAGCAGGACAAGTGAGGTGGTTTTTCTGATTAAGGATCACATTTTTGCTCCAATCATCTGAAAAAAACAAGAACTAGAGAATATAATCAGAAACTCCTTTCAGGGTTTCTTAAATATAGAAATGTAAAATGAAAGACCTTTCTTTTGTTAAAATGGTATGTAAATTATAAGATTTAGTACAAGTGGCCATTTTCATCTCTTCTAAAATATCAGGAATATTTTAATAAAAATTTGTAAATGTAGATAAAGTACCTGCAGCTATTTTTAACCCATAGTCAAATGAATATTTTATCACAACAATGAACTTTCAAATCTGGAAGATCAAGTAATTTACAGATATACAAACAAAACCATATATTTATGGTAGTCCAGATAATCAGAAAATCAACTCTAAAAACCATAAGATTATATTTGTACTTCTTGTTTATGATATTATATCAACATGACATCATTTTCATAAAGAATTATTACAGGATGTATAGAAGGCTCAAGGGATAAAGTGCAAGCTGGATAAGAGTGAGTACTAGAGTTCTAATCTCTAGAACCTACTTAAGACTGGGTACAGTAGCCTAATCCCAACATTCCTACAGTGAGATGAGAACCAGAGAGGTAACCCACTGAAGCTCAAGACAAAATCAATATTGACAAAAAGACCCTGATTCAAACAAAGTGGACGGTAATGACTTAAAAGTAAGTAGATTTGGGGTTTTAATATCCACACTCAGATGTCTCCCAATGAACATGCATGCAGACACACCCTATGATACATACCATATGTTATACATAACATAAAGACAAAAAAAATAATAAAATTAGAATTTAAGGCAAACCAAGTAAGTTGTGCTAGATTTCTGTTAGAATTTTAACAAGACTTCAGACTTAAATCATGTCTTCAAGATGTATCCTTCCATGAAAATTTGATGTGGTCCCAGTTGCAGTCTTGTGGGGTTTGGTAGAAGAAATCTACCCCCATGAAGTCCTGGGACTGAAGTCCCTATGACTTGGTTCCTATGGCTAGTCTTCTTCTTTTCCAGGATTCCTACATTGGTTTCTTAGCTCTTGGTCCTTTCCTTCAAATTAAAATATACCGAAGGATGATGAAGTCCCTTCCAAGTGACTATGGTGTTGATGTTAACAGTCATTAACAATTGTTTCCTGAGATGAGCTGAGTGCATATTACACACTATTCTTTACCCTTAAAATCATCTCAACATAAAATCTATTTTAAAGTTTTATTCACTAGAATATTTTTGTTTTAACTTTTTATTATATAAAAAAATAATGTGCCATCCTAGAGCCTTGATCCAGTAGCTGATTGAAGCAAAAGCAGACATCAACAGCTAAACATTAGCCAAACTCCTGGAATCTAAATGCAGACAGGGAGGAATGATGAGCAAAAGGGTCAAGATCAGGCTGGAGAAACCCACAGAATTGACTGATTTGAACAACTGGGATCTCACTGACCCCAGTATGATAGCTGGGAAACCAGCATAGGACCCGCTCAGACCCCCTGAACATAGGGGTTAGTTAGGAGGACTGGGCAGTTTATAGGGTCTCTGTTACTGGACCAGTATTTATCCCTATTATATAAATGGACTTTGGGAACCCATTCTAAATAAAGGGATACTCAGCTTCGAAACAAGGGCGAGGGCCTAGGCCATATTCCAAATGATATGATAGACTTTAAAGCCTCCCTATGAAAGGCCTCATCATCCCTGGAGAGCAGAAAGGGGATAGGATGGGTAGGTGGGGGGAACAGGGGAGGATGGGAGATTTTGGGAACTGGGATTGATATGTAAAACAAACTTATTTTAAATTTAAATTTTTAAAAATTATAAAACAATATTTAAAAAATTAAATAAACATAAATTGAAATATGTTAAATTTATTCATATATCATATTAATAAGAACACAATATTTTATATATTGCTTTCTACATTACAAATTTTTAAAATTGATTTGTTTTCAAATTATTCAAATATATTCAAATAATACGTTGTTTAAGATCTATATTGTTAAATATTAGCAACTAAAGTTTACTGAGAAAAGCTTTTATTTTGGCTTGCTCTGAATTTTAAGAGTAGTTTAATAAAAGTCATTACCTTAGGATAGTGATGTATGGGATTGTCTTTAACTTAACTTACTAGTCTTAGCCATCTCTAAGCATTACCCAATATTTCAATATTTACACACACCCTTTATCAGCTCACAGGTTATTATTTTTAATTAAAAGTCCAGCATTCAGTTTCCTAATAAACAATCCTGAGTGATATAATGTTTATGATCTATAAAAGCCACTGAATATTTAAGAGGCAAAGCAGCCAGCCAGTAGCTCTTACATCTACCAAGGCTTAAAAGGAGATCCTGTGTTTCCTGCGACTAGAAATTAAATATCACATGAGGCTCTTTACTTCTTCCTTATATAACTCTAGTGCTTGAATTAAAGGTGTGAGTTCTGTTATTTATTTAGACTGATTCACTCTTATGAAGCCCTGGGTGGCCTTGAACTCAGAGAGAGCCTCTGCCTTCTGTGTCCTGAAATTAAAGTTTGTGCCCCACTGTCCAGCCTCTATAGATAACTAGTGTGGCTGGCTCTGCATTTTCATCTCCAGTACCTTTATTAGATCACAAACAATACTTCGGCACACATTTCCACCCAGGAACTTCACAAGTAGAACATTATTGCCTTGCAGCCCAGCATTGTTTGTATATACAGCACTATCCTCTTCATTGTTGCTTAATACAAAAATCTAGATGCATTCCTACATTTTTACCTTAGACTGCCTTTCTGAGTACATGATAGGAATCCTCATTTCTCCAGCACTCGGCATGACAATGAAGAAAGAGTGTCATCATAAGTATTACCATCACAAAAAAAGAATGTGTCTCATGGCAGCTGATGTCCCTGTGAGACTCAGTGGCTAGTCCAGGATTGAGAAAACATCCTTGAAGATAGAGGATTACAATAATACCCACGGTGAAATTAACAGTCCTGAAGTTGGAGTAGAGGTAAGAGATGAAAGCACAGACTGAAAACAGCTGAGAGGTGGACAGTGGTCCTGCACATCTTTAATCCCAGGGCTGTGTGACTGAGATACTTGATCACTGTGAGTTCAGAGCCAGCTTTGTCTACAGAGCAAGTCCTAGGACAGCCTAGGGGTACATAGAACCTTGTCTGGAAACAAACAAAACAAAACCTTGAAAGCTTTTAGAAAAAAAGAGTCATGTTGTGACACTGAGTTTACATTCAAGCCAAATTAAGGCTTCAGTCACACTGAAACAGGTTATAAAATTGTGTGTGTGTGTGTGTGTGTGTGTGTGTGTGTGTGTGTGTGTGTGACTTTATTTTTTTAAAGAAAACAATAAAGTTAAACATATATCTGAAATATCTTCAAATTCTGGATCACTTTTCTGTTGGCAAAGCCTTCCTAATCTGCAAGTGTTTTGCCTTCCTGTCTTCTCACCAGCAGCTTTGCCTGACATATACCTACAATCTAAATGGAAAGACAAATGGGTCTCTCCTGTTAGTGAAGACTTTTCCTCTCACTTTTATTTTCACTCAATTTGAATTCACTCACAGAAATTAGATTGCACTCTCCTTGGATTCCCAAGGCCCATGATTTGCAAAAGTAGTGGAATAAGCTTATGAAGTCCTCATATGCCTCTGAACTTTTCCCTCCCTGCCCAATATTTTTCTGAAGCTCTCTACCCTTGTCCTCAGCCAGTCAGGTACTCTCCTAGGCTACGCTAGCTTGTACTTCATATACCCTTCCATCAGTGTAACTGTGTTTATGCTTGTATTATGGTTGCAAACAAAGGGTAGGATTACTCAACCCCGTGCATCATCTGGCACCTAATGGGCATTCTAAAATAAATTGAAGGCATTAATCAACTACATATAGGCTTAACTTTCTAATAAAATGTATTGTACTAGATTCTAATGAATCATGAAATTAAAATCGAATGCTTATTTGGATAAAGAGGATTTCTGAAAGATTAAGATATGAGGCAGATTTGACCTTACAATATTTAATAAGAAGCAGTGTGTGACAACAGAAAAAATAAATCCCTTGAATTGAAAGAAGAAGGAAAATTTAATTCATTGTGAGAGTACCTATGTTACTACAGGTCTGACCTTGGGCAATCCTATAATCTTCTCTTAAGTATTAATTTCCTAAATGCCATAAAGAAAAAGTTCTCTGCCCTGCCTACAATAGGATGACTATAACAGAAAGAGATATAGTGAAGCCAGCCAACAGTCTGAAGAGATTTATACAAATGTTGTATGTTAATGAATTATGGATGTGGAAATTTAATATACAGTAAAATGAATCAAACAAAGAAATGGCCTGGCAACTAAGATTTCTTGTGAAAAAAAGCTGTGAAATGTGTGAATCAAATGCATGAGGATGGGAAAGAATGGACGAGTTTTAATTAGATGGTGAGAAAACTATCCTAAACATAATTTTGGAGATATAAAATGAGTGACTTACCATTTGGTGAACTCTTATTTCACATAAACATTGAGTATATAAACCAGTTAAAATATTTTGAAGACTTTGTCCTGGGTTCCCTATTCCACTAGTGGAGTATTTCTATAATTTCATTTGCTGAAGTCTGTTACTCTTTTGACATGGCCACACTTAAGATCCATTGTACCTTATCCTTCCTTTAAATATCTATTTAGACTTAAATCAATGTTAAATTACCTTTTGAAATATCATATTTATTTCATATATGATAATGTGATTCATGCATACAATGTACTTTTATCACATTAAACCCATCTTCCATTAACTCCTCCTGGTCACACACCACCATGTGCCTCACTCAACTTCATATCGTGTTCTTTTATGTTGTTATGATAACCCATAGAGTTCACTTAAACTGTCCACATAGTTATGGATATGCAGCCCTCTAAAAGGGTATAGCAATTTAACAGTGAGTGGCCATACTCCCGATGACAAATTGACTCCCCATTCCTTAACAACCATCATCACCTTTCAATAGCTCCTCAGTTAGGGATGGGATCTTGTGAACCCCTCTCCCATCCATCCTGAAATGATGACTGGTTTGCCGCTCTGCAGCCTATAGAAGGTACTAATAGCTGCTGTGAGTTCATTAATATAATGGTTGTGTTACCTGGAATACACTTTTTCAAAGCAGTCTTCCCCATATTCTCTCATAGTATTTTTCTCAACTTACCATACTTGGCCTCTTGAGCCTTAACAAGGCAGTTGTGATATAGATAACACATGTATATATAAGCATCCTAAATTATTTGTTATCTTCAGTTTAAATAATTGAGAGTTTCTGTATTAATCACAGTCCAGCATAAAAAAGCTTCTATGATGAAGTCTGAAGAGTTGGACTATTCTAAGAATGAAACGAAATATTTAGAAGAAAGTTAATAAACTCCAACACTATTGAAAAAGTTACTTATTCTGTGAAATATAATGTAGTTACAGTAGTAAGAATCTTTCCTTGAGGCCCCCAATCCATAAACATTTGTTTTTGTGTTTGACAATGCTATTACATGCAAACATTTAATAAACAAATTCACTATAAAGGCTTAAAATAACTATGAATACATAGAAAGAAAAGATATAAAAGACTCAGAAATATGGTATATTATGTTTATATATGCTCAATAAATTGGCATTAAAATTGTTAACAGGCATCAAACCTGATATTTTACAAAAATCATTTTGTACTTTATCTAGAAAACATTGTCTCTTAAAACTACAGGGTTTTTTTTATGAATCATTAAGGGTGATACTTATGGTAGCACTTTTGACCTGATAAATATGATTGATCATCTGAACTGTTTTAGGCATTTTGTGTTTCTGTTTTATAATGAAACAGAGGAGAAGCCATGCTTCAACATGGGTAAAATTAGAATGAAGCTCATTTAAAAATAGTTAAAATCCCCATTTTAAACTCCACATTCATATACTTTTAGCACATTATGTGAACTTTATACAGATGCCTCTTTTATATATATCCATTATCTAAACATATACAGAGCATTAGAAGACCCTGGACTTGGCTTTGTGATGAATTAATTTTAATTACAACAGAAAAAAATCTTTTGTTTTCCTACTTGAAACATCTAAAAGAATTTACAGCATAATCCTCAAAGGGGCAAATTAAACAAGTAACTGAAACAAACAAAATGACTGTGAAATCCTTAGCAATAAAATGTGGTTTGTCATTGTGAAGTTTAAAAGTTTGTTTGTCAATATCTGCATAATGTTTTCCAGGTGTTTGTGATTTATTTGGCTCTTTAAAAGATACGAGGGCATGATAGTAATCATTGGCAAAATGAGGAGAATCGCCTTAGCTATCTTCTGAACTGCTCTTCCAGGTTGTGCATTATCAGCTTTTATTGCTAAAGCCTCATTCATCATCCCTTAGTAGGCTTTGCTCAACTGATCATTAATTAGAATACATTGTGTGCCAAAACGTATCCCAAGTACCAAAAATACACACACACACACACACACACACACACACACACACACACACTATACCTAATTTATTGGCACTTGTAGAGGAACAAGGCCACAACCATTTAATCAATGTTTAACTGCAGCAACAATAAATATGAACGTAGCCATTAACTACAATCATATTTACAATTGTAATTTTACCTGGTTAGGAAGAACATGGGAAGGATTCATAAGAATGAAAAATTAGAGCTGAAGTTGGAAACTGATATGTGTCAGTTGTTATAGAAAATGGGGACGGGTGGGAAGGTGGGACAGGCCTGTTCCAAGGAATTGCAGGTTCTTCCTTCCTGAGCCAGGAGTACAATGCTGCATTTCATAACTAATACAACTAATTGTCACCAGTTGAGCACACAAAAAGAACAGTGCAAGGGAAAGTGCTTTGCTCGTGTGTGTGTGTGTGTGTGTGTGTGTGTGTGTGTGTTTGTGTGTGTGTGTAGATGGCCAGGTTTTACTGCTCATCCACTACTCACCCCTGTTTGAAAGTGTTACTTGACCACATAGTGTTCTGAATGTGTTATGCTACAGTTTCATTCCTGGGTAATAGTAGATTCTGAAAACCATGATAATTTTAGAAACAAGAGATAAAATAACGTCTATTGACAATCTCACCTACCCATAAAATATGCACCACACAATATCAGTCTACAGAAATCCAATTGGGAGTGCCAAAATTGGAATTAACAAATTCTTACCCCAGTATTAGGAAAGTAAGGCCATCTATTTTCTAGAACAAAAATATAGTAAATAAAGACTCTGCTGTTTTAAAGTTGTAGTGGCATGGGTGGCAAACCTATCTCTTCAAAAAAATAATTTACACCTATGACTGCATATGCAGTGTGAGTTCAAAATATCTTAATACAAAATGAATTTCTGAAACCTACAAATGCTGCACTGCCATCATAGGAAAAGTCCCTTGAATTGGACTAGTTCAAGAATATTAGGGACCTGTTACTGTTAAAGTTATTGTATGTTTTCTTGCCACAATGTTGGAATGGTAGGTGCCGAGTCCATTTCTGTGTATTCAACATCATCAACTAGATCAGCATCTCAGTGATGCTGAATTTGTAGGTTTATAAAATCTGACTACTCAAAAAACAGCCAACTACATCATTTTATGGTTTCCCATTAATTATAAATACCAACACTTTGGTTATGACTGTATGCTTTTAAATATATATCATTGGTGATAAATTATATCAGACATAATATCTTATTTTAAAATTCTACCTGATGAAAGAATTAATATTAGGAAAATTATGAAGAATGGTCAATTCTTCTTTTGTATCTCTGCAAATGAGACCTACAGGATTTGGCTGCCTTCATGAAATATTTACACCCATGCTGCTCCTCATTCTTAGTAGATTAATTGATTGATTAAAACATTTTAATTTTAGAATGATATCACTGATTCTTACTCTATTCAATGTATTACAGTTTTCATCTATCCTTACTTATGCATTTTTCCATGTATGCTCAGGGAGAGCAGCATTATGTGGTCTATACACCCTTTGAGATTGTCCTTATTAATTTATAAGTCTACCCCACTTTCTGATATAACAAGTATATTCCAAGTGTAACTTTGATTTTCTTTTCTATCCTGGAACTGGAGTCATCTAGTTTTCATAATAATATTAATTTAGGAAATTGCATTAATAACCAACACTATACCAAAAATACTTAAAAACAGTTATAAAACCAAAAGTTTATGATAAAGAGCACGGCTGATACTGCTTTAACACAATGATCAAGTGAATGATTAGCATTAGAAGACAGCTCCTAGTTATGTGTCTAATGTTTTGACAAATGAAGAAAATGATATTTTACATCTATACTTATATGCACATCATACACATCAGAAAACATACAGGATGCCATGATTGAAGTATATCCTACCAGATACAAAATATAAAGGACTAACTGAGGTTTTGTAAATGCCATCTTTACAACACTTAGAGACAGGGAAAATAGAAATCATATCACCTTCCTATAATTAATAATCTCAATTTTTATTTTATCAAAACCCTAGAACAAAAAGAAGAAATAATACCAAAAAGAATTAGATAACAAGAAATAATAAAACTTGGGGCTGAAATCAATAAAATAGAAAAAACAAACAAAACAAAACAAAAAAACAAAAAACCTAAAGAACAGAGAGAATCAAGGAAACAAACAGTTTGTTCTCTGAGAAAATTAATAAGACTGGCAAACCCTTAATGTATTAACTAAAATTCAGAAGAAAAAGATCCAAATTGACAAAATTAGAGACAAAAGTGAGGCAGGGAGGCAAAACAGCAGAGGAAATCCAGAAAATCCTATGGATATACTTTAAAAACCTGTACTCCAACCAACTGGAAAATCAAAACAAAATGGATAATTTTCTTGTTATATACCAACTATCAAAGTTAAATCAAGATCAAATAATCAATTTAATCAGACCTGTAACCCCTAGGAATAGATGCAGTAATTGAAAGTCAAATAACAACCTGGGCCAGATGGCTTTAATGCAGAATTTCAAAGAAGAATTAATGACAATACTTGTCAAATTATTCCACAAAACAGCAACAGAAGGAATATTGCCTAATTATTTTTAAGATGCAACAGTTACCCTAATATCCAAACCACATAAAGTCTCAAGAAAGTAAAATAATTACAGACCAATTTCCCTCATGAACAATATAAAATATTCTCAAAAAATGCTGTCAGGATCCATTTTATCTTCGTGATCTGCTGGGCATCAATCCATGAAGACAAAGGGAAGGAAGCAAGGACAGAAATCCTTGTATGGCTCCTGAACATGATGAAGACAGCCCTATGGGAGACAGACTTCTGTGAATCAGCTAAACTTTTTCCCCAGTGTATAAAAATGTATAGGATGGAGGATTCTTGGAACAAACCATAATTTGCATTAAGTGATTCAGTCTTATCATAAAGCTCATACCTAGCACAAGTCTTAGCATATGCATAGCAGTGGAGTCTTCTAGGGGGAATCTGTGCCAAGGATCAAGCTAAAGATAGATCAGACATTTAACTTAGAGAAGGCTTTCAGATAAGGACAGTCCTTTGAAACAAGGGATGTCCTGCAGATAAGGGCAGGTAGAGAGGAGGAAGTGCACTGGGGAGGGAGGGACTCTCCATGTTTTGGAAAAGGTTGCCAGGTCATGATAGACTGCAATCTCTGATCAGCAAAAAAGATCCTCCAACAAAATACTTGCATACTTGCAAACTGAACACAAAATGCACAGGAACCAACCAACCTACCAAACAAGCAAAAACAAAGAAACACAGGTAGTGATCAAGTAGGCTTCATCTCAGAGATGTCAGGATGGTTCACATACATAAATGTGTTTCAGTACAAACAAACTGAAAGACATGATGATATAATTACTTGCAGAATACATATTATTAGGAAAAAAGTATCAACTGTTTGAAATTTATTCACTCTTTATCACTGCTAATAATCTGAAAGTGATAATTGTGCTAAATGAGAGTAAATTGCATCTTTGGTTGTAGAAAATAGAAGATTTAAGGTAAATAAGTCCCTTGTTGGCCAATTCCTTTTAAAGTTATTTAAAAGTATATTGGTATTAAGAATACATCTAGCAAATATCTTAGCACTGGGAAACATTTAAAATTCAGTCTCATAGATATTCAAACTCTGAAATCGATATTAAGTAGTTATAATTGTAGCTAAAATCAAAAGAAGTGTAATTTGTTACTCAAAGTGACATATAGCAAAGTAGAGTGTTCTTATTTCCTCAACATAAGTAACAATCCCAAAGAGCCTATTTGATTTTTATAATTCTACTGAAAATGAGCAATTAAATTATGTGCATCTTCAATTGAAATGATATCATAATTTTCAAGGGAACTCACAAAGAAGTTTCATAAAATTTAAAAAGTAACAACTAGATGATGAATAAAACTATGAAAGAGGAAAAAGATATCTGAGTGTACAGATCCAGGATTTTGCTGACATCAGCAGGTGAGAGCTCAGGGGACATTTAAATTATTTATAGGCCATTGTGGTAAGGCTTTAAATAAAGAAGTTAAGATCATGTTGAATCACATCTCATCTCTCATTAGACTATTTTCCTTTACTAATGATAGGGCATGGTTTTCTCTTCCAAACTTCTAGCCATACATACTGGATCCTAAGTGAAAGACCGCAGAGTGTGAACTTTCATGCTTCGACTCAGGAGAGCCCAGACCCTCAAATCACTCACAAGAAGTGGTCTTGATGCGAAAGCAGGTTTATGGTTTATTCCAAGTGCACTGGGGTCCACAGTCATACACCGCATAGAGGTAGAGGACTGAGGAACCTGAGTGCATAATCGAGACAGCTTTTATAGGGTTTACAACAAAGCCCGTACATCACAAACCAATCATCCCAAAGCAAGAGCCCACGTGGTACGGGCCAATCAATTTAAACCATTTTATAGTTTTTAGACGAATTAAATAATTTTAAGTTATCCAAGCCCGTGCTTTATAGACCAATCAGTTTTCTATAGCCCCAGAGGCAGGCTCCCGGGTGGGGTGACAAAGCTCACTTCCTGATATTTTAAGAGGCCAGAATCATGTACACAAAGTCCTGTAGTAAACGGCAAAGAATGTGATTTTTCACCTATTTACTACCAGAGCACAGGGTCTGGAATTTACCGTAGTTAGGGCTTTCCTAAACTTCTAGCTTCCTGTGGTCATTGGAGAGTAAGGCTGTATTTTTCTCTCCTTTCACTAACAACACTACTCAGGTTCTCTCCAGTGTAACATACTTTTAAAGAAAGAGCTTACCTCTTTTATCAGATGATTTGGATTTAAAAAATAAATCTATTTTATTTTCTGAGTGTCTTGCTAACAGTGTATATGTGTACTATATGTGTCTCTGATGCCTTCAGAGACCAGAAGAGTGAAATGAAACCATTGGAACAGGAGTTACCAATTGTTGTGAGCCACCTGATATGAGTTCTGGAACCAAATTCAGGTCCTCGGAGGAAGCACCAGTTGTTTTGTGTTGGTTTATTTTTTTGGTACATGGTCAAAAATACTGCATTAGTTTACTTAAAAATTTAAGTTATCTTTAAGAACTGCCAATCATAAACAAAAGTTTGAGAGCCACATGCATTGGTAGGTTTTAGGTAGTTAAGTAACTAAAAACTTTCCATCTACAATTTAATACACAAAAACATGAGGGGGTCAGACTTTAGGGAAATATTAGAAAATTTAAGTACAGACAAAAAAATCAGCCAATATGGTAGCAAAATAACATAATTATCGGGATTAAATGAAATAGCAAATTAATTACTCATACAAAGTTATATATGAAAACATTCCCTCAAAATGTATTCTGGGGCTTGTTTCTCTGGTGCAGTTGCTTAATCAGTAAATAATAATACACAATATATGAAAGGATGAAAAAATACAGCCTAACTCTCCAATGACCACAGAAAACTAGAAGTAGAACAAAATGCCCTAAATACCTTAAATTCCAGACTCTGTTCCCTTGCAGTAAGTAGGCAAAAGGTCACATTCTTTGTTGTTTATGACAGGACCTGTGAGTATGTGAGTTCAGAAAATGAGCTTTGTTACTCCACCCAGGAGCCCTCGCAAACGCAGAACTCCAGGGCTATAGAAAACTGATTGGTCTATAAAGCGCAGGCTTGGATGATTTAAATTGATTGATCCGCACCACACGGGCTCTGGATGCTATGAGATGATTGGTTTAAGAAGCATGGGCTTTGTTGTAACCCTATAAAAGCTGTCTCAATTCTGTACACAGGGGCCTCAGTCCTCTACCCCTGTGTGGCATATGACTGTGGGCCCCAGTGCACTTGGAAGCTAAGAGACAGCATGCTTTTACATCAAGACCATTTCTCATGTGTGATTTGGGGTGCTGCCTTTCCTGAGGGCGTGAGGGTCCACGCTCTGTGGGTCTTTCATATACTCAATGTAACTAGCAATTGTCAGTTATTTTACTACATTCAGGTTTGAATATTAATCAATTAAACTCAGATTTTTAAGAAAATATTATTAAACATAATTTTGTTCTAAGATTTTGCCAGCATTACTCTTCATAAGATTTCCTTCATAAGATTTCCTCCCAGGTAAATGCAGATATTCTTTAGCACCTTGAATCTGTTTGTTTAGTTCATGAATGAGTTTTCTTTTCTTGTTTTGTTCCTCTATTTACTTTTGAACATCTGTCATTTTTTCAGACAATTAAAGGTACACTGTATCGTTATTGAATTTTGTGTTGGAATCCAAGTCTATTTATTTATATGTACTTTCTACTCGGCCATACAAATGTATAGGATAGGTATTTTACTCTAGTGTTTCTCTTTGTTTACTTCATAGTTTTGTTTTTTTTTTTTCGAATTGACTGGATTGGACTAGGGATATGTAAGGCAAAATTAAATAGTAAATGATGATACTGATGTTGATTGTTGTAAGTGTACAGAAGAAATATAATCTATTTTGAATATTCTTTAGAAAAGTAAAGCCATGAAATTGTAGTCTTGAATTGTATATTGATAAGAGGTAGGCTTTTGAGCCTCTGCGTCATAGACCAAAGTAAATTTTAGTGAAACTAATGAGCTTGAGAGAGTATGCCTATAAGGAAATAAAACAGTAAGTTCAATACAGAGTTTTCCTGAGGACAGTATTTGCTGAGGCTAGACCTTCAGCTCTCCATTCTCACATTTTTTTTCCATATGAAAATGAAGGCCTATATAGTAGAGAATTCTCAATGCTGGCTAAAAGGCATGCAGCCTTCCACTTACAATGAACCTACTGCATTTTACTCAGCCTCAATTTCTCCAAATATAACCCAATGGGCATTATTTATCTTCTGACTTTCATAGCAATAAGGTCTGTGTGTTTATTTTTGGAAGTCAGTATTACTGAGCAGGCAGCTACATTTTGCTAGCTCTCTGATTTCAGGAATTTCTCTTTATTATTGCTCTGATAAGACTGAGTGTGCTAAAAGTCTGTTTAAACCAAGTACTTTCATTCCCACTCAGTTCTCGGGAGCACAGAAGTAAGAGAAATCTGTGTGAGCTAGTGAAATTCCCCTAGAGGCCTCTCATGTCATGTGGTACTGGTGTGCTCCAGGCCTTTAAGATTAACACAGACCATTTTAGCATGGACAGAAAATAAGCTGCAATTACTACCAAATGCATATGCATTGAGAAGTGTGCCCACAGATAAAGTTTTGTTCTGATGTTCAGATATGCTGAAAATTTCCCTTTAATCTCATTATTGCCCAACATTCATTAGTGTCCAAATGTTCTCCACTGTTGTACATAAAAATGCTCTATTAGTGAAAAAACAGTACAACCATTTTTATATCTCATAATCGCTGAGAACAGTAGTCTAGACAGAGACCCCAGAAATTACTGAAAGCTCAACAGAGAGGACACTAATAGCTAAGGAGTGTCTTAGGCAGTTATGAGTTCAAGCAAAAAAGGGCAGAGGGTGAGCTTCAGGATCCACTTCCCAAAGGAACTCTGGGTGGGGGCTGTCATCAGAGAATTTGAGTGACCTCCCTAGCATGGGCACTTCCTACATAGCAGCTGGGGGCTCAGCAGACAAGTGGCAGCTGCATGTTCTTTTCATGACTGAGGCTTGGAAAGTACATGGTGTTGTTTTCAGAACATTCTCATGACCATCTCTGAGCAAAAGGAACATCTACTATGATGATGGGAACACTATATATATATGTAGGATATATAGCAATGATAAAAATCCGCAGTAGCAAGAAATCAGAATTAACAGTATAAATTATACTATATGGTAGTGTTAAAGACAGTTGTAGTGGTGACACGTCAATTGCTTTCTGTGAACTTGTTGTCAGTTATTAATCAAATTTTTGTTATTGTCATCTTGGAGAATGGAAAAGTAAAGGATCTAGAAACTAAGAAGCTGGCCACACCCCGATAAACAGGACAATGGAGAACAAAGCTGACTGGTTACAGCCAAAGGAGATTAACCAATAGACTAAAAGTGTTCTCCTTAGCAAACTAGATTAAAGAGCTGCATAAAAAAGTAAAAAAAAAAAAAAATGTTGAGATGAGGCTATTCTCCTGAAGCTTTAACTGGACCTGAAAAGAAGAAGCTGTGCCAAAGAGTTGCATCAAGAGTTCACCCATCAAGAGGTAGCCTTCTAACCTGAGATTCAATACCATGTCAATAGTGGCCTCCCAGGGATTGAATCATTTCACTCCTTGTGAAACTCTAGCATCTGATAACAAGAAGTAGCTTATATATATTTCACTTGAGGTGTTTGGAGTTCTCTCCTTCCATTTCCATCTCCCTTTTCCTCTGGTAGTCTAATAATGTTACCTTATCTTTCCTTCACTTTAAAATAAAGACTACTTTATTATTTGTTTATCCACCTTCTCTCATATATATATATATATATATATATATATATATGTATATATAATGTTTAATTACATATGTATATATTTATGTGTGTGCACAATTCTGCACACAGATGCACATGCATGTTGATGCCCATTGAGATGAGAAGAGGATTACAGACTCCTGGCAGTGGAGTTATAGGCAGTTGTTATTGGGGATATTTGAATAGACAAACTTTGTTTCTAGATTTTTCTTTTAAAAATTTGGACTGATCATGACTACAAGTATAGTACTAAACACAATAAGACATTTGTTATTTATAAAACTATTAATCATGTTAGCATCTGTGAGAATTTGGAACTTGAGTGTGGCATCCTTGGCCATCAAGCTATACTGGGGCCAAGCCATTTTTCAGTAAGACAACAAGGTTTTAAAGAATTCTCTGAATCTGAGAAAGGAATTGAGTCCAAGAAGAGAAGGAAGGATCCAAAAAGGGAAGAGATCTGCCATAGTTTTGGTTAAGCAGCTAAGAGAGAACAGTGTAACCATAAAGGACAAGGAGGAATAAGCAGGATCTTCGCCTGAAGGAGGCTTCCAATGTCACAGAAACCTCAAGGACATAGAGAAGCTTCAGGACTACAGAGAGGCAAAAACGTGATAACTTCTAGAACTAGGAGGGTAAAAGGAGAGATTACCCACTCCAAGAAGAAGTGAGTAAGGAAAGGATCGCAGACCATGTAGCATATAGGCAACTCGTGTCGGGAGGTAAGTTCTAGGAAGAAGCTGAGAGGAGCCATCACGGAGCAAGGGGTAAGAAATGTCATGGTAACAAGAAAGACTTTCAATATAGGGCATCCCCAGGCTGACTGACAGACTTGTCTTGGAGAAATGTCCCAAGTCACAGAGAATAGGTATCCCTTTCTATCGGATGGGAGGCCTGGTAGGTGAGACTAATCTTCTTGGCACACTGATAGGGTTTCGTAGTAAAAATAGACAAAGCAGAGAACTCTGTATAAGGGGAGAGACAAGTGATTAGAGCAGGTAGAAAAGAAAACAGCTAGAGAAGCACAAGTCTTAATAAGTATATTTGTCCACATAGTGGGGCCACAGAAGGCATTGTAGGGAACATGCCCACATGATGGGCAGCCTAAAAGCGTATAGCCAGGAGAGAGGACACATACTGAGTAGGCAAGAATATATGTTAGTTAATGTGGAGGGAAAAGAGGCTGAAGAGGCAGACTCTGAAGCCAAATTTGGTGGGTGGCAAAAGCAAGCAGAAGCAAATCAACAACTTGGTTCAAAGGGGCCCAGTTCCTTGGAGAGGGACCTCATGTAAACCATTCCCAGATTTTGCAATAAAAAGGGAAAGTAAAGGGCATGATCGTCACTATGTGTGGTTGAGGATGAAGGTTTTTTTGGTTTTTTGCTTTGTTTTGTTTTGTTTTGTTTTTTTTTTTTTTTAGATAAATGTAAGAGAATGCATTCAAAGGCAGGGACTTTTCAGAGAGTTAAGAGTAGATGTGACCAAGCTGAGGCTGAGCTGGCTGGCCCCTGTACAGGCAAAGGGAGGGGAACAGAGAGGCGAGAGAGGGGAACTAGGTAGAGCAGCCAGGCTGCCAAAGGTGCAAAAGCAGAGGGTAACCGAGATCTTACAGGGAAGAGCCTTTGGGAAGGAAGGACAGCTCAGAGTCTGTGCTGGAAAGCTGAGAGTAGAGGGCAGCTGTTCTGTGAGCCATACACTATAGCGGGAAATAAGAGAATCTTGGAGAACCTGTCAATCCCGTGTGCTTCTGCGTGTTACATAGGCACCTCAGTTGTTTGTCCTGGGTTTGAAACTTATCAGTTGTGACCTGCCTGTCATGCTGCAGTGATCCAAACTCTGTAAGTACTCACAACTGTTAATCCATCTCTTTATTCCACCTTACTTTCTTTTGGTTGTTTTAAATTTTTTATATTATATTTATTATTTTATATTTTACGCATGAATGTTTTGCTTGCATGTGTGTATGTATGTATGTATGTCCCATGTCACCTAGTGCCTGTATAGGTCAGAAGAATGTGTCCAGTCCCATGGAAATGAAGTTATCAATGGTGGTGAGCCATTATGTGATGACAGGAATTATACAGGGTTCTTTGCAAGAGCAATAGATGTTGCTCAAGGATGAACCATCTTGAGCAACCCATTTCTCTCTCTCTCGCTTTTTTTCCCTTCTAGCTTTACAGAATAAGTCATTTTCCATAAGAATATATCACCTAAACCATTAGTTTACATAGAACCAATTTTTTAAAACGTAAGAAAATCAAAGAATATCTTAGAGAAACACAGAATGCCTTGATATCCATAAAATTTCTTTACATGTCATTGATTGCATCACCATTCATCTGAACACCGGGGGGGGGGGGGACTATAAAAACTATGGTATTTTATGAATAACCTTCTCTAAACTTTGTAACTTTATTTCCAAAAAGAATGCCAAGAAAGCCTTTGCTATTTGCTAATTCTTTGCAGATATTGCTGTCCTCTACTGACATAATAGTAAAAACTGTACTTTTGATTTGCTTTCTTCTGGAGTGTTTTTGGTTTTCTGTGGGGTGAGGCAGAATTTCCCTGCAAAACTTCTTGAATTAATCTATGGTATAAAGCACTTGAAATTGCCTTGAAATTTATTTGGGACCATCTTCCTATTAGATGTGATAGATGTTATAGGGTATCACAAAATCATCTACTAATAAAATTAAGCAGATAGATTTTTCCTCTAGCTATGGGTGAGATTAAGAAGTAATTTTTCAATAACAGGAAATAAAACTTGAGCTATCACCTTTTGATTTTTATTTTTCCAGAAAGAACAAGTCCCCAATAGACACTAGATTGAGAGTGAGCTTAATATAATTATGTACCTGTGAAATTATTACCAGCTCTGACAGAAATGCCTCTGAGAAATTTAACAACTTAATTAATGTCAAAGGAGCTTACACATCTTTTTAAAGGAAAGAAAAAGACTGGAAGAGAAAATCTGTGCACATTAATATTCTTTATTTTGAGACCACTAACATATTGACTGTCCTTCTGAAACAACAGTGTAATATTAGGATCTAACAATAATGGGCCGATGAATAAAACATATATTTGTAAACAAAACAATCAGTTAACACAGTGAAAACAAGAGTGGTTGTTTATGTTTCATGATTATAACATTTGTTTTCTAAATGAATTTTGAGGAGTCTAGACTTTGTGTATTAGAAGTAAAGCTTCAGAATTGTGTTTTCTGTCAGCAATTTTAGAGTTAATGCAATTGTCAAGATAGGCTTAGTATTACAATTCAACTTAATCCAGTCAGCCTTGGGGATTGCCCAAATGAGCTTTTGAAATGTGAAAAATTTCAGAAAGTAATACCTAAAACAACATGACAAACAAGATCCTTGCTAAATTATACAAAAGTCAAATAATTAATTAATCTAAATAATTATATTAATCAAAATTAAATACATCAATATTTTAAATAATAATAAAGAAATATTATTTTTTGCTTTTAATAATTATTGTTTATGTGACCTGTTATCACCTGTTTATGTGATCCTGTGTGAAACCAGAAATGTGTGTCTATTAGCACATATGTCAAATTAAGATGGTTTTCTGGAATTGGTTATCTCCTCCTGCTACATGTTCTAATGTCAAACCCAAGTTGTTGGGCTTGCAAGACTAACATTTTTAACAGATGAGCCATCATACCAGGATCAGGTCATAATTACACATGTCATTTACTATAGATAACTTGGAAATGAAATCCTCAGAAGGTAGAATGGACTATGGGGATTCTAAAGGAGAGCTTCTGCTTACATCCTCTCAAGGCCAGAGCCAGAAAACATAGAAAAAATAAGAAGCCAATCAGCAGTAATGAAAAATCTGTGTAGCTTTCTAATATGCAGCAAACACAGCATTCTGATATTTACCTAGGAAGACATCATGCAGAACCCAAAATGATAGGGCCACTTTTTTTTTTATTTTACTATTCTTTAAAGATTGTTTTATAATCAACCAATATGCATTTTGATATTTTCATACTCGCTTTTATCTCCCTTCCTATCCTTAAGAAATCATACATGCCCCACCATTGGTAACAGTGCCTTTCACAGATTCATAACCTTCAGTGTATTTAGTTTTGTTTTGTGACCTATTTAGTTTATCAGTGTTCGACCATGTGTATGAACACTGGAGCATGGAGGGATCACTGATTGGTACTGAAAAATTATGACTTATTTATCCACCTCTATAATCAATCACAACATAGAGTTCAGCAGTGAATGGCAGAGGCCTTGAGCTTTTCCACGATCCATATCTGACTCTTAGTTTTCAGGACTTTTTTAAAGATTTAATTTACTTTCACTTTTGTTATGTGTGTGTGGTAGCATGTGTTTTGTAGAGAGCCGTGTAGTGCCACACCTTAAACTGGTGCTGGCTTCTACCTTACACCTTCCCACTGGTGAATGCTCTCTGGGTAAACAAGCCCTTAATTGGTTAAGTCTGTTCAGCCTGTCTGCTTCTGCATTAGAGTAGCCTATCTGCAGAGTCCACGTGGCTCACTGGGGTTGGTTAGCTCAAGGGTATTTAAGCCTGTGCAGGGGTCCCCTCTGTCTCTCTCTCTCTCTCTCTCTCTCTCTCTCTCTCTCTCTCTCTCTCTCTCTCTCTCTCTCTCTCTCTCTCTCTCTCTCTCTCTCTCTCTCTCTCTCTCTCTCCCTCTCTCTCCCTCTCTCTCCCTCTCTCTCCCTCTCTCTCCCTCTCTCTCCCTGCTGGCCAGAAGCAACATGTTTAAAGGATCCTGATTAAAACTGCATGAAGAAGATCTACCCAGAGTTGCATCTTCCTTGCTGGCAAGAGCAGGCGCATACAGTGTTTGAGTGTGTCAGCACTGGAATTACAGACAACTGTGAGCTGCCTCATGTGAGAGATGTGAACTGAACTGTCCTATAGAAGAACAATAAGTTCTCTTAACCACTTTGTCATCTCTCCAGCCTAAACTAGAGATAGTTTATTTAACTATCTACTTTCCAAACAAAATTCTTTTGACAATATAGAAGAGTTAAACTATTTTCTCTAAGTCATACTAAGTAATAGATAATGAAATATTGGAAGACTTAATATTTCCCTAAAACCATTCAATTAAAATTTATTATTTCATTAGGTTAAATATACATGGAATATTGGAAGTAATTGGAAGTATTCACACACACACACACACACACACACACACACACACACACACACATTAACTCTACTCCTTAGAGTATAAGTCCTAAACACTTAAAACATTCTTTCCTCTTGCAGCTTCCCTTTCTCCTTCTTTTTCTTTACTTTTTGAAAAAAAAAACATTTTTCTAAGGTTTACTCTTTTCAAATTATTTTCAAAGTCACAACTGAAACTGACAGTGAGTTTTCATAGATTCTGCATGTTCTTAATCAGCATTGAGGCTGAAACAAATTTTCTAACTCTTTTAGAGATCAGTTTGTTGATCATTTTGCATATGATAGAGATCATCATCCCTATTTCTTTTTTTTTTACATCTTAACCCCCTATTCATTTGTGCACTACAATTTGAGTAAGCACAACTCTTTTACCTTCTTAATAAATATTTGCTGCATTTGAATAATGTTTGAAATTATGACTTATGTGTGGATAGTTTACATTAGCTTATGTGTCAACATAAAAGATAACTGAGATAATTATAAACATAATTCACTGTTGTCTGATGCAAGTAAGTGAAAGTTTATTGTCACAAACACTCTACTCTAAAGCAGCACTGATTGGAATATCTCCTATTGTTCACTTGTCTTCTCTCTGTGTCTGGCTTTTGCCACATAGCCTGCCTGGGTCACTGGAGTATGAAGCCTTGTAGTTGGAAGTTCAATCTAAAGCAAGAGAAGGGTGAGCCTTCTTTTTCCTTTTATTTTTTCTTTTTCCATAAGAAAGACTTGTCCTAGGTCTCTCCTAATAGAGTAAAAGATTCCTTAGGTAGAGATATCTCTACTTATGTCCTCATCACAACTGCTTGCAAACAGAATTAACACAAAAGAACAGCATATTCCTAAGAATGTTAATTGTGCACTGTTTTATACTACTAAGAATTTGTAGTTTATACAATTCTTTCAAAAGTCCACTCTTTTTGTTTGAGATATACTGAAGAAATATAGATTATACAGGCAATGCCACATAAAAGTTCACTTATATCAAAATCTGATTAATCAATAATCAAGCCTGTGAAGACTATAGTACTTCTTTTAACTTTATAAATTCTTTTCCACATTATTTCTTCTGTAGCAATTATTGTCTGGTGACAACAGTTAAGAAATTTTGCTCAAACAACCAATTTTTTTTTGCCATTTTGTGTTCTTCAATTTCATTTTACATTCCAACCAATTCTACCTTCCACCTCTGCCTCCTCCTGCCTCTCCACACCTCCTCAGCCAGCATATCCACAGTCCTCTCCTACTCCCGGGTAAGGGCTCCCATGAGGAGTCAACAGAGTGTGACACAATAGGTTGGGGCAGGGCCATGCCTATCTCCCATGCATTAAGGCTGAGAATGGCATCCCACCATATGGAGTGAATAAATTTCTTTTGCTCATTCCCTGTTTAGAAAGTCATAGATAAAAGGGGTGCCCTATTGGTTATGAACAGATTTTCATACATTTTTTAAAAAATACAGGTACATATCAATTAGAAAGAAATTGATGCCATCATTTTCTAGGCTAAGTGAAAGCTGAAGAGCAAGAAAGTGCACATTACAGTGTATTTTTTTTATTAGTGTTGTAATAGTACAGTGGTCTGTCCTGTATGCTACTCAAATAGTATACCATTCTTTCTTGAATTTTTTCCTTAGCAATTTGGAAGACTGTGTTTTTGCACTCAGGACACTGAAGTAAAAAGATCACAATTTCTGGGGTGGTCCAAGCCACATAGCCAATTCCTGTGTCATCCTCAGCATACTTGGCAATGTTGTCACATATTTGCTGTCACTTTGCTTCTTCCAGTTTTTAAAAATATTACCCTGGTTTGGTTCTGTTGATGGACTTAGTCTTCTAAGTCACTTACCATCAATCACTCTCAGTATTCGTTCTTTGATCCCTTTGTTGACAGAGCATCAGTGCTTGACTAAAATTGTTGCTCTCATTAATAACACAATCCCCTTATTTTCCTGGAGACACCACACTGGCCAGTTTATTCTTTACTTTCCTAGGTCACTTACTATTATTCTTCCTTGTCTCAATCTTTCTAATTTCTTAAAACCTAGACTACCATTACCTTGCCACAACCAGTTATCTTTTAGAGAGGTTGGATTAGTCTCCCAGCTGATTGCCCTGTAGTTGCCTCTATTTCTCTGTACTCTAGTTTTAAGATGGGGGTCAGAGGCATAATGCTAAACAGGTCATTGGATGCCTCTTAAAAAATTTCCTGGACCTACAAGATCAAAATGATCTTACTTTCTTGACTCACACTCATGTAACACTATCTTATAAATTTCTTTGGTTTGTAAACATATTAACTTCTTATCATTTCTATCAAAGGCAATGAATATGTTCATGTTCCAGCTTTTGGAATCTTATAGCTTTCTACATTTAATGCACTTTCTCAGACAAATCAATATACTTGTGGGGTTCACTCCCTTTCTCTTTTAGGTAATTATTTGTGTCACATTTTCAGTGAGCTCTTCTATGTCACTTCATCTGAACCTGCCACAGCCTTATAATGACACATGAGCACATCCCACACTTTGCCTGCTTTATGGGATTTTTTTACCCTATTTATTATACAATCTTTCATTAATATTGAGCATGTTTTTCCTACATATCTACATATCTACTGGATTGTATTTTTATTGTATTTTGAGTAATGTCTCCCAATTTCCAGTTAGAGAAGTTTTCTTGTTCTTTTCTATTCTCACCTATACCCGACTCAATTACCTGCTCCCTCATGTTCTCCTATACCCTCCAGCCTACAATCCATACCTCCAGAGAAGCTAAGAAACAAGAAAGACCCTAACTGTTAAGAGCAGTTTTCTTGCCAGCCTAGTCCCAGAGCATTTTCAGCCCAAAATAACACAGAGATGCTGTATTAGATATAAAGCTGTTGGTCTGTTTTACTAGCATTTCTTATTGGCTAGCTCTGTCTTAAATATTAACCCGTTTCTATTAATCTAAGTGTTTACACATGGTCTTATCTTACCTGAGAGAGGGCCCAGACCTCTTACTCCTCTCATGTCCTACACCCAAGAGAGACACATGGTCCCTCACAGAAAGGAGGAGGGGAAAATCTCCTAACCAGCACACATGAGGAGGGGTAGTAGGGGGCTGTGGGTTAGGAGAAAGAAAAGGGGAGAAGAAGAGGAGAGGAGAACCTTATTTTATTCATATACCATCTTATGTATTCAACCAACAGTGGGGGAAGTGAGGAATGCCAGATGAGTTCTACTATTATGTATAAGAGGCAAAGAGACTTCCCTTAATCCTCCTGGTATTTGGTAGATACATTGGCCACCTGGACTTCAGGATCAAGAGTAAATTCACCTAGGCTGAAACCTATTGTTACGTAGATAAGAGACATGACCTGTCAAGGAAATAACATCTTATAGCCACTGAGCTATAGACTTAAAAGTACATAAGGATATTTTTAAACTCTTTTGCCATTAGTCAAAATGACTCCCTGTCATGGGGACTGACAGCAAGTGATAAAGTTTAGAGCAGTCAAAAAAAAAAAAAAAAGTGTGGGGTGTAGTGAATCTACCTCAATTTTCTGATATCATTTTTCATTCGCAACATTTAGATATTTAGACAAAGCATCATATTACTATTTAATTGAGATATAAACGCAATCTGGTCAATTTGTACAATGTTATTCAAAGCTATACATTTTCAGGGCTGACCATTTGATACTAGATAACCAATTGTGTGTTCTTCCATGGTGAAGACCATTTCTCTTACTCATTAGTAGTTCTTTGTGTAGGGTTTTAGCATCATGAGCTGAAATGCTTAGAACAATTTAGTCAGCCATATTGGTGAGAATATATACACAATTTAAAAAAAGACATGAATTTAGGGAAATTATATAACATACAAACAAACCAGAAGATATCCACACATAGTTCACTATTATGTATAGCGTTATTTCCATCTATATTTGCGTTAGTAAGTGGGATTGAAGTTCTTAATGCATGTATATGTATACATACATATGTATATTTATATATATATATATATGTGACACTAATTCAAATGTTAAAATAAAAATGCTTTTATTACAACAATGAAATATATTGCTGTATAGTATATTAATTAGGTTCACTTTTAAATTTCTAAAAGTAATCCAAGAATATTAACTATTCTACTTTCTTTTTTCTGTGGCAGGAAGTCTAGGATGTTAATTGTAAAAACTAATTCTGTCTCTTCCATCATACTTGGAAATTTCTTTTTCTTCATCATTGTGTGTTAGTTTCAGTTTTACTACTGTGAATAGACAACATGACCACAGCAAGTCTTATAAGGGAAATATTTGCAATTGGAATTGGCTTGCAATTCAGAGGTTCACTCCATTAGTATCATGGCAGAAAGCATGGCAGCAGGCAAGCAGATATGGTGCTGGAGAGTTCTTCATCTGGATCCACAGTTGGCAGGAAGAGTGAACCCCTAGGCCTGGCTTGAGTGTCTGAAACATCAAAAGCTGTGCCAGTGGCATACTTCCTCCAAGACCACGCTTCCTCCAGCAAGGTCACACCTCTTAACAGTGCCACTCCATATGAGCCTACAGGGGCTATTTTCTTTCAAACCATTCTATTGTCTTTTCCTTTAAATAAAAACTTTTAAATTTAACTCATTTTTATTTTTATTCATTTCCTTCCAATGGTCTCTATGCATTGTGCTCGCTTTGCAAAACCATAAAGCTATGTTTACCTATATAAACTCCCATGAATTAGATATGTCCATCATTAGTCTAACACTATTCAAAACCAGTGTTTTCCCTTCCATTAAATAATTTAGCAGTTTGAAAAGTATATATAATGAGAGCTTAAAATTTACTTTCTACAACAATCTCTTTCTGGATAACATAGTTTATTTAAAAAAAATCATAGCATGTAAGAACTGATCTATGATCCTTGAAGTGGCATGACATATTCTATTTTGGTGGTTTGTTTGTAACTGCTTGTAAAACTCAGTTCAGTCATTAGTTACAATCTCCTCATTGTCTCAGTTCTACTATAACATTGACCAGAAAATCCAGCTATGATTGTATGGTTTTGGCTGTTTTACCATTAGAAAAGTAAAGAGAATGTATAGAGAGATAGATGTCTTTGGGGAAAATAAGAAGCCAACTTATAAAAAAATGAGAGAGGATGGTGGTTTTCTTTTGTTATATCACTGATCTCATGAATGTCATTGTATTGAAATGTGTATCCTTCAGCAAGAGTTTCACTTTTATATTTTAAATCATTTTCTCCACAGATTGTCAGTGCAAATCAGTATCTAATCACCTCTTTGGGTAAATTAATCAAGGAATAGAGAAAAAGATAGAAAACCACACAATGAGATAATTTTAGTATATTTTGAATGTAGCTAAAACTTCATTCTTGGGGAAATTAATGAGTAAAAGGCCCAAACAGACTGGCAAGATTTCATGTAGGTTTCCTATGTGCTCTAACTTGACTTCTTTTTAAAATGACTTTAGTGAAATTCTGAATAAAATACTTGCATTAAATTGCAGAAATGCTTTTAAATGAAAGTGACATTGGATTCAATTCCCTGGGGAGACCCTGGTTCATTTCCCAGCCTCCACATGTCTGTTTATGACCCTCTTTAACTCCACAGCAGTTCTGATCTCCATTATGGTCCCTGTAGACTCTGAGTTCACACAGTACACTCACTCATAAACATGCAGAAAACACATATGGAATCCTATTATTTTGTGTTCTGTGAATGTGAACACACACAAACATGCACACACATTATTTATTATATATTACATATTATATATGAGTTAACCAACAAGGGGAAAATGCTCCTCTCTGAATACTCAAGCTGCCAAATAAAAAGGCTTGAACCCACACCCTATGATATTAGTCAAGATCATCCTGTGGACTTTCAAAGCAATACAAGGCATTGCCAAATGTACTGTGTTGCTTACCAGGCTTTATAGATTATTGCTGAAGAGGCTACATATTCTAGATCAGCAAATTATAAGTTTATTCTGGCAGAGATTCTAAACTAATTTAATTATTAAGATTATTATCTTTAAATAAAATTTTATCTTTTGTCTGCTAAGACATTTTGCTTACTGAAATATAATATATTCCTGATTTAAAAATCAGCATGCACACACATACACACACACACACACACACACACACACACACACACACACGAGATAATTATTTTACTGTCCATAGCTATGTACAAATATTCTCCAACTGTATACACATTGGAAAGCCTATTATTCTGAGGATAATATATTTGTCACATATCAAACTCCAAATAATATTTTCTTTCTTTGAATTTAAAAAGTTGCATTTAATATAAAATCTGAAATAGAGCAAACAAAACAAAAAGACAGGACACTTTCCACATCTGCATATTATTTTTATGGTGTAATGTGTTTCAATGTCTGTTATGAAAGTAGCTTTTTATCACCCTAACTAGTAGATAATTGTGAGATGAGAATGTGAAGTACAGGTATAGGTTCTGGGCTTCTGGTAAAATAATAAGCACAAAACATGTGAACTGGGAGAGATAAAAGAAGCATGGATCTCAATGTCATTTTGAAGAAGAGCTGATTCTTTGTCATTGTAAAAATAAAAAGTTAGAATTTATAGGATTATTGATTTTTTAAAAGAGAATGAGAAAGATAATAGTCTTGCAAGTTCTTAAGCACAGGTGGATATATCTAGAAATAGTGTGATAAATGTATCTTTGATAGACTTAGTCCCTAAAGTCATACATTAATATATTTATAAATACATGCATATATTCATACACATATACATACCTGCACATATAAACACACATATGCATACACTTAAATGCTGCAAAGAATCACTGATTTACTTGATATCACAAATGCTGGCTTACTGTGTAGTAATGTATATAGGAACAACATCTTTAAAAGAAGTATAATAGGCAGATTAGAAATATCTGACATCATAACTAACACGTTGAAACCTAAACTTAAGTTCTTTCATCCATACTCTGAATGTATTTAACCATTAATAAACTCTATTAAAATAAATTTTTCAAATAATATGATATATTGTTTATAACAAACTTGGATGGGCAAAAGATTGTTATTTTGCATTCTAATATTCAATACATATTTGTTTCCCAGAATAATTCCTCCTTCAAGATAATGGGCTACTAAGCAGCCATCTGGAGTTTCACAGTCAGCTTACTAGATACAACTTCATGAATGCTGACATGCAAACATGAGACTTGGATTTTATGTTCACAATAGAATATTTTAAAGAACACAAAACATTTTTTACTGTGAAAATGTTCTACAAATTAAAATTAAGACTATGATTTTCATTTCAAGACTTTTTTTCTTTGTCTTTGGGTTTCCACTGTTTAAATATTGAATTGATTGGTATATATCTGTGGGTCCTTGTTGGGATTATGCATTTAAACTGTGTAAAGCTATGTCACTGGAAGTGGTTTAATTATAAGCTAAATGGCCATTAGCTAGGCAGGAAGAGGTTAGGCAAGATTTTAGAGAAAAGAGAGCTCTGGGAAGAAGAAAGGATGAATCACTAGCTTGACACAAAAGACCAAGACATGCAGTAGAATAGGTAAAAGCCACCAGTCACACAGCAAATATACATGAGTAGAAATGGGTTAAATGGTTGTATATGTTTGTACTCCCATGAGCAATGGAGGAGTGTTTCCCTTACTCCACATCCTTTCCATCATAAGCTTTTATTGTTGTTTTTAGTCTTAGCCATTCTGACTGACAGGTGTAAGATAGTATCTCAGAGTCATTTTGATTTTCATTTCTCTGATGACTAGGATGTTGAGCAATTCTTAAGTATCATTAAGTCACTTGAGACTCTTTTGTGGAAAATTCTATGTTTAGAGAGGTACCCCATTTTTAATTGGATTATTTGTTATTTTGATATCTAGTTTCTTGAGTTCTTTATATATTTTCAGATAAATCCTCCATCAGATAAAGGGTTGGAAATCAATCTACCTCAAGACGTGTACTGCCACTCTTAGGCATATTCCCAAACAATGCACCTACATACCATAAGGATGTTAGCTCAACTGTGTTCATAGCAGCATTATCCATAATAGCCAGAACCTGAAGACAACATAGATGTACCTCATCTGAAAAATAGATAAAGAAAAATGGAATGCATTTGCACAATGGAGTACTACTCAGGGGTAAAAACAATGAGATCATGAAGTTTGCAGGCAAATGGATGGAACAAACAAACAAACAAAAAAAGCACCCAGAAAGTGAGGTAACCTGGATCCAGAAAGATAAACATGGTATGTACTCACTCATAAGTGTAAAATAGATGTAGAGCAATGGTTAAGCAGCCTACTGTTCATGACCCCAGAGAACCTAGGTAACAAGGAGAACCCTCAGAGAGAGACATACATGGATTCCCCTGAGAAAGGAAAATAGATGATCTCCTGAGAAAATTAGAAGCATAGAAGTAGGGGGAAAGGGAAGATGGAAGGGGAGTGCAGAGGAGAACATGAAGGAACTGGATGGTGGACATGGGGAAAAGACAGAGGGATATCAAGGAAAGAGATATCTTCATTGAGGGAGTCATTATGGGATCAGTGAGAAACCTGGCACTAAGGACATTTCTGGGAATCCATAAAGATGACGGCAGCTAAGAACCAAAGCATTAGTGGAGAAGGTAGCTGAATTGACCTTCCCCTGTAATCAGACTGATGACTACCTGAATTATCATCATAGATCCATCTTCCAGCAACTGTTCTGGTAAGATATGGAGATCCACAGCTAATAACTGGCAGAACCCCCAGAGTCCAGTGAAAGAGAGGGAGGAGAGATAATACGAGCAAAGAGGTAAAGACTATTTTGAGGATACCCACAGAAACAGCTGACCTGAGTTAGTGGGAACTCACTGATTCCTGAATGACAGCTGGGGAACCTGCATGGGACCAGAAGTTGGCCCTGTTAATGTGGGTAACAGTTTTGTGGCTTGGGCAGTTCATGCCTCCACTGGCAATGGGACCAGGTTTTATCCCTAGTGCTTTAACCAGATATTTGGAGCCCATTCTCTTTGGAGGGATACCTTGCTCAGCCTAGATATAACAAGCATGGGGCCTTGGTCCTGCCTCAAAGAGATGTGGCAGACTTATGTTGAATCTCCATGGGAAACCTTACCCCCTCTGAAGAGTTGATGGGGTAAGGTAGGGGGGAGGTGGGAAGAGCAGAAGGAGAGGAGGGAGTGGGAAATGGTATGTAAAATCAGAAAAGGTAAAGTAAAAAATGTTAAAAAGAAAATAAAAAGCAAATCTCTGTATAAAACATCACTTGTTATCACATTCTATAATTGTCCTCAAAAGCCTACATGAGCTCCTTTCAATAAATAAATAAATAAATAAATGAAAGAAAAAAAAGAAAAAGAAGGGAAAGGGTTAAATTATAAGAGCCAGTAGGACAAATCTAAACTGTAGGCAGAGGTTTCATAATAAGAAATAATCTCCATGTCAGTAATGGGGAGCCAATAGTTCCAGTGAAAACATGCCTTGTTTGGTTTCTGTGAAGTTCCACAGTCCCTAGTTCGATATTGAATAATCATGGAAGACCATCAACCATTATTCCTCTTTTCTCATGTCTCAGTTGGTCTTCTCCCCACTGGTGTTTCAATTGTACTTGTTAGACATTTTAATATTGTAATAGATATTCCAAATTCTGAAAATTGTTTTACATTCCTTGCATTTTTTATTATTTTGTTAGAATTTCTTAAATTCTGCTTACAGTTATTCATTTGTGCTGCTCGTTTTTTTCCATTTGAATTTTTAATAGAGTAATTTTCATTATTTTAAATTACCCATTAGATAATTTTGACTTCCTGTGCTACATCAGTCTAGTTCTAGTGTTTGCTTTGTTTCTTCAGCATAATACTTTTTAAAAATTATCTTTTAAAATGCTTTATAATTTTATTGGTAGAAGCTAGTCCTAGAGACTGTGTTAAGTAGAACATTAGTGAGTTGATTAATGATTTGATTTCATTTGATGTTTGTAATGGATACAGTTTCCAGAGTTTTTAAATTTCTTTTGTGTCTGCAGTTTTTCACCTCTACTTGACTTCATGCTTCTCTATAGACTCCCCTTGGGTTCTTCTGTGTACTGCAACAGTGGAGTCTATTATTAATTAGTATGTCATTATGTTAGAGGCCCATTTTCATTTCAGAAAAGGACAGGATGACTGGTTATTCTGGAATATTCTGGAATAAAATTCAATATTTAAACAGGCTTGTGTCACGGAACTGTGAGTTTTTTAAGTGCCCTTTGTTGTATACTTCTAATCTCTGCTCTATTAGTTTATAACAAAAATAACTTAAAAGCTTACAGATGTTGATAGTATCCTACTCACCTAAGGGTAACAGAACAAGGATGGTGGGCTGGGGAAGGCTATTTTCAAATCATTGGTAAGGGATCACAGTATATCTCTGGTAAAACATCTCCTAGAATGGGAATATCTTTGAAGAATTTGAAGGCTATACATGTGGTAATGATCACTACTCTCTCTATGTCAGAATTAATATGGAATTTAACTCTGAACATGACTGGACTTATCTGCTTAAAATGATGGCTGGAAAGCACATGCAAGAATGCCAGGGTTCCCCTGATTTTACACCCGCACATCTTTCTTTCACACACTGACCTCTACTCAGGCTATATAAATTCGTCCAAATCCTCCTGTAATAAGTATCCCTAGAAATTCATAGCCCATGTGGCTTTTTCTGCATAGCGAGCCTTTAGGTATAGCCTGATTTTCTTGTCTTTCTGAATTATATGTCTTAACATCTTATTTCTCTCATGAGGCTGAGAAGTCATTTATTTTCACAACTCTTTGCTATAAATAAAAAGAAGTATAGACCAATTTCTAAAATTCTTACATCCTATATGTCTTCTGCTTTTTTTGCGTTTTGGGCATTCTTGATAGTTTGATAAGATGAATGATTCAGAAAATACATATACAAATTTTTATATAACTGTTAATATATAGTTTGCATTTATAAAGTTTTAAATATAATATTTACAGATGACTATAAAATGGAAATAAATATATTAAAAATAAAATTTGGGATTTTTAGAATTGGAGACTTCAAAGATAAAATGTATGAAAGAAACATTGTAAAGTGATAGAAAAAGAATAAAACAGAGCAGAGAATAATAAATTCTTTGTATTAAGGTAAAGAAAGAAACACATTTTGGTTAATTTCTTTTTTTAGAAAATGTAAACCATCCTTGTTTCCAAGAATATAAAGTTTTCATTTTCTACTGGAAAGAATTTCTGACACCAAAAGATAAGTATTGTATACATTCACACGTTTAATTATATTCTAAAGAGCTTATCTTAGTAGTTGATATGAAAACATATATTTGAAGAATCAATTTTGAATACAGATATACAGTCATAGAGTTAGACATATGCTACTTTAATATAAACTGTGGAAACACATTTTGGGTATTTACACATAAAGTGGAGATGAGTCAACCTCATTATACTGTCCACAGTTGCTACTTAATAAAACAATCAAACATACATTATACCCTACAATGAGTTTATTGAACTTTTTATGTTGTATCAGAGTTATCTAGGGGAAGAACACCAACAGTGTGGATATATACTACAAAGGGCTTTTTTGTACCAGGTTACCAGGTTACACGATACTACCTAGGTAGTCAAAAAATAATGCAAAATCATATCAAAAGAAGTTGTAGTCTGGTCACTATTTAGGTTATGAGGCTGAATACCTTAGCATCCCAGTGTAGCATTTTAGGCCTGGAAGAAGATTCTTGAAGAATTTCTGATCTTCAATAAGTGTGGAAGGCCAATGCAGCTGGTTCTAACATGAGTATATTAACAGGATAGAAGATCTTCCCTACAGAGTGGAGGCAAACAAGCCAGCAACAAAACTCCTTTCCTTTCTATCTTAACTGGATTAGCACCAGGCAGTGGTAAACATAGGCTGGATCTTCCCTTTCACATAATCTGAGCTGAGCATGAGAGTTCCTCAAAGGCATATCCATTGTCTAAACTTTCAGTGGATTCCAGGTCCAGTGAAGTGAGCTAGTGAGCTATGATATATATATATATATATATATATATATATATATATATATATATATACAGCAATTAAATGAATCATTTAGACCAAAAGATTATTTGGCAGAAAATAATTATAACATTTATAGGAGATTAATTATCACTGTTAACTACAGTTCTAAATACATTTGATCATATATATATATATATATATATATATATATATATATATATATATGGTACCTTTACCTTTATGTAAATACATGGAGAAATGCTCAATATCACATTCTTGCACAGTTAATGATTTAAACCTTCTAGAGGCTCAAAAGTTAAAAACGTCTACAAAGAACATGTATAGCATCTCTTCTCTAAAAAAAAACTATTATACTATCCAAAAACAAAACACAAAGAAATACACACACACACACACACACACACACACACAGAGAGAAAACACAATGAAAAAGCTAATTATGGATGCCATTTTTATTTACATGTGAGACTTGACATTTAATCATCATCAAAGCATTATAAATCTGTAGATTTGTATATGTTTGTATTGGCAAAATTAGAAGATTGGTTAGATACAATTTTAAACTGAAGACATTGCTAAAATATAAATAACTAAAATCTTCCACAAAATTAAAGAATTTCCATGTATATTATATTATTGATAATATTTTATAACAGCTATTCAAATATTCCAGTGTCTTAAATCAATATGTTCCGAAGTTACATGGGGAAAACGATGTACTTGGTAAAATATAATAATGAAAAGCTAACAACTGATATAAATATCTAATTAGAGCATTCAGGAATATTCTTAGAAAAATATTCAAAGGATATTGAAAAAATTTGTATATATGGGTCCATGGAGTAAAAACATGTTTGTAAACTGTAGGTGGTACAAATAATTGCGTAAAGCAGGTTGACATAATTTGACAGCATACGTTGTAGTGGACAAGCAGCAGCAACAGTTGTTGATGGTGAGCTCTAGCCTAGTTTTCTATCTCTTCATGCAGCTTTAATGAGGTAGAATTCACATGGCATGTCTCATTACTTTAATCATTTTAAACAATGCTTTCTTTATAATCACAGAGCTGTAGAATTACCCTTTAAAGAAATTCTTGTCACTTCATAAGATAAAAGTGTATACATCAGCAGTCATTCTCTTATCCTTTATAACTAACCATCTCTCAATTATTACTCTAATTTCCATGTATGTAAGCATTCTTAATTCATTTTTGATAAATGCATCTATAAACCTAAAGCTGCTTTTAAAACAAGTCTATTAACCTGAAAAATATTTATTCTACAAAATGTATTAATCTCACAATATCAGTGGGATTCCAATATTACTTTCATACAGAATTTTATTAGCAAAACAAAATCTATTGAATTCACATTCTAGGGATTAATTCTATGAAAATTAAAAACTCTGCACTAATGAGCATTAGTATAATGGATTACGCTCTCCACCACTTATACGATGTTTAAATCCAGCAACTCCTGATTCTAACTTCTTTTCCTTTCTTTAGCTGGATTCTATCCATTAATCCCAAATTCTTACGAGAAAACCATAAGCTACCAACAGCAGACCATGTCCACTAACTACCTGGTTGTTTGTGAGCATATCACTAGGGAATTCAGTTAAACTATCTTATAAATGTACATTGAGAGGACAGACATAATAGTTGCATATTCATTGCAGAGTCTTTTTTAGTTACCAGATACACATTCACTAGTTAACAGAGCTTTGATAATTAATCAAGAATCAAAATTCAGAGGTTTTATCAATGAAAATAAAATAATCTCTGAAACAGAATATATTATATTATCAAAAAGCAAACAAATGAAAGTTTAATTAAAATTTGAAGAACTCATGCATCCAGGTGCATATAATATTATTAAAGAGTTGAAAATTGACCAATTCAGAAAGGACCTTTTTTTTTCCCAAAAGAATAGCAGATATATGTCTTTTTTTCCAATAAATAAAAACCAGTATTTTTCCGATTCCTTGATTAACAGTATGTTGTACTTCTATTTAGTTGAAGTACCAAATAACAATAAAACATATGTTTTAATTGTAAATATTAAAATGATACTAGAATAAATATAAAGGTAACATTAGGTTGAAAAATTCATGTATCATGTGGTAAATTTTTATATCACTAAACAAACTAATATATGTATGTTTGGTATGGCATTCAGTTTCTTCTAAGGTTTTCATCTAGATTGCTATTTTTCAAGCATATCAAATTACAAATGGACTATCTTTTATTCATATTCAAAATTCTCCAGATTCTATCAGTATGAACTTAAAGTACATGTTTGAGAGAGATCAAATCAGTTATTTTTAATATAGTCTATTATGCACAAAAATCCAAAATAGAGGTTTTGAAAAGTTAAATAATTAAATATTTTCAAGATATACTAGTTTTATTTGTAACAAAGATGTGAGGAGAGGATACACAATAACAATGTCAGAAAGAATAATTCAATGCCATTACAGAGTGGCTTATTTAAGGACTCCAAGGCAGACAAAAGAGCTCACTGAAATTCAAACTTCAGAGACTGATTCTTGCAGAATTGAAAGGAAAAAAAGAATACAAACCTGTGTACAGGGAGGCAGTGAAAAATTGCAGAAATAAAGTCAGAAACAAACTAAGGTCTAAATCTTGGTTACCAATGATTGTCCAGAAGGGGTGGGGGAACTTGAATATAGAAATAAATGAAAGGAAATCTACAGATTTAGATACGGAAGTGAAAGGAAATGTACAGAAATTGCCTCTCAGTGTCTGATTTGAGAGAAAAGATAAATTAAGTCACTGCCCAAGATAGGACAGGTAACAGAATAAACAAGAGGAAAACACAGAGACTAGAGATGAAGCTGGTTATAGGAAAAGGATGACAGGATTTGAAGCAGGATCACAGACACTCATGCCATTTTCAATTTTCAATCTTGTTAGACTTCGAATTATAAGGTATAGATTTTGAATAGCTATGCTCAGAAATATATTGTAGATAGGAGACATGAAGGTACAGAATAGAGACTCATTAGCATATAGATTATAGTTTAAGACAGAAATATCTTTATACTTGAAAATGAGTACAATAACATGAAAACTCATTGGAGGGATATTGAAAGAAAATTATGCAGTGGTAGCACCATATCTCTTAACATAGCAGAAAAAAATCCAGGAGCAAATGTTCTACAATTTTTAAGAAATGAGAAAAATTTAAAGGTAGTCTTTGTGTTCAAATATCATAGTAAGGTGAAACCTGTCAATTCAACTTGACAAATAAAACTCCATCTCTAGCAGAAAAAATCACAAAAAAATTTATTTGTATATCTTCAAAATCCAACAGGACTTTTACAAAAGGTACAATGTTTTCAAAGTAATACATATATATCATACATACACACAAAATTATAGAAAATATTATAAAAACTATTAGAGCCTTGTCAATAGAATAGGAATAATGAGCCACACTAGAGCAAAAATGGAAATTCAACAAGTTTTTAAGATCATTATGAAAAATACAGAGATATTAAAAAGTAAATCAAAATTTGGAGAAAATAAATGATTAAACTATATTTGCATATCATGGTCAATTTGAGAACATATAATATTTATAAATAATTCTATATTTGTATAACATACTAGCCTTTAATTAATGACTTTTAGTTTGTTATTTTAAGCTACTTACAGAAAAATATGGTAAAACAATAGAAATTAAAGCTTAAAAAAGTTAATCACAGAAAGGGCTTTACTGTTTTATTGGTTTTATATGGTCATCATTAGGACAAAAAATGAACATTAGCTAAAAACATATTTTTTTTTAATGAAGCAATGCCCAATGTTATACAAAATGTTTAACACATTAGTACTCAGCATTAACATATACATATTAATATTTTATATACATATACATATGCATATATATCAGTTCTATATACATTAGTAGCATTTATAATGCCCAGGATTTATAGAAATGACATACTATAGTAATATGTAGTTTTCTTTAGTTTATATTAATACTTTTGCCTGGAGATTCTAAGTTAGAGGAATAGTTATACTGAGGTACTAATAGTCATTTTAATTTTTAAATACCTAATACAAACTATGGATTTATTTATTTATTATTGGTTTTTCAAGACAGGGTTTCTCTGTGTTGTTTTGGAGCCTGTCTTGGTACTCACTGTGTAGAGCAGGCTAGCCTCAAACTCACAGAGATATGCCTGCCTCTGCCTCCAGATGCTATTTAGTAGTATGCAAAAGTTAAGATAATAAATAAAAAGTAGTAATTGGAGAGAGTAATCACATAGCATTTTTTTGACAGATAAAGAATATTTCTGGTGACATATACAGCATTTTTCATCAAGAAAATAATCATAAATTACTGACTACATACACTGCCTTACTCATGGTAGATACAGCAACAAGAGTTAAACGCTCACATTAGATTTTTGTTCATTACTAATGTAGACAGCAAAATTACAGTTTTGAAGTCACAGGGCTTGATGAAAGCCAAATAGATACTGAGCTTTTATTGAAAAGGACCACATTTAAATAACACCTTACTGTTATAAATGTGAATGAATGATATTTCAATTAATTTGGCAATTGAGAAAGTTTAAAATCTTAAAGGATAGCAAGAAGCCCACCAATAGGCAAGAAGGGCAAGCTTTCATCAGAAATACATTATAAAGCAAAAAAAAATGTATGACTCTACTGGGGACAATATTTTGTGGGGAGATTGGGTGAAAGGTAGAACCCAGGGTGTGCGTAGAGTAGGGCTAAAAACTGAATCAGATTTTTCAGAACCAAAGTTTCAGATTAATTTGCATCAGCATTTATAACATTAGTTCTCTACTTATTTATATATGCCTGATTATTTTCAAGTCACCCCACGAAAACAAATTTCTGCAGAAACAATATCACAGGTGGAGGAAACTTCAGTCTAAAGACTTCACAACTGCTCTGCAGTGTAACTAATGACTATGATCTCAGTGTCTCTATAGATGAATTTGTTGAAGACCTTTCTTGAAAAAAAGCAATGGGCTACACCAAATCACTATATTTTAAATTAAGTTTTAGCATCTGAATGTTATTGGCATCTCCCTCACTCTTTCTTTCTTTCTGTCTTTCTTTTTTCTTCCATCCTTTCTTCCTCTCTACTTTTCATTTTTTATCTTTCTATCTTTCTTTCTTCTTCTTCTTCTTCTTCTTCTTCTTCTTCTTCTTCTTCTTCTTCTTCTTCTTCTTCTTCTTCTCTTCTTCTTCTTCCTCCTCCTCTTGCTCCTCCTCCTCCTCCTTCTCCTCCTCCTGCTATTCTTCCTCCTCCTTCTTCTTCCTTTCCCCCCCTCTCTCCTGTATGCACACACATGTGTATATTGTTCTTGGCTCATATTCTCTACCAGGAACTTTGTGTAAAGAGTGCACTATTATTATTGCTTCAGCTTTTTTACCTTGTTCCTTTCAAGCCCTTTCTTGTTTGTGATAGCTTTGACTTGCACTATCACATTTAATCTACTCTACCCTCTGTGATTAGAATAAAAAGTTGTGAATCCAAAAATAGACTTGAAATCCTACAAATGTTTTCAAGGACTGCAACTTACTGAGATAAAGCATTATTTTTTCCAAATGTTAATACCTGACTAGTGATTTATGTTAGTTTTTACCATGCATGCTGATTTAATGAAATGGGAATTTAGTTCATCTGCTTGGAAAGCAGGGGAAACTGGATTTAGTAGCTGCTTCTTGATATACATGATAGGCCACTGCCCTAACAAAACATTACTTTTCCTTTTTAATTATTGGATTAAATAACTCCTCTCTGAGAATGTATCAACTCCTGTAGATGGTCACTAAGGGATGGAGCTTCATAAGTCCTTCCATATGTATGATGAAATGGTGACAAGACAGACTAGTGAAGTTAACAGTTAAAATGACCTCAGGAAATGAATATTCATATCTTGTACATTAAATCCTATGTCCTAATACCCCTTCCCAAAGCCAGCCTTTTATTACCAAAAATTTTAGTCACATGTTCTCTACTGTTAAGTGCTGTTCACTACAAAAGGATGATCACAAAACTATGCAATGGCATAAATATTTATAAACCAGTTTGACAGTATGTTTATTTGGCACATTATTTTCAAATGGATCACCTTTGGGATTCATGGCTTTACCAGCCTCTGCTTCTTGACCAACTTTATACTACCAAGCATAAATTCACTATTTTTGAGGAGGTTATCAAATTAGGTCTGAAATTATTGTTTACTTCTGTAATAGTCATACCACTGCTGTGTAGTGGGTATATTGGTCCTAGCATATCATTATATTAGCTCATGGGATCCACAGCATAGTAGAATATTTTAGTAATTATACCCTAGAAGTGGGAATAGCAGATTCTAGCACTATACAATCAAAACAGTGGGAGGAAATTTCCAGGTCAGACTTCTCAATGTCCTGCAACACAAGTGTATAGTATTTTTAACATTAATGTTTGTTTCTGCAAATAGGTATATCTAGGTCAGTGGGTGACAAGGGTATTGGCAACAACTTTATACAATATCTTAAGTGAATATATGTGCTACACACACACACACACACACACACACACACACACACTTGAAGTTATAAAATTAAAGGGAGGAGTGATGAGCAAACAGGTCAAGACCAGGTTGAGGAAACCCGCAGAAACAGCTGACCTGAACTATGAACACCTGATTTTGGACAAAACAGCAAAAAGAATACAATGGGGGAGGAATGCATCGTCAACAAATAGTGATGGCACAATTGGATGATGGTGTGTAGAAGACTACAGATAGACCCATGTCTATCACCAAGCACAAAACTCAAGTCCAAATGGATCAAAGACCTCAACATAAATCCAGCCACACTGAACCTCTTAGAAGAGAAAGTAGGAGGTACCCTTGAACAAATTGGTATAGAAGACTGCTTCTTAAATATAACTCCAGTAGCACAGACACTGATATCAACAATTAATAAATGGGACCTCCTCAAACTTAGAAGCTTCTGTAAGGCAAAGGACATATTGGACAAGACCAAACGGCAGCCCACAGACTGGGAAAAGATTTTTACCAACCCTACATCTGACAAAGGGCTGATCTCCAAAATATACAAAGAAACTAGTCAACAAAACACCAAATAACCCTATTAAAAAACGGAATACAGAATTGAAGAAAGAATTCTCAATAGAGAAAAACAAATAGGCTGAAAGACACATGGGAAGTGGGGAGGCAGTGAATGGAGAGAGAACTAGGAGATAGAGAAGGGGAGGAAAAGAAAGCACATGCAACTAGGAAGACTGAGTCAGGGTAGGAAGAGAAAACAGAAGAGAGAGAGAGGGAGAGGGAGAGAGAGAGAGAGAGAGAGAGAGAGAGAGAGAGAGAGAGAAGAGAGAGAGAGAGAGAGAGGGAGAGAGAGAGAGAGAGAGAGAGCTTAAATGAAGGAACCATTATTGGTTTGAAGAGCAAACTGAACCTAAAGATAGGTCTAGAGACCTACAAGACTGACTCCAACTAACAATTTGAGCAACTGTGGAAAGGCTACCATAAATGCCCTTCCCAGATAGTGAGCTCATCAAATAAATTATCTACCATCATGGAACCCTCATCTAGTACCTGTTGGAAACAGAAGCAAACACCCATAACTAAACACTGAGTCTAACTAGAATCCAGATGCAGAGAGAGAGGACAAGACCAGGTGGCAGAAACCCATAGAGACAGCTGACCTGAACAAGGAGGAGCTAGTGGGCCCCCCAGACTGATAGCTGGGAATCGAGCATGAGACTGACTCAGCCCCCTGAATATGGGTCTCAGCTAGAAGGACTGATCAGTCTAAGGGACCTCAGACAGTAGAACCAGGATGTATTCCTGATGCACAAAAGGACCTTATGAACACATCCCCCATGGAGGGATACTCTCATAATCTAGAGACAGAAGAGAAGTCCTAGTCCCTACTTCAAATGACTTGGCAGATTTACATGACCCTATCTGATTAGCATAGCCCTACATGTAGAATGAGGATAGGAGGATGGGAGAGGAGGGTGGTCAGAGTGCATGTGAGGGGGAAAAGAGGGTAAGTTAGAGTGATGGAGGGAGGGAGGGAGAGGAAACTGGGATCGACATGTAAATTTTTAAATTATATTATTAATAAAAAAAGAATTAGAGTAATAAAAAAGCCACGTAAAGATGGGAAAAAAAATCTATGTGAGCAATAGAAATGACTAATGAAGTCAGGACACATAGGTAGAAAAATAGAAACAATGCCAGACCTCAGGTCATGTACTTGAGTAAAATGAACATAGACTAGTATTCAGTGGAAAGAAATGACTGGAAAATGTTTATATACCTTAAAATATCAAAATTGAAATAAATTCTCAAGACTCAAAATTTCACATTACAAAGACTGATTAAAATTACAAAATTTTACAATTCCATAGAAGATACAAAGTATATGAAATTCTGGAACAATAATTAAGTTACTTTTATAAAATAGTAAGGAAAAACATATTAATATGAAATTTGGAAATAATATGAATAGTTAATTTATGCAAGAAGTTATTTGAAGTCCAATAAACATAAAGATATGACAAAACACTAAAAATTAGAGAAATATCATTAAAAGAATATGAGATATGGCTTCTAAGCAATTAACTTATAATTAACTAATGTTTACAGAGTCCTAGAACATCAAGTGTTATGGGTTTATAGGGAATTATCTATACTTGTCTTTGGGGAGGCAATTTGCCACAGATATGTGCAAAAACAATTGTGACTGCATCTTCAAATTTGAAGATGTTTGTAGTTCACAACCTAGACTTGCTACCCACATTGTTAATATTCTTTACATATAAGCAAACAAAACATTTAAAATGTTTATTTCATATTTTTGGAATTAAAACAGAAATAATCTATTTATATAAATTGTATAACTTAACTATGGTCTTCTCACCCTTGCAACAGAAAGCATTACTTTTAAAATTATAGAAATGGAGACATAAAAAGACACAAATGTCAAAGATTTTGGTAAACCAAATAAAAACGAAGCATTCGTTATTGTTAACTCTGACACTGTAGAGTGAAATTTTAAATTATTTTTGATATCTATGAACATATATTTATATAAGAAGAATTCAGAAGTTAATGGAACAATAGTTAGCATTTGCTTCAAGTGAAAACATAAAACCAGGATTAAAAATTTTGATAAGGATTGAGTATAGTAATACTTTTTATTACACAAAGAAAATCAAAAATTTATGGTGAAATATTAATTTACATTAAATACATAATAAATGTATTATTGTCTTTTAAATTGATTTTCCCATTTAGTATATTACAAAATTACATCTAATATACAATGTAATATAATTACCTTAATTATGTAATAATATATTTGAATAATAACTGCATGTTCAGAGGTTGCATGTTCCTTTGTGATAGAGTTTATTTCATGATCTATAATCACATATTTCTTCTTAATGATTTTTTCTATTTTTGTATAAAACTATTTTATAAATATGAACGAATTAGCCTCAGATATGTCAGTTTCACTTAACTCATATACTCAAGGAAATAGCAACAGATTTTTCTCATAAATTGAATAGTCACAGCAATATAAATTTAATGTAAGCTCTACAACAGCTGGCCTGCATTCTCAGTGGTTTTCTTGACAGTAACAACAGTGCCTGGACACATGAAGACTTCCATAAATGAATGAGTATTCAGGAGTTGTATGAGATGCTAAGAATCATGCTGTTCGTAAGAAATCCATATTATTAAAGAAGCTATATTATCTTCTACATTAAAAGTTTAAGCATCCACAGTCAAAATAGCAGTTCATATGATTTATTATTAAGAAAAAAGGGGTTTGTAGATTAGTGGTGTCAGAAGGAAGCAGGTAGTAATTGTCTTCTCAGAATTATGACCTTCTTGAAATGAAGTTTGATATGAACCATGGAAAGAGGTAGTAGGTACCTACAATTAGCAGCATTCACAGGAGAAGTGAGACTGTGTATATTGTTTATACAGTGTTCACTTTCAAAGGTTTTTTCCCTTGGGGGGAAACAACTAAAATAAAGAGGGTTTATTTTAAATGTGAGCGTGTGAGTTCATGTATGTGCCTTGGCTTCTATGAGGATAGCTTCAGAGATCTGATACAACTAGCACTCCAGGACTTTATGAGTCAGTGTATAAATGGTCTTAATCTTATTATAAGATGTAGATATTTGGAGTGGCATATATTACATCTTCATCATTTATGGAACAAAGTCATAAAGAAAAGGAGACAGCAAGTGATGTGCCTTAGAAATAAGGACACATAAAAATTACCAGGGAACGTCAGAACACTCAAATTTTTATCAGAATTCATTGCTTAATATTTTTAAACCAGAGCATAACCTCTAAATATTGTTCCTGACCATTTCCCAGACTTTTTATCTATTAAAAACTATATAATTGTTAGTAGTTATTTGTTTATGTCTTACATTAGTATTTTCTAATGGTAATATACTGAAAAAATCAAATCCCTAGTTCTCAAGTAATTTCAGAATATGAAAACAGTTCTTTTAATATTGGCATTCAAAGAAGATTTTTAGGACAAAATTTAACAATATGTTTTTAATATAGTTCCTCTATTGAAGAGTAGAAAGTTTCACTAACATTCTGCCTTCTAAATGTATATTTGTGTTCAGTTTTAGAGTCTGCGTGTGTCAGAGTGGCTGAAAAGGAGAATTTCACTGTTGACAAGAAGGAAACAGCAGCTACATCTGCTAAGTCCTGATTCTATAAAAAGCATACCTGCTAGCCTGCTGACAGGAGGCAGACGAAACTGCTATGTTGAAAGATTAAGGCCAGCTGGTGTTTTTCCAGTTGATTTGCATTTCTGGAGCTCAAGGTGATCCCCCTTTATTTTTAACCAATGTTGATGACTCAAAAAATTGGCACCTTATAAGAATAATAAAGTTGCCATCTTTAAAGGTCTCAGAAATCAACACTGTAAAAAAAAAGCACAAACAGAAATGATTAAGATCCAAGTGGTTAATTTGCAATAATTGCTATATGAATGTTTACCATGTTGATTGATTATAACTATTTATAAATGGACTAAATGTAATCTTTCTCATGAACATATAATGGAAGAAGGCATTAAAATACAGAAAGAAATTATATCCCAGTGTTCAAAGAAAGGAAACTTTAAAATTAAATGAGCTAGAAATTTTCAATTTAAAAATGCATTTGATTCTAGGAAAGCAAGTTATGAAGATCTATTAGGAAAAAGCATCACTTTGTGTTAGTTCTATATCTAATGTATAATACAGACTACAGACAATTTTGAATCATTTCCTTGATATTTATTCTCTTTCATAAATACACAATACCATTACCACAAGGTTTAGACTTTAAACTATGTCTTGTGAGACTTTACAGACTTAATACTTTCTGAGTGATGTGCATCATTTATCAATAATGCAGGTACTGAGAGAAACCATATATAGTTGACCTGTGCTTATCAGAGTTGAATAATGTATATTATTACATACTGGCATTCGCAACCAATATATTAAAGTGAACAATAAAGAAAGTAAAATTGTTTTGGCTTTAATTTAGTTTAAATACAATAGAAGTGGCCCAGATGCCTCAACCAGTGGTTAGAAATACTTCTCCTGGAGGACTGGATTTGATTCCCAGCACCCACGTGGTGGCTCTCAACAATTTGAAACTATAGTTCCGGAAGATCTGATGCTTTCTTCTAGCATGGAACTAACTGGTGAGCATGTATAAGCAACAGAATACACATAATAAAATAATAATTTTTAATTTTTGAAAGAATTGGTATAGGGCTTCAGATTTAGATTAGTGCCAGAATTCTTGTCTAGCCTATGCAACAAGGCCCTGTGTTGATCTTTAGTATCACATATACACAAAATGTGTTATATTCTGTTAATATAAATTAACAAAACAATCTCAATAATAGGGCATAAGTTATGAAAAGAAATAATTAGTTAAGATTAAGATTAACAGTCTACATAGCAAATATACAATAACATTTCAAAATACCAATGAGGAATAATTTATGAAAATAATGCAAGCCATCCAATACTAAAAATCAATTTCATTGATTCTAGGCATTTGTATTTGCTATGTTGAGTTAATATATATTAATAAAGGACAGTTTTTTAAAATGACATATTTACACAATGTTATGATTTGAACAGTTAGACAATTATGACATTTATTCTTTTTTAACTAACATGTTTAATTTAATGATGGAAGAATGGAAATTAATTAGAGGATGTGTATTAAAAACCTCAAGTGGTCAATGACATACATGATTTTTTTTCATGTTTCAATAACTTACCTTACTGATTTTTACCTCCTGTTTTGAGGACCTAGTAACTAACTGCTATGATGAAACCTGATCTCCTATTATCATATATTATTTGATTACCATACATGAAAAATACGATAGCTTAAGCTCAAAGAACTTTTAGTTCATTCATTAATTTTATATGTGTATATCATATAATATTTCATAAAATATCTTTTAAAGTTATGGCTATATTAAATTAATGACATTAATTTTATTTCAAACATGCCTGGAAAAAAGGAGAGCTTTATAAACACATTATAGAAAATTTTTTATCAACTAAATCCTTCTAATGTGTATAGATATCTTCAAGACCGCAAGATTGGAAAAACCTTGTTAAAAATGAGCAATGAGCAAAATTTAACTGGAAAAAAATGCTGAATGAGGTATAATTTGATGAAATAAAGAAACAACTTAAAAATGAGTATTGCTCTAAAATCAAGATGTTGGACATACAAACACAGTTTTTTGAATTAATTCTTTTTTACTTATTTAAATTAGAAACAATCTTATTTTATATATCAATCTCAGTTCCTTCTCCCTCCCATTCTCCCATGCCCTCCTGATCCCCATCCCATTCCTCTTCTGTTCCATATAAAGGGTGAGAACTTCTATGGGAGATCAACAAAGTCTGTCACATCATTTGGGGCAGGACCTAGGACCTCCCCCATGTGTGTAGACTGAGAGATTATCCCACTATGAGGAGTAAGCTCCCAATGTCCATTTGTACACTAGATACAAATGCTGTTCCATTACCAGGGGCCCCATAGACTTACCAGGCCTCCTATCTGTCACCCACATGCAGGGAGCCTGATTCTGTCCTATGCTTGTTTCCAAGCTGTCAGTCTGGGGTCCATGAGCTCCCCCATGTTCAGCTATTACTGTGAGTTTCACCAACATAAAATTAATTTTTTAACACAATTTTATTTTAAAATTCAATCATTGATGTTTCTGGTATGATTTTGACTCAGTAGGCACAATAGGAAGTAGAAAATTGACAGTCTTTTTAAAACTTCCGTGTCACATGAAACAAGGTTACTTTAGAATACAATAACTGAAACAAAATCAAGGTATCATATCAAATATAACACAAAAAATTTGAATGTTCAATTCATTTGATTTGGAAAAGGCTATATCTTGGTAGAATAAAACCTGTTCTCCTGTTCCAAAGTGTCAAATAAAAATACAAAAGTGAGTTTATTTGAAACAATTTTATTGTTTACTAACATGTATTATGCTTCTATATAATAAAATATAATCTCTTCCCAGAACAAAATAAATGAGAATGAATTTAATTTGAATTATAATTTGAAGGCATAACACTTAAGTTTACTTGATACTTATATGTTTTAGATTTTGGTGGATGGGAATAATGATAGATGATAGATAGATAGATAGATAGATAGATAGATAGATAGATAGATAGATAGATGGTAAATGAAATACAAACAGATGATAGATGTTGAGTTCTCATTAATTGTAAATGAAAAAAAACTAAGATACATAAGTAGCTTTAAAGCAATCTGTGTAAACCTATAAACAGCATTATTTGGAGAACTGGGACTATTTGCTTGGAAGTAAAGTAATTTAAACTGCAACACCGAGTCCACTGTGTTCTTAAGATATAACTCAAATGTCATGTACACTCAATAAAATCAGGACTTCTTGCAATATAAAATTTAGCTAAGTAATCATATGAGTATGTTATATACTAATGAGCTATTTCAAATTCGATATATGTAAATGTGTATTAAGGGATCTATAAAAATGAAGAAGATTGTTTGGAAAGAAAATTTTAATGGTTAGTAGGGAACCATTTTTGTTTATTAGGTAAATAGATTTATTAAAAATACCATCAATGTATACTGCTGAAAAGATTAAAATGGGAATAACTTAAAGCACTCTAGTGAAATGCAAACACAGGCAAGGTTGTCTTACTGAATTAGCTTTCAATAGCTTCATCAAATTATACACCCTTTAAGTTTGGGGCAATGGTAGAACTTCATTTTTCTTTAAGATAGAATAAAGCTATCATTCACACATAACACCTTTCCTTTGTCTAGTCATTCACTGTTGGGCACTGAAGCATACCATCTCTACTGTGAGCAATGCTCTAATAGACATGACTATGTAGGTATATTATGTGGGTTTGGTTTCTTTGTTATATATCTAAAACATTATCTCTGAATCATAATGTAGTATTGAAATTTTTGAGGAACTAGCATATTATTACACAAAGTGTCTGGATTAGTTACGTTTACAGCAGTAATGATAGTTTCTTCTTTGTGCCCTCTGCTTTCTATAGTTTGTAATTTGTTTTTCCTTAGGAAGAGAAATTTTGACTGGAGTAAGGCAAACTCTTAGTCTAGTTTCCATTACATTTCCACGCTTTTCTTGTAGTTATGTTCTTTTCTTTCTTCTTTTTTGTTTGTTTGTTTTGTTTTGTTTGTTTGTTTTTGAGATAGGGTTTCTCTGTATTGCTTTGGAGCCTGTCCTGGAACTAGCTCTGTAGACCAGGCTGGCCTCGAATTCACAGAGATCTGTCTGCCTCTGCCTCCCAAGTGCTGGGATTAAAGGTGTGCATCTCCTGTTTTTCATTTTTTTAACTGTTTCATTAATTTGACATTTACTTAATTTTAAACTTTTAATGTAGCCTAAGTTACAATCCTGTCTCAGATGACCAGATGACAAAGAGAGTTCCCATTCCATATGCTGTGTCTTCATATATATTTGTTATGCTATGCAGAAACTATAAATTCCAAAGCAACCCTTTTTCTTGATGATTGATATTACTGTCTGAGCTACTGAATTTTTATTCAGAAAGCCTCATCTGAGTTTGTATCTTGAAGTGCCTCTCCTATATTTCCTATAGATTTTCCAAGTTTTCAGGTCTTTCATTAAGCTCTTTGAAAAATCAGTTGATTTTTATAAGGGTAGAAAAAAAGAATTTTGTTTCAAACTTCTACATGTACACATCCACTTTTCCTATCCTACTGTTTCTTGTTAAAACCTGTCTTTAATTACAATAATTCAATATTAAATATTAAAATAATAAAAATGCTTTCAATGTATGATGTCATAAAGTCAATGGTAGCATTATCAAAGCTACATTATGAGAAAAATCAATGCATTATATTGTGTGCAACTGTGTGAAAAGTAATTATTTAGGGTAGAACCAGTTCAGGGATAACTTTCATTCAATGTGAAAATGAAGCTTAAATCACTTTCTCAATTTCAGAAGTGTGATTAAATCAAAATAAAACTATTTACTTCTGGTGTATGACCTGAATAAAGTTGTTAATTCATCTGCAATCAAATTATGAGAAGAGCAAGTGGGTTATAAACAACTTAATGCAGATGTTCAACCAAGAATATAGCAGTGATTTAAGCTACAATAATTTCTCAAAATAAACTCTTGTTTAAATTTTAAAGTAACAACCTCATTATGTAGATAATTTCAGGTATCAAAATTATATAACAAAATACAAATAATCCTTGTCGTAGTTCCTTTCTTTAAGAATTTTATTAAAATATCCAAGAAAATACAGAGTTTTAAAAGAAAATAAAATCTTTCAAAATCCATAACTTAAATGAAATAGCAGACCCCTGAAAAGCATAGATAATATATCATTATACATATTATGGAAATTATGTTTTTTATGTTGCATATATTATATAAATTATATATAATAAATAAAATATACATTATAATTAGATCAGAATGGACAACCTTCAAATGTCTGATTTTAAGTTTTATTCATCTACAGAAGTTGTGACTAGTAATGATGGTTTGGTAATCTCAGTTGACATTTCTAGTGTTAAGATTAGGCTTGGGAATACAGATTTTTCTACACAACTTTTAGTTTGTTTTATGTTTTCAAGTAGAATTATGAAAAAGGGGTAAAAATATATGAATAGAATATTACATGCCTAAGAGAATAGATTGTTGCCAGGTTTACCATCAAGGATAAGAAGGTGAAAAATATTACTGATCTTGACTTTGGTTTTAAATGGATAATTCAGGGACATTGATAAGCACTAATTAATTTCAAGGGGAGATTAAAAACACAAAAACATTAAAATACCACTGAAAAAAATGTGTAGAGATGGAAAAAGGTATAGATAGAAGCCATGTAAATTCTACTTATTTTTACATAGGTAACAATAAGTTGTTGGATATAGTAGCATCCTTGATGCCTTCAGGAACAGTAAGACTATATAAGGAAAAATAAAATTAAGAGGTCAGAAGTTTCTAGAAGCAAGATGGCACCCACTGTAATGCTTGTACAGCGCTGGATCTGTTAGAAGGTCAGATCAGTGACTGGCCAACTAAATATCTCAGCCATGCATAAGAAATAGCATAGAAGAGAAGTTTGCGTGCTAGAGTTGATGTAACAGAAGACTCTTCCTAGGTTAATGATTGCTGATTTTCTTTCATTACTAGTCTGATTACAAAAGAAGGTCAGTTTAGGCACCCTCTCCACTATTGTTAGGTTTCTTAGCTGGCGTCATCCTTGTGAATTCTAGGGAATTTCACTAGCTCCAGGTTTCTCCCTAAACCCATAATGGCTCCCTGTATCTAGATATCTTGTTTTTGTCTTCATAGAACCTATATCCAGTACCTTATGGAAAAGATTGTGGTGATCCACAGCCAAGGAACTTGCTGAGCTCCTACAGCTCAGTTGAAGAAAGGGAGGAGATTTCATATGAGCATGAGGAGGTGGTCAAGACCATGATGGGGGAAAAACACAGAGATATATGGCCCAAGCTAGTGGGAGCTCATGAACTCTGGATTGATAACTGGGGATCCTGCATGATCCCCAGAACTAGGCCTTCTCAATGTGGGTGACAGTTATGTGTCTTGATCTGTTGGCGGCGACTGGGAAGGGGAAAAGGGAGTGCTAGTAATTGGACCAGGAGTTATCCTAGGTGCTGAACTACCTTTTTGGAGTTCATTCTTAATGATGGGTTATCTTGCTCAGTCTTGATACAGGGGTGGATGGTGGGATTGGGATTGGTCCTGACTCAACTTGGTATGCCAGAATTTCTTAACTCCCTAAGGGAGGTCTTAACCTCTCTGAGGAGTGAATGGTGGGGAGGGATGTTGGGAGGTTGGGGTGGGATAACGAAGGGAGTAGGAACTGGGGTTGGCATGTAAACTGAAAAAAAACGATAAAAGAATTGAAAAGATATTGAAATTTGGATTGACTTCTAGAAAGAAAGACAAAAATTAGAAGTCATATACTAAAAGCAGGAAGAAAGGTTAAACAATTCTTAGAAATCAGCTAATTTAGGACAATATATGTATATGTAACACATTTGCATATGCAAATTTTGACCCTGCAAAAATAATAAAAATTAGTAGTATTATACAATATACAGGAAAATTTATAATAGCCAAAGCATTAGTATTATAGAATAAGCTGATATTTTTGTTGTTGTTTTTGGTTTGTTGGAATTCACTGAACCTTGCTAACAGTACAAAAATGAGATTGAAATACTTATTTGAAATAAATTTTGATATTTGTTATAATAAAGTCTGTAAGATCAACATAATTTGTTTTTAAATAGTTAAAAAGCCATATGGATCATTTAAAGTATAAAATAGTAAGGGGAAGAAAAATTATTCTATTTAAGATGGAATTTAAAGGATAAAAGTTCAGGAGACTAGCATCATCATTAGAGAGGCTTTAATCCAACAACTGATGGGAGCAGATATGGAACAAATCCTGCAGCTAAATATTAGGCAGAGGTTAGGGAACCCCGAGGGAGAGGTAAGGAAGTATTGTAGGAGCTGGAGGGATCATGAACACCACAGAAAACCCACATAATCAAATAACTGGTATTATATGAGCTCACAGAGACTGACTCAAGAACCAAGGAGACTGCATTGGTCTGACCTAGGTCCTTTGTACATGTTATGGTTGTGTAGTTCTGTTTTCTTAAGGGACTCTAACTGTAGGGACAGTGCTGTCCTTGACTGTTGTGCCTGTTTATGGGACATTTTGATTTATACCATGTTGCCTTGTCCACCCTTAATATGAGGGGAAGTGCCTAGTTTATTGCAACTTAATATGACATGTTTGATTGATATTCTTGGGAGGCCTGCCCTTTTATGAGGGAAAATGGAGGAGGGGCATATGGGGGGTAGAGGAGGGGTGGGGTTGAGAAGGAAGGAGATGAAATTATGGTGAGGATGTAATATATAATAAAAGAATAAATTTTAAAAAATTAAAAGGTTAAAGTTGAATGCTAGCAAATTGGACAATTTAGGTACATCCACTTGATACTGAATAAACCATGTAATGTTTTAAAGTGGAATTTCAATATTAGACAGAAAATAGTAATTGATCAGCTGACATTTATATAATTAAGGTCTTTCCCAAAACTGTCATTGAATACACATTAATTTAAGTAGAAAAAAAAACTAGTATGAACCAAGATCACATTATTCTTTTTCTCACACTTCCTGCTATATGTATGTATATTCTATATATACATTTCATAGAGATATCTACAGATATAGCACTTATTTTTTTAAATTTATAAGCAATAACCCAAGTAATTAAATTGGTTAATAATCAACATACTTGATGACTAAAGTATGAAACATTTCTTCTAGATGAAAAGCATATTTGTTTGTCATAAACTTGGCTGTAAATAAGATATTAGGGTGGTGGTGTTAAAATCACTGTGTAGGCCAGCTCAGATCAACTGAATCAGAGTCACTGGTGATTTTATGTTTAATACAATTAATTTTAAATATGTCTCTACACTAGTTTATATACAAAGCTGAGAAAAATTGATATACATCAAGCAATTGCATTTCACAGAATCATATGGAACGATTGATTCTGTTATGCCTCCATCATTCAGCCAACTTGAATTATTATTTGCATTCCTCTTCCTACACTTGCTGTTTAGCCACATTGCCAAAGATCAGCTATATTTCTTAACATCCTCAATATTCCCACCTATATTCATGAACCTCTTAAATCATCATATTTTACATATGCCATCTGTATCCTGATGGGACTTTAAAGCAAAGATTGTATGTACATTTCTTTATCTCTAATATGAGGAGAACCCTATATCTATTCATTAGCTCTCATTTTTACCTTGATTTTTTTGTTTCTGTTTTTGTTTGAGAATGTTGGTCTGATGATTATCCTCTTTGTATCTTGTGTTACATTTTGCTTCCTAGTCTGTAATTATTGGGGTTTTGGTGAAATTTATGTGTAAACTTAAGTAGCTATACCTTTCCTTCGAATACCTTTGTTTTCATGCCAACTTTCCCTGTAGCCCTCCCCCTATTTATCTGCTTACCCTCATAAGACCAGCCTCAAATATAATAACAACAATGTCCCATCTTCAAACAACAAGGTAATTATCTTCACATGTTTTTCAATTGGATCTTGAAATAATCATTGAGTACTTCCACATTAGCAAATCACTCACTCCATCTATAGACTCTGTCTTAGTTAAGCTATCAAGTAGATACAAACATTCTATTTATTAAAGCACTTTTCTTGGTTGATAATTTAGGTTATCTCTGCTTTCTGCTGTTTCTTTCCATGTCACTGCTGCTATATCCATACAGTCTCCATTACCAGTATTTTCATCTCTGAATTCTGAAAATTAGAGCAATCCACACTTCAAATATCATTTTTATCCACATATTTTCTGGACATTTAAATAAATCAACCCTTTTATATATAATACAATATAGGTACCATTTATTAATAACCATCCCAAGGATTTCTCCCACTACATGAAATGGAGCAAAGATCATCACTATAACCAGACCTGTTGTCCTTATAACTTTAACCAAATACATCTTGAGTTTGAGTTTTACAAACAATCTTGTCCTGATGATACAGAAGAAAAAGATTCTATTAAATTTGATTATATTTCAATATCTTTTATTGCTTTGATTATATTAACCCTCCAATGGATTGTATCTGACTCAAAGTCAAAACCAGATTCTTTACAAACTGAGCAAAGCTTAATAGATCTTACAAATCATTTTTTTTTATTTTCATGGCCAGCTCTTCTTACAAGGGATAAACAATCATGGTCACAGTTTGAAGCTTTGTATATTGTGTTAGTCTCTCTATCAATGTCACCAATTGCCTCAGGTAATCTAATTATGAGAAGTAAAGATTCAATCAATGGATGATAAACCCTCTTTCCTTTGGATCTGTGTTGAGGCAGTATATGATGTCATAAATACCAGATGACAAAAGTTATGTACCTCAAGGTATCTTAAAAAAAAGACCCTGATTCTGGTCCCCAACACTGGTCCTCTACCAGAGCTCTAGGCCAGGAGTCCACTTATCCCCACAGGACTATTCTGACTCTCTGCCAGCTGGATCTTTGACCTGAGGCCTCTGCCTGAGGAGAGATTTCCTAGATAGCTTGGACCACCCAGAGCTACAGACATAGAATGTCTGACCCACCTAAGCCCACCAGGGGAGTAGCAGAGAGAGAGAGAGAGAGAGAGAGAGAGAGAGAGAGAGAGAGAGAGAGAGAGAGAGCCCACCTGTACACACTGGAAGAAGTAATAGGAAGACGGTAATACAAGAAAACATCTAACAATAAAGGAAAAAGCATGACACCACCAGATTCTAGGGACTCTACACCAACTAGACCTGAACACCCCAAAGCAGATGAAGCAGGAAAAAATGACTTAGAAATGTCTTCATGAAAATGGTAGAGGCCTTCAAAGATGATGTGAGAAAATCCCTTAAAGAAATGGAAGAAAAACAAAAAAAAAATTGGAATAAATGAACAAATATCTTAAACAAAGTAAAAACAAAAAAAAACAATTAAACAGATGAAGGAAACAGTTTCAGACTAGGAAACTGAAATAGAGACAATAAAGAAAATACAAACTGATGGAATCCTGGAAATAGAAAAACTGGGCAAACAATCGGGAACTACAGACACAAGCATAACCAAGAGAATACAAGAGATGGAAGAGAGATTCTCAGGGATAAACCTGAAGAAACAGATTCATTGACAAAAGAAAATCTTAACTCCAACAAATCTTTAACACAAACATCCAGGAAATATGGGACACCATGAAAAGGCCAAACCTAAGATTAATAGGCATAGAAGAAGGCAAAGAAGCCCAGGTCAAAGGTGCAGAAAACATATTCAACAAAATCATTGAAGAAAATATTTCTAATGTAAAGAAGGACATGTCCATGAAAGTCCAAGAAACATACCAAACACCAAATAGACTGAACCAAAGATAAAAGACCCCTCAACATATAATAATCAAAACCCCTAACACAGAGAATTAAGAATATTAAGAGCAGTGAAGGAAAAATCCCGGTGATATATAATGGCAGACCTATCAAAATTACACGTGACTTCTCCATAGAAACTCTCAAGGCCAGAAGGTCCTGGATAGATGTTTTACAAGTACTAAGAGTCCACGGATGCCAGCCCAGGCTACTATACTCAGCAAAACTCTCAATCTCTATAGACGAGTAAACAAGATATTTAATGACAAAGCCATATTTTCACAATATGTATCTATAAATACAGCCTTACAGAAAGTTCTGGGATGAAAACTCCAATCCAAGGAAGTTAACTTTGCTCACAAAGACACAGGTGATAGATAATCCCACTTTACCAGAACCCAAAGGAAAAGCAGGATAAATATATTCACAACCCACTGCCAACAACAAAACTAAAACAATCTTTACAATAAATGGTTCGTAATTTCCCTCAACATTAATGGTCTTAAGTCACATATAAAAAGACACAGGCTAACAGAATAGATGCTAAAACAGAATCTATCCTACTGCTGTATACAAGAAACACATCTAAGCTTCAAAGACAGACATTACCTGAGGATAATAGGTTGGAAAAAGATTTTGCAATCAAATGGACCCAAAAACAGCATGTGTGGCTATCCTAATATCTAAAAAGTTAGAAATCAAACAAAATTCAATAAAAAGAGATGAAGATGATCATTTCATAATAATCACAGGAGAAATCCATCAGCACAAAGTCTCAATTCTGAACATCAATGCCCCAAATAGAAAGGCACGCACATTGGTACAAGAAATGCTACTAAAACTCAAAGCTTACCTAACCTCACACACTGACAGTGGAAGACTTCAACACCCCATTCTCACTGCTAACAGGACCACCAGACAGAAACTTAACAAAGAAACAAAAGAACCAACAGAAGATATGTCTCAATTGGGTTGAACAGACACCTATAGAACACTCCATCCAAACACAAATGAATATACCTTCTTCTCTGCTCCACATGGAACCTTCTCTATAATTGACCACACCTATGCAACATAACAAACTTCAACAGATACAAAAATAGTCCTCAGTATCTTATCAGACCACCATGCTTTAAAATTGGAAGTCATCAGCAACACAAATCACAGAAACCCCCAAACTCATGGAAACTGAACAATGTACAATTACACCATACATGGGTCAAAAAAGAAATAAAGACGGAAATAAAGAACTTACTAAAATTCAATGAGAATGAGGACACAGCATACCCGAACTTATGGAACACTTTGAAAGCAGTGCTATGTGGGAAGTTCATTGCCCAAAGTGCCCACATGAAGAAAACAGAGGATAGTCACATTAGAGAATTAATAGCACAAGTAAAAAGCATTACAATAAAAAAGAAGCAAATTCACACCGGAGGAGTAGATGCCAGGAAATAAATCAATTTGAGGGATGAATTCAATAAGGTAGAAACCAGGGAAATAATATAAAATATCAATGCAACAAGAAGTTGAATTTTGAGAAAATCAACAAGATAGATAAACCTTTATCCAAACTAATGAAAAAGTAGATAGAGAACATGCAAAGTAACAAAATCAGAAATGAAAAGGACACTAAGGGAACCCAGATAATTTTCAGGTCAACCTTTGAAAACCTGTACACCACAAAATTTGAAAATTCAAAGGAAATGGACAAATTTATGGATAACTATCACTTACCAAAATTAAATCAAGAACAGACAAACAACTTAAATAGACCTATAACCCCTAATGAAATAGAAGCAGTCATCAAAAGCCTTGCGATCAAAAAAAACCCCATGGCCAGATAGCTTCAGTGCAGAATTCTACCAGAAATTCAAGGAAGAGCTAATACCAATACTCCTCAAATTTTTCCACACAACAGAAACAGGAGGTTCATTACCAAACTCTTTTTACGAAGCCACAATCACCTTGGTACCTGAGCAACACTAAGACACCACTAAGAAAGAAAACTAACGACCGATATCCCTCATGAATACTGATGCAAAACTACTCAATAAAATACTGACAAACACAATCCAAGAATACATCAGAGAAATCATTCAACTTGATCAAGTAGGCTTCATCCCTCGGTTGCAGGTACGGTTTAACATATGAAAATCTATTTACGTGATCCACCATATAAACAGACTGAATAAGAAAAACCACATGATCATCTCACTAGATGCTGAAAAAGCCTTTGACAAAATTTATCTCTCATGCTCTTGGATAGGTAGGATAAACATAGTAAAAATGGAGATCAATATGGTGGTTCATCAGGAAAGTGAAATCAGTCTACCACAGAACCTGGCAAACCCCCTCTTAGGCATATACCCAAATGATCCACATCCATGCAACAAAATTATGTGTTCAACTATGTTCATAGCAACATTATTTGTAATAGCAAAGAATCTGGATGCAACCTAGATGCCCCTCAACTGATGAATGGATAAAGAAAATGGGGTACATTTACATAATGGAATACTACTCTGTGGAAAAAAAACGATAGAATCTTGAAATTCTCAGGCAATGGATGGAACTTGAAGAACCCATCCTTAATGAGGTAACCCAGTCACAAAAAGAGGAACTCACTCATATATGGATTTTAGACATAGAGCAAAGGATTATCAGTCTATAATTCACACCTCCAGAGAAACTAAGATACAAGGAGGATTCTAAGAGATTCATATAAGGTCACTCACAGAAGGGTAAAGTGATATGATCCCCTGAGCATGGGAGTGGGGAGCAGTGAGTGGAGAGGGAGCAAGGAGAAAGAGAAGGGTGAAGAGGAAAGCACATGGGACTAGGAAGATTGAGCCAAGGGAGTAATAGAAGTGGGGAGAGAGAGAGAGAGAGAGAGAGAGAGAGAGAGAGAGAGAGAGAGAGAGAGAGAGAGAGAGAGAGAGAGAGATTAGAGAGACCATAAAAAAGGGAGCCATAATAGGTTTGAAGAGAAACCTGAACCTAGAGAAATGTCCAGAGACCTACAAGACTGACCCCCAACTACCAATTTGATCAATAGTGGAAAGACTACCATAAATGCCCTTCCCTGATAATGAGATCAACCACTAACTTATCTACCATCATGGAGCCCTCATCTAGTAGCTGATAGAATAAGAAATGAACACCCACAACTAAACACTGAGCCAAACACTGAGCTGACCTGAAAAAGTAGGAGCTAATGGACCCTCAGACTGTAAGCTGGGAATCTAGCACTGGTCTGACTCAGACCCACTGAACATGGGTTTCAGGTAGAAGGCCTGGGCAGGCCAAGGTACCTTGAACAGTTGAACCAGGATGTATCTCTGGTGCACAAAAGGAATTTCATAACACATTCCCCATGGAGGGATACTCCCTTACCTAGAGGCAGGAGAGAAGGCCTAGTCCCTACTCCAAATGACTTGACAGATTTAGATGACCCCTCCTGGAAGGCATCACCCCATATGTAGAGTGGGGGGGTATGAGAGGGAAGGATGGTCATGAGACATGGGAGGGTGGGATAGAAAGAAAATGGGGAAGAGGCAGGGAGGGGGAGGGATCAATATGTAAAATAAAAATAATTTAAAAAAGAAAGAAAATAAAAAAGTAGAAATACCCCTAGTGGCCTATCTCCTGCTATGCATTAGCTCTCACTAATTCTATGACTTCTCCACAGTTCCAGAGTTTGGAATCCAGTTTTTAAATACATGGGCTTTAGGAGGACATTCAGCATCTAATCACAGGGTTTTTTCTTTTCTTTTATTTATCCAAGGTATTCACATATTCCATTGTTCTGAATATGTCACATAATACCATATTCTGAATAAAGTAACAGTGTACCACAACACTGTTCTCATTTTTTCCTATTACTTTATTAATTTATTTTTACTTCAAATATCAATATACTTTTATTTTGGAGCATGAATCCTTACCCATATAACTGGAGATATTGTGGGTTAATGTCAGGGTCTTCAATTTGATTCCATTGGCGCATGAGTCTGTTTTAATTTCAATACCAGGCTTTTTTGTTTTGTTTGGTTTTGGTTTTTGTTATTATTGCTCTATAGTAGAGCTTGATGTCAGGATGGCGATGCCTCCAGAAGTTTCTTTACTGTACAGGATTATATCAGCTATCCTGGGATTTTTATTTTGTCGTATGAAATTGTGGAATGTGAATAATTATTATGGGAGTTTGATGGGGGTTGCATTGAATCTGTAGATTGCTTTTGGTAAGATTGCCATTTTCATTATGTTGATCCTACTACTCCAAGAACATGGGAGGTAATTCCATATTCTGATATCTTCTCTTATTTCTTCTTCAAAGCCTTAAAGTTATTGTCACCAAGGGCTTTCACTTGGGATGCCTTGTCATTTCTGAAGAGTGATTATGGGGGAGTTCAGGGGAGGAGTGGGAGGAGGAGGGAGGGGAAACTGTGGTTGGTATATTGTGCTGCGCCTACCCTTGCCAGCAAGGAAGATGTGACTCCAGGAAGATCTTCTTTATCAGGAAGATCCTTAATCAGGATCCTTGAATCCCGTTCTTCTGACCCGCAGGAGTTTGGGGGACCCTTGTACAGGCTTAAATCCCCTTGCGCTAAACAACTCCAGTGAGCTACATGGACCCTGTAGATAGGCTACTCTAATGCAGAAGCAGACAGGCTGAACAGACTTAACCAAATAAAGGCTTGTTTATGCCAGAGAGCACTCACCCTTGGGGAGGTGGAAGGCAGAAGCCAGCGCCATCTTTACGGTGCGGCACTTTGCAGCTCTCTATAGTATATAAAATGAATTTAAATAAAAAGAAACCAGTGTTATTTCTTTGTTGCCCCCCATCTTATATTTTCAAGTAGTGTCTCTCTTTTAACCAGAAGCTACAAATCAACTAGGCTAGCTAGTCAATCAGCCCCAAATCTTCATGTCGCTTTCCAAGCAGTTCTATGGTTACAGGTGTATAGTGTTATACCCAGCTTTGTTTGTTACTGATAACTCAGATTATGTCACTCTTTTTGATCAGGTCTTCTCTCACTGAGCCATCTCTCCAGTGTTCCAATTTACCAATAGTAAAGTAGTTTATATTCAATTACTTTGTACTTTGTTGGCTGTTTCCTTCCTAATCTTTCCTTGCTATATTATAAATATTCCATTATTCTTAAAGCTTTTGTCCTTTTTTAAAATTTAATTTTTAATTTTAACTTTTTCTTTACTTTTGAGAATTAATACTCATATAGAATAAACATGATCCTATCTACCATTCAACTTCTCCTCTCTAATTGCCCCCATATGACCTACAACATATATAACTCACAACTTCATATTATTTATTGTTTTGGTAACCCACTATGTCCAGCTGGAGCTGCCTATAAGTGCATGGGTGTGGATGCATTTCTCTGTCTCCTCCTGTTCTTTTTTCTCCCTGAAAAACTATCTAAGAACTTTTGGGATTACAGATCTCCACTTCACTAATGTGTCCCTTAATCTCATAGAGCCTCTTTTGTTTTTAAATTAATTTCAGCTACATTAGCCACTTTCTAGTTCCTAGATTCTATCTATATTCACTACCACCTGGATATACATATTTCACAGTTAGAAGCTGAGACATAAATATGGGAAACCTATTTACTATATGTATTGAATAATTGCATTTCTTCTTTTGAAAATTCTTTGATCAGATAATATGTCCATTTATTGAATATTTACTTTGTTTTTACAGTGTTTAATTTTTCCATTTATTTTTTAATTTATGGTATTTCATTTTTTCAAATTTCACACATGTATATGATGAAATATAATCATGTATATCTCCTTTCAATTTTTTGTCTTTTACTTTGGTAGTCCACTCTGTGTGGGATCATCCTGTTGAGCATGAGGACCATATCATCTTCTGGATCCTCAATACTGACTGATTATCTCTCTGTCAGAAACTATTTTCTGTTTGTTATTATAATGCTGATCAAAAGTTTGTGGCTGGGCAGCTACATGCCCTAAAGTAGAACCTGATATTGTTCTTTTCCTAAACATATGATATTGATATTGATATTATTATATCAATTATTGATATAAATTATATATACATATATATTTATATGTCATTCTGCTAAATTCCTTTTAAATATTTATTTTTCTATCCATAGATCTGGACTGCTTTCAAAGTTGGTCAGAAACACTTTTTGAAGTGAGCAGCAGACAGTGAAGAGATGCATACTTGGTCACAGTCTTCAAAATATGAAACCGAGTATTCAACTCTAAAAGGAGCATCTGTAGTAACTATGCTACCACCACGGCCTTCAGAATTTCACAGAAGACAAATCAGGAAGTAGAAAAGATCTACAGAATAAGCAGAGATTTTATGAAATACTATCTTCTATATAAGAGCATAGTTATCACACTCCTGAACTTCTAGAACTATGGTTAACTGCACAAGACCTGTACAATATCAAGGCAGCCAAATCCAGCATAGGTGGGGTAGTTGATCTTTAAGATCACTCTTTACTGAGTTGTCATTATTTACACAGTCGAGATTATTAACTTCATTGACTATAATATAGCTGTTCAAGATTTTCTCTCATAATATAGGCTGCTTTTCATAAGGAAATGCAGGATGGAAATACCTTTCATACTCTTGGATTGGCATAATCAATACTATGAAATGGCTGTCATGGTTACTTTTCTGTTGTGAAAATATACAGTGTCCAACACAACTTTTAGAAGAAATCTTTTTAATGGAGATAACTCTGCCTGAGTATAGAAACCATATGTAGCATAGATAGGACATGGCAAGAAACAGTCAAGCATGGTGCTAGATCAGTATCAAAACCTTACATGGTAATGCATAAGCAAAAGGAAGAGAGAAAGAGAGAGAAAGGGGGGAGCCAACCAAGAATAGCATAGATTTTGAAACCTCAAAGCCCATTCCTAGTAACACATCTACTCCAACAAGGCCATGTTTTCTAAAACTTCCCAAATAATTCCAACAGCTTGGTACCAAGTATTCAAATATATGAGTCTATGGGGAATATTCTCAATGGCTATATGACAAAAAGTAGTCTATAGATTCAATGAAACATCATCATCATTCCAATGAAATTCTTCACAAACATCCAAAATATTTCTATGTAAACAGAGCATAACCATAGTCACTATGTTGCCTGAGTACTAGCTATACTACAGAGCTACAGGGATGAAGATAACATAGTACTGGTGCAAAGGCAGATATGTAGATCAATGGAGCATAACAGAGGACCAAGAGATGAATTCACACATAAAATCCCATCAAAAAACATACACTGGGGAAAATGAATGGAGCTGGCAAAACCAGTTATCTACTTAGAAAAGAAATTAGGCCCATATCTTTTACTCTTGACAAACTTCAATTTGAACTATCAGAAAACTTTATTAAATACTATAAACATCTAAAGGACTACATAGAGAAACACTTCAGGATATAGAAATGAACAACACATTTTTTTAAAAAAACCCCTAATAGCACAGAAATCATCTCAAGAATTTATAAATGGCCACTGCATGAAATTAAAATGCTTCTGCAGAGAGAAGTTTCTTTTACATTTAAAGACATGGTTCCCATGGGAGCAACAATTGTACTTGCTGCAGAGCAGGTGTTTTAAAATTTTAGGTTAAGTAATAATGTTCCATGAGTAATCAGTAATTTATTACATTTTACTTGTTTTTATATTTAAGTGATTTTATGGTTTTCTTCATTAATTTGAAAGTATTGAATCATCATTTCTCATTTGTTACTTTGCTTACACGTGTCAATATACACCAGCCTTTGGTTTTCAATGTGGCTGATGAAATTACCAATTTACAAAATAATTAAGAATCAAGAATTCTTTGAGAATTCTGTTTTTTTTTTTTCATTAGCATGAAAACTACACATCCTATGTGGAAAAAATTTCAATAGAAAAAAAAATCTGAGAACTAAATTACAAATTATTGAGAGGTCCTGCTGGTTAAAGGCTGTAGCTCAGGCAAGATGGAAAACTCCCTTGCCCTGCAAGCCTTCCAGGTCTCCTCTTGACTTTATTTGAAGACTGGGCCTGAGCCTGGATGCCTGATTTATCTTAGTACAGGCCTTTGACACAGTTCCCTGCAAACATTTTTCCCATGCTGCCACATATGGTAATTAGGTGCTGTACACTAGCTATACAATAGAGCCTTGCTGTCACATATGATAACTAGATATTGTGCTCCAGGCTTATGATAGGAGCATGCCACCAAAAGCAAATTAGGTGATGCCCCAGTGATTGTCCCCATCCTTCATAGCTTCCCTCACTCTGGAAGAAAGTTGAGGTGTAACACTGAAGCTGACTCCAGGAAGGCTGTTTCTAATGCGCTTACATGCTGGACTAAGCCCTGCAAGCTGCTCCTGTTCCCTTTGTCTTTGTGGCCTGATGGACACCTCACAATGAATCATTAAACTTAACATTAAAAATGATTAATCTAGTCTAGGATAATATGATGTGCTGATACCTTACATAATCTGACATAGGACTCACCTAATATAAGGTCACTTGATATCAATGGTACTTTTCTATACTTAGGTGTGGAACAACATACCTGGAACCTAAGCATAAAGGAGTGAGAGCTGAGTGCTCATTGATCAGCCAGCCTGTCTTAAATAATATGTTACATTGTCAAGGAGGAACCATGTCTCATAAATTATAGAGAATAATTATTTAAAGAAAACGTTATGATAATCATGTCTGTAAGCCCTGTGTGTGTGTGTGTGTGTGTGTGTGTGTGTGTGTGTGTGTGTGTAGTAACAACACTCCCAGAGAGAGACAGGAAAGAGAGATAATTGTGGAATTTAAAGCTCCTTTCATTAATTTCATCAAATGTTTATTCTATGCCATTGACATTATAAGATATAATTATCTTACAGGGAAATGAAGTTGGATAAGTACTTGAAAAAATTATATATATTATTATATTATATATTATATATATATATTCTTGGTTCCAAAATAACTATATCACAAAAAGTAAAACAGTAAATATATATACACATTAATGTTCATACATATATTAGTTTATATAAACATGTATACAACAGAGTGTATCTATATTCATGTAAACATTCAGCTACAAATTTTATGGCCAACAGAACTGTAGGACATTCTTCTTAAGGCTCCATCAAACCTAAAAATCACAAACCCTAGGATAAAATAAGAATAACTGTATATATCCAGGATGGTGTAAAATCCACATAGCATGCCCAGATGCTAACAAAGTCATCTACCACCTTATCAACTGATATTACATGGTATAATTTTTGCATAGATATTCTATATATGCAGACATGATGTTATTAACTTAAAGCCCATATAATCTTAAATATTATATTTTTTCTTTTTAAAGAAAGATTATGGCTAATAAATTAAATTTTAATTGCAGACAGTTTGAAGAACACATAGTTCAGATCTTTTCTATATTTTATTTGCGGATTGTCATAGAAAATTGTACACAGTGAAAATTGTTTTGATACTGAGTTGAAAATTTTATCTGATTTCTGCTAAAACACCCAACTGAACAGGTACTTATGGATGTTTTCCTCTGCCAGAATAGAGAATCAACTTTCTGACAATTTTCTAAGCATTAAAATGCAGGCTCAGAGTTTTTTCAGGACCTTACATTTTCTCCTACTCCATAAGAACCAAGAATTTTTTAATCATTGTTTTATATTCTATTTTTATAAAAGGAATTCACATCCAGATTTGCAAGGATAATCTTGAAATCATCCATCAATGCTTAGGTATAACAATTTTAGCCACTTACTTGCATGTGTATCTTAAATGAATCATGACATAATTATAATTGAGTAATCATGTTTTAACATCTCAAAGTTAAGTTGCTACAAATAAGAAATAATATGACTTTCTATTAAGGTATGGTTAGATGTATTTTCTTTATTTTATTACTATAGAATGCAATTCATTAAATTATTTCATAAACTCTACCATACTTATGCATATCCTAATTTTTGCTATTGATGTATGTATGCCACTATAATTTTTGGCAATCCATTGATCCACCGTATCTGTATGCTAATATTCATTTTTTTAAAAAAAACTTCCATTTTTTAAATAAAGAGTACAACTTAGAAAAGATACTAGTTTGGAGACATTTATGATGTGTAGATTATTAAAATTTTGTAATGAATGTAACCCTAATAATGCAAATAGTTTATTTTCTGTTGCTGTGATAAAACACCACAATGAAAAACAACAGAGGCAAGAAAGGATCCTTTGGTTCACAGATTCAGTGAATGATTACAGTCTACAACAGCAGGAGAATCATGGCAGCACGACTCCTGCAAATGAAGCTGAAAGACACAGTTCAGCAGCAAAAGGAGAGTGAACAGAGATCAGGGTACTTTTACATAATAAAAAGCGGGCCCTTGAAGAGGGCTTCCTCCATTAAGACTGTACCACCTAAACTACCCTAAACATTACCATCAGCTGGAATCCAAGTATTCAAATACCAAAGACCATGTATTTCTCATTTAGTCCATCACAAATATGCCAAGAAGAGTAGACATTAAGTCCAAGAAGGTCTCATTACTTAGTGATAAGTCTTTATTAGAAAATAAGGATGTTCTGTTTGTCTTTGTAAACACAAACTCAGCCAGACACTGTTTGGTACTCAGGAGTGTCCTGCCTGCAAGATATGCTAGGACAGTGGTGGCAAAAACCTTGTTGGAGTAAGCATCCAGGATCAGATTTGACAAGGCCCTTTCCATGAGATGAAACTCCTATCTGACAATGCTTGAGTGATCAAGAACCTGAGACAAAATAGAACAGGGACATAGGATAAAACCAAATTATACTGGTGGGAGGGTGGGGGGGGGCAGGAAAGGACAGAGACAAAAAGACAGAGAGACAGGAAAAACACATTAGGGATAAAATGAGTATTGATGTACTGCTACTCTCATAGGTCAGTGCCTTGTTCAGTCATCATCAAAGAAGCTTTCTTCTGAAGCAGAGTGGAACAAATGCAGAGACTCACAGTCGGACATTATGCAGAGAGAGAGAGAGAGAGAGAGAGAGAGAGAGAGAGAGACCTTGAAAACCTCAGACATAAATAGAATATCACCTGCAAATTCCTTTCCTAAGAGTCAGGGAACCTCCTGGAAGAGGAGGCAGAAAGAGTGTAAAATCTAGAAGGGCAGAGGACAGCAAGGAAACAAAGCTCTCTGAATCAACATGAACAAAACTCATAGAACTCACAGAAACTAAGGCAACACGCACAGGGTTGCACAGTTCTGCACTAGGTCCTCTGCATATATGTTATGGATTCATTTGAGTGTTTTCCTGGATTTCTGAGTGAGAGAAGAGTGTGTGTGTTTGTGTGTTGGGGGGGTTGATTCTTGTGCTTTCTCTTGTATTATTTTCCTTCTGTTCATTTGTATTATCTGACTGTGACAGTTTCTGTTTTATCTTATTGTACTTTATTTTGTTATATTTGAATGAATTAATGAATTAATAACAACCCAGCTTCTAGGATAAAAGTTAACAACTGAACAGTCACCTGCTGGGAGATAGAAAATCAATTTTCTCCAAAACAGTGTTACTGGGTATATTGACCATTCCAGGTCAGGCCTTATGTTCAGAAGTGGGTGAACAACATTTAATGGACTCTACTATTCTTGCATTTGGTTACAATTAGGTGTTTTTGTTTGTTTGTTTGGTTGGTTGGTTGGTTTCTTTTTGTGCAGAGGGGAATTTTTTTTTCTGGTTTTGTGGAGTTTTACATATTGGGTTGGATTTTTTATTTATTTGAGAAAGAATTTAGATTTGAGTAGTTAGGGAGGATGAGAATATCTGAAAGAAATTGTTGGAAGTGAATAAAATGATAAAAACATAATTGTAATTAAGTAATAAAATACATAATACTGGTTTTAAGTAAAAAAATACATATAAAAGGAAAAATTACTATTATGATTTTCTACTATATAATTTGTTGCAAAAAATATGTTTCCTGTGAGGATATGTTTAGTTTAATGTCTGCAAGTGATAATACATTTCATAAGACATTTCTCATTTTGAAAACACACTGAAATTAAATTTCCTGAAACAAGTTTCTCAGAGCACTAATTAAAGTAAAACCTTCAATTAATTTAATTTAAAAAAATTCCTCCTGAAGCTTAGAGTCTCCCAGCTTCTGGTAGACATGACAAACTTGCATGATTCTAGCTTTTCTTTCCCACCAACTATATTAAAATTTTCAAGATCCCCAGACTGATTTCAACACTGTAATCTCATAAATCTGAACTGGGAAAATTGGAATGTTGTATCACCTATAGTAACATTAGAACTATAAAAGTAAAATAACATTTAGCCAAGCTACTAAAAATGCACATCATCTGTGGCTAATTAATTGCTTGTGGCCATGCCAGCATGATTTCATAAAAAAAGGACATTACACTGAACTTTGTGAGTGTTGGATCAGTATAAACTGATGGGTTTATTGATTTATTCAGGTCAGATGTTTCTATGCAAATTCAAATATGCAATCTAAAAATTAAAATGCTTGACTCGTGTTTTCTGACATCTTTCTGAAGCATCTAATTTTGTTTGCTTCATGAGAATGTAACCTATTTGCACCTGACATGTAGCAGAGCTAATGACAAATACCTAATACATTATTTTAATGTACATTCTGTTTATATTAAGGATAGATATGAGGTCTAATCTTCCTGGGCTCAGAAAACCTTCCTTCAACTAACAAAATATTTTATATGATTCAATAAAGTTATTTTGGAGAAATGTTAATTTAGTTAATTTATATTAAACATATATTATCTGGCATTCTAGGTGGAAGTTTCAGTAATAAAACTCCAGTTATGTACTTTAGAGAGATCAAAAATAAAGTGAAGTGTTTTGCAGTGTTTATAGGTTAATTGCTAGAAAAGTTGTTGGTGATATTTTAAGGGAAATATTATCAGGTTAGTTGTGATTTTTGGTTCAAGACACTTGTCATCAGAAACAAGCTTTAATACATTCCTTCATTTCCCTTTTCTTCTCATCCTTTCCAGGGAGCTGATTTGGTAAGTAAAGGAAGCTAATCACTTGTTTAAAAGCACATTAGTGGGACCCGACGGTCAATCAAGTTGCTTGCATCAGAGGTTTGAAAACCATATCCAATGCTTAACCCAATCTGCTATCCAATTCACATGAATCTAATTCTCCTAATTCTCCATATAATATCAGGAGGCAACTACTTCTCTAAACTCAGAAAAGTATCCATTTCTTAAAATGATAAAACAGGAAGAATCTTGTAGCTAAACAAGACTTCTTGCTGTTAGTATCTTTTGAAACAAAAATTATTAGCCATATTACTACTTTTTTTTTGAGACAGGGTTTCTCTGTGTAGCTTTGGAGCCTGTCCTGGTACTCTCTCTGTAGACCAGACTGGTTTTGAACCCACATAGATCTGCCTACCTCTTCCACCCAATTACTGGTATTAAATGTGTGTGGCACTACATCCCATCCCATACTACTACTTTTATAACATGATAAAATATTAAAAAGTAAAAATACTTTCAGAATAGCATACAACACAATGTTCATCTTATTCACCACTCCCTTAACTCTTGGCTCAACAATTTTACTTCTCACTGGACACAGGCTTTTTGAGGCAATGTTATAAAGACTATTGCCTTTTCATTTTGCACTCATAGACTAAGTGCATTCATTTTCAAGTTATATGCAGAATTATTTGCTGCATTTTCAAATGGTAAGACAAGATCCAGCCTCAATAGATCATAGGTATAAACTAGAGGTCAAGGGTCTGAAATTGAATTCTTTTAGTAATTTCACTATTGGTTTTAATTTTTCATCTCTCTCTCTCTCTCTCTCTCTCTCTCTCTCTCTCTCTCTCTCTCTCTCTGTGTGTGTGTGTGTGTGTGTGTGTGCGTATGCATGTGTTTTTATGTGTGCACATGCATATTTATGTACTAATGGTCCTGTCAGAAGCTCCCTTCATCATTCTCTATCTTATTCACTAAGATAAAATCTTTCAGATGAACTCAGAGGCTGCTTTTTTTAAAATTATGTTTTATATTATTTTTTTCTCATTTTACATATTGATCCCAGTTCCCTCTCCCTCCCATCATCCTATGTCCCTGACATCCCCTCACATTCCATTCACCACCCACTCAATCCACAGGGAAGGTGAGACCTTCCAGGAGGTATCATCAAAATCTGTGAAGTCATTTGGACTAGGGTCAAGGCCCTCCCTCTTGTCTCTAGGTTAAGGGAGTATCCCTCCATGGGGAATGTGTTCCAAAAGTCTTTTCATTCACCAGGAATACATCCCGGTTCCACTGTCAGAGGTCTATTAGACTACACAGGCCATCTAATTGAGACCCATGTTCAGGGGGTCTGAATCTGTACAATGCTGGTTTCCCAGCTATCAGTCTGGGGGTCCAGACTAATGCTCCCATCTTGTTCAGGTCAGCTGTCTCTGTGGGTTTCTATAGTTGGTTTTGGCCCCTTTGCTTATCATTCCTCCCTCTCTGCAACTGGATTCCAGGAGGTCAGTCAGTGTTTAGCTGTGGGTGTCTGCTTCTGTTTTTAACAGCTCCTAAATAAAGGTTCTAAGATGACATATAAATTAGTTATCAATCTCATTATCAGGGAAGGGCATTTAAGATGGCCTCTCCACTCTTGCTCAGATTGTTAGTTGAGGTCATCCTTGTAAGTCTCTAGACATTTCTCTAGAGTCAGTTTTCTTTTCAAACCTATAATGACTCCCTCTAATATGGTATTTCTTTTCTTGTTCCCATCTATTTGTTCCAGATGTTCTCCTCTCCTCCCCTTCTCTTTTTCTTAATTCCTTCTCCTCCCTCTCCACTCACTGGCCCCCCACTCCCAATATGCTTAGGAGAGCTTGTCACTTTCTCCTTCTGTGAGGGACCTTATATGAACCTTTTAGGTTCTTCTTTGCATTCTAGTTTCTCTGGCAGTGTAAATTATAGGGTGGTGATCCTTTGCTCTATGTCTAAAATCAAATAAATGAGTGAGTATATACCATGATCATCTTTTTGTGACTGGGTTACCTCACTCAGGATGGTTTCTTCAAGTTACATCCATTTGCCTGAGAATTTCAAGATCCTATCCACCTCCCCGCCCCCCGGCTGAGTATTATTTGCTTATCTAGCTAGCTGTTTTTCGTGGAGCCCTCATCTCCACATTATGAGTACTGGAATTATAAGTGGATTATCACTATACCACTCAAATCTCACATTTTCTGGATTCTGGGACCTGAAACTCAAATACTAAAAGAGGTTCACTAGAGAAGCCATATGCCCACCTCCTCCTGTTACATTTGACTATATAGACATTTCCTTAATTTAAGAGAATTTATATGTAAAATATATGTAAATCCAGTATAAACCTGAACCAGTTCTTGTCAGTATAAAAAAGCATTAAGGTTCAGTTAACATAATTATCATTAATTTGCAACAAATAATTGTTGCAAACAAATAAATTATTTCATTTTGCTCAAATTCTGATGAAAAAAATTGGTGATGCCTTGGCTTAAAGTCATTGCATAGGTTCTTGTAACGTGCCTACCTCGACCAGCAAGGAAGACGCAACTCCAGGAAGATCTTCTTCATGCAGTTTATTCAGGATCATTGAACAAGCTTCTTCTGCCCCCAGGGAAATGCCCGCACAGGCTTAAATACCCTTGTGCAACCAACCCCAGTGAGCCACGTGGACCCTGCAGATAGGCTACTCTAACCGGAAGCAAACAGGCTGAACAGGCTTAACCAAATAAGGACTTGTTTACACCAGAGAGCAATTACCATCAGAAGGTGGAATGCGGAAGCCAGCACCATCTTTAAGGCGTAGCACTTCACAGGTCTCTACAGGTTCTGCCCTAATGATGGATTATCAGTCAAGGAGACATCAGCACATAGTTAAGAATTAATGCTGTTTAAATAGGTGAAGATCCAGTTTAGACTGAATCACAGATTAGCTGTGTTGTGATGCCTTACAGACTAGTACAAAATATCACAGTCCTGGGCAACAGTGGAGAGGAGCCATGCCAAAATGGTCTTACCTCCATATCATCTGAAAACATTTGGTTTGATTTCTTTTACCATTATCATTTACCTTCCAGTCTCTCTCCACACACATGTAAGGAAAACAAGAAGAAGAAGGAGGAGGAGGAAGAAAGAGAGAGAGAGAGAGAGAGAGGGAGAGAGAGAGAGAGAGAGAAAGGGAGGGAGGGAGGGAGGAAGGGAGGGAATGAGGAAGGGAGGGAAGGAAGGAAGGATGTAAGGAAGCTGCTTAGTTCAGTTGTTTCTGTAGATTTCCCTACAGTGGTCTTGAGCCCTTTTCTCATCACTCCTGTATCTCTACAATTGGGTTCCAGAAGTTTGGCTTAGTGCTTTGCTGTGGATCTCGGCTTCTACTTTCATCATGTACTTGATTAAGAATGGCATTTAAGGTAGTCATTATTCCCATTAGGACATTTATTGTAACCTCTCCACTATTACTTAGATTCCTAGTTGGAGTTATCCCTGTATATTTCTGTACATTTCCATAGTGCCAATTTTTTTTTAAACCTATAATGGCTGGCTCTATTAAGGTATCTCTTAACTTGGTCTCTTCTATTCAACACTTTACTCAATCTTCCTGATCCCTCGTGTTCTCCTTCCCCCTCTTCTTCTCCCATCCTCTTTCACCTACCTCTCCTCCCTGCTCCCAATTTCTCAAGAGCTATTGTCCCTTTCCCCTTCTTCAGGGGAACATGTATGTCTCTTTAAGGGTCCTCCTTGTTTCTTAGCTTCTCTGGAGGTGTGGATTGTAGGCTGGTAATTCTTTGATCTAATATCAATATAATGTCTAATGTCTAATATCAATATATGAGTGAGTATGTACCATGTTTGTCTTTCCGTTACTGGTTACCTAACTCAGGATGATTTCTTCTAATTTCATCCAAATTTCTGTGAATATTCAGATTTCATTGTTTTTTCCCATTTTTATTCTTTTATCCATTCTTCAGTTGAGGTGCATCTAGATTGCTTCCCGGTTCTGGCTATTACAAATAATGCTGCTATGAACATAGTTGAACAGGTGTTATTGTCATAAGTGCACTATATGAATAGCTCCAACTTCAAGAAGACTTGACAGAATACATTTCTTATGCATATATGTATACATGTATGCATAATACATACATATGTGTTTATAGCTACAATACAGAACACAGAACTATGTATTATTTATTCAGAAGGTAAGAAATAATTCATAAGTAATAGAAATAAGTTTTGTTTTGGTAAAACCAATAAGACACTGTTTTCCTCTTCCTCCAGTCTTCCTATTTTTTAATAAATAAATGAAAAAATATCATACATCTGTCTTTGATTTGTATTTTAGCTGCATATGACACTACGAGACATCATTATTTTTAGCACCATTGTTTTCTAAGCAATATATATATATATATATGTATATATATATATATATAGTACAGCCTTTTAACATGTTCTATGTTTCAGAAATTGTTTCTCTATTTATGTTAATTGACTAGTTAGTTGATTAACTGCCTAGAAACTAGTTGTGTATTATTTGTGAAATGTCTATAATGTTTACATTTCAGTCAGTGCTGTTTTCCTTTTGAACTGCATATTTATGTACACTTTTGAGGCTTAATAGGCACTCACTTTTGAGAATATTTCCTGGACATATCATTTAAGATGGCCAAATAGATGGCTAAAGGACTTACAGTTGCCTAAATAGATTTGCAAAAACGCCAAGAACATGAATAAACCCGGCAGTGAAATATGGATATTTCTGTTGTTGAGAAAGTGGTTATGGCAAAATATTGGACCAGAATTGGTTTGTTTGGCTGCCATTCCTGACACTCAAATGGCTGATCCTCTGCCATCCAAGTTCTCCAGACTGTCAACCACATTATAAGAACAAATGTATTCTAGATGCCTCATGGCAATTGGTCACCTATTCTTTGGTTTGACAAATTTGGTTTAACTGAGGCAGCCAGAAAACAGCTGAAGAAGACCCTTTTCTTCAAACACAGAGAGGTGACAAATTGATGATCAAAGAGAAGGATGATCATAAAATGAAAAATGCATCTATTGCCTAAACAGGACTCATTCAGCAGTGAAAATGGCATTTGTAGAGCTTATTTATTTAGGAACAAATGCCTTGAAAAAATTGTGAGTTATGATTTCTGTAATCTGAAAACAGCTTACAGATGAGTTAATGTGAAAAGTATTCAAATGAGCTTGCAACAGTTACAAGCAAGAAGAGATTACACCAGAATTCATATTGCCCAGTTTTTTATGAGAATTATGAAGAAATTCCAACACCAAAAGACACTGGTTTGTTTCTTGAAGTAGAATTTTAGAGGTTGACTTTAGGGTAGAGCATGTTAATTGGAGACTATCTTTTGTATCAACACCTGTGAATGCTGGGATATAAAATAGCTGGTAAAAGGGAGGCAACCTAGTGAAAGTCTGGATTAGTGTTAGGAAGCATTGCTATGTAGAGAGCCCAACATGGTGCCCATTTTTACACTGTACCTCAAACTGGCATTGGTTGTATGTATACTTGTAGAGACAGCAGTTTGCAGTGGTAGAGATTATTGAAAGAGGAGAAAATTGAATCATTTTCTGCATAGGTGGGGTTCTTTAAATGGTAACTTAATGGTGCATCCATTAGATTGCTATAACAAATCATTACTTTTTAGGTCAATAACTAACTAGTCATGAGATGAACCGTCTAGCTTCCTTCATGTTTTGGGACAATCTTGCCAATGTTTTCTACTTGCTCAAGTCATACTTCATGACTAAGTATATGATATCTAAATTTTTGCCATTGAAAACTAGTCCAAAATTTTTCTTAGCCAATGTGAGCTGCTAGGAGCATACTAACACTAATGCTTTTAAGTTCTTTAACAATAATAAAGGATGTACTTGAAATCCAGCCATACACACACACACACACACACACACACACACACACACACACAGTATAGTGTACCACCTGTGACATAAATGAGAAACACTAAAATTTACATAGTTTATACATAAGAGCTTGCAATCCATTTCATTGAATATAAAAATGGCTGGGGAGATAGGTCAGAAGTTGAGAATACTGGATGCTTTTTCAGACCTGGTTTTGTTCCCAGCACCCACATAGTTGTTCATAACCATTCATAAGTTCAGTTCTAAAGGAACTGATGCATTCTTCTGACCAGGCATACACATGACACACATATACACATGCAGGCAATGATATGCAGAAAATAAAATTAATCAAAAATTTTAAACACAGACTAATTAATGAAATACTGAAATAGATGTGAATGCAGGATATGGAACAAGTGTTGCTTGATGCAAGACTGTTGAGAACACTGTCAGGTTTCTATCATTTGTTAGGGCAAATCAAATAGTTACCAATAATAACTTTCAATCAATAATGCTTTCACACTAGGACACCCATACTAAAAGCTACTGGGTCAAAAGATCTTTAATCAAATTTACTATTCTGCTTGTCAGCCCTGACCCATTTTAACTAATCCCCAGTGGTCCATTATCCCATTGTTTTCCCATTTAGCCCCAGTGTTACAGGAAGATGATTTATCAGTCTGTCCAGAGCCTCCTCTAACCAATATCCATCAAGTATTTCTTATAGTTTCTGACATATAAAAATGATGTATGCTTGCTTCCATGGATGATACAGCTTAAACCCCATTTCACATTTCCTCATTTCTTAGGCTATTTCTTATAAACTAGAAAGGAAATGTTCAAACCCATGAATTCATGCCAACACATTTCTGGGAAGCCCTGAATATTTAATTCAGCAAATGGAAACATTCATTTTAGAAAGATCTTGTTATCCTAATCTGATACTGAGTATTTCCTTCAGGAGAAAGCATTCTCTGGGCATATATAGAGAAGATAATTTTGACTGTCATTTTTCCAATATGATTACAGAAACCTTACTAAAAGTGCTTGGAGACTTATGGGTTGTATTTAGAGAACAGTCTTAATGCATGCAGGATATAAAACCCTGAGATGACCATGCAGGAATGAAACATTGGTTTAAGGGTTACATTTCATCTCCACTTTTAAGAGTAACTAGCTGTGAAAATTAGGTGAAATATTTAAGTTTTCTTGGCTCAATTTTCCATTTGTGAAATTACTGAATCAAAAAAATGTGATCTCTAAGGACACTTTGAGTCAAAATCTCACTGACTCTGATTTCATAATTACACTTTATACATTTTTCAGTTGCAAAAATTGGCAAGCAATAAGAGTTGGAGAGATTTTTTTCTTTTTCTGGAACCCTTTCAGCTCTATTTTGCAAATGCAGATGTTTGGTTACATATAGGATTTCCCTGATGTCTAATGATATATGACCTCAGCTGCCTTCAAGCAGATTATCCATCTGCTAGTTTATGTTGACTCCAAAATTATAATTTTAAAATGTCTTCAGGAGAGTAGTTGCACGGAATATGACATGTCATGAGACAAAGGGAGGCATGACCTATTCAGCGTAGATGCAAAAGGTCAGAAACCCTAGGAGCTTAGTGGTATGGGGCAAATACCAAGTAGCTGACCCTTCACAGCTCTATCTTTGGATGAATCTGTACTAGCACCTAGAGAACAATATTCGTAGACCACACAACTGATGATGGGTACTAACTGCAGACTGGTTTCTAGAATGAATCTGAAATATATTAAGCAAGTTAATATTCATTAATCCTGGTTAAGACTTACTCTTTGACTACTTACAGAGAACCTTTTGTATTTCTCTGAAGAAAAAAACACAATTTATATGCAGGTGTTTTGTATTAAATAATTCAATCAGTGTGTGACAGGTTTTAGGAACCACACCTTACCTGATTAAGGAGAGATAAGATCAATGAAGAAATATTTATGGAATGGGAATATTAGGATAACCAGAGATGAGGGATGATAATGATGACAAGTTAGAATTCAAAGTATATAATTTTCTTATTGAAGGGGTAATGCATATATCCTGTTTAATTTGAGGAGCTACCTAGAAACAAAAGCAGTAGACTGAACTTGAAATACTCACAACTAAAAGTATTCTTGGAAATGATTATCTTCTTAAACTTCCACCATAAGATGTCTTTGTGCAAATGAAGGAAGGACCTAGGAGGAGTTGAGGGAGAGGAACCATGGTCAGAATACATTGTATGAAAAGCATCTATTTTAAATTTAAAAAAATAAAATCTCTGCTTGATATTAGTAATTTGATCTACATTTCTTTCATACATACGTTTTGAAAAATTAAAAGTTTAGTAGATGCTAAAACCATTCATGGATGGTAATGAACTAAACATATTTAATGATAGTATTGGATACTTCCTTAACATATGCTTTAATAATGAGTTGGTTAGAAGGAACTTATTATGGTTTGATATGAACTTTCCACTTTCCTCCTAAAACACTCATATGTTGATGCATTGGGTCCCGGATATAAAAAAGAGTTTGGATGCTGAAGGATCTTGCCAAATTAATGGATTTACACACACACACACACACGCACACACACATATTCAAAAAAATGGTGGAATATTCTGAGGTGACACCTAGTTGGAGGCAGAAAGGCACTGGGGTGTATCTGTGGGGACAGTATAATTGTCATCTGTCATTCTCCTTCCCAAGTTAGCAAGGGGTAAGAAGCTCTGCCTTATGATGTGCTTATTGGAGTCTGATGCCTCCTCACAGTCCCACAGAATTGGCTGGAAACTTGCTATGAGCCAAAATGAACATTTTCCACATCTGAGTTGGCTCTCTGAAGAATTTGTCTACAGAATTGGCTACTAGCACATTTATGTCACACTTATTTTCTTGTTTGCTTTTTCTCAGACCTCTTTACAAATTTACAATGTAAATGACAAACTATAAAATTAGGCTCACCAGTTTGCCATAGCTTACCTTATGTAAAAACCATTGGTGCAGTGAGGTTACTTTGTTTATTGAACATGTGTTTTTAATGTCAAAGAGATCCTATGGCATGCTATTATTTGAGTGGTCCCAGAGTTCATGTGTCAAGAAGTAATAGTGTTATATGGACATGGGATGCATTAGAGGTCATTAGGAGTAGATGAAATCAGAAGAGTGAGCCTTCTTGGGACACTAATGATCATAACAAGGGAAAGGTTGTTATGCTCTGTATCAATATATGGTATCCTCCACCATATGATAATATTGTTAGAACTACCTCACCATACTCCAAACAAACCCCAACATCATACTCTTTAAATTACCAGTCCTCAGTTGTTTGTGTTAAAGAAAATTTCATTTGTTAAGTTATCCAATTACTTTATCCAAAAAAAAAAAAAAAAAAAAAGAGCCAGCCAGATGATGAGGTGGATGATACACATGGTACCACCTGTCCTCTGACATTCACATGTCCACTGTGGCATGAACATGCTCAACTCATAATGAATAAATAAATGTTTTTAAAATAAAGGATAAAAACTAATTAAGAGGATAGCACATGTGATATGTTTTGGGAGAATTATCAACAGGAGAAATGTTTAGATAAAATGATAGGAAGGACACTGGGTGGTATAATGGGTTATGTGGTTTAATATTTTAACAAGTTTCATTCTGAATTGAATAGTTTTCAGATGAGATGTGTGATTTCACAATTATATGAATAAAAGAATTATAGATGGAGAAAATGATGAAGCTATGGTGATAGTCTGTGCCTACTATGGTTCAAAAGTTCAATCGTGTTAGAGGATCAAATAGGAGAAGTAGAAGCATCAGGCCTGACTCTTAGCAGAGAAAGGAGTTCATGGATAAGTCTCTAGAATCTTGGCAAAGAACACATACAGGGCTGAAATCATAAGCTTTTTTTTTTTTTTTATCTTTAAGGGATGAAAAGCCGGCTGTCTAACAATGCCTGTGGATGAAAGTCTATTTGCTTTGTTTCTAAATCTAAAATGTGGCCTTTTCCTTCCTGAAGTTAATTTGTTCCCCAAAATTACAGTTAACTGAAGTCTCTGATAAGGTGGCTTCTTTCTAATCAGGCTTTTATCTATGTTGTTTCTTCACTGACAGATTAATTGCCTAAATTGCCTTTTTATTTTAAAGTAGTCCTGAGAAGGAAATTTAGCAATTAAAATGATTTAGACTGCTGCTTATGCAACAGCTCATATGACATTTGAGAGATGGTGAGGAAATTAATAAATGATTGTACAAAATTATGTATCAGAAATGTTTGTTGCTATAATTCATACTATGTAACTTAGTCATTTAGGTCAGTCTTATAAAGGATCAACCATTAGTGCTTTTCAAATACCTTTAAAAATAAATTGTGTCTCATCAAACATATTTCAACTTCAGACATGGATTTAATATTTAATTAACTGATTTTGAGGTAATATGTTATGCACTTCTTTTTCATGAAGTTGATAAGTACCTTCTTGCAAGGATATAGTGAGTATTTATAAAGAATTAATTAACTAGAAACTCCAAATCACATTAAGAACAGATCTTAATTTCTCTAATTAATGAAGAAAATATATCAATACTGATCATTATTTTCTCATTAAAAATTTTATACAGTCAGTAACAAAAATAACTAATAAGGAAACAAAATATTAAGCCTTCAATAATCAGAAAATATACCCTCAAATAATACTATAAAAAATTTACAATTACATTTCAGACATGCCCCCAATTAAACTACAGCTAACTAGATCATACTCACATTCTTGCATATTATTTCATACAATGAAAAAATTGTAGTTACACAATTATCACATTGCTGTTAAATATAATCAATGTATTCCTGTTGGATATAGAGTTTGATGTACAGTGATCAGAATTTTCTAAATTTTTTACGTGGAAAACAATACATATCATGTATATATGTATATATATACACATATGGATATGTTTATATAAGATAGGGGAAGATCGGAGGGGGAGGGAACTGAGATTGACATGTAAAACAACCTTGTTCCTTGTTTTAAATTTAAATAAAACAGGATTAAAAAAAAAGACCCTAGAGCCTTTGCCTCTGAACCAAATCATTGAAAGTGAAGTTAAGTGCGAATGAAAACAAATAAAAAATAAAACTTTTGATATATTGTGAACTTTCTTTATAGAGAACAGACATGAAGTTTACACCTTAATCTAATTCTGCTCTGGCTGCCACCATTTTGTTAAGAAGGGTTTGATTTGCACACAATGTTGTTTGCATGCTTTCTCTGGCTACTTTCATAAAAGTTGCTCTACAGAAAAATTGTGTGAATGGTGATGTTATAGTCCCCCCATCCCATAGTTCTATAAACATCTGGTTCTGAATTTAATAATGTAACATCTTAGGCAAGTTAAAATGGAATAAATTATGATATCAGTTTTAATTTACTTAACAAGTGAGTTCAAACTTATACACATGCACATTGGCTAAATATGTCTGCTCTTGCTTTCCATAGTTTCTAAGATCACATTTATTTAGATCATATTTACCTTACATAAGATCACTGTATCAGAAGAGTCTAAAATGTCCATTTGCAACCAGTGTCTATTTTACATCCCAGTCCTACACAACCACAATTTTTCTAATTTTCTGCCACTAAATAATTTCCTTTAAATGAAATTACACATTGTGTTCTCTTCATAAGTCCCTATGTGTTCATTGCAGCATGGGCAGATGTACCATTCACTTGCTTTTAGTTTGCAGCTGTTTTGAAACATGCTGCTCTCTGCATTCATGCACAAAACACCATGCAGAGGGTGACTGTAGTGCTCTCATGAAGCGATTCCTAGAATCAGTTGTTAGATTACCCTGGGTATTTATATACAATTTATTAAGACGTTCTCAAATATATGTGAGGTGATTGACAGTATTTTCCATTGGCATGAGAAAGGTGTGGATGCTTCAGTTGCTCTATAAACCTCCATTTATTCATTTGGTTTTGGGCATCTTTAATTGAAATGTGACTGGAGTTAAGCCTATCTACAACCAGTAACCAGAAACAAGTAATGTCACTGATTTCTCCAGAACTGCTGACCTTCTTTAGAGAGAATTTAAGTTATAACTTCTTGGGTAAGTTACAACTTAAATTCCCTTAATAGTGATCTTTGAAATACAATCATTTTTATTGTGATTTTGGTGTCATGTTTAAGAATCCATTGCCAAACACTAGACAACAAAAATTTGACCTCTGTTTTTCTAAAGAATTTCATAATTGCAGCACTTGTGGTTGTGTCTTTAATGTATTTTTGAGTAAATGTTTGCAAATGTCATGTGTAACCACACATAATAAAAAGAAATAGGTATTAAATTTTAAAAAAAAATGGGGCTTTTAGCTGGTGGGATTTTTAAAAATATACTTGTGTTCTCAGAGTATTTAAACAATGAACTACAAAATCAAAATATCTTCAACAATCTCATGTTGGAGGAAAACAAGGACTTAAGTCTCTGATGTTGGTGCTAGAGAAAGCTATAACCTTCATCCCCAAAGAGTTTTCACATAGTTCTTGGATTGCCTTGTCAGATAGCCTGGAGTAATGAAAGGATGATGATAGATCAATTAAAAGGTCAGACAACACCTTCACCCGGGCTGCTTCACTCATGCTAGGATTCTGGTGGTAGAATTGAACAACACTAAATCCCATTTTTGCTTTTTGTTTTCCCAGCATAGTAATATCAAATAAACATCCTTTCTCTTTTCACTATTCCATGTTTATTTAATTGTAGTGAGGAGGCCAGCAGTGAAGCTTGTACTTTGTTAATATTCCAAGATTCCATGCTTTCTTCCTAAAAGGGCATATAAAAGCAACACCAGAATATACTTTAGTTCACTTTTCAATTTTTATAAATTATTGTGTAATTATTATTGGAAAGAATACAAATCTATATGAAATAATGATTATATTTATGTAAAAATTATACATCATGTATGCTAAAAAATGAGAGAACTCTTTCACATTCAGTCTTTGTCATTACTGTAAAGAGGAAGAACTTATTCCAAAGAAATCTGGAACCTCTAGAAGACCAGAAATCAGCTCATTCTTTGGTAAATTCTATAAGCTAATTATTGAATTCAAAATGTAGCAATCACAATTCAAAAACAACACAAACCAAGTTCCATCCCTACCTGAGCTTAGTGCTGCTCTGTGATGCTTTACACTATAGCTTTCTGTTCTTGACGGTAGGTCCTTTCTTTTTATTTTTTCCTTTGTTGCAGAATGTTGTTTCTAATGGAAAGACGTTTTTTACTAAACCGTGTAGGTAAGCCCCAAGGAGTTACATTACCATTTAAATGTTCTTTGCATGGTTTTTTTTTTTTTTAATGAGGGACATAACAGTTGTGTTTTCAATCAAGAAAACAAAAGGATAAAATACTGTGTTGTTTAAAAAACTAGAACCAACCGAGACAAATAAAAAGTGAGTAAGGATGAGGTTTGTTAGAGTAGCATAGAACATTGACCAGAACATGGCTGATTATTTTGAAATAATGATTGCATTTGAACACCAATTCCATATTAGAATATATTCTACTTATTATGTGTTGATTTTGGTAAACTTATGAGTAAACAATTGCTTTTATAGAAAAAACATACATATTGGCACTATTTCAAATTCTGTTAGGCAGATGGCTTCCAGAATCTTAAGAAAAAACAATATGATTTTTTGTGAATAAATTAAGCATAATTTATATTAAAATTTCTGCCTTTAAAATGTATTATCAATTTTGGATATTTCCTATAAGGAATGTGTTGAACATTCTCTTTCCTTTATGAAGGCCTTAGGAAATTTTTCTTTAATGACAAGTGTGCATGAGGAACTTTACATACACAGTGATACAATTAGTACAATATTAAAATGAGTATCACAGTGTGTTAAACATTGTCATTAGAAGTATATTATGGAACTCACTAAAGTAAGTAAGTGGATTAATTCATGATCTTTCAATTGTTCAAATGAAACAGAAATACTACTTAACAATTGAGAAAACAGGTGATATAAAAAGGGACTGTTCTAGAACTGAGCGGAAAAAGTGTAATTCCAGCCTCACCTTAAATGATGGGTCGTTTACATTTGTAAGCTTGCAGAAATGATCTCTGAGTTAAGAGAATGTGAATTATAAAGAAGGGATCAGTGGTAATCTGTTTATTAATGTAGATAAATATATTAAATATGTTTTAGTTTGGTAAAAACAAATTTGTGGGTCTTATTTATTCTCAAAAAAATAAGTGTTGTGGATTTTTTCAAGTCTGTTGAAGAGACAGAAGGAATTAAACTAATAAGATCTACAAGAATTTGTAAATAAAATATACTTCCAGTAAAATACTTTACTATATGTAATACAAAGATTAATAGAAAATTTGTTTAAATTCAATGGCCAATATCCCATGAATGTCGTCACCTAACACAGTTAATGTTCATCTTTTTGGTGACAGTGTTCTTGATAGCAATTTAGAGAGTGTGTAAATGCATCGGTATACATGTGTGTATGTGTGTGTATTCTCTGTGAGAATGAAAATTCCACATCCTCATTTCATCCCACCTATATATCAGATCTTCCCACAAATTCATACAGTCACCACATCTGTATTATGGGTTAATTTACCTGATTTTACTTTGCATTTTTCATTTCTTATGTATGGTGAATAATTCAATCTAATTTGATGAATGCACATGTGTATTTTTTGAATACATTGTTGAGGTTTTTGTTAGTTTATTTGTTTTGTTTGGTTTGGTTGGATTTTTGTTGTTGTTGTTGTTGTTTTTTTTTTTTTTTTTTTTGGCCTGGACAGAGAAGATAGTGGATCTAATGTGCTGTTTCATGTCATGAAATTTGCAATTTCTTTCAGAAATTAAAACAATAAAACAACATATGGGAATTCATTTAATTTCACTGCTCCCTCTATGCCTCACCCATCTCATCTGCATTTTCATTTAAAAGAAATGAAATTCTCTCCTCCTCTAGCAGTACATACACACTCTATATCCCATTCCCTCATTCTTGAGTTAATTTCAACTATCTTTTTCTTGTCCTGGGAAAGTATAGTTTTTAAACTAACCCTCAAGGCTTTGACCTATGGAAATTATTCCTATCAATTTGTATCAAGTTAACAAACACATTGTTATTTCTTGGATTGTCACATTGTATCTACCCAGGATGTTATACTCAATCTCTATAAATGACAAATGCTACCTTTGTTACAAAACCTCCCTAGGCCATGTATTGCTATCTCTCAAACAGATGCACAAGGAAGAACTTGAGTTTCAGCAATCCTACTATCATACAAATAACATATTCCTAATAACGTATAAAAGTAGTTGCAATTAGGTTTTCCTAAAGATGATGGAAGGCTCAGAAATGTTCATGCAAGAATGGATTACCATGGAAACCATTGAGCATTTTCTATCTAGGGTACTAAAAACAAATTAAGCAATTTCACGTGTATGTCATTGTTTGTGACAGTTTGTGTTTCCAATAGCTGAAAGACAAAAGTAATAATCTAATTCAGGTTGGAGGATCAGCCTTACTGATTGATTATTAAACATAAACTAAATAAACCAATGCATTAGTTAATGTTTTTAACTTTGTCAACATATAAGTGATAGCCTTTGAATTCCACCTATAATAACTTGTTGAAAAAAATGATTGGATCATATATCGAAGAGCTTTAGCATAGTGCCTCTTACTTCACTAAGATAACTAGGTAACTTTGATTTTGTTTCTTTCTTTGTTTGTTTTCTCATATAATTCTCCTCCTCACTTTCAGAATCTCTAGTGAAGCCTAAAACAAATGTAAAGAAGGAAAAAATACAGAAAAATATTGTTGAAGAAAGAGAAAAAAGAGAACAAGAGAGAGGGGTCATGATGGGGGTTTACATATGAAAAGCAGACAAGAGGGAAATTAAATTTAGAGTCAAAAGCTAAATTTAATGTCCCTTAAAAATATGACAAATGGAGAAAATGATAACACACACCAGGAATTAACACTTACAGTTGAGGTGTCCCATTTTGACACAATTTATAAATAACTTTTTTGGAAAATGGGTTTTAAAATAAAATTCTCAGGGCATGTGGCAACTTCAGATGTTTCCAATGAGAGTTTCTCTGAGGTTGAAAATGGCCAAGGACATTTTGACTTTTGTGATTCTTAAAACATTGTAATTGATGAAAAACTGAAGCAAATTTGTTTAAGCTATATTATATATTTAGTGATTGATGATTACAGGCATCCAACTGATACATTGATTCCACCTGTTTTGTGAATAACCTTAGCTGGACTTAAATATCAAAAATCTCAATTATGTCTTTGTGAGTATTAGGAACCTCCCTGTGGCTGTGAGGCTATTTAAAATATTTCTACACAGTGGAGTTTCCTTGTAATGATAGGACGGTTCTTAGTCAATGTAAGATAAAAGGTACATAAAAGTAAACACCTTTAATATTAAGAACAATATTTTATTTAATTCATTTAAAACAAGCTTGCTACAAATTTACATAAAAATACTATCAAAAAAGAGGAGGCCTCCAAATTCCATAATTTATTTTACAGTTATAATTATGTAATTATACAGTTGTGCATATATGTAGTGAGAGAGAGAAAATAAGAACGGTTAGATTCGTTTCCATGACTATGAAAACTTTCGGGTTCCAAAGAAAATAGAAAGGGCCTCTCATTCAAAATTGTCTGTACCTACCGTTTGAAAAATATTTACTTTGTCCATGTCTGCACTGCCCTTTAATTTTCTGTATTGTAGGATTTTGATGTCAAATGCTCTACTCTCATATTTGTCTAAGATGATCCCTCTGGAGCCTTAAGGTCCTATCCACAGTCATATGCTATGTCAATTCTATTTAATCTCTGTTCTGTTATCAATATATCAGATTGCTGTATTGCCCTCTTTTATTTAATCATTACCTTGTACACAAGGCAAGAATACACTCCCTGTCTTCCTTTTATGACAGTGACTTAAGAGGCTATAACTAATATTGTCTTTATTTTATTTCATGAAAAAATCATTTTGGTGAAAAATGATTCTTCTGGTTTTTCATCTTAAATTGTAATTTTAAAATTAGCTTACCATTCCTTCTCACATATTTCACACTGATGAAGATAATTAACAATTGCTGTGACATTTTTAGAAGCAAGTGGTTATTTAATATCTAAAGCATTCAAACATTCCTGAGCAAGAAAATTTGACTCATCGTGTGAGTTATATTTGGTTTGAAAATACAAGAACAACCATTGGTTCGCCTCTAAACATATTTAACTATTTTAATGTACAGATACAATTTAAAGAAATTTATTACTCAAATATTTGTCATTGATTGGCAATAACAGTAATCATTCAACACAATTCGAGAGGCTCATTACCAATTTTACGTACATGTGTACACAGATATGAAAATCCCTGGCATACGGGCACATAAGATAGTTCGCACTGGGTGGAGGACAATCCATTGCACAAACAGCAGTATTTAGATATAGGCATCAAGTAAAGGTTAACTTTTTTTCTTTTCCTTTGGTTTTATGAGACAGGATTTCTCTGTATTGCTTTGGAGCATCTCCTGGAACTCACTCTATAGACCAGGCTGGCCTCAAACTCAGAGAGATACTCTTGCCTCTGCCTCCTGAGTGCTGGGATAAAGGCATGGGCCAACAGCGGCCAGCTGTAAAGGTTAACTTTTGATGATCTCTAGAACCTTATATCTTGCTTTCTCTTAGAAGTAAAAAGGAACAACTTGCATTTAAATGTGAACTGTGATAATCACTGATTGATCATTAAGTGAAATTTCTTTATTTTGATTCTTTTCCTCATAGAAAAGTTAGGAAGAAGTTGTTAGACATAAAAGAACTTAAAAAGGAAGAACTTCATTGCATTTGATATATATGTGTGTATATTGCACTGATTGCATGACTATTCAACTTTTACTTAGAATAAATATGTTTGAGTTTATATTTCAAATATTGTTAAACTTAAATTTTAAAATGCCACACAATTACTCAGTTTATGAAATTAGGATTCCTACAAAAGCACTTTCACTTATCTATCACTCAAATAATAATATATTTGCAGGTTTTTAAGTCGCTTACTGTTTCCCAAACTTATAGTTTACCACAGACTTGAGGCTTATATCAAAGTATATTCTATTGTGCCTTGTGTGCAAGAAGTACAAATGTGTGTGGCTAATCTACAACCAAGGTGTTTTCTACAGTTGTTTTCTTTCTGGTGTAAATAAAAGTAGACAAAAGCATTATCTATTTTTGTCTTTCCAGCCTGTAGAGCACCTTACATCTCTATGAACACATCACACTCTCTTTTCAAGAACAGGTTAGTTGATGGACAGTTTCATACAAGTCTCTAACATTGTTTTCAGCATCTATCTTCCCCTTCTAAAACTAGTGTCCTGTCTTCTTGATTCATGGTAGAAAACTTTGTGATGACTCTAGATCTGGACCTAGGTATCATGATTCTAGTTCTTTCTTTACAATTAAATAATCACTGGAAGCTTCATTCTGGAGCTAGATAGTGAACAATTCAATTCTCTCCCTGCTCCTCAGAAGGTAGATTCAAGAAAGATGATCTCTTGAGTCCAGTGATTGAGACAAGCCTATGTAACACTGAGACTCTGTGATTATTTGGTTTGTTCTCTTGCATTTGTATTTTGTCTTTTCCTTTTAGTCAAAAATCTTCACCATTTTAGAAGACTTTCTTATAGAAAGTTTTGTGGAGGTGTTCCTCTGCCTGTCATACTTATACATAATGATGTTATTTAATTTATTTTTCATATCAGGGAACTTCTTTCCCTTTTTCTCAGACACTTCACTTGCCATCAGATCATCATTTTTCACCATGTAGTGTATAGTCTTCAAAACTATTTTATCTATAAGTATTTAAAGAACTATCTGAATATTAGGCCATATAAACATTCATCATGTTATTGCACATAAAATTTTCTTCCATTTATATTCTAAATAGTTAACAGCCCTTTAAAAATATCCTTACTATTGCTTTATATATAAACTACATTTACAGTAGATAGGTAACACCAAATTGCTTTTAAGAATTATTGAAATATTTAGATATATATCTAAAATGTCTGAATGTAGTTTGCCCCTCAAGTATTTTGAGATAATTTGATCTCATTATTTGTTACATTTCTCAAATTGAAATAGAGTATCATTTAATAGTTTTAATTTATACTTCCACCATTGATATCAAATAAAGCTATCTACTTGTACATAAAAAAAATGATTAGGGCTATGTGCTGAAATGAATTCACAGAAATTATAAACTATTTAAAAGAGCAGAAATCTTTAGCTGTGTAGTGATGAAAAGAAAAAAAAAACTGTTGGTAAATCAATAAATTAAATATAAACCAAGTGTTCAAATGTTAAAATTATTTAAGAAATAATATTGAATAAACCAGCTGAAAATTAACCAAAACAAAACCTTTAAGGCATATTAATTTGGGTACTGGCATCAAACAAATAGCTGAAAACATTAAGTGATCTATACATCTACAAAACAGGAACTGTGTACACATACAAATGGTCTTTGCTGTGTTAGAAAGTATTTTACTGCTATGAGGAAATTGGCCTGTCAAACTTTTAATAATGTTAACAATTACTGAAGCCATTCATCAATAAGTATGCGTGATTGGGTAAGAGAGAAATATTTCACTTTCAAAAGTATAAATGTCATAAGAAGAGAGTGGGTTTATCAGATTTTAATTAACTCACATCCAAAGCATTAAAAGTCAAGAAAGCATAATGTAATTCTTTATCAAATACACAAACATTAAAAATAAATTCTATTCATGTATGTATACATACATACATACTTATATAAAAAAGTTTGTTAAATTGCACGTGATAAGTCTGTCAACTTATTAAATGCCAGGTAGAATATTTTCTCAAAATTAAAAAAGATGTATTTTGTAACATTTGTGTTACAAAACTGCAGTGGAACAGTTAAACCAACCGACACAATTAAGTCTTTCCTATAACCAATTTTCATAATGGGGTGTGAAGTTATCTTTATAAAGCAACCAATTCACACACCCACGCCCACACTCCCCTACCCCACAATACACATACATACAGTACACATGCACACATATACACACAAATTCAGGTACTTATTCATACACATACACTCATACCACAAATGCATGATTTTATATTATATCACTTTTATAAGTCTCCTGGATAGCAGTCTCTTTATGTCTCACACTGGCAGTTCTCTGTATTATCATTTTCTCTTTCTCCAGGTGTCAGAGGCTACCATTTGTCTTATGCCATTTCCATTCATGCATTCAGTTGTATATTGGTTTTCCAAGAGACTTTTCACATTGCAACTAAAATTTTAATTTGTGATTTGTTTTATGCTGAAGTCCTGATGAAGGATAGGCATTTGTCTTATGCCATTTCTATTCATTCATTCAGTTGCATATTGGTTTTCCAAGAGACTTCTCACATTGCAACTAAAATTTTAATTTGTGATTTGTTTTATGCTGAAGTCTTGTTGATGTATAGTAGGGAAGGACTGAATCCCACAGGCCAATGTTTACATGTCCTTTTGTTCTGAGACTTAACCTTATTTGGAGCATGATCTTCACATTTCTTCAGGAAATATTTGACATCTTGGGACAGAATATCTGGTGGAATCTAGGATTGGTTATTTCTATTCATCATGCCTTTTAAACTCTTATAAACACAGTTTTCCATTCAGATAAAGTATTTTCCTGTGAGAGAAGAGGAAAGTTCAGAAGGAAAATGGCCTGGATGTTTCAGAGTAGTTCAAAGTATTAGCACTGAGGGAATTTTCTCAGTCCTTTGCCCTCAGAAATTGGGGAGCCTTCTTTAGGTCCAAAATCCTAGAAATGTTGATTTCCTCCTTGCCCAAAAAAACACACCCCTGGCTCTCCAACTACTGTAGCCATGTTTTTAATTTTCAAGCATGTCACAAGCACATGCCAGTTCTGACAGATCATTGATTGTAGCTTAGGTTTCCCTACTTTTTCCTGAATCTAGCAGTAGGCTATGAGTTCTGGACTGTTTCTCACAAATCTGCAATTCTCTGCATTTATGTTTATCTCCAGTTTGAAGGATAGCAGTTCACCCTTTACAGATGACAAATTGTTGACTCTAAAATTTTCTCTTTCTTCTCTTTGAATGGAAGTGATGGGAGTGTACACTTTCTGATGCCCTATCCCAACATGATGTGACACCCTGAAAAAAGAGAGCCATCAAAATCCAGCATGAATCCTCATCACAAACAGATCATGACTGCTCTTTTAGAGCAGTCATCCCCTTGCTCTTTCAGATTCTAGAATGGTAGTTGAGATTTGCTGTTTAAACTACCCAACACTGACTAGAAAATAGTTTAATAGTTTCTTTCTCCCTAAATCAACACTATAGCATTATTTAATGTTATGAAATATATGTGAGTATATACTGATGTTACAGAGTAGACACTTTCTAATTTTCAAAAAGTCCAAATATTAATGCCCGGCTATAATACTATACATTATTTTTAAAATAGAGTTAGTTTCATTTGTTGTTGCTTCCACCAGGTATATTTAAGATTAAGTGGCTTTCTTTTCTTTCTTTCTTTTAGTTTCCTTCCTTTAAAATTAGAATGCTCTCTGCTTATTAACAATCACCTCACAGATAAAAAGAAAAATGCTCCAATTATCATTTGGGAATGAGTTTTCATACTACATGCACATCAATTCTTTTCAAAAGGAGACATACCTATTTCAAGACTTCTTTTAAAATTACAATTTGGTTCATATTTGTGTCAGAATTGTTTAGTCTGTCTGAATTGCCCCAAGAAAAAATATGCTAAGGAGGCTTTATAAAAGGAAAACTTCTTGTTATTCAACTCCTATGCTCCTCTGGAGAATTTCTTTAAACACATCTATTTTAAGAACCTGTGGGGAAATTTACATTTTATCCTGAGCTGTTGTAAACAACAAATATAAAAAAGATTCAAATAGAGTTGCTGAAACAGGAGTGTGTTCAATTACTCCAGTGATTCTTTAGTGTCTATTTATATATGTTCCTAACATTTCCCTTAGAAATATTTACAGAGAGAACTAATAGAATGATAGCAGCGAGAATCTACTGGTACACTAGTGCATGTTTCAGCAGATAAATTATTGCCTTACAAATTCAAATATATATAGGTATTACAGACCTTTGGCTAGGTCAATAATAAATAAGCAACACATAAATACCGATATTTTTAAACAAAAATTAATATAACTAAGCTATTGACAATACAGCTGCTAAGAGAAACTTCCAGTTAAAAGGATGAAGAAAGAGAGATAATAATGTAATTTCATGACTTCTTCAAATATCTTTGTTATGATTTTACCTTCTCTACTTATTTCCTGCTACACTCTATAATCACCACACTGTGTTTTTCATATTTCATCCAGTGAGATCACTTCCAACCTGTTATTCCTTTTCTTTTTCCATCCCTCTCTCCAACCACTCATTAATGGTCACCTTTTATTTTTCTCATTTTTGCAGTTACTCTAGGATATGCATTCACATTTCTAGACTAGACATTTGAGACTAGAAGTCTCAAATGAGAAAGAACATATGAATTTTGTCTTCCTTGGTCTGGGTTGCATGATTCAATATGATCTTTCCCAGTTCTATCCATTTACCTGAAATTTCATGATTTCATTTTCTTTACATCTGAATAGTATTACATCATTTTTATGTACCACATTTTTATTGTCGATTCATCAGTTGGAAGTCATTCCCTATCTATTTGGAACAGAGCCGCAATAAGCCTGGATGAGCAAGGATCTGAAGTATAATGCTGAGTTCTTTGATTATATGTCAAAGAATTATGTAGCTGAGTCATAAGGTAGATTGATTTTTATCATTGTGAGGAATTCCCCACAATTATTTCAATACTATCTGGAATAGTTCACAATCTTATCAACAGTGAATGTGAGTTCCCTTTTCCACACACTGTCTCCAAAATTGGTTGTTTTGTTGACCTACGCTATTCTAACTGGAGTGAGATAGATCTCAAAGTTGTTTTTATTTGCATTTCTCTAATTTCAAGTGACAACAGATTCATACATACATACATACATACATACATACATATATACACAGAGATATAGAGAGATTTCTCAGTTGTATTTCTTTTTTTAAGAGCTCTCTGCTCAGGTCCCAGGTCCATTTTTAAATTGGACTTTTGTGTACTTTTGACTGTTTTTAAGTTATCTAATTTCTGTATGTTAACCCTGTCAGGTGTATAGCTAATAAAAATTATCTACCATTCTTTGGATTTCTTCTTGCCCTAGTTGCTTATTTAGCTATGTAAAACTTTTCAGACTTATGAAGTCTCATTTGTAATTTTGGGATTTAATTGTTGGTCAAATGGAGTCCTATTCAGAAAGCCCTATCTTATATCTAACTCAGGCACTGGCTATGTTTTCTTCTCGAGTTTTCTGTGTTTCAGTTTTCACAGTTAGTTTCTTGATCCATTTGGAGTTAGATTTGTGAAAGTGATATATATGGGACTACTTTCTTTAATTCCTATCAATATGGATAACCAGTATTTCTAACACCAATGTTGCAGAAGCTTTCTTTTCTCCAGCGTATGTTCTTGACATCTTTTTCAAATATCAGATGACCAAAGTTGTTTGTACACATGTTCATGATTTTCATTTTGTTCCATTAATCTACATGTCTGCTTTTGTGCCAGTACCATTTGTGATTGCAGCCCTGTAATATACATTGAGCTCTAGAAAAGAAATCCCTACATATCTAGGAAAAATACCTATAATATACAAAAAATTGCATATATACATATAATAAATTTTTCTCATTAGGGATGGCAATGCTCCCTCCAAGAGCTGAAGAACACACTGAACATAAACTCCAAAACCAGGCCTGAAAATCTCTTCTTTTAGTTGTTGAACAAGGGTGTATAAAAGTTTCCCAAAATATTACTTGTTATTTCTATTTCCCTTGCTTTCCCAACAAAGCACAGGGTAAGTCACTGTTGCTGGACACCATGCAATTTAGACACAAGGCCTATCAGCCCTTGAGTTAAAACCACTTAAAAGACTTCCTCATGAGGACTAGCCTTTATGGTACTAAAAAGCATCAGCCAAACTTCCAAAGAAAGGAAAGAGCCAACAACTCCATCCAGCTAGGACACCTATGAACCATGAAAACGACAAGTATGATATGACAACCCTGATGTTGTATCAGTGACACAAATACCTGAATGGTCTCAACACTTTTCTCATTGTTCTTTAGGCCCATTGAACAAGCTAGAAATCATGGCTGGTACTGGAAACCTAAGAAACTACTCAGGGATAGTCAACTCATGGATCTTGAAGAGAAACCCATAACATCATCCTTACTAAACAAGAATAATTCCTATCTAAATATTAGTCCGCGTATATACATAGAAGTAAAATCAACACCATTCATCATGGAAAGTTCTATTTCATAGACAGAGACAACTCCATAAAACAACAAAGGGTTGCAGCCCAGTTCAAATGACATATATTCAAAACCACCCCTGTACCTTAGTTTTAAGAAATACTGTGAAAGAGGACATGAAATGATTTTAAGAGGAAAGGGGAGTCAATTAGGAGATCATGTCTGTGAAGAATATCAGAAGCTGTATCCATAAAATCCCTCCAACATGACTGGCTAAAAATGAGTTAAATAAGAGTCATACCAAAATGGATGGCAACTTGGACAGAGAAAAGCTCCCAAGGCTTCAACCCTATACAAAGATGTAGTGAGTGATGATTATGGAATGCTAAAGTCAGGAGAAATTTTCTTCCTCAAGCAGGTTCATGTCAACAGATATTTTAAAACCAAATGGTCGGTGAAAACAAACATGCATTATGCAGAATGAACAAGTTTTATTTACATATTTGTGAAATTGTTTATGTGTCTATGTACGTATATAACTATAATAAAAGAGTCCATTAATTTGAAAAAGAGCAAGAAGAGCTAAATTGAAGTATTTGGAGGGAATAAAGGATAAGTGGGAATGATGTGACTACATCATAGTATCAATTTTTTTAAAGGTATGTAGTTGCTATGAAATGTGAAACTTAAAATAATTACATTATACATACGTGTGCAGGTTTTAAATGCTATACATGATTAGCATATACAGCATATACATATATATATGCACATATATATACATGTATATTGCTACACATGTACTGTGCCAGTTTGTAAATACATACATAGTTGAAATCTCAAGTGTTGTCTTATACATTCATGTAAATATGAATTTTATAATTTATTACACAATCACTGCTCAATAATTCTTATGTCTATATAAACTGTAAGCATTCCTGTCTTTCTCCAATTCATGAAGCCATAGATGAATCATATTGACTATCATGAAGTTAAGATGATGTGGTAGCATTTAAAGATCAAGGAATCTTGGTTTGCTAATGATTTTGTTATAAAAGTATCATAACCAACCCACATCAGATCTACTCAATTGGAGAGCTGCTATCTCACCCACACAGTAACTCCCTAAGGTGCTTGATATATTGCTTTAACTTTATTAGGTTGTTTATGTTGACTTGCTTGTTTAAATTAAGGTAAGGATAAATATATTCACATAAGTATATTTTTGTGTGTTTGTTTTAAGACTAGAATTTTCTGTGTAGTTCTGGATATCCTGGAACTTATTTGTAGAGTCTGCTTGCCTCAAACTGAGAGATTTGCCTGCCTCTGCCTCCCCCATACTGGAATTAAATTGCATGAGAAACTTCCTAGCTTCTAGAAATATAATGTTATAATAATTATTCTGATATTCAATATCTGGGTCTTCTGAGTCTAACTAAAGGCTCACTTAACTTTAACTATATTTTATCCAAGAAAACAATACTAGATCATGTCTTATGTTGTGCCTATGTCTATGTTATTAAGTTGTCAACATTTTTTCTAAAAAAAAAATTCATCAATCTGATGAATTATAACACACTCTATGATGTAATTAGCCAAAATGAAAGTTGCTCTGGGAGCCCAAGGGTATTGTCACAAGAAAGTACTTGCTATTTTAGTTGTGATTACTTGCAGACCAATAAATAATGCTACATATACTCCCTCACATCATAATCCAATCACATTCCATTTCATTTTCCTTTATCTCAAATGGAAAATGTGGTATTTGTTATAATTAAGAATAAATGGAAAGATAATGAAAGTTAAGCATCAAGTGAAAATAAAAACAGCATAACTGAGGACTAATATTCTAATCCTAGCACTTAGGATCTGACCATACCATTCACTGCTCCTCTGTGGATCCACCCTGCCCACCTCTTTAAACAAAGGTGAGAATCAAAAACTTTGTAGAGAGTTACCAAAAATGTTCTTCTTTTAATATAATAATACCTCAAATTCCTACCACTAAGCTTAAAATCAAAGTGATTGGTTTACTTAAAAATAACTATTTGTGGATTTTGAGACAATATATGTCTAGCTTGAAATGAGCTAAAGTTGAAAAGGATACAAGATAGGATCCATGCAATTAATGATGGAATCATCGTGTGCTGTAAGAAGAAAGAGAGAGCTAATACACAGCAGTTCCTACTGGGACTTCTAGGACTGATGCTGCATAGGGAGTTTGCCTCATGAGAACAAGGGGTACTCATCTTATGAATGTGCAGATATGTGTGCAGAGGTGGCAGCTGATGATTGCTCAGCAACACTCAGGAAAGTAAACAAAATTTTCAGCTCCTCCTAAGAATTCATAAGAGGCTCTCTACATCCACATTCCACATAATACTGTAGGGTAGAGAAAAACCCTCTTACTGTGGTATGTGGAGAAGCTCTCAAGCAGGACCTTATGTTCCTGTGTTTATTTAACTGAATTAATATACTTTGCTTAGCTCTACATAATTACACCCAAGGGGAGTGTCCTAGATGCTCATTTTTCATTGAGTGGTCCTCAAACTTTAATAGGCAAATGTATTGCCCAGAGATATTTTGAGACATTTGGAAACTGTACTCTATTATTCAGAAGAGCTGGAGTGCTGTATCAGACTCTGTCTTTGACATAAACTGCCAGGTGATGGCAGTGCATCTGCCTTAATGCCATAATTTGCCATAGAAGGTCACAGGGGTCTCCATTTCAACTATTTAACTGACACACAGTAAAATTTTGTTTACTTTCCTGAGTAAACAGACTAGCAAGATATCCCTGTGCTGAGACCCCAACAAGCCCATGGTAGAGAAATACTGCAATGGGTCTGTACTGGGAACCAGATGCTGGTATATTTTAAAAGTTTCTTATATGTTTGTTTTTTTTCACATATGCAGATTGCACACATGAGCATACATGCTCACACAGATACATGTGCAAGCACCCATGCATACACATTCACACACAGGCACACACTGGCACATACAGACACACCATATATTTTCTAAATTGTTTTTCACAGAAATTATTGAGATTCACTGCTTTCTATTTTTGTAATTCAACTTCTATTTTGCTTGCTTCCAAAATACTGGTAATCGTTTATGTCCCTTAAAATGTTCAGAACTAGTCCTTTTGAAAAATAAGTTGCCTTGCATTAATAAGTAATTTTTAAGTAACTCATGGTCATAAAACAAATATACCATTGAACAGAAAAATATTTGTGGTGGTTTAAATAAAAATGACATCCTTTGACTCATAGTTTGTAATGCTTGGTCACCAGGGAGTGGCATTATTAGGAGTGTGGCCTGGTTGGAGTATGTGAGGCCCTGTTGTAGGAAGTGTATATTGATATTCGGCTTTAGAGTTTTGTTGGGGTCTATGCAAAGGGACCAACAGGCAGCATTGGAACTCATGAAACAAACAGGTGGTTGGAAAAATCACACCTCAGTGAACCTTAAAGAGGCAAAGTCCAAGAACTACATGTCTTGAGGACCTCATACGGTTATTGAGAATAGCTATGGTTGTGCTTTCATGGTTACAGTATCACTCATAATCTATGGGTCATATAAAAACTCTGAAGGAAATTCTAGCTCTTCATTGAGCAGTGTTAGTGGTACATACTAAAATAGTGATTAACTTTTTCCAAGCATTGCTGCTCCAGAAGATTAATGATTCAACCAGCACCCCTAGAAATAATTTAGACATAGAGATACTTAGTAAGGTAACATTAAGATGTTTCTTTTGATGGCTTTTAGGTAGAAAATCTTGAAGAGGAATATAGAGTTTATAAAGACAAAATTTTAATAATTGAACAAGAGACTTGTTGATGTCAGGGAACAGGAACACTGACAATCAGGCTATTACAGGTTGACATACTTCCTTGCTCAGATGGGCTGATTCAAGGGTGGTGGTTGATTCACTGTATCCATTTCTTCCCTCAGATTCCTGATATTAAAAAAAATAAGATTGATGAGTAGGCATGCACACTGAGGATTTAAAGAAGAACTAGCTTCATGTTTTGTTTTGTTTTGCTTTTCATATATAGTGTTTAGATTTGTGATTCTTTTGGTTTTTGTTTCTTTTTTTAATTTTTCTTTTTAATGTTTGTTTGTTTGCAGCAGGATTTCTCTGTGTATCAGCACTGGCTGTCCTTGAACTTGTTCTGTAGACCAGGCTGGCTTTGACTCAAAGAGATCCACTTGTTTCTTTCTATCTCTAAGTGCTGGAGTTAAAGGCATGAAACACCACCGCCCAACAGATTTGTAATTCTTTAAGAAATTTCTTTAGAAGATTACCTTTTAAGTTAAATAATAAAGTGAGTGCTACAGGGTTCCTGCTTCATGAAAGAGTCTACCAGACTCACTATGGCCTATGGGCTGAAGATAGAACTATACAGAAGAACTTCAGTGACTGGCCAGGCAGTGAGTTGTCTCTGTCATTCTAGAGTTTATGTATTATCCTTCTGTGGTCTTTGATGAAGTTGAAGACAAATAGTTATGGTTATAATTTTCCTTAGTTAGGATTAAAGATAAGTTACATATAGGACTTTAGACTCACAAAGATAGGATAGATGATATTTTCTTTTCAGTCTTACAAAATGTTAATGGACTAAATATTGTTAACTGTGATTCTTATTTGATAACTGTTGTGTGATATATTTTGCTATGTTAAGGTTAAAATCCTTCTTTTTATTTTAGACAGAAAAGAGGAGATGATGGGAGATGTTAATCTGTAAATATGTTTCTCATACTGGTTAATGAATAAAGCCATGTTGGCCAATAGGAAAGCTAAATAGGTGGGGCTAGAAGACTAGGAGAAGGAAAGAGGAAATAGGAAGGAGGAGTCAACATGGAGAGCCTGGAGAGGTAGGATGCCAGTGCTGCTCTGGCCAGTAGGATGAGCCACGTGGAAATACTTAGAATAGTAGAAATGGGTTAATCATTAAGACAGACCTAGCTGGTAAACAATAATAGTAACTGGCCAACAGGGTTGTATCAAATATAGGCAGGCTGGCAGAAAACATGCTACAGTGTTTGGTCCTTTCTTTGTAACCACAAAATGATGCCTGCCAATAAAAGTACTGGCTGAGAAAAATACCTTGCTTGCTTTCACTCAATCTATAACAAGTTGCTTGAGTATTAATGTTTGTGGATTCTTGAGACAACTTGTTTTTCACCTGTAATATGTAAAATGTTTAATCATGTCAGGGATATGGGAAATATGTTGTATTTTATTTGTATTCACTGTAATCATTCACTTAAAAAGAATGTAAAGACATTGTAACTTTTATATTGCTTGAAAGATTCTGCTGGGGCATATAAGCAATAAGGAAAAATAAAGAAGAGAGCAAAACATCACCAGGAAATACATAGAAGGAAAGGTGTAGAAGGAAGGCATCAGAAAGTAACTTGAATGAAGACATCAAGAAACACAGAGGGGGGAAACATAAGGGTAGAAGAATCGAACAAAAAAAGAACAGAGTAGAACAAACAACAGAAAGAATAATAAAATGAAGACCGAATCTTTGACCCTCAAGAAAGTCTTAGTATGTCTATTTGTGCAGTAGTTGACAACTCTGCTTCTCCTTTGCAGTTTTTTTGAGCAGTTGAAGGCTTGCCAATCATCGGCACCCTAGGTCAGATCCTGACATGTGAGAAGTGTATGTGTGTGTGTGTGTGTTTGTGCCAATATATCTGTTTTTTCTTCTTTCTTTTTCGCCTGCCCCAGAAAATCTAAGTTTTCCCCCCTTACCCCAGAGAATTAATATTTACTCACTTATATAGAAAAGTCAAGATGAGTAATTAGGGCATTGACTTTGTGGATCCCTATGAATCCCTGAGCTGCTATAGGCTGGTCCTAATGACAGCAATAGTGTTTCAAATGTTCAAGCAAGGCCCACTGTTCGCTTTCTTCCTGCTACCTTCTACCTGCTGATCCAGATGTAGCATTCTTAGTTACCTCTCCAGAACCATGTGTGCCTACTTGCCTCCTTGTCTTGAACTGTGACAATGGACTAAACCTCCTAAATCTCTTAATATAAGCAAGATCCAGTTAATTAATGCTTTCTTTTATAAGCGTTGCCTTGATCCAGTAGCTGATGGAAGCAGAACCAGACATCCACAGGTAAACGCTGAGCCGAACTCCTGGAATCCATTTGCTTAGAGGGAGGAGTGATGAGCAAAGGGGCCATAAACAAGCTGAAGAACCCATAGCAGCAGCTGAACTGAACAAAGGGGAGTCATGGATGGATCCCAGTCTGATAGCTAGGAAATAAGCATAGGACTGACCCAAACCCTCTGAATGTGGGTTTCAATTAGGAGGACTGGGCAGTCTTATGGGGCCTCTGGTAGTGGATCATTATTTATCCCTAGGGCACAAATGGACTTTGGGAAACCATTCCACATAGGGCACTATGCTCTCAGCCTAGACACATGGGAAAGGGCCTAGGCTCTGCTCCAAATAATGCAACAGATTTTGAAGATCCCTCATGGAAGTCTTCACTCTCCCTGGAGAACAGAAAGGTGATGAGATGGGGGTTGGTGGTGGGCAGCAGAAGAGGGGAGGGAGAGGGAACTGAAATTGACATGTAAAACAATATCATTTTTAATATAAATAAATAATAAAAAAGAGTTGCCATGGCCATGGTGGTTTATCTTTAGAGCAGTAGAGCATTGAATTAAGACAATATCTGTTATTGTTACTGTTTTTTTTAATCTTGCTTAAATGTAATGATATAATTCTAAAACAAGATATTTTAATGGAAGTTTCAATCACTTTGTGTCCTAAGGTATGAAATAACTTTTTATAAATCCTTTCAGAATATATTATATTAAAATCTATAATGATAAGGTGAGCCCAGATATTTGTGGGATATCTGAATACATAACTCTAGGTGACTGTGTCTTCCAATTTCTGCATCATGTGAATATGTTCTTGCTAAATGAGAACTTAGTCTGCCTTGAGTTACTACCAGTTACCAATAATCAATTCTGCCACACCATAAACAATTACATTTATTCATTCTCTAGAATGTGACATCAGCATATTTTAAATTTGTTGCATTAACTAATTTGGTCTTAACCACAGAGAAAATTATTATTTCCTTCAGTGTTAAAATTAATGATGCATATTGATAATAAAATATGTTAATCTTCTAAGAATGATTTCTTTTCTGGAATGATTCTTAACTCCCAAATTAAATGTATAAATTTTATTTCTATCCAATTGTCCAGAGTTGGTCCTCAGTTCGTGATAATAATTTTCAGTGTATGGACATTGCACATAGTGATAGAATTCATAAAGATATTTTTATTCAAGTGTGTCACATACTTTTACCTACTGACCCTGAATACTTTATGTGTCCCCTCCCTTATCACTTTTTCTTCCCCAGACAAAGTAACACTTCTGCTGTTTTGTAGTAGTTTTATAATAAAATGCCAGATGGTGTAAGAACATCGTTCTCAAGGTCATGAAGGTCACATGTCTCTCAATCCAAAATTTTCATCAAGCACATAATGAATTTTAAAAGTCTCAGACTCCAGATCTTAACATCCACTTTCTAGGGAGATTTATACTGTATATGGGCTTGAATAAAGTATCAGTATGGTTTAAAAACATGTTGATATATGTGTACTCACAAATGCACACATGATCACAACCATAAATTACATAGATTATATGATCCAAATTAGATGGAAAAGGTGATATTTACCTGTGTTTGGCATATTTTGCTTAATCTGAAGCTCTACAGTTGTATCTGTTGACCTATAAGTGATAAAATTTATTTTTAAGGGATTTGTACGTGTGTCATAGTTTCAATGTCCATTAAGCTGTTGATGAATGTATAAGGCTGATTCCCATAGCTTGGCTATTGCTGAAAGGGATGCAATACTTGAAGAAATACAAGAAGACCTGAGGTCTGCTGCTTTGCATTCTTTGAACTTATTGTTAAAAGTGATATAATTTGACCATACAATTTGATCATAAGAAAACACCATGTTGATTTTCACAGAGGTTACAGAGTAATTTACATTACTACCATAAGTGTGTCAGGTTCCCCATTTCTTCTTATATTCACTGTAATTTGTTGTCATTTGTTTTCTTAATGACTACAATTCTGCCTATCTAAGCTGGAATCTCAATGAACTTTTAATTTTCCAGGAATGGTTAAGGATGTTGAATATAATTTTTTTTTTCATTTTGAGGCATTTATACAAAAGACACCACTACAATTATATGATTCTATTTGAAGTCTTTACTGTAAGAGTGGGAACTTATGTCTAAGAACAGCTAACAGATAATGCCTTTCACAGACTAGTTGGCAATTTAAATATATTTTTAAATTATTACATATTATTTATATTTATTATATAATTTCTATTATGATTTACTATAATATACATTTATTATATCATATACTAAAATGTAACAAGAATACATGTTACATATATATATTCATATTATATTGATTGTAATTATTTATCATATGTGTTTTACAGCAAAACACTTATAGCTAAAAAGAACAGAGCTATTATTAGTATAAAATAAATAAATTAAACTAGGATTATCTAGATGGTTCCATTAGCTCTTTATGTCACCTCAGTGGGCAATTTCTTATTATATTCCCTTGAAAACTGAAATCTTATATCTTTATATTGGCCAGTGCAATTGTGACATTGTTATTAAATTTCCGTGGTCAACAAATGATATAGCTAGGGAAATTTCATGGTTTGTATCCTTTACTCACAAATTACTCCTAAGTTCCCATGTGACTACAGTAACCAAGCTTTCTCTAATAAAACTATGATAAGTTTGACCCTCAGTAACACTGAGAAATTAAACAGCAAATAAGTATCTGTGTGTATAATTTATTCTGTCATTTTAACATACATTCTGAAACAGTACCACCTTTTATAAAATACTGGTATGCCACAAAAGAGGATAAAATTAAGTTTTACCTTCATAAATAATATTTGACTTAAGAAAATATATTGACCCTTCTTAGGGTAGTTCTTTTATTAAGTTCAAATCATCTCCATGGGATAGAACACACAAAAATTATAGTAGGTAGTATAAGCAAGAAAACACATGGTCTGGTCTAATTCCCCTTGCCTAATGTGTTGCCATCTTAAATGCTGTCTCTTTATCTATTCCTTCTATTATCAGCAGGTGCTAATAACCAAAAATTCTTTTTAATTGTTCTTTCAATAGCACTTACCATAATTTAAATTTGTTTACTTCTTAAAATTTTTTGTACTTTGCACAAGAGAATAAAAATTATATCCAAATGAGAACCTTACTTACATACAGCTATGCTTTGTTGTCACCAAAATCTCTTTCTTTTCAAAATGTCTTTCACTACAGTGAAATTTTCACACATTTTTAAATACAATCTAAAGAACAAAAACTGATGAACAATTGAACTAAAGAATAAAAAAAGTAATTGGTGCAAGAAAGATTATAAATGAGATTGACCAATGGAAGAATTTACTCTAAGGTACTTACATGAAATATAGGTTGTTCTTCAGAGAGAACAAAATGTTATTAAGAACACAAAAATAATTCAAACAAAATAAGTAACAACAATATACTTACCTATAACTTTACAAGAAAAAACAACACAGGGGTGCTGGAGATGGCTCCATGTTTAAGAGAGCTCTTGCCATATCATTTCCACACTAGACTCCATATGGGGAAAGACAGAACTAACTTTCAAAGGTTGCCCTCTGATCTCCAGACCAATTCCATCTCTCCCTATCCCTATGCCTCTATGCCTCTCCCTTCTCCTCTTCCTCTCCCTGCCCTCTCTCTTTCTTTCTCTCTTACACACACACACACACACACACACACACACACACACACACACACACACACATTTAAATAACAACCAAGCAGCTATTGGACCCAATAGTAAATTAAACATTTCTTCTAAAAATTTGTTTTGATTTTACCTTCAAACTTATAAAACCACAGCATTTGCTACATTGAAAAAAAAAATGTTACAGATGTAACCTGACCCTCTTATTTTTCAGGTTAAAAAAATTAATGAATATGTAATTAATTCATTTATACCCTTCCTTCCCTTCCTGTGCTCACCAACCTCATCCCAATTGAATATAGGACATGTTTTTTTAACTAATTCTTGGTGACCCATATGCTGTATCTGAAGGGTACAAAAATACATTAACATAAAGACAGCAAACATCAAAACAGGAGAGGGTGTTAAGTTCAGGAAGTGGTCTTCTGTGGCAACATGTTCAAATGAACTATTCACAATTTCTCTTCTAAGAGGCTCAGTGTGGCTGAATTTATGTGCACATCTTTTATCCTTTTTGGACTTAAATTTTGTACATGGTAATAGATCTATCTGTAATCTACATGTCAACATCCAGTTATGCCAGCATCATTTATTAAAGATTCTTTTTACCATTTTATATAATTTTTGATTCTTTGTCAAAAATCAGGTGTTTGAGGAGTGTAGAATACTATCAGAATGTTCAACTCAATTGCTTTGGTCTACCTGTCTGTTTTTGTGCCAATACCAAGCTGTTATTATTACTATAGCTCTACAGTAGAACTTGAAATGAGGGATAGTGATGCCTCTGGAAGTTCCCTTGCTGTACAGGGTTATTTTGGCTATCCTGGGTTTTTTTGCCTTTCCATATAAAGTTGAGTATTTCCTGAACATGACACCTGTAGTACAGATATTGAGATAAATACATAATATATGAAACTTCTTGTAACTGAGTAGCTTTTGTAAGGCCAAGGACACAGTCAACAAAACAAAACAGCAGCCCACAGAATGGGTAAAAATCTTTACCAATCCTATATCTGACATCTCCAAAATATACAAAGAATTCAAGAAGCTAGTCACCAAAACACTTAATAATCCAATTAAAAATGGGGTACAGATATAAATAGAGAATTTGTAATAGAGGAATCTCAAATGGCAAAAAGGCACTTAAGAAATTGTTCAGCATATTTAGCCATCAGGAAACTGCAAATATAAAACAAAACAAAACACTCTGAGGTACCATCTTACACCTGTTACAATGGCTAATATTAAAAGCACCAGTGACAGTTTTCACTGGAGAGGATGTGGAGAAAGGGGAACACTCCACCACTGCTGATGGGATTGCGAACTCGTATGCCACTTAGGAAATCAATATGGCCGTTTCTCAGGAAAATAGGAATCAGTCTACCTCAAGATCCAGCAATTCCACTCTTAGGCATATACCCAAGGGATGTACATTCATACAACAAAAACATTTGTTCAACTATGTTGAGAGTAGCATTATTTGTAAGAGCCAGAACCTGGAAGCAATGAGGAGGCAGAGGAAACTAGGATTGGTGTGTAAAATAAGACTGACTTAATTTAAATATAAATTAATTTAGAAAAAAAAAGACAGGAGAAATGCCTACTTTCAAATTTCATGCCATTCTTTGACTATTTACAAAAGTTTTAGTCAAGTTAAAAAAGCCTTCTCCTATGAAAAAGAAGCTGGCTTAATGATTCCCATGTTGTCTGATATTCACACCTGCAGTATAATGTATGCATTCAAATATAACTACATTTTTCATAATTAATCTGTCATTCATTTGATGTTTTAAAAACTTATTTCAAATGCATGTGTTTTGGCTCCCAAAATAAATCTTTCTAATGATAAATTTTGCATCAAAACTTCCTCTCTGACTTTTGTCACTGTGATATTATTGATTTAACGTCTACAGTCTAATTATATTTGCTCATGTTGTACACAGTCTTTCTTACAGTTTAAAAGAATTAAATTTTATTAGAAGATATTTTTAGTACTTAACTTGTTTCCAATATTATATCTTATGTCTGAATAATTTTTCTTCCAATTTTAGTATGGAACTAAAATTGTTATTACAGTTGATATCAATTTGAAAATTTTATATACAAATAAAATTTATTATATCATGTATTTTATTTAACCTAAGCATTATAAATTAACACATCTAAGCAAGGGCCTTCTTAGCAATGACTATCATTTGCACTTTTTTCTATCTTATATAAATCATAATTACTTTGTACTGCAATGCATCTTCCAAAATAAATGTCCTACTTCAGTGTTAATAGTTTTGGCGGGTCTGACATAAAAACAGACATTTTTATTTATGTAGAAATGCATCATTGAATTCTTTTCTTTTTACAGGTATAAATTTTAGTTTGAAAAAATTAGTTATAAATGTAGCACAGGTGTTGAAAATATGGTTTTGCCAAGGTGGAAAATCTCAAATCTTAAAAGAACAAGGTATTGATGTTGAGTTACATAGGTCACACTCACTGTGTTCTCCAGCACCAAACTCAAATGTCTAGCACACTTCACTTGTTCATAATTTTGTCATTGTATTTGCTTAATCTAAAACTCCTACAACTATTCTACCTGCACATCTAATCACTATATTTGTCTCTAAAATATATCAAGTTTCTGGTCATATATTACCTCCTCAATTTGGTCTTTTATTAATATTTATAACATAAAATGATGCAATTATACTAAATTAAGTCTCTCCACCCCTTCTTTAAAAAGTTCCCTTCCTCCACACACAGATCAGTCTGAAAAGAATAGCTAGAATAATCTCTTGATATCCAACTGATCTTGCTACCTTTGTTCACAATATGGTAGTTAGCCCAAGATTCCTTCACTATTAATTCAAGTACCTCTAAATTTCCTGTAACGCATTATAGACTCTGTATTATGCTTAGCAAACTTACATTTTCATTAGAGTGTGTAAGAGACCCAACAGCCTCTTTGACATGCTTTAATTAAACAAGGCACACTTCCACATTTAGGTTAACATTTCATTAGATCCCTTCCACTGGAATGGCTTTCCCTCATATACCTACTTGACTAATGGTCAGATAGATTAGATATTTTCCAACTTCTTTCTGTATTCCTTTAATAATATAACATTATTTTTGTGTATCTTCTTAGTAAGTATATTCTCATGTGTGTGTGTGTATTTGTGCCAGAGGAAGTCAAATTATGTATTAGATCTCCTGGAGCTAGAGTTAAGATGGCTGTGAGCTGGTTGACATGAGTGTGGGAATGAAACACAGACCATTTGAGAAAGAATAGAGATTTTCCCCAACAGTCTGTTATTCCTTTAAGGCACTATTTAAAAGAGATTGCCTCTGAAAACACTATGATCAGTAATCCTTCCAACCATAATAACTCTTGTCTCTTCCTTTGATTTCTACCATAAGACTTTACCTACCAATATTGTTATTGCATGTTCTGTGTCTCTTTCACCAAAGGCTGCAAGGGACCAGAAAATTTTTTCTCCTTTTACTTGTGACTATATTGCAAGCACCTAGGAAAATAAATAGCATTAGGGTAATATTATTTTTTAATGTGAGTTCAAACATTTGAACAAATACAAATTTTCCATTTTAATTAACACATTTGTTTTATCATTTTTAAGGGGGAAAATGTCTAATTTTATCAAGTACTTTTGAGTATGATCCTGTTATCCTCTGCTGAACTTTTTTTCTCAACTCTGCTAAAGGGATCTAAATCCAGTTTAGCTGGTAGTTTTCAGTTGTACAGGCCTTGCATTTTATAGTATTTGTTAAACCACAGCAGTTTAATTTACTTAGAAGATAGTGAAGGACAAAAACTTAAATCATCTTGTCAAATTTGAACATACTTTTTGAAATAAAAGGAAAAAGAATGTTTTCAGCCTGATATTAGAAACATAATAATCTGTGGCACAATAATTAAAATATATTACTAATATAACTATTGACAAAGCATTACCTATGTTTTGGTATAAACTATAATCAATACTAAAACAGAGTATCTTCAAATGGTCATAAGAAAACCTTAAAATAATATCAGGATTAATTGTAAATTCCTAATCCTGTCAGGGAATAATATATTCTCCATAGGGACATCTAAGCAGACATTAAAGATTTTGAGTAGGTCTTTCTAGATATTAATTATTTATTATTTATCAATAGCATGAAGATAATTTGGCACAAAGAGGAACACAGAAATACCCTATCATAAGGACCTTTTCCCCAGCATAAACTAGTAAAGAAAAACTAAAATCCAAACCATTTTTAAGTACAGATAAATTTTTATAACATGAAAGTATTTGAAATACCAAGAAGTATTGAAACAAGAATCTAAGTTACTAAGAACATCATCATAAAGAACAAGAAAAGAAAATGAAAAGGTCAATACAGGATTTGTAAAAGTGTAAATTTAGAAAAAAAAATCTCAGTAATGAATGTTGAATTTCAGTGACATATAGCAGTATATATATGTATATGTGTGCACAAACACATATGTATGTATTTATAAATACACAAATGTAGAGGTACATATCCATATATACCTATGTGTATTTGTAACTACATGTAGATTTATTTATCAGTAAGTATAAAGGAGAAACGTAGAGTCTGAATAAGTAAGGACAACTTCAAGATTATGTCTTTAAAAATCATTATAAAAGATACGGAACACAGAATTAATTCATATCAACAATAATGTTTTAAAACTTATAACTCACCTTGAAATTATCAACTTTAGAGATTCAAAAAAACTGTGTGTACTGGGATTTTATTGAAACAATGACCTTTATCACAAGTATGATATCTGTTAAACTATGATAATCATCTGCCTCATTTCTACATTTCAAATCTCCTACCACGTTTTCTTTCATTTACTTAAATACTGTTCTAATCACTTTTATTTTCAAATATTTTGAGCTTGATTGTTTTGGCAAGCACTTTTCATTCCAGTACTAGGGAGGTAGAGGTAGGCAAATCTCTGTGAGTTTCAGGTTTATATGGTGAGTTCCAAGACAGCCAGGGCTGCATACAAAGAACCCTGTTCAAAAATAAAATAAACAAAATACAACCAACAACAACAAACAAACAAATAATAAAAAATTAAAATATTTTGTCAACACCTTGTCCTGTATCAGATTCCTTTTTTTTCCCGATTTCATATCTCAGATTATCTATCTGCAATATATTTCTCTGATTATGAAATGTCTTACCACCGGCTCCATGTGTTGCCTGTGTTCAGTTTTGTGCTTATTATTTTGCACACTTTAATCTCTGATATTCATTGTAGGGAAATGCACAATTACTGCTCTAGTTTGTTCTTCATACTGTCCCTATCACATGCTCTTCAATTTTTGATCAACTATTATTTACAGAGTATCTGTACATCTGTAGTGTTGATGTTAGATGGAGAAAATGCATTATTCTCAATAGCTCATGTGTATACAATATAAATCTATGCATAAAATAAAGAATAATTGAAGAAATATATAAGAATGGCTCTATGTTCTTCAACTGGGAAATAATCAGTCTTTAAAATCATAGAAATTTGTATCATAATTAGTCCACCTTTCCATATTGATAAACTAACCCTAAAATGTATGTAAAATAGTAAAGAAAATATGCAGGCTAGAAAAGAGAATAGCAAAAGAAATTAACATGGCAATAACTATTAGCCTTCTGGGTGTGAGATATCATGTGCCAATTGTTCAAGACAGTTCACATCAAAAGTATTGACAAAGGTCATGTGTTGTAATATTGTTTTAAGGTGTGTTACATTTTTTTACTCTTTAAAAATTGTTTTATGATTCAAATATGTGTTGCATTCTTTTGTTTCATTTGTTTAAGCTGTGTTAATTTGCCTATCTAAAACACCTGACTGGTCTAAGAAAGAGCTGAAGGATCAAGTGATGGGAGATGTTATTCCGTATATATATATGTTTCTCATACTGGTTAATAAAGCCCTGTGGCTAATAGGAAACAAGATAGGCGGGGCTAGGCGCCCAGAAGAAGGAAAGAGGAAGTAGTAGGGTGGAGTCGAGATGTAGACCAGGAAGAAGCAGGAAGCCTGCCGCGCGGCTCCCCGATAAGACGACCAAATGGAAATACTTAGATAAGTAGAAATGGGTTAATTATTAAGGCAGAGCTAGCCCATTAACAATAATGGTAACTGGCCAACAGGATTGTATCAAATACAGAGTCTCTGAGTGTTATTTGGGGCACACGTGGTTGTGGGACTATGGCGGCAGAACCAGCAGCAGCCAAAAGGGAAACCTGCCGTAACAATCAAGATGTAGGCAGAAGAGAGGGATAAGCAGGGCTGCCAGGTAGGGAGAATAAATAGGAGGAAAAGGCTGGGCTTGAAAAGAGAAGAGCAATTGGCAGGAAGGAGAAAAGGAGGATAGGAGGATAGCAGTGTCCAGCCAAGCAATTACACAACAAGCAATGGAATAAGATGTTATGTAAGAAGTTATATAAGAAGTTAATAAGAAGGTATATAGAAAGGTAACAGCCCATATGTAAAAGCTACATATAATTTAAAAGGTACAGGATAATTTAAGAAAAGTTGGCTAGAAATAAGCCAAGCCTGAACATTCTTGAGTAAGAATATGTCTCTATGTATTTATTTGGGAGCAGGGTAGCAGGCCCCCAAAAGATCCAATAGGGTAAAACAACAACCAACTACAGTCATGGAAAGGGAATAGAATGCTCAAAAGACAACACCCACAGCAGAGTATTTCGAAACAGATGCTCACATAAAGCCCAGTTAAATAAGGCATTTCCACAAATAGACCTTAGCCTTTGCCTCACACAAATTTACCTAAATTGAATCATAGGTATAAAAGTAAAACAATAGTTTTGTTCTTTAGAAAAAAAAAAGGAGAACAGCTTTGCTAGTTTTGCTAATGTGTATGTTTGAAGCAGCCTCTGTATATGATATGCTATGTCATAGAATCAAAGTTCCAAGAAATAATAGTGACAAAATTGCATGGTCAAAATTAACCCATAAAACAATAATAATTAGTAGGTAAAAACTGAGACTAAAACCAATGATGTTTTAAGAGATACTACATTTCAAAAAAAATGAATATAAATGAAGTTTAGACAGACTATAAAGTTAAAGAATAGTAAATCAACTATATAGTATCATATCACAAAACATAGGTGTCCTTGATTATAAAGATAATTATTTAGAGACAGTACCTAAAGCTCCTCCATAAAGCATTGGTGAATTAGATGTAAAATTAAAATGTTAGCTATAGTAGATAATGCAAGTATGCATATAAATCATAGAATTAGAGAAATTTCCAAAAACAAACTGAAAAATATGTACCCAGAAGAGGACTCTATTCTAATCAAAGAAAGAAGGAAGAAAAGAAAAGAAAGAAAAAAAGAAAGAAAGAAGGCAGGTAACCCATTGTTTAAGTGGCCCGTAGAACTGAATAGATGACTCATAAAAGAAAAGGTATGTAGGAGATATTAGAGGATGGTAAAATGCCTAAATTGATATGTCACTACAGAATAGCACATTATAACCATACATTATCACTAAAACATCCAATTCTCAAAATGGTGTGAGGCAAGGAAGTAGTAATATATTGCTAGTGAGAATACAGAACACAAGGCAACCATTTTTTTAGTTGTTATGGCATGCTTATAAAACTAAATGTATTTTCCACATCTTCCAGAAATCATAAACTTTGGTAATTATTCAATTAAACTGGATTTTATACCCAACTACAAAGTTTGCACAAGAAAACTTATAGTCGAGTTATTTGTAATTACCAAGCCTTAGGTGCAAATGATAAATACTAGAGTAGATTAATAGAAAGTACATTCAGGTATAGTCACACATGAACAGTATGGTAGATGAGCTTGTCAAACTAGGAAGAGACAGAAAGGAACATATGTGCATAACACCAAGAGAGAGAAGCCAAGGCAATGGGACTCATGTTGCATGACCTCATCTATCAACACAGTAGAAAGGCATACCCATGAAGAAAACAAAATCATGAGTAGTTGTCAAATATTAGGATAAAATATGATGAATAGTGGAGCACAGTTCCTCTTTAGGGCTGTGAAACAATTCCACGAGGCACTACAACAATAGTAGATTTTATTTTAATTGTTCAAAAATAGAGGAAATTACCAAAAATGAGGACTGGTGTGAAAAATGGTATTTGTATATAATAATGTATCATTGTTGAATATTAATTTAAGAAACATCCCTTGGTTGTATAGGATGCTAATATTGAGAAGTACTTGTGTCTCTGTGTGTGTGTGTGTGTGTGTGTGTGTGTGTGTGTGTGTGTGTGTGTCTTGGAGTGTGTGTGTGTGTGTGTGTGTGTGTGTGTGTGTCTTGGAGTGTGTGTGTGTGTGTGTGTGTGTGTGTGTCTGTGTGTGTGACTGAGAGAAAGAGAGAGAACAATAGCTATTTACAATCTGCTCAATTTTTCTGTGACTATAAAAGTTGCATAAAAGTTAATTTTTTAATATTGGGCTATTATGATAGGTAGTAGTTTGTTTATTCTCATCAAATTTCTGTGAAAAGATGCAAATCTCAAAGGGTCATGAATTTATGACAGCACTCATAAAACCTTCTTGTAAGGACAACATTAAAATATGAAAATATCTTTATTTGCAGTGATGATGGAGATAGTTGGGGAAAAGTGCAGCTATGACTACAAAAGAGCAGTGTGCAGGAATTTCTGTGTTGAGTAAATAGTTTTGTATGCTATTGCTATAATTACATGAATCTATATATGAAGTGAAAATGTATAGAACTCTAAGCTTTATACTAATGCCATTTTTTCTTTGATACTGTATTATTTTTCTCAGTAATACAAACACTGGAAGAAAAGTGACAGAACTCTGTGTACTCGTTTTTACAATTCCTTTAAAACTATAATAATTTCAAGAAACTAGTTTCTAACTATGTTTTCTGTCAAACAATAGAACTATAATTTCAAAAGTCTCCTCACGGATTTCGTTTATAGGTATGTCACAGTTCCTCAGGACTGAAAACTTGATATTTCCTGAGAACACATAGGATTCAGCACACAACTATGTTCATTGCTGTATGGACTCACAAAAATACTTTAAGTCAGCAAAGAGAAAAGCCACATGAAACAAAATCTGGGAATATGAATCACAATTATCCAAGGTTCTTTTCCCAGAGGAATCTCATGGGACATACTTTATTTGCTCTGCATGAACTAAGTGACCTACAGTGAGTATTTCTTAAATTGTTTTCTTACTTCTGAAGAGTACCTTTTCCTTTTATGGTATGTTAAAGAGAGTCCTGCTATGGATTTAGAGTTGTATCATCATCCCTGAGAAGCTGGATGTGTGGGGTTCTCCAAGCCCTTTGGAGCTAAGATTACATTATGAGTTTTAGATTCTGGGCATTGGAATTTGGCTGCTGGAGTGTGGCTTTCATATGTGATCATTCCTTGAGGTGGACTGATTCTTCATTTTTGCAACACAAATACTTATTCTGTACCATTATGTGTTGGAAGTATATAACCTGGATATGATTGTATATAGGCTCACAAAGGTTGTGTACTTTTAAAATATTGATGTAATTGTAGGCGACAGAAACATTGAAAACTTCTTGGATTTTATGAGACAAATAAGGGACTATAGTAAGAAGAAGTGGAAAGTTACCATTTAAAAGTTTTAATTTTGTGTCTCATATTTTGGAAAGGTAGAGTGTGAGGGAAAGATTTAATTGTAAACTTGATACAGCTTATAATCACCTTGGACGAAAGTTCAACTGAAATTGTCTACACTGATATGGCCCATGGGTGTATATGAAGGATATTTTTTATAAGTTAATTTACATAAATAGACACATCCCTTTGTGGATGGCACTATTGCCTAGGCTAGATGTCATGAAATGAACTAAAGTGGAAAAAAATGAGCAGAGCATGAGCAAAGAAGAAGACACCAGGAATGTATTCTGTTATCTATGCTATTTCTCATGGATATTATGTGACCAGCTATTTTAAGTTCCTGTCACTTTTACTACCCCACATACAGGCTTTGGAAAAATCACATTGTTAACCAAATACACTTTTCTTCCTTGATGTCTCTCTTTGTCATTGTTTGTTATCACAGCCACAGAAATGAAAGTAGAACAATTTTTATTTATTTTTAAGTGCTTACTCATGATAAAGCATCAGAAAAGATGTTCATCTACCTGTCTCTAAAGTTGCAAACTTTTCAACAAACTCACTATCAGTGTTTCTTCCATGGTCAAATAATAAAAAGAACTTCTTAACATCCCAAGCAGGGCTTCATGTGTGTGTGTGTGTGTGTGTGTGTGTGTGTGTGTGTGTATAATGGAATTTTATATTTTATATTTCAAAAAAATTGTGTGATTACTTTAAGTCTATATACATGTGGCTTTTCAACACACAGATGCATGAATTTTGCATTAACCTGTTTCTGTGCTAGTGATGTTCTGTACATAAAAACAGGGTCCAGTGCATACTTGTCTCTGAAATCTCTGAGGAATTGATCAACTTTGGGATGTAAGATAATTTATACAAAACAAGAGTACACACACACACACACAGACACACACACACACACACAGAGAGAGAGAGAGAGAGAGAGAGAGAGAGAGAGAGAGAGAGAGAGAGAGAGAGAGAGAGAAGAGACAGAGAGACTAAGTACCACTTTGTTTAAAGAAAACTACTCCTAGGCATATTTTATGAGGTGACATACCCAATACTTTAACACCACACCACGAATGATACAGACTGTTCATAATAAATAACTGAAGACATATTCATGCAGAAAGCAACATATTCACTTCCCTAGCATGAATTGTAATAATATAAATGAGCAAATATTCTAATACATGTCATGTTCAATTAAATAATATTTATCTGGTTAAAGGATTATCAATACAAAGGATGGTCACTTGTGAGCATTGTTCAACAAGGACACATAAGCTATCCATGAATAAACTCTAAGCAAAGTCAATTGTTTCTGTGTTAAAAGGTAAACATGCTGAGAACCCTAAGTATTATTTGTACTAATTTTGCAGTTTCTTAAGTCCTGAGACTCATTAATTCTGAGTCCTGGTTCACCTTCTTTGCATCCAGAAGCAAAACAAATTTACCAAGCAGTTCCTTTCACAACATCCCCCCAAACTTGTACATCATCATTGATATTTCATCAGCAGTCTACTTAACTTTTCTAGGCATTCTGTGGTGTAACATGGCAGATCAGATTGAGTTCAACTACTTATAAACAAAGTGCTGGAGAGTTTTAAGAGCAGGATTGAGATGTGGCAAACTAGCCATCACTCTGTCTACTTGCTCTACTACCAAAGAAAGTAAAATAGACTTTCTTTATAAAAGGAAGTTAGTAGTTGGTTATTTTAATCCAATCAAATGAGTTTAATGTGTATTAGACATATATGATCAACATAAAGCATACATGCCCATATTCATTTATTACCTCAATTATTACATAGATAAAATAATGTTTTCGACAAAATTTGATTTTACATTAAATTGCATTAATATTTAAATGCAATTTATACTTAGCTTGGTGGTGTCAGGGAGCTACATAATCCATTAGCAAGAGAGAAGGGAATCAGGCTTCCCTAGGAATGAGCTCCTTAATTACTAGTATAACATTTAGTGGTCAGCACTGAAATCATATACGTAAGAACAACACTAACAACATATGTGGGTTACATACATATGTTTCATACATGTAACACATACACATATATATTCAATGTTACTAATTAAAGAAAAATAAGTCATGATTCGAGAGCAGGAAAAGAAGAGAGCAGAGATATTATGTAAATATAGCACACATAAATGAAATTTTAAAATGTATGATGTGCACATATATATACATGTGTGGCAATGTGCTCTACTTGGAGTATTTGGAAGGTATTTAACATTTTCTCACTGAATGATATAAACTGTCTTGAAAGAGTTATTCCACCTTCCAAAGCAGCAAATTACTATCCTGAAAATTATATATGTTATTGCTCTGTTTTTTGTTTGGGGCCAAATGTAAGCAGAAATTAGGTTTCTGTCTCCTTGTGGCTTTGTAAAGCTAGTGGCTACACTCCTGAATGTTTATAATTGGAAAAAAATGGCTGAAGGTCATTGAGAAAGACATTAGAGTTGGTAAGCAGAAATCTTTGAATTTTTACATCTCAAAGGAATAGAGCAGTAACTTACAATTACAGTGCTCCAAAGTCTATGCTGTAAGTAGCAATGCCTGTGCCCAAGAGACAGGAAGAAGACCCTCTACAGATCCTGTCCATTAAGGAACATTTAAGACCTAGATACCTAGATTGCTGTCTTTCCTTTACCAATACTGAAAACTCTTCAATGCTAGCATATGGAACTGTTTAAATGATCCTGGAAAAATATAATTGCTTTAGCATGTACAGTTTCTATTCTATTTCTGGACTTTAGTCTTCTCCATCGTGAAATGAAGATGTGAACAAAGATCACTCAAGATCATCCCAGTTTTAATTTTTGGATTATTCCATATTCTAATATTTTAATATCTTTATCCATTTATTTAAACACAAGGAGAAATGCCAAGAATATATGAATTCACATTGGCTCTATTTAGTAAATGTAATAGTTCAAAAGACAAAACTATGAAAACAAAACAACAGCAGCATAAATTATATTCTGTTATTGAATGAAAGGTTTAGGTGGCTTTCTGTCTATTTCTTGGAAGCTGAAAGCCTACCATTGAAAGAACGTGGATGAATCCTAAATAGGGATCTTTTCTACAGGTGTTTAGATCTTGCCTCATTCCCATTCTACTTGTCATCAGTCTGTCAGGTCTTACTGTGGTCAATCATTGGGAGGCTTATATGCTTCCAACCAAACTAGATTGTCATGCAGAAAGAGTCTGGCCCCTTCCACCCCCCTGGTACTCAGAACTGCCACTGTACTCTATCATACATCACCTGCAATGCTTCCCTAAGTTTCCTACGCTCTTCAGTAAGGTATAATGTTTATTTTAAATTTAAAGCTCTGTAATTAAACTTTAAAGTTCTGTAATTAAAAACAAGTAATAAAAGTTATGCATTTAATTTAGCTTCTGGTGGGTTCAAATATAAATAGTTAATCTTTTATTGCTTTAAATACATATCATGATTTGTATCTTGGTCCTTTTCTTAATATTTTAAAGTGAATTTTTAGCTGAACAAGGTATAGTAGAAAGAGCTAATAAATTTTAGGTTTATATTCCAATTCAAGTGTCAATTCAACTGTCAGGGCTTAGAAAGATGCACATGCTTCCATCAATAAGATTTAAATGATACTTTATTGTTGCTACTAAAACTATACTTAAAAATTAAAAACCCAATTCCTTCAGTATCAGAGAGTGTCTTCTATAACTATAAAAAGTAGTAAATACAGTATTTTAGAATGTATAATATGTAAGTTATAAATATATTGTTGATATTTTCTGTGGGGCTTTGATCTGCAAACACCAATATAATTTCAAGTACATTCTACATTGGTTTTGGATTTTTAACCAAAATCTGACACATGATTACTTAAAAGTAACAGCAAGCAAGTGTAGAAGTGTAAAAGTGCCAATCTTAAGTCAGATTGAAGTAGAACTGTGTTACTAATAGGTACAGGATAACTTCATTCAGATTGGCTCTCTTTCTCTGCACCATTCAGTCCCATTGAGGAATACTTTGGAACATAAGCATACAGTATATACACTGGTGCTATACACAATGCTGGTTCTTGGTGCACTTTGACATAAGTAATAACTCTGGAGATGATAATTTAAAGAATTGTAAATTCTGTACACCCAGACATAAAAACCTCTTTAAAGAGGCTTGCATACTATAAACATTAAAAGTAAACTCAGAAGGCTCTGTGTAGGCACTAGCTCTATCTTTCTATGTTCAATGGTCTATATGATTTCTGGATCTGGGGCAAAGGAGAGGTGTGTGAGCAGGAATAGATTGGAAGGATAAAGAAAAGAGAAACTTTGGTAAGAATGTATTGATGAGAGAAGAATCTATTTTTAAGAAAACATAAGTTAAAAAATGGAACAAAGGAAAAAATTACTAACTCAGCCAAGAAATGGGAATAAAATAAAGAAAAATAATAATGAGAGAAAACCCATGAATTCACTAAACAATGTATAGAAACCTGCTTTATGTTGCTTCAGATCTGATATTAACTTCTATACACTCCTCGTAACACTTAACTCCTCCCCTTTTTCTTGGAACCCTCCCATTAGTCTTGGACCTTCTTCTACTCCTTTTGGTCTATAACCTTGAACACTGATTGAGTGGATTAAGGACTAACATGGTTTTTTGGATTTGACTCTGTTGATCTTTAAGTAGGTAGTGTTTAGTGCTGTTCTGGAGAGATGATCTGATCAGTAGAACTGGGTCAATATGAAGAAAAATGAACTTGTCAACGTTTCAACAGAAAGGAGGTAAATATTTTAAAGACAAAAATACTGTTTCCAAATATTAGATATAGTACTATTTGTTGTTTCTTTTCTTGACACAATTTGTAATTCTGAATTTAATAAAACTTATATGCTGATATAGCTTTAATGCTTGTTATGACATTATATTTTAACTCCTAGATTTTAATCCCATAGACTTTTATAAGTATACTTGCATGGAATTTCACCAACAGACATGTATCTAGCTGTCCTGCTGTCCTGGAACTCACTAAATACACTAGGCTAGACTCCAACTCACAGAGATCCATCTGCCTCTTCCTCTTGCATGATGGGATTATAGGGTTGTAATTTTTTTCAATGCTTTATGTTCCATCAAACTTTCAAATTATTGCGATTAAAATGTATTCTTTTAATACATGATTACAATATTTAAAGACAAGAATCCTTGAATAGGAGATGCTTCTCTTTTATGTCAACTCTATCTTCTATCTATATATCCATATATCATCTATCATTGTCTTTTTTTTTTCTGAGTTCCAACATCTCACTCTTGTTATTTGCATATTTAAAAAAAAATATTTTTAGTTTTTGAGAATTTCATACAATATGCTTTGGTTCTTTTACCCATCTTCCAATCATAACCTCCTTCCAGAACTATCAAGATATCTCTCCATCTCTCTTACTTTCGCAACTTCTCTCTCTCTCTCTCTCTTTCTCTCTCTCTCTCTCTCTCTCTCAATCTCTTTCTCCTTCTCTCTCTCTCAATTTCTCCCTCAATAGATTTTAATTTCTGTTGCCCAAACGCTCTTGAGGGATGGGGCAGGAGCTTGCCCTAGATCATAACCAACCTGTAATATGTCACCTTCTTAAATAAAAATGTCTCTCTGAGTCTTAGATGCTATAAAATCCCAATAGCTCTTCAACTGTGGGTAAGACTTCCTGTTCACCTTGAAAGATTTTGGTTTGCAGAGCAAGGATATAGGAAAGGATAAGAAAAATAGTTATTATAAGCATAATATAGAAAAACATAAACAGTGGACATTGACATGGGAAGAAAGAACAACAAGAAAGTTACTATGGTGATGGGGCTAGTGGTTATGTTAGGCTGATTCTGTTAAATAGGGCTAATAACTGAATCATCAATATTTTATGAAATAACTGAAGTGAAGTCTCTCCCAGGTCTTGGCCCACAACAAGGAAATAGCCCCCCAACACTGGAACAAATAGTCCCAGATTAACAGCACTGTTTGGATCACTCCTGGCCAATGGACAGTCTGGGGACTTTCCAAGTCATTCTACGGTTTATCCTTTGAATAAGAACAGGTCATACCTGGGTGATCTCTCAAACATGAGATAATACTTTGTAATCAATCACCTTGTGCCCCATGCATGTGTGCTGATTTGTGGTTTGTCTCTATAAAAAGGAGCCTGAACCCTTTGTGGGGTGTGCAGCTTTCCCTGAGATTGCTATCACCCAAATGCACTTCTTCATTAAATAGCTCTTGCTTGTTGCATCTCCTGGTTTTTGTGTTTGTGTTGCGGGGCTCACCCACCGGCCCATCAGGACCCCGGAATTAGAGTCCAACAACCTCCAGGCCTCCATGCTGGGATTTTGTGTGACTTGAGTGTGTTCCTGTCTTATATGTGCTGTCACAATCACTGTGAATTCATATGTGCATCTTATCTGTTGTGTTTGGAAAACATAGATATTAATTATCTACTACCTATTGCTCTTATAATTTTCAAACTTCTTTTAAGCAGACATCACTGAACCTCATGGTAGGTGTATGATATAGGCATCCCAGCAATTGCTACCCTGCTACCACTCGTGTCTTATTATTTTTTAATTTTTTTATTTAAATTAAAAACAATCTTATTTTACATACCAATCTCAGTTCTCTCTTTCTCCTGTCCTTCCATTTACCCAAACATCCTCCCTTCTCATCCCCCATCCCTCATCAAGAGGATGAGGCCTCCTATGGAGGATCATCAAGTCAGGTACATCATTGGGGCCAGGACCTAGGCCCACCCCTGTGTGTCTATGGTGAGAGAGTATCCTGCAATAGTGAATGGGCTCCCAAAGACAATTCGTGCTCTAGGAATTAATACTGTTTCTATTGACAGGGGCTCCATAGACTTCCCAAGCCCCCTAATTGACACCAAAATTCAGGGGCTCTGGTTGAGACTTATGCTGGTCTTCCAGCTGTCAGACTGGGGTCCATGAGCTCCTACTTGCTTGGGTCAGCAGTTTCTAATTGACTCCTTTGTTCATCACTCTTCCCTCTCTACAATTCGATTCCAGGAGTTTGGCTTAATGCTTACCTGTGAATTTCTGCTTTTGCTGCCATCACCTACTGGATGATGGTTCTATGATTGCTTATAAGGTAGTCATCAATCTCTTTACAGGGAAAGGGCATTTAAGGTACCCTCTCCACTATTGTTCAGATTCTTAGTTGGGGGTCATCCTTGTGGATTCCTAGAAATTTTCCTAGTGCCAGATTTCTCTTTAAATTTATAATGGCTCTCCATTAAGGTATCTCTTTCCTTGCTTTCCATCTCTGTTATATCCCCACCTTGACCTGCCTGATCCTTCATGTTCTCCTCCTCATCCTCTTCTCCCCTCCTCTGTTTCTTATCTCCCTCCCCCTGTGCCCCCCACTCCCCAGTGCTTTCAATTTTCTCAGAAGATCTTGTTTGTTTCCTCTTCTCCGGGCATTCCATGTATGTCTCTATTAGAGTCTTCCTTGTTTCTTAGCTTCTCTGGGGCTGTGGATTGTAGGCTAGTTATCCTTTGCTCTGTCTATTGTCTTCTTATGAGTGAATACATACCATGTTTTGCTTTCTGTGTCTGGGTTGCCTCACTCAGGATGTTTTTTTCTAGTTCTATCCATTTTTCTTAGAATTTCAAGATATATTTTTTCCTCCTGAATAACGTTACATTGCGTAAATGACCAAATTTTCTTTATATTTTTAAATTGAGGGGCATCTAGATTGCTTCCAGGTTCTGGCTGTTACAAATCATGCTGCTATAAACATAGTTTAACAGATGTCCTTGTGGTATGAATGTGAATCCTTTGGGTATAGTCCTCTTATTCTTTTCCTCCCCCCAGTTGTGAATCATTAAATCCTCTTTTTTTTTAACCTTAACACCTTTCCTTTGATTCCTGTCATTTATGTTATGCCCAGATAAGAATCACCTTATAGATAAACCAGTATATTCTAGTGATCAAAGAAAACTGTTTTCTTGAGAACTCTTAGAAGTAATAGAAAATTAAAACATTGATGTCTTCTCTTGATTTTATTCATAAACTTATATTCCTAAACTTTACTTTCATTAATAAAAGTGGAGATCAAAAGGATTGTATGGACAATTTTTCTTGTTGGGTGAGGTGAAGTAACAAGGTGCTTCACCAACAAGAATTTTTCTACACGTCCTCTGATCTGCAATAATTGTTACTATGGCTATGACATAAAACTGTCTAGCAGGGAGCTTGCAAAGCCTTTGCAGGGCTATGATCAGCATTTTGCTTTGTTGTTTCATTTAGTCTCTGTAGAAAGCAAACCACGTACATTAAATTGTCACTAATGTGCCTAGCATAGAATTACTGATGGTTAATTTAACTTTTACATCTCACTAAAGACACTTTTGAATGTTGTATCACCTGGGATGCTGTTTCAAGGGGTCTTGCTTGATCAAACCAAATTAGTCTAGGAGGAATCCACAGCTTTTCATTATCTGTGGAAACAAAAATAGAAATCCTTTTCCCCAGTAACCTGTCCTTGAACTTAAATTTTTGAGTTAAAAAAATTTTAAAATATACAAATTTAATTAATCCAGCAGCATTTCTTTTAACAGTTGTTATTTCCTCAGTAGTCAATAAATTTAAAGATAACAGATCAGTATCCAAAGTTTCTCTGTGCTTTTCATCTTTACGTGACTTTTTTCATTACTCTATTTCTTCTACTTCTATTTTTTCATGTTTTGATACAGGGTTTCTCTGTATAACTTTTATCTGTCCTAGAATTCACTCTACATATCAGGTTTACTTTGAAATCACAGAGATCTGCTTGCCTCCGTCTCCCAAGTGCTGGAATTAAAGGCGTGTGCCATCACACCCAACTCTTTTCTGTTTTTTGACAATGGCAACCTTGCAGACTACACCCAAGATTTTTGCATCTTCTTAGGATTCCCCATCACAGCCTCCCCTACCAGCAGGAAGCAGTTTGGAAAGAACAACGCCCAAATTCCTAAATATTGTTTATAAATGTTTGTTTCCACTTATGTGGGGTTGGTTTTAAATGGTTAATGACCACAACTAATCTTTTTAAAGGTAAAAAGGGGATTATGGTATAGATATGAGTATTTTGTTTTAAAATTAATTTTTATATATTGATATAATTTAAGGTTAATTTTGTGATATGTATATTTCTCCTCTTGTTTGGTTATTGTGTTTATATAGCTCATTTAGAAATGTAATGTATAATTTAATACAGATTATAGATAGTTACCTACAATAGTCAAAACTTAGAGTTAAGTTGGTTGGGTTTTCAAGATACACAGAGATGTATTTAAGATGAATAGGCATTCTTCAAACCTTTCAAAGACCTACAGAATATGGCATTTAAAATGGTTCAGGGTTTTTCTTGACAGTGAGACATAACTGTTCCTGGCAACACCACCTGCATTAGAAAAGAAGATGGATATTGAAGAAACACGTTATGGAGATTGCTTTCAATATGGCAAGACTAGCCATTTGGGCAAGATACTGCTCTTGTCTGGACTGTTTGAGTTTATGCTGTATAAACTAGACATACAGGACCCACAGGAAAGTGACTGCTGATACAAGATGAACAGTGCTACAGGGTTCCTGCTTCATGGAAGAGTCTGCCAGACACAGAGAAAAGTAACTGACAAACTGCCAGTACAAGAAGACAGTTTAAAGTTCCCTGATTCTGCCAGACACACTATGGCCTATGGGCTGAAGATGGAACATTATAGAAGAACTTCGGGTGACTGACTAGGCAGTGAGTTGTCTCTGTCATTTCTAGAGTTAATATATTATCCTTCTGTGGTCTTTGATGGAGTTGAAGACAGATAGCTATGGTTATAGTGTTTCTTAGTTATGATTAAAGATAAGTTACATATAGGACTTTAGACTCACAAAGATATGATAGATGATAAAATATTTTCTTTAAATCTTGCTAAATGTTAATGGACTAAGTATTGTCCAGTATCTTATTTGATAACTGTTGTGTGATATATTTGCTATGTTAAGGAAAAAAAGACACTTTTGAATTATTTTGTTTTCTTTTGCTTCTTATGTACTATCATTATCTCTCTTTAAATTCATAACATTTTAAGAGGTTCCTTAGATGGACCAGGCCTTATAACTGAGACCCATGTTCAGGAGCACATTTCCCATGAAGGGATACTCCCTTAACCTAGAGACAGGAGTGAGGGCCTATTCCTTACTCCAAATGACTTGAAAGAGTTTGTTGATCCCTCCTGGAAGGCATCACCCTCCCTGTGGAGTTTGGGGGAATGGGATGGGAGGGGTTAGAGGGACATGGAAGAGAGGAAAGGAGGAAGGAAGGGAAGGAAGGAGGGATAGAGGGAGGAAGGAGAGGGAACTGGGATTCATATGGAAAATAAGAAAAAAATAGTATTTTAGATATGAGGCTTCTGGTAATGGATCAGTATTCATCCCTAATATATAAAATGACTTTGGGAGCCCATTCTACATAGAAGGATACTTTCTCAGTCTAGACACATGGGGAGGGCCTAGGCCCTGATCCAAATGATGTAACAGACTTTGATTATGCCCCATGGAATGCCTCACCACTCCTAGGGGTCAGAAAGTGGATTGGATGGGTGGTTTATGGGTGGCATGTGAGGATGGGAGGGAGAGGGAACTGATATTGATATGAAAAACAAGATTGTTTCTAATTTAAATAAAAAACAAAACAAACAAACAAAAACATATAATTTAATTGTTAGGAATTTATGAATTAAAAAAAATCACAAAGCTAGATAAAGGTGGCCATTCAACCAGTTTCATTCTCATACCCTATGAATTCCAGTGAACTTCTACATAGTTGTTTTCTACACATTATCTTTCTTTGAATACCAAAAGAGACTTGAGATACCTGTGTTAACTGTAGTGCAATTTGTGTAGCAAAGACCTAAGATAATCAGTTTGTAAAAAGAAAGGGATTAATTGCACTCACAATTTTGGAGACTCTGGTAAATCATATATTGGCCTTATATTTCTGCATTTGTGGATAGGTAGGGGATGGTAGTGATGTCACGTGGTAGAAAAAAATCTTTCGTGTCCTCATCATGGAGGCCACTTTAGGAAAAAGAGATCCATAATGATCTACTGAAGCCTCCTTCACTGGATAAAGATAATGAAATTGTGTGCCTTCTGCCAATAACATTAATTTGGGGAACCAAAGCAATATTTACTACATGGGAATCTGAGAGACTTCCCAGAAACTAGCCCCACAGCAAAACCTAAATATTGTAATAATTTTCTGATGTTTTATTCTACAAATAATTTCATTTTGCAGAATAAAAAAATTAAATTGACATTTGTATGCATTTGTGTTTTGAATAACGTTATAAATGTAATAATATGTCTTTACTTCTTTAATGGATTCTTCTGGTCCAAATTAAAACTATACCTTCTGATTCCTTCAATTAAAATAAGTAGGATTTGGTTTATTTAATGTGCTTAAAATTTGAGCCTCTTAAAATTCTTGCACGGTATCTCTAATCTCTTTTTATACTACTTCGAACTTAAAAGCTGCCCATTCAAACTCCTGACTGAAGAGCACTTAAAATCAACCTCCAACCTGAACTCTGGCCTCTGACTGGAGCGAAGAAGCAGCTGTGCTCAGTTAGGTTCGGAACACACTGCGCCTGCTGGCCTGATTTCCTGTAACTTTTCTACTGTGTCATCATTATCAAAGTGTGAGGGAGCTGAAACAGCAGAATCCTTCAGATTTTACTCCCTGCAGGTTTTTCCCATGCTTAATGAAAGCCTTAGGAAAGTGAGGTGGTGAAACCACTGGTAAGGTTCCCACAAGACCCGACTACCCAGTCAGAGACAAATGATAGTGTCTCAGTGTTTACTGCTTTTATTCATTCACATCTTAATTGTTTTGCCCTATGTGGAATAAACAGTATCAATTATTGCATCTTTGCTTGCCTTTAATGAGTTGTATGTGGTATTTAACTCAGGATCAATAATTACCTTGCAATTTTATTAACTTGGAAACATTTGGGGAAAAAAAAAACGTATAAAACAGTTTATAAGGTTGTTTCCATTTGATGGATAATCTAAATGCATCAGGAGCTCCAATTGGCTTTTTGGGGTGGGGGAAGTATAAGATTATGATTGCATTTGTGCATGGAATAATTAAAAAGACGTTGTACATTAATCATTTGATGAAGTCATTTTAATGTGAATAATAGATATTAAAAATTAAGATTTCCCCTTCACTAATTAGAGTACTACATGTTTGTGTTATTCTATTTGTCTAGATGATTTCACATATAGAACATATATAATGAGGGCAGATTTATAGGCAGAGGCATTTTCTGTATCATCTAGACCTATATAGAGGGGGAAAAACTGATATGATGGGATGAGCATTAACTTCATTAACTTCTGTGTGATTATGCTGTTACCACTGATTGGAGTGCAAGCTCTGAGATTTAAGGTTCCATATTTCAACTCCATTAGTGAATGACTTCAATTTTCTGATGCTGGTAACATATTTAAACATGGAGAGTAAATTTTGAAAGGGATGAAGACAAATGAAAAAAGTGAAAACATTAAAATAAGTTTTAAATATTTTATATAAATTTAAAAATTTACTTTGTATTCATGTGTATGTATGTGTATGCACTTGCCACAGTGTGCATGTAGAGGTCAGAGGGCAGCTGTTAGGAGCAAGTTTGGTCTTTCCATCATGTGAGTGCTTGGATTTGAACTCAAGTCTTAAGAACTGATTGGAAGATGTTTTATTTTTATTTTTATTCTTCTCTCATACACTTAAACCTACCTGTCCAACAATCAATTTTGCAAATAGAATACCATTTAATTTTACTCAATCCTATCTCAAATTATAAGAACACGTTAAAATACAATGGTAATTTGACTAATATGACTGTCAAGTAATTGATAAATATTTTATACACTTAACATTGTGTTAAGTGTGCTAAAACAGTTAAATTATCAGCTACTAAAGAGTTAGCAAAGCTAAATGCATAGTAACAAATCATCATTCTTGTTTTTACTTCCAAAGGAATACAATGCCCATTTCTCAACGCCAGCCTTACCTACTAACAATTTTGTGTTTTTAAACTGTCAGTTTGAAATACAGAGAACTACTTAGTGGATACAGAAAGATGTGTCAGATGTGTCAAAATGCAATGTGCTATATCTGAAATCCTTCTTTTTAAATTATATACACTATGTTTTCAGAAATCCTTGTTTGTCCAAATAGACAACTGGTATGTTTAGATAAGTCCTTTTGCAAAAAAAAAAAAAAAAAAAAAAGAAAGAAAGAAAGAAAAAGAAATAGACAAATTATTTGACCAAAACATATACTTCCAATGAAATAATGAATTGTAGTAGTTTCCATTGTGTGGTATAACTGCAAAATTCCAAACAAGCATAGTTGTTGATTGCGAGTGGGTCTGAAATATTTGTTTTGTAACTCTAGGAACAATGCAATGATGAATGACCAACTTTGAAAGACAGTATTATGAATAATCATCTCTTTTTCTCTATAGTAAACTGAAGATATACTAATATTTATTTTTTTCTTTTCCCAGTTACCTCTCCCTCCCATCCTCCTATGCTGCCCCCGACCCACCTCCCATTCCTCATCTATTCCTGAGGGAGGGTGAGGCGTTCCAGAAGAGATCATCAAAGTCTGTCAAGTCATTTGGAGTAGGGACTAGGCTCTCCCTCCTGCCTCTAAGCTAAGGGAGTATCCCTCCCAAAGTCCTTTTGTCAACCAGAGACATATCCTGGTTCCACTGTCAGAGGTCCCTTAGACTGCCCAGGCTTGAAGGTATATCTTGAAAGTAAATACACATAAGCACATAAGAAAATAATTTATTTTTAAAACTACTTTTATAAATGTTGCTAGGTTAGCTTTACATTGTTTTTTTTGTTTGTTTGTTTTTTTTTGTGCCCAGTAGTAAATTTTATACACACTGGAATTTCTGTGTTATTGAACAAGTTTGGAAGTATTAAAAGACAAAGGAAATGCTAGTTTTTATTCTGCCTAAAAATCTCTCAAAATATATTGCAGAAGAGGGGGCAGAAAAATTGTCAGAGCCAAAGAATCAAGGATTTGTTCTGATGCTGTGTCATCTAGTAATGTCAGAAGCCACGCCCATAAGGTCTAACCAACATGACTACATAAAACACAAAGGCAACACCAATAGAAATGCTAATGTGGATGGGGAAAAGCCTAAAATGCCTCAATCCTACACAATGAATCCTAGGCAAGTAAGGAATGTGAGAGCAGGAGTAATCATCTTCCCAGGAGAAGAGCACACCACTTGATTGTCCACAACCAAATGGTCATTCCTGAAACCATATGCACAAATAATATACAGGTTGAACAATTTGTATTTCTGTATTTACAAAAAATACATGTATATGCATATAGATATATATAACAATGAAAAAAAAGATTATGAATTTGAAAACAGCAAGGTGTAGTATATTGGAAGTTCTGGAAAAAAAAGTAGAGAGGGTAAATTTATTTATTTATATTTTATAAAATAAAAATAATTTAAGAAATTTAAATCCAGTGTATATGACAATGTGTAGACTAAAATTTTATCTGTTCTCTCTTAATTCTAAATGTATGTATATTGTAGATGTTTCTGTGTAAATTGATGTATTGTGGAATGCAGTAGACATATATGTGGAATTGATTGCATGTAATTTGTCAGATAAAAACTAATTGTCTTTTTGTCTTGAGTTAGCCTAAGCCTTGCCTGATCAACTCCTAAGTACAGTCTTCAGTAACAACATAAAGTGTGCCTGCTTCTATGCCAGTGAATCATTCAATAAATAACAAGTTCTGAGAAATGACTAAGCTTCAAGTTGTAAGGAAGCTGGAAAGTACATAGGCCTTAAATAGTATTCTCTAATAGATTCTATAAAAACAGTTAAAAAAATTTAAATGGAGAATTTTTATGTTTGCTCTTATATTACACCCATATTTTTAGTCAAAAGGCCTGAAAATAACCAAATAAAACATTGATGTTACATAGAGGGGGGATACTACCTCAGCCTAGACACATGGGAGGGCCTAGGCCCTGCTCCAAGTGATATGACAGACTTTGAGGACTCCCCATGGAAGACCCTCCCTAGAGAGCAGAAACGAGATGGGATTGGGCTTGGTAGGGGGGACAGGAAAGGATGGAAGGGTACAGGAACTGGGATTGACATGTAAAACATGCAAATTTAAATAAAAAACAATTATAAAAACAAAAAACAATAATGCCAAAAAACCCACTTTTCTATTTATCACTTGTTAGCTCTGAATGTAATATATTTTACTTACTCACTGGTTTACAAAACTTTTTTATAAAGTAACTTTAATTCTAGGTGGCTCTGTCTTTGGAAACACACACTGAAAATACTAGTATCATTTACTAAATGTCTTCCAAAAAGTTTGATTGTTTATTCCTATTTCATAACAAATTAGAATTATATTCATAATTAAAGACAACATTTTGTATTTGTTAACAGAGTGAATATAGTCTATGAATGATGGACACAATTTATCTTCTAAGCAACATCCTGTTATCCTTTTAATAAATCCATCTGAAATATTTATTTGTCCCTCAGTGTCTCTTTAATTCCAGCTTCCTTTCCATAATATCATTTCTTATATACTTAAAAACTTATCTTTTATTTATGGTCATGCATTACACATTACAAAAGCATACAGCCAACTCACATATCTACTACCCAGTTCCCCCCATTAATGTGTTACATAATCCTAGTACAGTATCAAAACAATGAAATTAAAACTAGCACAATATACACACTTATTCAATCTCTCAGATTTGTATACTAGCTAATCTGTTTCTGTGTACAAATGAGAATTCTATGCAACACCATTTCTTCATCAATCACTACACAATCAAGGCCTGGAATGTCCGTGGATTGTCTACCTGTAGTTCTTTACCCCAGGTCTTTGACAAATTTATCCTACATCTTTCAAGACTCCATTAACTGAATTGGTTTCAGAAACAATTGCTGGTGCTGTCTGACAGTGTTGTTATAGTTTCTTGCACAGCTATTTCAGAAGATTCACAGCATTACATCCTAATTATTCTTAAAAGGTAGTTCTCTCTGTCTAGGTACCTGTAACGCTGAGGGCATGCACTCTTTTCCATTTTTGTCTTCGGTGATGGCAATAGTACACAAGATCTTGAGTACTGTAGGCAGCTGAACAGCAAGCCACAAAAACAGCTGAGAAGTAATCTTGACCACCATGCATTACTTGCCTACTGAGATGATAGTGTTTACCAAACATATGTAAGATAAATGCATCTTCTTTCTTTTTTCACTTCAGTGCCATGTCATTTAATTTATAATACAACCGTACATTTCAATTATTAATACAATGTCTGCCACAGTTTTCTTTTTCAGATAGAAGTCAAGTGAGAATTACTGATCATATTACACTGTCATTATTTTATTTCTGTACAACTTTAGTCTGAAACAGTTCCTTCTCTCCTTCCTCCCCTTTTTGTGACATTAATGTTAAATCTGGGCAGTTGAGTTTGCAACATGACCTTCAATTTACACTCACATGGTTGCTTCTTCAGGACCAATTTCAGATTGTGCACTTTGGGGAGGAATTCTACCCAATGATTCTGTTATTCCCTGAAGACATCACACAGGGTCTGCAGTGTTTATTTGATCAGTTGTTGGGGAATATATTTCAATTCACAGAAGACAAAAGTCATCTTTGTGAGTTTATACCGGCAGAGTTTTCAATGAAAAATATGTTGGTCATCTGAATGTTTGTGAATGTGAGAAGAGATGAAATATGAATTCTTATACTTTTCTGCTAATGTACCTCATTTTTTTTCCAAGATGCCTGTCAGCCTTGTCAGGGCAGTGGGTTGGATCATAGAAGAGGCCAAGTGTCCCCAGTATGAACTCTATAAATCAGTTATTTTATTGGTCCTAATCAAAGGTCATTAATAAAAGTAATAATAAATCTGATATAAATTCTTTATTTTTGGAAGCAAGGGAGATTGTATGTTAGACAAAAAAATGTTGTCTTCAGAGTTTTGAAAAAACATTTCATATGTATAGTGCTTTTTAAAATTTTATTCTTTAAACTTTTTATATAAATTTATTATTTTTCCTTATTTTACATTTAGATCCTAGTTCCCTCTGCCTCCCTCCCATGCCCTCCGACCTCCCCGTCAGTCTTCCCCAACCCCACCCCACACCACTCTACCCCCACTACCATCCCCCACCCCCTACCCTCCAACACCCCCCCCGCCACACACACACACACACACACACACACACACACACACACACACACACACACACACCACAGAGAGGGTGATGCCTTCCAGAAGGGATCATCAAAATCTGTCAAGTCATTTGGATTAGGGTTAGGCCCTCCCTCCAGCCTCTAGGCTAAGGAAGTATCTCTCCATAGGTAATGTGTCCTTAAAGTCCTTTTGTGCACCAGGGATACACCCTGGTTCCACTGTCAGAGGTCCCATAGACTGCCCAGCCCTTCTAACTGAGATTCAAGTTCAGGGGATCTGAGTCAATCCCATGCAAGTTTCCCAGCTATCAGTCTGGGATTCCATAAGCTCTCCTTGCTCAGGTCAACTGTCTTTGTGGTTTCTGTAGCCTGGTCTTGACCCGTTTTCTTATCATTACTCCCTCTCTGAAACTAGATTGCAGGAGTTCAGCTCATGTGTAGCTGTGGTTGTCTACTTCTATTTCCATCAGCTACTAGAAAAAGGCTCTAGGATGGCATTTAAGGTTGTCATAAATCTCATTATCAGGGAAGGGCATTTAAGGTAGCCTCTCTACTGTTGCTCAGATTGTTAGTTGAGGTCATCTTTGTAGGTCTCATTCTGTAGAGTCTGTTTTCAAACTATACGGGGTTTTTTTGTTTGTTTGTTTGTTTTGTTTTGTTTAACTCTCATCGATAAATGCATTTTCTAGAAAAGTAATTTACAGAACTTATATTTCCAAATCCTGACCCTTGTGGATTGAATGTGCACATGCTTTGGGTTCAACTTTTTTCACAAATTTATTCTAAAATCCAGAACAAATATGAACCAAGTAAAGTGATTAAAAATATAATTGCTGCTATACTTGTCTAACTTTGTTATGAAGATGCAATAACTACCATCATTACTACACAGAGAGTCATTTTTTGAGTCAAGAGAAACACAAATTGCTTAAATAGTCATGATATCCATCACCTAGTAAACCAGGTAAGCTGCAGAGGTAGCAATTCCAGAAGTCCTAGTAGTTAAGCAAATATCTAATTAGAAATTTGAAATTCCTAGAGGTATTCCAGTGCCATTTAGTATAAATTTAACTGCAACATCATTTTCCCAGGATATTTTCAATACAGACACTATACAACTAGAGTTTCAAAGAAGTTGCATGAGAGGAAATTAAAATGTGTCACTGTTATTTCCATTATTTATGAACACAAACAAGGCCACCTGAACTCAGCATGTTGAATCATCCACATTTTCTTTCTATTGTGTAACAATATAAGTTCACACATTTTACATTTTTAGCTTTTCCCACCATGTTGTAAATATAAAAAATTTTAAACATATAATGCTTATCAGAATTGATAATGTAATTTTCATTTAAATGTCTTTAAAGCAAAATAGATTGTAGTTTCAAGATAATACAACCTAAAGCATTTTTTTAAATAGCATTCCATGACTTTGTTTTCCTCCTGTGTATTTTTATACAAAAGATTTTTATAGAGCAAAAATTATCTTGCTGTATTAAGGACTGCTTCTGAAATGAATGCAGAAAGGTATACTTGCAATATTTTATTCTTTATGTAAAATTAAAAATTGTATTAAATTGAGGGAGAAATTCTGAATAAAAATAAAATCTGAATCGAAATAAAAGGTAATAATATTTAAGAATTTTGACTTTAGAAGTTATTTAATTTTTAAGATATTTGTGAAAGAGTATTAAGGTAGGAAAACTTTTAGTTTTGTTTTATTAAGCCCTTTCATTTTCATAATTGACTCAATAAATATTTTAAAAGCTATGGTTAATATCCCTGGTATGTAGAATACACAAATGTTAGACTTATAATAACCAAGAAGAGTATTGCTTATTGAACTTTAGGATAAAATTAAGATAAGTCATTCAAAGAAAGAAGTTTCAACCATGATGTAATGATTTTAAAGATGTACACTATACAATGGCAACCATAGCTAATGGAACACTGCTTCTTGAAAACGTATTTTAAGATGATGTTTTTCTGATAGTAAAAATCTAATATATGTTGTCATGCATGAGTTAATTATCTAAACTTCAGACGGTCTTTATACTTTAAAACATGACTTTTTATAATAAATTTAGGATATTTTAACTGGCAAATAAGTTTTAAAATGAAAACAATGAAAATTTTATTTTTAATTTATTTTAATTTATTACACAGCACCTGTTAGTTGTAAATGTAATGAATGTCTATGTCCTCTTGGTATGTGCACCCAATAGACCCCCTGCCTCTACACACAATTACCTACACAATTATAGATTTCAAATGATTTCAAGTGACTATAGCTAGAAAACTTTTTAATTGGCTCCTTTTTTTTCTTCTGTGTATCATATTGTAGTAATATTTTATTCTAAAGAAATAAGAATTTTATTCTAAAGAAATAAGAACACCTTATCTTTGCATCTGTCTTGAGAAAACAAAAATAAGGGATGCATTTACTGAAGGTGCTCGAACTTTCCTGCAGCCTGTGCCCTATGTCTCAGTATTCTTTACTTGTCATTAGCTAATATTCTTTCAGTCCAAAGGGCCTAAAGTAAGTTGCTTAGTTAGAGCTTTCAAAATTAATTACTTAAGTGAATATTCTTTTATTAACAGCCCAGGAAGAATAGAAGAAAAATATTTTCTGGAGATTTGTGTTGCTCATAATTTATAACTCTCCTAATTTAGAGTCTCTTCAATATAATATTTAATATTTTAAAATATATAAAATATTTTCTTTTATGATAATGTTTTTCAGTAAAGCTGTGAAATATCTATAACCAATATGCATGCATGTTTTGCTTAGCTCAATATGCATATTTCTAACCAGAGAGTCTCATTAGTGTATAATTTATCCAAAACCCACTTGTTCATTCTACCAACTGTCTCCAGAGGATTGTGCACAACAAAACAAGGAGAGGTGATTTCTGATAATGACCCTCACAAAGCTGCAAGATGTTACTTCAGAATGAAAAATAGCACCATCTTTACATATATGTAAGAAAGAAAGTAGTATTTCTCTGAGACTTTTATGCATGTTTATTAATATATATATGTATATATATATAATTACAGAATGTGTTATTATGATGAATTGTTGCATCGTATTTCCCTAACAATTTTTTTTGAGAAGAGAGAGATTGTATTTTTCTAAGCACTTCTTTCAGGTATAGCATGTATCTCCATCTGATCCATATATATAAGGAATACATAAGTCATTTCTATTTAGGACACACAGGAATGTGCATGGGGACCCTTTGGGTGGATGGTTAAGGGACAGCCTGTTGATTTCCATCCTTAGAGTCTGATTCAAAGGAGCTGATAAGAGATTCCTAGATATAGATTTCCAACATAAACTCATATGAGACTAATACTGCTGGTCTTCCAGAGTAATTTTGAAGACCTACTAATTTCTGAATCATTGAGTCAGCCTAATTGTCTATGTCTTCAAAGCTGCTGTGTAAATCATATGTCTATGAGGTTTATAGCATGAGAGAAACAACACCGTTTCTCTCATGCTATACATTTTAAAGTTCATTTTCTGGAAACTGAATATAGGTGGTAATGATAAACAATATGAATCAAAGTAGGAATAACTCAAGGATGTGCAGTTTTCTGTGTCCAAGACTAAATTTAATCCAACCTACAAAAATCACCATAATGACATTTTTGTCTCAACATGGCTGTCAACTAGTACCTGTTTCCTGGTGGGAAAGTGAAACTCTTGTTCTAGAATATTTGACTCTGATATGCTGGGATTTGATAAATTCTTTCTTTTTAAAGCAAATAGTCACATTACTTTAGGAAGTGAATGAAGAATTTTTAGCGAGCTTTTCTTTCTGAGAATACAGAAAATGAAAGTTAGGGAATCAAAAGAGAGATTAAACCACCCAATTTAAAGCCTTGCTTTCAGAGTTAAATACTGTACTATGCATAAGTAAGTATTTAATTTCCTTCGGCCCTATTCATTATTTTATTGATAATTACATTGTTATTTCATATTTTCAAATCTTTGTATAATCCTTTTATTATATCATTGAAAATATCAAAAAGGGATCGGCCAAAATTCACCAGCTTTAACAATAAAAACAAATTGTTCATTGATTTAGACTGGTCTGTATGCCCTAGGCATACATTACATCTCAATTCCTTAAGCAGACACAGTTGGGAATAGGACCTACAACAAACTAATTAGGGTAATCATTTCTTAGGGGTAATGTGTTAATCCAAAAGATTCTTTAGTTTTTAAGAAGAGGAAAGGGCAACAGCAATGGGTCCAAACAAAGCAAAGGCTGCATGAGGACACACAGAAAAAAAAAAAAAAAGTGGTCTACTAGTAAGGGAGAGTACTCTGCACTCTCACTCTGCAGATGTACAAGACATCCAGTGTCCGTGGCTTAATCCCCCAAATCTGCTGTTTTGTTATAACAACTTAAGTTTAAAAACACACTCTTCTTAGACTTGGAAGGTCTTTATTTGGATATTTCCTAAGCACATGCTCATGTACATGCATACAAGTACACACACACACACACACACACACACACACACACACACACACACAAGACAGAGACAAAGAAAAGGGAGTTTAAAGAACTTGATAGTCAACCCAACCCATGCTTATAAATTCCTTTCGTAAATACAGTCCAAACAATTTTCTTTACTATAAAAACTGAAGTCACACAATTGCCATAACTGAAAGATTACTGACCCTTCACACCGAGAGTTTATTATTATGCAACATCAATCTGATTGGAAGGGTACTGAATGCACTTGTCTCCAGTATTAGATCACCATGTACTTTCTTTCTTTTATTATCTTATGGACTCTTGTCATAATACTTTTGAAAAACATTGGTTCATTTAAGGTAAGTATATTAGTTCTTATAAAAGATTATCAGAACTAATGTTGAAGATTTTCATAGATTTTATACACAGCACAATTAATATACATGCATGTGCAAAAGCAATTTTTCTCTCCATGCATATATATATATGCATATATATATATATATATATCTGAATTTCTACACACTGATCACAGAGGACAAGGAGAAAGAGATGGGGGATAATTTGTTGTGATTTTAAGGAATAGTCATCTTATGAGGCTAGGCACAGTTGTTGAAGTTGGAATGCAAAAGCAATCTGAAGGCAGCATTACTTCTTGAGAGCAAAACTTCTTAAACTATGGTAAATTCCTCTCATAGAGTCATATAACTGATTGTATTGATTATGAAAAATTAATATCAGTAGAGAGTCTTTGTAAGTTCAGTAAGCAATAATTAAGTCAAAACAAAGAAATAATGAATTGAAGTGTTCCCATACCACATGATATGTCATCACTGAAGCGTTCATACTGAACACTGAACATAGGCATATTATACTGTGTTATGTCATAAAGATATCACCAAGGCTACTTCATAAAAGACTTTGGGTCAAATTAAGATTGCTCCCATGTGAATAGTGTTTTTCTAGCCTTTATAGTAACATAAAGATTAGGAATACTTTCTTAGCATCAGCCTTCTGCATCTGTGTCATATTACTATAACTTCAGATATGTAATGTTTCATTTTAAACACTGCTATTTGACTTCCTGATTTGATATTCAAAAGAAACTAATAAGATGGTTAACTTAAAATTATGTTGTAATTTTCAACAATTTCTGAAATGACCAAAACATACTTATACCATTTTGTAACATATACTTATGTAAACCAATGTTCTCAACATTGGCAGTTATAAAATCAAAATATCAGATGTCCTGAAGCAGCAAATGTTTAGTCAAATTGTAAGTTTTTTGTTGAAAACTGAACATAGTGTGTAAGTGTGCTGTTATCTTTAAGACATGATAAATATATGTGGAGCAAATAATTATTTTAAAATAAATTCTCTTCAATTATTTTCAATATACTACATACACACACACACACACACACACACACACACACACACACACACACACACACACATATATCAATGGCTGACAGCTTCATCTCAGGCTCAATTCTGATTTGTTTTATCCAGTAATTTATTAACAGTAGGGGATATTTCTGTCATGCAGGGCCTCGGTGCTTCAGGTTGACTTCCTTAGACTTGATAATTCACTGATATTATGTAAATGTTGTTTTTATTTTTATGATTTTTTATTTTTTATTTCACATATCAATTCCAGTTCCCTCTCCCTCCCTCCCTCCCTCTTTCCCTCTCACTCATCCTCCCATGCGCCCCGCCCATCCTGCCCTCCCATTCCCCCCCCCTCCACATGCACAGTGATGTCTTCCAGGTGGGTAATTTACATCTGTCAAGACATTTGATATTATTTAAATTTTACAAGAGAAAATTAAAATAGATTTGGATTTAGTCTCTGTTGCCTGAATTCATAAGAATAGTCAACCAAGTTGTACACTCATTTGAAAGTATTAATTTGGTTCAGACAGACTAGGCAGAAGAAGGAGCTTCTATTTAAACCCTCTATGATGGTCACCTCCCTATCTCTATCTCCTCCTAGACTTTGTATATCTTAAAGAATTGAGTTACTCAATTTTCTCTGAATAGTGCAGTTGCATCTGACACAGGATTCTGATGTCTATTGTTGTTTTGAAAAAACATTGTTGTATTTTTAATTTATCAGCATAATAAAAATAAGGTAAGACCATTTATTTAGGAACTAATGTAAAGTGATTATGTAGTCACAAAATGATAAGAAAAACTTTTTGAAGAGAGACTTCATAAAAGTCTATTTGATTTCTTGACTTTCAAATGTATATAATATAATCACATCCAAAATTCAAAAAAGCTATACTTGCAGGGCTCCGCTGTTCTTTCACTTTTTATTTAAAAGTAGGAAGCTATGATGCTGAAAGCTCGCATCACTCAATTTTATCTCTATACTTTTGTCTATGAATTACCAAGACCTCATTCTTTCAAAGTTGTCAGCACAAAATCAACCTTTAAATTTATCCTTTTTGCAAAGCTACTAGTAGCAGAAAGATGATTTCATAATTTTACTTATGTTCAATCAAATGTAAAGTCTCTCCATGTGATTACAGTAGATCAGACTTTCCCTTATAATGTTTGCTTTAAGAGAAATAATGTTGTATTTTGATCTTTGATTACAGGTTACAGCAGAAAATCACCAATACAGAAAATTCTACCAATACAATTGAAAGTCACTCATAAAATTGTGGTAGGAAAAATATTACTATGGTTCATCATAGAAAATAAAGAATACTCAGATAATTTAGAAAACATTGAAATGTGTTAATCTTTATTTTCATACACTATAAGTAATTGACTATAAAAGTTTTTTGATTGATGGAGTGACTATAACAAAATCATTAATATTCACATTTTAGAAAAATAACTAATAATCTCTGTTCAAAGGCTTATTAAAAATGTAATAAAATGTATTAAACCTTACTTACCAATATATAGAAAAAAATAAATTTTAGCTTAGCCTCAGTGCCAAACAAATTAAAAACCAACAGACTTTAAAAATTAAATGCAAACTTTCAGTACTGAATAACATTATTTAAATACCATTTTATTACGAATGACATTAGGAAGGAATGTACTTTTTGCTCATAAATACAAAAATGGTAAAACTTTCAGACCAGCTTAATAAAATGCAAATAACTATTTCAAATCATAAATCATGTATAGATAATAAATATTAACATGGTGGCTCATGTAATGTGGACAGAAGAAAATCCAATTGTCTTTTAAAATATGTCTACCTGTATTTTGCAAATGATTGACAGCTTAATGTACCTGATTAAGTAAGACATGTTCTGGAAGGACACAAATAGAAATGATGAGATTTCAGCAGGTAAGGGATTAAAATTAGAACCTACAAATGTTGCATTCAAAATATTTAAATCAAGTAACTGCCAATAGTACTAGTGAATTCTGAATGGCAAAGCAGCTGGTGTCATTCCAAGCTAGATAGCAATGCAGAAGACAAAAGGTGAAATGATTGTATGAAGTTCATAGTTTATAGTTTGTATTAAAAACAGAAGTAGTTGACTAAATTTAAGAATCAGTCATTCCCAACTTTAATCCCAACACTTTGGAGGTAAAGGTAAGCAGACCTCTGTGAGTTTGAGGCTATGCTGGTTTACAAATCAAGTTCTAGGCCAGCCAGAGCTATTACACAGAGAAACCAAGCCTCAAAAAGTTAGTTTTTCTTTAATTTCATGACTATAGTGATGTTGAAAATCAATAAAAATCTTAAAAAATACATACATGTCCATACACATGTCATTTTAAAGCAAGATATAAATATTAACAATGAGCACTGTCAATCGAGAAACCAAAACTGGATAATGAGAAATATTGCCAAATATATGGATATAGGGTAAAGAAAGCAGTAAAAAATTATTGGTTAGATTTGAACAAATACCTCTTGAGTCTAGAATATAAAGAAGGAGGTGTCCTTCAAGAAACAAAAAGCATCAAAAACATCAAGCAAAGTAGGTCAGGAAAGCACGTGCTCTTGGCACTTAAAAATCAAAAAGCTAAACATACAAACAAAGAAAGTATGTCAAAAGCTGCAAGAAAAACAGATCAAATAATATATAAGATGATGTAATAGAATAGCATATTGTTATTCAATAAAGACTCTAAATGCTTAGAGAGTTTACAAACTCTAAAAGCCCACAGATGCTATTTCAGACACAGCCACATTCAATCACAGTATATGAAGAAAGATATTCAAAGTAGTACCAAATTTAAACAGAGTGTGTCTACAAATCCAGCCCTACAGAAGAATCTTGAAGGAATTCTTTACTCTTAAAAGGTTAACTATATCCAATGAACTATGAGAAGTAAGTATTCTTAATCCAAAAACTCTCTCTCTCTCTCTCTCTCTCTCTCTCTCTCTCTCTCTCTCTCTCTCACTCACACACACACACACATGCATGCATAAATACATACAGTCATGCATATACCCACCAACCCCCCCACACACACACATACACATACACTACAATAACAAACACTACCATTGTCATTTCTCAAAATAAATGGTCTCAATTCCCCAGACTGGGTAAAGAACAGGATCCATCCTTCTAATGCAACCTTGAAACACACCTCAACATCAAGAATACTATACACCTCAGAGTAAAAGGAATGAAAAATATATCCCAAACAAGTGAACCTTAGAAGAAAGAAGAAATCTGTTGTAGTAATTTTAATATCTGACAAAATATACTACAAACCAAAACTGATATGAAGAGATAGAGAATGGCACTAAATACTCATAATAGAAAGTATTCACCAAGAAGACATTGTGATTCTTTTTTTTTACTTAATTTTTCATTTACATACATTTTAATATTCTTACATATTGATTTCAATTCCCTCTCCCTCCCATGCCCCCTTAGCCCCCTCCCATCCTATTCCACACCCAAACCACAGGCAAGGTAAACCCTTCCAGGAGAGATAATCAAAATCTGTCAAGTCATTTAGAGTGGTCTAGGCCCTCCCTCCTGTCTCTAACCTAAGGGAGTATCCCTTCTTGGGGAATGTGCTCTCAAAGTCCATTCATGCATTAGGATACATCCTGGTTCCACTGCCAGATGTTTCATAGACTGTCCAGGCCTTTTAACTGAGACCCATGTTGAGGGGTCTGAGTATATCCAATGCTGGTTTCCTAGCTATCAGTCTGGGAGTCAATGAGCACTTTCTTGTTCAGGTCAGCTGTCTCTGTGTAATTCTGTAGCCTGGTCTTGACCCCTTTTCTGGTCACTCCTCCCTCTCTGCAATTGGATTTCAACAGTTTGGGTCAGCTGTAGGTGTCTGCTGCTTTTTCCATCAGCTACTAGATGAGGGCTCTATGATGGCATATAAATTAGTTATCAATATCATTATCAGGGAAGGGCATTTAAGGTAGCCTCTCCACTGTTGCTCAGATTGTTAGTTGGGGTCATCTTTGTAGGTCTCTGAATATTTTTTAGGGTCAGTTTTCTCTTCAAACCTATAATGGCTCCATCTATTATGGTATCTTTTTTTGCTCTTCTCTAATCATGCCAAACTCAATCTTCCTGGTCCCACATGTTCTCCTCTCAACTTTCTCCTAACTCCCTCTCCATTCACTGCCCACCCCCCCAAGCTCCCGATATACTCAAGAGATCTTGTTCCTTTCCCCTTCTGTGAGGGACCTTATATGAAACTCTTAGGTTTCTCCTTGTATTCATCTTCTTTGGCATTGTCAATTATAACTGGTGATCCTTTGTTTTAACTCTAAAATCCATAAATAGTGAGTGCATACCATGTTCTTCTTTTTGTGACTGGATTACTTCACTCAGGATGGTTTCTTCAAGTTACATCAATTTGGCTGGGAATTTCAAGATTCTATTCTTTTTTTCCTTTTCCCCACTGAGTGGGAAAAAATGTGTAAATGTACCACATCGTCTAGTTATCTTTTACTTGAGGAGCATCTAGCTTGATTCCAGGTTCTTATTTTTTTAATTTTTATTTTACATTTCAATCCCAGTTCCCTATCCCTCCCTCTTACCCTCTCTCCCTCACTCCCATGCCTCCCTGACCACCCTCCTCTCCCATCCACCATCCACTCCACACATAGGGTGATGCCTTCCAGGAGGGGTCATCTAAATCTGTCAAGTCATTTGGAGCAGGGACTAGGACCTCTCTCCTGTCTCTAAGTTAAGGGGGTATCCCTCCATGGGAGGTGTGCCCCCAAAGTCTTTGTGCACCAGGAATACATCCTGTTTCCGCTGTCTGAAGTCCCTTAGACTGCTCAGGCCTTCTAGCTGAGACCCATATCCAGAGGATCTGAGCCAGTCCCATACTAGATTTCAAGCTATCAGTCTGGGAGCCCATTAGCTCCTCCTTGTTTAAGTCAGCTGTCTTTTGTGTTTCAGCTGCCAGGTCTCCTCCTCCCTCTCTGCATCTGGATTCGAGTTCAGCTCAGTGCTTAGTTGTGAGTGTTTGTTTCTGATCCTATCAGCTACTAGATGGCTCTATGATGGTAGATAAGATAGCTGTTTATCTCATTATCAGGGAGGACATTTATGGTAGCCTTTCCACTATTGCTCAAATTGGTACTTGGAATCAGTCTTGTAGGTCTCTGGACATTTCTCTAGGTTCAGGTTTATCTTCAAACTTATAATGGCTCCCTCTTTTATGGATTTGGAATTTTTATGGATTTGGTCTATTTTTCATAGTTCCCTCTCTACTCATTACCCCATCCCATTATCCATATGCTCTGGAGATCTTGTCCCTTCCCCCTTCTGTGAGGGACCTTATATGAATCTCCTAGAATCATCCTTGTATCCTAGTTTCCCTGGCAGTGTGAATTATAGGCTGGTGATCCTTTGATCTCTGTCTAAAATCCATATATGAGAAAGTACATACCGTGTTCCTCTTTTTGTCACTGGGTTACCTCATTCAGGATGGTTTCTTCAAGTTCCATCTACTTGCCTGCAAATTTCAAGATTCCATTGTGTTTTTCCCACAGAGTAGTATTCCATTGTGAAAAGGTGCCACAACTTCTTTATCCATTCTTCAGTTGAGGAGCATCTAGGTATCTTCCAGGTTCTTGCTATTACAAATAATGCTGCTATGAACATAATTGAGCATGTCTTTGTTGCATGGATGTGGATAATTTGGGTATATGCCTAAGAGGGGGATTGCTGGGTTTTATGGTAGACTGATTCCCATTTTCTGAGGAACCACCATACAGATCTCCAAAATGGCTGTACAAGTTTGCACTCCCACCAGCAGTAGAACAGTGTTCCCCTTTCTCCACATCCTATCCAGCATAAATTGTATTTGGTGTTTCTAATTTTAGCCATTCTGGCAGGAGTAAGATGGTATCTCAGAGTTGTTTTGATTTGCATTTCCCTGATAGCTAAGGTTGTTGAACACTTTCTTAAGTGTTTTTCAGCCTTTTTGATTTCCTCTATTGAGAGTTTTCTCTTCAGTTCTGTAACCCATTTTTGATAGGTTTATTTGGTGTTTTATTGACTAGTTTCTTGAGTTCTTTGTATATTTTGGAGATCAGCCCTCAGTCAGATGTAGGATTGATGAAGGTCCATTCTCAGTCTGTGGGCTGCAGTTTGGTCTTGTAGACTGTGTCCTTTGCTTTATAGAAGCTTCTAAGTTTGAGGAGGTTCCATTTATTAATTGTAAATCTCAGTGTCTGTGCTAACAAATCATTCAAGGGTATTTCTCACTTTCTCTTCTAAAATGTTCAGTGTGGCTAGATTTTGCTCTTCGATAGATAGGATAAACATAGTAAAAATGTCAATCTTGCAAAATCATTCTACAGATTCAATGCAATACCCATTAAAATACCAGCACAGTTCTTCACTGACCTTGAAATGATAATACTCAATTTATATGGAAAAACAAAAGATCCAGGATAGCCAATACAACCCTATACAATAAAGAAATTACAGGAGGCATCAACATCCCTTAGTGCAAGTTGTACTATAGAGCTATAGTCCTGAAAACAGGTTGGTAATGGCACAAAAATAGACAGGTAGACCAATGGAATATGATGGAAAATCCTGATATTAACCCACAAACCTACAAACATCTGATTTTTGACAAAACAGCTGAAATTACACAATGGAAGGAGGAAAGTAACTTCAATAAATGGTTCTGGCACAACTGGATGATGGTGCATAGAATACTTCAGATAGACCCATGTCTATTGCCATGCACAAAACTTAAGTCGAGATGGCTCAAAGACCTCAACATATATCTAGCTACATTGACATTGTGATTCTTAATATCTACTCACCAAACATAATAACATCCAAAGGCATACACGAAACACTACTACAGTTTAAATAATATATAGACTCCCATACACTGATAGTGGTGACTCTAATAACATACTCTCACCAATATAAAGGTATGTATACATAGAATAAAGAAAAAAATATGCTGAGAATAACTGATATCATAAACTAAATTCCCCTAATAGATATTTATGGAACATTTACCCAAACACAAAATAAAATACCTTCTTTTCAGTAGCTCACAGAAATTTCTCCAAAACTGACCACATTGTCATATACAAAGAAGACTCAATAGATAATAAGAACATAGAAATAACACCCTGAATCCTATCTGACTACCACAAATTAAAACTGAATATAAACAATGACAGGAATAAAAGAAAATGTACAAACTCATAGAAACTACTGAATAAAAATTAGGTTAAGAAAAGTTTTAGAAAGAAATTCAATTGTTCTGGAATTGAGTGAAAATGAAAACACAACATAACCAAACTACAGGAGACAATGAAGGCAGCACTAAGAGGCAAATTTTAAGTACTAACTGCTACATAAAGAAATTGGGAAGATCTCATACTAGCAACCTAACAGCACCCTGGAAAGCTGTAGAACAACAGCAAGCAAAGGTAGAAAGAAGAAAAGAAATCACACTCAAAATGAGTAAATGAGAAGAAATAGTCAAGCACAAGGTTGAAATCAGTTAAAAAGAAAAACAAGTATCAACAACAACAACAACAACAACAACAAAAATGTAAATAAAAAGTATCAATGAAACAAAGAACTGGTTCTATGATAAAATTAATAAGATGAGCTAACACCCCACAAAAACCCTCAAGTCAGAAAGAGAAGATCCAAACTAAAAAGTATGAATTGAAAGTGAAGATATAACAAGACTCAAAGGAAATGCAGAGAATCGTAAATTGTTTTATGACAAATTTCAAAAACCTATTGCACTACATTGGAAAATCTGAAATAACTGGCTAATTCTTAAAATATACCACTTAACAAAATTAACTTAAATCAATTTCATATAAACAATTTATATAAACCTATCATCTCAAGTGAAATAGTACAAGTGGCAATTAAAAGTCTACAAAGAAATAAATGGATAATAGTAAATCAAATAAATAAAACAATATCAGATGGCTTTAACATGAAATTTTACCAACTTTAATAAAAGTTGATGCTAGTGCTCCTTAAATTATTTCACAAATTAGAAACAAAATGAACAAAGCTCCTTTCATTTAGGAGGCCACAGTTACCCTAATACCCAAGCTACAGAAAGACCCATCAAAGAAAGAGAATTAAAGACCAATTTACCTTATGAAAATATGTGTAAAAATTCTCAATATAATACTTTAAATCAAAATCTAAGAACACAAAATGATTAACTACCACAATCAAGTGGGCTTCCTCCCAGAGATGCAAGGATGATTGAAAATACATAAATTGATAACTGTAATCTACCTTATTAATAATCTGACAGACAAAAACAACATGACCATCTCACTAGATGCATAAAAGGGACTTTGAAAACATCCCACACCCATTTATGAGAAAAAGCCATGCATAGGTTAGAGATACAAGGGACATACATCAACATAAAATGGCAATTTACAGCAAGCCCATAGCCTATCATAAATGGAGAGTTACACAAAGAAATAACACTTATATCAGGAACACGATAAGGTTGCCCATACTCTTCGTACAGCTTCATTAGAGTACTTGAGATTTTCGCTAGAGCAATAAGACAACTGAAATAGATCAAAGGGATACATACTGGAAAGGAAGAAATAAAATGGATCTTTATTTACAAATGATATTATAACATGCACAAGTGATCCTAAAAATTCCACCTGGAAACTACTACAACTGATGAACACATTCAACAAAGTCGCTGAATAAAAAGTTAATCAGTAGCCATCCAAACACAAATGACAAATGGACTGAAAAAGAAGTGAAGGAAGCAACATCATTCAGAACTGCCTTAAAACAATACAAATTATCTTGGGGTAATTCAAACCAAGAAAATGAACGGCTTGTATGATAAAGTCTTAAAGACATTGAAGAAATAAATTGAATTATGTATCAGACGATGGAAAGATCTCCAACATTCATAGACAGGAAAGATTAACACAATAAAAAGGAACATCTTTACAGAAGTAATTTACAAATTCAATGTAATCCCCATCAAAATTTCAGCATATTTCTTCCAGATCTTGAAAGTACAATTTCAGCTAAACATGAAAATACAAAAACCCAGGACTATTAAAACAATATTTAATAAACAAATAACTGTAGTTGTACTTTAGATCACTATCCCTTACCTCAAATGTACTACAGAAGCATAGTAATAAAAAGCACAGGATATAGAAAAAAACAGACTGGTCAATAGACTATAAATGAAGATCAGACATAAATCCACATACCTATGGATATCTAATTTTTAATAAAGAGGCCAGATATACACACTGAATAAAACACAGCATCTTTAACAAACAGTACTATTCAAACTGAATGTCTGCTCATAGAAAAATGCAAATAGATCCATACTTATCTCCTTGTACAAAACTTAACTCCAATACCTTGGATCTACAACAGTGTTTTGTTTGCAAGGAATGTTATTGTAATGGGAACTCCAGCTCCAGGAAATCCATCACCCTTTTCTGACCTCTTTGGGCATTGCACTGATGTCATTAAACCCTTACACAGAAACAAAACAAAGCAAAAAAAAAATCTATATTTCAGTAAAAGGAAAATAAAAATGTGGAGAGAAAGTTCATTATGCCTTCAAGGATTCCAGAACCATACAAAAAGTAAATTGGAATAAAAAATGAAACTGTGGATTATGCCTACCAGAGAGTACACAGAGACAGTTGGCACATGATCATCCATTGAGCATTCTTTGTGGTTAACTGACTTCTGTTTAATGTGCAAACTGTAATTTTAGGTGTGTAAATGGAGGTTTGATAAAATAATACAGAACTGTTCAGAATTAAAAGCTGAACTTACCAAAAGAACATCCTATAATGTAAAGAATTGTATCAACTCATTACAAGGTCTTGGGAAATTATCTCACCACATATGAGAAGTCAGGAGAACTGAATGGAAATTCTAAATAGGGATTTTAAAACTATAAAGCTTTTAAACACAGATATATATATATATTATTGGTGGTAGGGTGGATCTTACTATCAAAACAATGAGTGTACAAAAAAGACTAAATTACATTATAAATTAAATGCAGACCAAAGCTTCAAACAAGGGAACCAATTCAGGGTGAACAATTGCTGAAGAGGTTAAGCAAGTGGTTTTATGAGTAAGCTGAAGGAAAATGTCATAGGTCCAATTTTAGATTTGTCAACATCATGGTGTGGGAGTGTGTTGGGTAGATCTGAGAAATCATGGTCACAATCCATGGCAGAATGTCAAACTCCATTTATACAAATTTGCAATATGTTAGAGCTTCACTTTCAGAGGATCCATTAGATGAGGACAAAATATAAAATGTCTTCAACTTGATATTTTTAGTAACTATAGTACTCACAAATTTTAAATTTCAAAGATGAAACACATATACTTCTACATAAAATGAATATAGTTATTACTAATTTAAGTCTATAACTGAGTAAGGTTCTCTTTTAGTATTTGCAATTTTTGAAAGACTAATTCTACTTCATTATAAAGATAGAGAATAAAATAAAACAATCAATAGAAATATTTAAAAGAGCCTGTAAAATCAGAGTGAATAAATAGTACAGATAGGATTGTAGCTGAGAGTAGGCAGATTTGGCTGATGATTTATATGTAATAAGCTAATTTTATGGCAAAATTCTTTGTATTTTCTTTTGAATGAAAATGTTCATTGGATGAAAATGATGAGTGCAAAGAAGCAATAATCACAGTAAAATCAACCCTTACCCTTCAGTCAACAATATTTGTTCTCATAAAAAATGTCAGGAAGTTGAGGTCATATTCAATTGCTTGGTACTCCAATGAAAAAAGTTATCATTGAAAATTATTTAAAATATTATGTTTTGTATGAAAGATTGGCCACACCAAGTTTGTATTATAGCTATAAAGAGGAAGTAAAAATCCATTCAGTTAATAAGAAACCAGACCAATAATGCCACAGATATACATTTCTGGGTTCAGAGAAATTCTCAAGTTCATTAACTTGGCATCAAGAATATTGTTCCTCTGTGTGTTCCAAACACAAACACAAAAATTAAATGCATTTTTAATCACAAAAATTATGGAAGATGCTGTTTTATAGTCAAAATTTTATTCTCTCCTATAGCAAAGATACAACAATGAGGAGACAAATACAGATGAAATTGATTTCTTCATTAGGTTATTACTTCCCTATGATGTACCAAAGAGACCTAGGGATGCACTTATGCATATTAAAAGATCAGTGAAGAATAACTGTGCAAGACAGAAAGCAGACATAGTCAGATTTAAACATCAATTTGGTGCAATGACATTATGAGGGTAATTAAGGTGTAGAAAGCCAATGAATCAGTTTTTAAGAACACATCATACAGCATTTTTATAGTGTAAAATTCACACTGATGCAAAGAAAAATGTAATTATATAGAGAGTAAATACATTTTGCACATTAAATTTGTGATATCAGACTTCAACTTTTTTTTGTTTTTTTTCCTAAGACCTCCATTTGCATAAACACTCTGGTTTTGTTTCAACTATTATATGTGGGATCTCTACTATATCTGTACTTTTCACATATTACATGATATGAACCTAGTCAAAACAACTGCGAAGCGGGTATTTCATGTTCCTAGTTTAGGAATGTCTTGATAGACAGTTTACCTATATCCCATAATATCACATTTCAATGTAACACTCAAACAGATCTGCTCTATTCCATTTTGCAACCTTTCCTGTTTTTAGCTGTGCATTATGAAAGTGCATTAGCTACTTTCCAGAATATTGGAAATAGGTAATTAGCATCACCTCCAGAAATTCAAATTTCAATATAGTTTATTATTTTTATTCTACAAGTACTCCTCTTCACACAACTATGTTCACATCTGTGTAACAAATTATTTTTTAATATATATATGTATATGTGTTTATAATATATATTTATGTAGCTATATTTATAAGTTAGTGTATTATGGAGGGCAGAACTCATAAGGTATATAATTAATATGGATTTTTAAACGGAAATTCTGTTCTTTATTTTCTTTCACTTAGTAAAATTTATTTACTTTCTCTACTGGTTAATATGATAATTATCTGAATTTGGCTTCTAGATTCAAAAAACAGACACCAAGTTTGATAAATGAAATATCTACCATAGTCATTCAGCTGAAATGAATGAGTTCTAACATATCACTAAATGTTATGTAGTATGAGATAGTGTGGGTGCAAAGGTAACTGGTTTGTTCAGATCCATGACAGTTGGAAGCTTTCCTCTGTCTTGCCTGGTTTCACTGAACCTGTAACTTTCCCACCTACCAATCTCCACAGCCACTTACTAAATATTCATACTGAGGCTAAATATCAATTATAATTGTTTGGCTAATGTCTCAGGCACTTTACTAATTAGCTATCACAATTAAATTAACCCATTTTTATTATTTTATATTTTATCACAAGGCTCGTGGTTTGTTATCTCATACCTTGCTTCTCTAGTGACTACATGGCATCTCTTTGACTCAGTCTTCTTTCTTTCCCTATCTCTGTTTGAGTTGCCTCCTGGCTCTATCCTGCTTAGCCATTGATCAATCAGCTTTATTTATCAACCAATAAGAGTAACATGTATTCCCAGCATATAGATAGACATTCCGCATCACATGACCTCACATCCACCACTCTGAGTTACAAAGTTGGAGAATGAGCAACATTCAGATTCATATTCAGAAGCAAGACTAATCATTCATGTTGTGTAGGAGCTGATATTAGGAAACAGGGACCCTGGCATAAACACATCAGGAAAAGATTCTACATGAATCTCAGCATCTTTTAATTAGCTAAGTAACTGAGCCGTGCAGGTCATTCACGTATCAGCATAGGTCAACTGAGCCAGGAGTTCAATTAGCTTTCCATAACATCAGCCAGAATTAACCTTTCCATGGCACTGAGTCCTTTATTCATTCTTCTACCCCTTGCAAAACCTTGATACATTTGTTGAAGTATATCTTACATTGTTTGAGAACATGATTATTCTTACTTGCTGAAGTACTAAGATTTCCTACACCCATTGTATTCTGGTTAATTCTTTAGTCACTAATTTGAAAGAATTGGCATTATTTAAAACTCTTATATATTAATTTATTACAATTTTATATTTAAAATTTTCATGGGCAACCAAGTAAATTTTGTATAAGTAGTACTTTTATTTTTCCTCTGTTTAATAATTTTTATCTGTTTGGTGTATTTTCTTAAGTATATTCATTCTTAGTGTCTATGCAATGATGACAGTCTTATAAAGTATATTTACCCCACATAATAATTAAAAATTACTGTAGATATGTGATAATTATTAAAAGTAATATTTACTGAGATCTATTTGCTCACCAGAATGCTTTTGACTCCTAAATCTGTTTCTTACTTAGTAATTTGATCATTTGAAAATAACAGTATGTCAAGCTTTTCAAAATGTTTAAGATTGCAAATTGAGGTTAAAATAGCTAGTTTTAAAAATATAAATTTGTAATAGATTAGTATTTAAAAATCTTAAAATTTTTAGTTTGCATTTTATGCTATTTGTGTTAGCAAAATAAAGAATTATTTTCATTAATAATCTATAGCAGACTTGTCAGTACTGAAATATAATTAAGCTGTGTTACTCACTTATTTCAGGGAATTATTATTATTTTATCAAGGAAGTTGACTTCAAATATTTAATTAAGGCAGATATTTTAACTCCATTTTTATGCTCATATGAGATTTTGGCTAAAATATCCTTATTTTCAAAACAATAATAGGTAAAAATATTGAAACAATTAGAATGAAGAAAATTAATACTAGATCTAGGAAATATCCAAAGCTTGGATTAATGTTGCCATTGAAGTATAAATGGCAAGACATCTCTCTTATTGAGTGAGACTTTACTCCAAGTAGAGAGCTGTGGTTATCATCAAGATATAAATGTTACTGTTGTACACTGAGAGTTAACATGCCATGTTGTGCTTTGTTGTGGCTCATAAGTTTCACAGCTGGTTAGGACTTTCACAGGGAAGTTAGCACAGTGCCTTCTGGTACTACAAAACCTAGACGTTAAGATGAATACTTTAAGGTCCTTACATCCACAGGTCTTATGTCCAAAAGTCATGGCATCTTCAGGAACAGGAAGTTACCTCCAACCTCTCAGAAGCTACCAAGGTGCATAGCAACAGTTTATAATGTTTGAGGAGTCTCATGGACTCTGCTTACCAACAATGAAAGGGAATTCTCATAATAGATATTAGATTTTTGTTAAATCGTATGGGGATTTTTGGGGAGTCTTGTCTGCCCACATAAGATAACTTTATTTGAAATGTATGTGCATATATCTATGGCTATGTTTATATGATTGTATACATTGTAGCCTGTTCTATCGTTGTGCAATTCAGTTAAATAAATCATGTGATTCCTTATAGCTTTTTTAGACCTTCTTCATGTTGATTTACTTATTGCCTATCCTTTCCTTCTCTCTTGACAAACCACCGTAAACTCAATAAGCCCCCACCCATTTTACATATTTAGCTATTCTAAATAACTTGTTTCCTTCTCAACTTCTGTCTAGTGGTCCATTTTTATGTTTTTTTTTTTTTTCTTTTACTTCTCTGTCTGGTTTCTGTGGTTACTTCAGGTATTGCACTCACATCTGAACATTTTGCTGAGAACAACAACAAAAATTACTCTGATGATATAATCAAATTTTGAAATGTGTATGCTAGTTTTGATTTTAAATATAAAATTTAAAGATTTTCTGCATGGGATATCTTTCCATTTTCTGGTATCTTCCTTAATTTCTTTCTTTAAAGACTCAAAATTCTTATTATATAGGTCTTTCACTTAGCATTACCCTAAGTCATTTTATGTTGTTTTTGGTTATTAAAAGAGGTGAAGTTTCTCTGATTTATTTCTCAGCCCCTTTATCGTCTGTATATAGTAGGGCTACTGAATGTTTTGAGTTGAGTTTGTATCCCGCCACTTGGTTGAAGGTGTTTATCAGCTGTAGGAGTTTTCTGGTAGGGTTTCTTTGGGACATTTATAAAAACTACCATATCACCTGAAAATAGTGTAAGTTTGACTTCTTCCTTTCCAATTTGTATCCCTGTGATCTCTCTTTGTCTTGTCGCTCTAGACAATATTGAAGAGATATGGAGAGTGGACAGCCTGGCTGTGTTCCTGATTTTAGAGAAATCACATTAAATTTCTCTCCATTCAGTATGATGTTGGTTGTTGGTTTGCTGTATATTGCTTTTATTATGTTTAGGTATGTTCCTGTTATTGCTGATCTCTCCAATAACTTAATAATGAAGGGATGTTGAATTTCGTCAAAGGCTTTCTCAGCACATAGTAAAATGATCATGTGGTTTTTCTTTCTCATTTTGTTTATATGGTGGATTACACTGATGGATTTTCATATGCTGAACCATCCTTGTATCCCTGGAATAAAGCCTACTTAGTCATGGTGGATGATTTCTCTGATGTGTTCTTAGATTCTTTTATTTGCCAGTATTTTATTGAGTGTTTTTGCATCAATGTTCAGGAGGGACAATGGTCTATAGTTCTCTTTCTTATTTGTGTCTTTTCGTGGCTTGGGTACTAAGATTATTGTAGCCATGTAAAAAGAGTTTGGCAATGACTTTTCTGCTTCTATTGTGTGGTACACTTTGAGGAGTATGGTATTAGCTGTTTTCTTAAATTTCTTCTGCACTGAAACATCTTGCCCTGCTTCTATTTCATTAAGGGTTACAAGTGTATTTAAACTGCTTATCTGTTCTTGATTTAATTTTGGTAGGTGATATCTATCCAGAATACTATCCACTTCATTATCTTGGATAAGTAGGATCAACATAGTAAAAATGGCAATCTTGCCAAAAAGCAATCTACAGATTCAATGCAATATTGAATTCCCAGAACTATTTCTAACAGACCTTAAGGAAAAATAATCAACTTTATATGGAAAAACAAAAGAACCAGGATAGCCAAAACAACCCTGTACAATAAAAGAACTTAATGAAGCATCCTCATCCATGATTTCAAGCTCTTTTATAAAGCTATAGTCCTGAAAACTAGACAGGAAGACCAATGGAATTGAAATAAAAACCCCGATATTAATGCACACACCTGCAAACACCTGATTTTTGACAAAGAAACTAAAATTATACAATGGAAAAAAAACATCTTTAACAAATGGTGCTGGCATAGCTGGGCGCTGGTGTGTAAAAGACTGTAGATAGATCCATATCTATCACCATGGGCAAATCTTAAGTCCAAAGGATCAAAGACCTCAACATAAATACAGACACACTAATCTCTTAGAGTGAAAGTGAGAGGTCCCTTTGAACAAATTAGTACAGTAGACTGCTTCCTGAACATAACACCAAAAGCATAGACACTGAGTTCAACACTAAATAAACGGGACCTCCTGAAATTGAAAAATTTCTATAAGGCAAAGGACATAGTCAACAAGACAAAATAACAGCCCACAGAATGGGAAAAGATATTGGTCAATCCCACATTTGACCACTTCTTTCCAATATATACAAACAACTCAAGAAACTAGTTACCAAAGCACCATATAATCAAATAAAAAAGTGGAATACAGAACTAAATTGAGAGAATTCCCAATTGAGGAATCTCAAATGGCTGAAAGACATTTAAGAGCATGCTCAGCATCCTTAGCCATCAGAGAAATATAAATCAAACCAAATCTGAGATACCATTGTATTCCTATCAGAATAGCTAAAATCAAAAACACCAAAGACAGTTTATGCTGGAGAGGAAGTAGAGAAAGGGATACACTCCTCCACTGTTGGTGGGAATACAAATTCATACAGCTACTTTGGAAATCAGTATGGCAGTTTCTCAGGAAAATTAGAGTCAGTCTACCTCAAGATCCAGTAATTCCCCTCTTAGGCATATACCCAAAAAATGCACATTCATACAACAAGGACATCTGTTCAACTATGTTCATAGCAACATTATTCGTAATAGAATGTGGAAGCAACTTAAATGCCCCTCAATTAAAGAATGGATAGAGAAAATGTGGTACATTTACACAATGGACTACTGCTCACCAGAAAAAAAAAGGAATCTTGAAATTCATAGGCAAATTGATGGAACTAGAAGAAACCATTCTGAGTGAGATAACCCAGTCACAAAAAGAAAAACACGGTATGTACTCACCCATACTTAGTTTTTAGATATTGAGCAAAGTATTTCCATTCTACAATTCATAATGCCAGAAAAGCTGGGAACAAGGAAGACCCTAAGAGAGAAAAATATGGTCCTCTGGAGAAGGGGAAATGGACAAGATCTCCCAAGAAAATTTAGGGCATGGGGAATGGGGAGAGGGAGTTAGGAGGAAGATTAGGGGAGAAGTAAGCATGACAGAGCAGGAAGATTGAGTCAGAGAAAGAATAGAGGAGATCAAGGAAAGAGATACCATAATAGAGGAAGCCATTCCAGATTTTAAGAGAAATCCAGCACTAGGAGAATGTCCAGAGATCTACAAGGATGACCCCAACTAACAATATAAGAAATAGTCCCAATGAGGAGATTGACAACTACCTTGTATGCCATCTTAGAGCCTTCAAACAGTAGCTGATGAAAGCAGAAGCAGTCTCCTAAGGCTAAATACTGAGTCTGAGTCAAAGTCTTGGAATCCAGTTGCAGACAGGGACAAGTGATGACCAAAAAGGTCAAAACCTGGCTGGAAAAATGCACAGACATTATTGACTTCAAAAAGCAGGTGCACATTTACTCTAGGCTGATAGCTGGGAAACCCAGATTCCCTGAATGTGGTGTTAGTTGGGAGGACTATGCAGTCTAGGGGCACTGTAGTAGTGAATCAGTATTTATCCCTAGTATATTAATGGACTTTGGGAGCCCATTCCACATGGAGGGATGCTCACTCAGACTAGACACATAGGGAAGGGCCTGACCCCTGACAGTCTTTGAGGACTCCCCATGGAAGGCCTCGCCCACCCTGGGGATCAGAGGATCAAAATGGGGATAGGGTGGGGGTTGTTGTAGGGGGGAACAGGGGAGGACAGGAGGATATAGGAACTGGGATTGATTTGTAATACAAGCTTATTTCAAATTTAATATATGTATATCACCCAAGGGGGATAGTAATAAGATTTTCTGCACAGTTTTCCATCTCTCCAGCCCAATAAGGGTAATGCTTTTAGCATTTTCTATGGTGGTTAAGAAAGTGTCACAGGGTCTCTCTTGTCATCCTGAAAATTCTGCTTCTCGTAAGTTGAAATAAGAGTTTATAAAACTTGAAGAAACCATCCTGAATGAGGTAACCCAGTCACAGAAAGAGGAACATAGTATGTACTCACTCATATATGAATTTTAGACATAGAGCAAAGATCACCAGCCTATAATTCTCACCACCAGAAGAATTAGGATACAAGGTGTATTCTAAGAGATTCATATATGGTCCCTCACAAAAGGGGGAAGGGACAAGTCTCCCAGAGCACATGGGAAGTGGGGGGGCAGTGAATGAAGAGAGAAATAGGAGAAAGAGAAAGGGAAGAGAAGATAGCACGTGCACGTGGTTCCAGGAAAGTCACACCTTATAAGCTATCAGGAAGTGTTACAAAACGGTGCCTTGGTGAAAGAATCAACCAATTGGGTTGGGCAAACACATGGACAAGAAAAATACTCTATAGATAAGCTATTTCTTCCAGAGAGATAGATTATATTAAAATGTCTGGATAAAATGTAAATCAACACAATGTTTCTTTTGGGCCATGGTTCACTCCCTCCTTGGGGATTTGCTCTCCTCTTCTCAGCAATAAACTACCCATCTTCTGCACTATACTCTATGTCTAAAATTCAATGTTGGTCAGAGGATGAGAAGCCAGGGTTGTGTGACAGGGGAAGAGAAAGATCCTAGTGACAGTCATCAGTACCATATGAATCATTTTCCCAGCTGTAAACAGTAATCACTCCCCAAACACTTTATATATAAAGGTAAGAACATTATATTTGAATGTAACTGTTGGATGTACTTATGTACACTAATATTCCAGATACCTGAAACTGAAGTAAGATCAGTGAGCGAAGCCATAAGCCCACCTATAGCTCCATTGTCCTTGGCATACAGACCTACTATTCATATAAACCCAAAGGAAGTCAAAGGCAAGAACCTACAGTAGCCACAGACTGGGCAATGCTTATCTAGAACCCCATTGCTACAAAAAACATTTGGCAGAATTACTTGTGATGCTGAAATTCCAATTTTATCCTGTCAATCATAAATATTCTCTAGAATATACATTAAAATATTCTGTCTCCAGTCAACACATATTTTAATAGACAAACCCTTTCTCATCATACTTTCTTGTTGTAATCTGTAAAATGACAGATTACTTAAAAGATAGGAAGAATTTTGAAATAAATTACCAGAATTGGTGATGAATTCAAACAATGCTGTAAACTTCCATGAGTTCTATGTGAAGCTAATCCAGCTATCTGAATATTGTGTTTTATTCAACATATGTATTAACCTGAGAATTCCACCACACTCACTCATGCACTATTCCATGAAAATTTTCTGAAAAAAAAGAGTATGATTGAAAAATAATTATCTGGAAGCTCAAATTATGTTTGCACCTACAAAATAAGGTATGAATTTGACTGTCTTTATCTGTCAAATCACTGGCTTGCTTTGACTTTCAAAGACCCAACAGAAGATGTAAGAAATTGTTATATATTATTTTTATCAGTTATGTAGCAACAATTTATTTTTATCCCACAGTTCTTCTGAAAACTGCTGATAGGTGTAATTTAAAAACAGTATACTGAAAGAATGCAGAGATAAATATGAATGCTGATCTTCCTTTTGATTTTACAGTCTCCACAATTCTTCTCTTTATAAATACGTCTTCTCAGAATACACTATTCAAACAAGAATTATATTTGTACTCTTCCAAAGATATGTTTTCTCTCTGACATGTCTGCTGATGCCTTCTGGACTGTGATTTACAAGTCACTTTTGAAGAGTGAATTTTTCAAGTATATAAATCAAGTCTCTATGAATAATGAAATTATTAATTTCCTGAAAAGTATTTTAAGAGCTTCCACATAAAGCATCCAATATATGCTGTAAGATAATAGAATACTCAAATAAGGCACTTTCTATTCACATGTAGTCTTTTTGATGAAATATTGTAAAATAAGGAAAAACCATGAAATAAAAAAATGTTGGTTTTTGAGGGTAGAAGAAAAGTTAGGAACAGCAAGCTTACAAAGTATTACATGGGGTCAGAAGTTAATCTGAAACTCAGAGAAGAAATAATATTTCCGTTGTGGAAGAAAAACATTCAAAGACATAAACATGCAAATACCCAGGAAATGGGAAAATGTGTATATTGAAATGGATAAGACTGATAAGAAGCCTCTAGCAATAATACTGATAAGAAGCCTGTAGCACATAGCACTGGGTATAGGTGGACAAATGCTAGGAGAAGCCTTTTCAAAATCACACAGTTGTGGTCTTATGCTTCTATAAAAGAAATAGCAGTCTAAAATAAGGCACATTTAGAAAAAAATAACTGTCTTTAGCTTGAAAAACTTTGAGGTAAGACAATTTTGTGTGAGGTCTTTTCTTATCTCAGAAGCTAGAGTTAAGAAAATATGAAAAATTAGAAGTATGAGAATGGGCAAACTAAAACATAGCCCTGTGAGTTGTTAAATGGAAAAGCACTAGCTGAATTTTCTCTTAACAGATTGGGTGAATAGAATTAAGGGGAATCAAGGGTTGAAAGGAAACCAACCTCTCTAGATTTTTCCCAGCAAAGAGGAGTGAAACAGTTAATTACAGTGATAAATTTGTTGTAAATCAATTTGGAATGAAATATATTAATTTCACTGTTGCATTTGATCATCTTGGGCTGAGACAAATCATGCCACAGAAGAAAGAATAGGTACCATGTTAGAGCAGAAATGGTAAATTCAGGGCATGTCTCTATCATTGGGAGAGTCAAATTTGCTAAGAAATCTTTTCTAGGAAAAAATTAAAAGAAATGAGAGATTTTAAAAATGACCAGAAATGGTAAAAGAAAAGGAGAGAAGTTCATAAAAAGAACTCAATAGCTGTTTTTTAAGTCAGGTATGTATATTTACCCAATGTACTATACTTTCTCTCATATGATGCTTAAATGATTTTAAAAGTAATCATATTTTTTTAAATACAAAATTTCACTTCAGGAGCACCAGAGAAGAAAGCTTGCTAAACATTACTTGGTCAACCATAAATAAAAAGTACCTGAGATTGTCCTCACCCCTGTACTCTTACAAAATGATGGAAAACATCCTGAACCAAGATGTATCTTTTCCAGTCCCTAATTGACTGTTTGAGGCAGTATTAGAAGATTAGAAACTAGAAAATGCATCTTAAGTTCATAGAACTTTCGTGGTGCACTGTACACATCTTATAAACCTCACATCCTCCAATAGTTATGTAGAAACATAAACAAAAAGATACCATGTGGAAATAACAATCCTTGGTACACTAGGACTTTCAGCAACTGAACAAAGTTTCTTAAAGCCGTGGCAAGAAAACAGATTAGAGTTTTAAAGACTAGCAGAAACACGGTGCTCTTAACATTGAATTTACAGGATTTGGCTCAACAGAGGTTTAATCTCAGGCAAACAGCTTGCTACATTTTAGTTAATACCCTTGGGTGGAAACTAATTTTACTGTTGATTAGTTACTACATATTTGAGCTTGTACCACCAAGAGAAGAGGCAAAGTATGAACCAGTATTTTTCTCACCTTAGTAATCATTTAGTAGTGAGTGGCAGGTATATACATAGATAGATTCTTAGAAAATTTAATTCTTTCAAAAAATGCAAAGTTAAAATCCCTTAAAGACTCACTTATTTCAGTGTTGATTAAAGAAAAAATAGTCTTTTAATATTATGTTAGGTACTCAGGATTAAAATTAAATCTCATCTCTAAGGATAAATTTACTATATTTTTGTAAATTGTAGGACATAAAACTATAACCCCAAATTAGTAGATTTCCCTTTTCTTTCCCCACTTTGATTTTTTATGCTTCCTTTCAAATTGTGATCTCTGACCAGATGAAGTGTAATCTGTACCAGTAAATAGTCAGTATCCTCCACATGATATGTCATGCACTGAGGAAATGTGGCTTCTCAATGAGATCTTTGATACTGCTTTTTAAAATTCTAAGTGTTTGTTTAAAAAAAAATCATAAAAGAGAAATGTTACAACTAGTGACTTCTATAAAAATTAATGTTTCAATGTTGATTTAATTTCAGCTCATTTTCTCTGTAGTACAGATTTAGGGTTGTGCATGTTAATAATATTATACACTGTCACTTTAATATTCATCCATATGCCTATCTAAAGCTACTGTTTATTATTTCTCAAAGCAAAATACTTCACAGTTCTTTTTCAATGCGTGACACCGAGCCACTAAAACTCTTTTTTAAGATTGTCATCAGACCTGTACCATTTTTAATATAATTGCATAAAATATTAGTGTCTACATTGATTTAAGGAGTCAAATAGAATTTAAAAACAAAAACCAAAACATGTTTACCTTGTTTAGAGCTAGGAAGAACATCTAGTTACATAACACTTGTATATATTAAAAAACAACATAAATGTGAAATTTTAATGAAGAGAGTAAGGTGGCAAATGGGAGGGTTTAAAAGTAAAAAAGAGGAAATGGAAATGATGTAATTATGTTATAACTTCACAAACAGAAATACTTTTAAATGTGAAAATTTTAAAAACTTTTGCTACTTTGTTCAGACAATATTAGAAAAGTTAACAATCAAAATGTAGCCAAGCCTGGACTTAAACAGATCATATGACATCCTATGTAGCTATGAGAAATAAACTATGTTCATATAAAATGCATCAGGATTTCAAATCCTCTTATATTCAGAGGTATTCCCAAGGTATTGTCTACAACTTACTCATAATACCTCAAGAAAAAAACATTAAGTAAATTAGAATAAATCATATTAAAGATTTGATTGTTCACTGAGTATGGGCACTTGAAGAAATTCATAGACAATTCCCCATACAAAACACACATACACATGACTCTCTAATCCTCCATGACTTAACAGTACAGAGGTGCTTAGCTGGTTTTTGACTTCACATCTGCATCTCCAACAATTCACATTTTATTATTACAAATCAAAGAGAACTAAAAATGTTTAAGTGATATTTTAATAAAACTGTTTTCCCCAATGAAATTGAAAACAATAAAAACAAGACTATAAATAGGAGTTAAAACTATTTTACAAATTTTTTACAACTATTTTTTTAAGATTTATTTATTTAAATACAGTGTTCTGCCTGCTTGCATGCCTTAAGGCAGACAAGTGCACCACATCTTACAGATGGTTGAGAGCCATCATATAGTTGCAGGGAACTGAATTCAGAGCCTCCGGAAGAGAGCCAGTGCTCTTAACCTCTGAGCCACCTCTCAATTCCCCAACTATATTAAAGCTTAGTTTTATTTAAGTATATTACTTATGTTATTATATTTAATAATTTATTAAAAGTAATAAAAGCCTCCTTATACATTTTATGGTAAATGTTCTACTAAGTTTTGTACCAAATAGAGGTAAAAAATAAAATTCACTTTGGTGATGAATAATGCCATGGGTCAAGATAGCATAAAGGATTGAATAGCTACATGTCATCAATTTGTGAGAATTATAAAAATGAAATTAAAATTGGCATTTTAAGGGTATCACTTGATTACTTCATGTTCCTCTGTTAGGAAGACCATGACACATGGAGAAATATGTGCATTAAGGATATTACTGGGATAACTAATAAAACATTTTCAATGAGTGGGTAAACAAGACCCACATATTTCCCATGTCAGTCCACATATCAACATAGATAGGGAAATTTCACAAAGTCCAGCCCAACATGAAGAGCTACAGGCAATCAATGTCTGGTGAAAAAGGGAAAGTCAGTTTTCTCCAGATACTAGGCCCTTACATCTTATCTAATTACCAATGACCATAAAAGTAACACTAAATCAATTCAGTATGTCACATAATGTATATTAATGTATATATAATAGCAATTATAAAAGTCATGAAGTTCACAGGGGAGGAGAGAAAACAGGAGTTGCAAAAATATATAAAACAGTATTCATGTATAAAATTTTCAAAAATGTTATTTGTTGTAATTACTTGAAAAATGTAAAAAAAAAAGATATTCTTATAATATCACCTTAGAAATCTAAGATTAAAAAGTGTCTCAAGCATAAAATACTTATCAATCATATATTTTATATATTATGCATCTTTTATTTTTGTTTGTTTTTTAAGACATGGTTTCTCTGAAGTTTTGGAGCCTGCTCTGGAACTAGTTCTTGTAGACCATGCTGGTCTCAAACTCACAGAAATCCACCTGCCTCTGCCTCCCAAGTGCTGGGATTAAAGGCATGTACCACCACTGCCCGGCTTATACATCTTTATTATTAAAATATATAGTCATTCTTATTAAACTCAGTGAAGATTCTTTCATCTCTCCTTTTAACATTTTTGGCAATATATTCTAATTTTTATCTCCCTTACAAAGTGTTGGTAAGTATCTATGGCATCACTAATAAAATATCTATTTATATAATCTAATAAATGTGAAAAAGCATGGGATTTTAAGGAATCATAAAGTATCTCTACTAATATTAATATATTTTATGTGTAATGGTTTATATAAACACACAAATATATTGTTATGTTCATTGCATTTTATAGATATTCTATTTTCTAAATGTTTAACTTTTTGCTACTATATTCCACTTTTAAGTATCTCCCACACAAGATTTTAGCATGTATCTATTACCCTTGTGTTAAAATAGCACTAATCAAACTTTTGTACATATTCAGTGTATTCATCAGGGTTCTGAGTCACAGAATTTACATAATATATGTTTATTGGAGTGTCTTATAGGCTGCAGTCCATCAATGGCTAGTTATGAGATCTAGGTTAAAGGCATATCTCATTCAGCCTCAAGATCTAGATCACAGGTGTTCCCTTCATTTCTCTATTATAGTTCATTCCAGATATAGTCAAGTTGACAACCAAGAAGAGCCATCACACTCAACTAATAAAAGTTTATTCCTCTTAAGGAGAATATAAAATACCACATTACATCAAAAATTGTAACTGCTGAGTTCTTCTCCTTGCCCCTTCAGATGTACTTTGTGTCTTCCTTGTTCCAACATGAGGTTGGTGGATATAATAACTAGGTCCTGTTACCTCTCATTTCAACACAGCATAGAAAAAAATGAGTGTCTCATACAAACACAGTAAAATATCAGTCATATTTTAATGGTTTCCATTGTCAGCTAGACAAGATCTGAAATTACTCATAAGACAATCCTCTGAACACACTGATAGGGTTGTTTTTTGATTGGGTTAATTGAGTTTTATTACTTCTGAGAATTTCATATAATGTCTTTTATATTACATCCCATACCTTCCCTGGCAGTGCTCATATTAGTGGAGTAGTTCAGGTGTCAGCCCACCATGAGGAATGTCAATATCAGATGGACAAGGTTCTAAGACCACAGAATCCAGACAAGTCTCTTTTTTCTGCCATGTCTTTACCTGTTTGCAATAGCCATCTTTTTCTGGTATCTAGCACTGTGGGAATGGATATGGAGAGATCCTCATTGACTGTAATGTGATGTGTATATCTCATGGAAATACCCCATTCTACTGGGAATTTTTACCTATAGATTTTTGGAAGGTGATTTCTTCCTAACTTGTACTGTCTAATTGATAATCATGTTTAAATAAAGTTTTGATAATAAAAATAAAACAAGGAAGAGTCACAAAGCTAGAACACATGAGTTTCTATTGAGGAGCCATATAAACTGTGGCTTATGTTGATGATTAAAAAAAAACGACTGGGTCCCAGTAGCCCAGCTAGCTTTAATTCTTTTAACTTTAATGATGTGTTCATAGGTTTCAGAGTACATCATAGCTGAAGCAAAGCTTGGAAAATAATTTTAAAGTTATACTATGATCTTGTTGTTAAATATCTTTGTGATGAAAACCCCAAAAAGGCAATCTGAAGTTTTAGAAAGGAATGTAGTTGTGTAAGGAACTCTTAAAGTCAAGGAAAATCAGGGTTATCATTAGCTGATACGCCTTTCTTTCTAGGATTGGTTGATGACTAAAGGTGATGATTACTTTCTTGCACCCATTTTTTGCCCTCAATGTCCTGATATATAAAACTGTTGATGAGTGGGTATGCACTCTAACAATTTAAAGTAGAGTTGACTGATTGCTTTTCCTGTGTAAAAGTTTAGGTTTATGATTCGTTATAAGGTTACCTTTCAAGATAAGTAATAAAGTGTCTGGTCCTTTCTTTGAAACCACAAAATGCATCCTGCTAGTAAATAACTAACAAAGAAAAATATATTGCTTGCTCATACTCTGTATCAAGTTGCTTAGATGTAAATGTATGTGGTTCTTGGAATGGCTTTGTTTTAATCATGTAAGGGAGATGAAAAACATGTTTTTACCTATAACCACATGTAACTTCTATATTGCTTGAAAGATTTTGTTGCAGTAAACAAACTGCAGAGGAAAGGTAGAGAATCAAGAGAAAATACAAATGAATAAAGAAGGAAACCATCATCAGAGTGTGTGTCCATGTCTTTTTCCTTACCCCCTCAGACAAAATGTCATAGTACAGTATGCCATCTCTGAGGATTCTCTTTGCTGGAGGCTGAACCCCCAGACAGCGATACCTACTCAACTCTCTTGTCTCCTCTTGTGTTTTTTTATACAGCCTTATGTCCCATTTGTAATGCACTTATATTCCTGGATGGACTTCTTACTGCTGTATGATTGGAATATGGAGCGTCAATCTCAGTGTCAGATACACCTTTCTGCAGAGATCCAGGTTTATAAGGAAGTCTAAGAAAAAAGCATTTGCTGTGTGCCTTCACAGCTTGATTGAATCCATTTACCCTGTTCCTACAGAGGTTTCTGCCGTCCTTTACTGACATCATAACCTAGAATTTTTCACCTTCTGAAATAAACTGAAGACCAGTGGTGGCTCTCCAGGAATCCTCTAGGACATTAACACAAAACTGGGACTGTTGACTGAGTATCTATCAGAGTGAGCAGGTGCAGGGAGATCTGGCTCTTCAGCACAAAATAGTTATACTTGGACTACCAGGAATTTATGGAGAAAACTATAAATAAATCCTCTTTTAATGTACATTTTTCCTACAGTTTCTTTTCTTCTAGAGAACTATGGTTAATGTAGATTTTTTTTTCCAAATCATTAGTTGCAACTGAACCCATTACAAATCCCTTAAAGGTGATGCGTGTGTCACTGGTACTTTGCTACCAGAGAGAAATGACATCCACCAGACAATTCTCTGCACCCAAGCTTACATTTTCTTGGCCTAGAACTACTATCAGTCACAACTCTCTCTAACCCTCATAAAGGAAAGAATTTTTAAGAGGGCTTCTTGAATAGTATTTCAAAGAGATACTGAAAGAATTATAGCCTTCCTCTTGCTCAATTCCAAAACTTTATATAATTTTGAAAGACTATAAGACGGCAAGGATCGTTATATTCATATACTCTGTTCCTTCGTCTGTGTGTCACCTTGGAGAGGCTCTATCATTGATAAAGTATTGTGTCCTGGAGGTAGTTTTCTCTACACAGGGTTTCTCTATCCAGATTTCTGCAACTCTTTCTTCCCTACCTTGGTAGAAACAGGAGTAGTGACAGGTCAGAATTCTTATTCTCTCCTTCAGGTCCTCCTGAAGCTATACCTTTGTAGTTAACTCCTATCTAAGAATTCCTTTCAAGTCCTCCCTGTTCCACTTATGATCTTAAACAATACAAAGGCATCTTCCTAGGAGTAGAAATCTTGCATAACAGTGTGTTAATAATGGTATGATTATAGAAGAAGTATCAATAAACAAATCAAGTTAAATTATATATATATATATATATATATACATACATACATGTACACACACACATACATACATACATATATATAGATGTATATATATATATATATATATATATATATATATATATATATATCATCCAGGAGAGAATATAAAAGAGTTAAAATAATATGCATGTTATTTTGGAGAACATAAAGCTAACGAAGGAGAAAATATTTGTAGAACTTATTGAATAACATGTGGATAAAGTAAGAATCATAAGTTCATATCTTAAGAAGGAAAAAACTTCTAGCCTCTTACAAACATTGTTAAAAAATAAAATGCTTGGTGCTGATTCACTTTTTTTAAAATTAATTTTGTTTAAATTAAAAACTATTTTATTTTACATACCAATCCCAGTTCCCTCTCCCTCCTGTCCTCCCATTTCTCCCACCGTCTCCTCATTCTACCTCTTATCCAAACCTCAGGAGGGTGAGGCTACCCATGGGGGATCATCAAAATCTGCCACACTGTTTGGGACAGGACCTTGGCCCTCCATTATGTATCAGTGTATTTAGGCTCTGAGAGTATTCCTCTATAAGAAATGGGCTCCTAGTGATTTGCTTCTATAAGCCCAACTTGCTACAGAAAATATGTCTCAGTTGATTCTATAGTGAGGCAGGTAAAACAAAACCCCTGTAGATCACTACTCAACTATTAAACCCCAATCAATAGTATCTGGGTCCAGTGAGAGACTATGTCTCAGAAATATAAGATACATAGTAGCTGAAGAAGACATTTGAAGTCAACCTCTGGCTTCAGAGAACAAGCTTACATATATATGATTGTAAACATGAGTGTATGAACATATGCACACATGCAAATAAAACTGTATTGAAAATTAAAAAATAAATTATAATTTTTCCAATACTTAAAGATTATTTTATAGTTAATACCCTTGCAATTTCATTTTCCCTTTGTATGTCACTTTTATTTCACATGAATTAATGAGTTTGAATGCAACTCATTTAGATGAAATATTCTCAAGAGTATTTTAATCCAAGTACAAGAAATATTTGTTTTAATGTTTGTATATTTCATTTGTTCAAGCATTATGCACCTATTTTAAAGATAACACATTTTCTTAATCTAGTGGTAAAAACCTGTACTAATTGTAACTATAGAACATACTCAGAAAATGTTTTAGAAATGTTTTAGAAATATTTATTTGTCTTCTTGCATACTCTGATAGGAAGAGTTACCCTGAGAAGTCTCTGAAAAAAAAAAGAGCTTATCACATTTTTAAAAATATTTTATTCTTTGGAGGTAAATAGATGGTTCAAGTCAAAGAGTGACTGCCACACAAGTTTGAGAACCTAACTTCCATCCATAGTACCAACACAAAACAAAAACAAAAAAAATGAAAATAAGAAAGATGCCACCATGAAGGGTGGGTGATGCCTGCTATCCCAGGTGCAAGCGTGTATCTGGAGCAATGTGGTAGGCCAGCTGACACAAATGTGAGAGCTCTACATTCAATATAAGATCCTATGTGAACACATAAAGAGGGAGTGATTAACACACACCTGCATTCACAGATGACTACATAGAAATATGTGCATACACACACATCACATACATCATATACACACACATCATACACAAATCACACATGTTTACAATAAAATATTTTTGGAGTAGTGCTCCAAAATATGGTAAATGTACCATATTTTCACCATCCATTCTTTAGTTGAGGGGCATCTAGGTTGTTTCCAGGTTCTGGCTATTACAAATAATGCTGCTATGAACATAATTGAATGGATGTTCTTGTTGTATGAATGTGCACCTTTTGGGTATATGCCTTAGAGTAGAATTACTGAATCTTGAGGTAGACTGATTCCCATTACCTGAGGAACCGCCATACTGATTTCCAAAGTAGCTGTACAAGTTTGCACTCCCACCAGCAGTGGAGGAGTGTTCTTCTTTCTTTATATCCTCTCCAGCAGAGAACCAGAAGGCCTAGGAATGTTTTCAAAACTGAAATATTTACTTTTGTCTTTCTTTCCTTAGGGTTGGGCCACATAGACTTGTGTATTTTTCCCAGGTGGAACACCTAATTTCTTGGGGACCAAAATTCATTAGGTAAACAAGGATTAGCAGATAATATACACATGTGGTTTTGTTTGAATTTTCCTACATCATGATCAGTCATACATTCTGGTTTTTGGCTGTGCAATCCTCTATGGAGTATATATTTCCCATTAAGTTATTTTTTCTGTGACTGAAGAGCATCTGCAAAGAACAGATAATTTATAAATTGCTCTCAAGTCTCTTGGTGAATGCAAAGCTATCTTTTTGCCAGGGATATAGAACTTTTTTGTCTTGCAAATGCATCAGATATAAAGTATAGTACATGCATGCTCAAAAGCACCTTGTCCACCAGAAGTTACAAAATAGTGGAAAGCTACAACCACCAGATATTAATATTAAAAATAAATTATTCAATTGATGAAATAAAAACCACAGTGTGCTTAACACCAACACTGAATGTTTTGTTTTTCTCCAAATACAAAAAGACTCAGTAAAACTTTTATCCACATGTTTTCACACCTGTTATCATATGTTCCATGCTGAAAAAAATATGTGAGAATTATTTGTATTTTTCACATCCAATTATAACACTTCCACTCAAGCCCAGCTCCCCACACAATTCCAATGTCTAAAATGATAAAAGAGAATAGCTACCTAGGAACACAGTGGTTTTATAATTTCTAATGAGTTTATAAAACTGTGCTGACTTTTGTCGTAGAAAGTTATTCTACTTTTTTTTTAATAAGAGAGAATAAAGTTACTTTTCCTTTTTAAAGACTTAACATAACTGTAGGTGAATAAAGAAAATAGCAATACTACTGCTGCTGATTTCTCTGTTGGCTTAGCATAGCAATATGATTTACGTGTATCCTTCTGTGTATTTCTGTTTGGTCATGGGAATGAGAAAAGTGCCATGTAATAGATTTATTCACAGCTCTTCAACTACTTGAAAGGGTTTAGGTTTTCACTGAGAATGTAAATAGAAACCACTGAGCTCATACAACAGAATTATTTAGTCCGGGGTTTAAAACAGCAAAAACTTCTCTCTATGCTGTTCATTATTTTACTTAGATGAAGAGTGAAGTCATGAGAAGATACAAGTTTGCTAATGAAATACACTAGTGAAATCACATCCCTTGAGAAGACATTTCATAGGCCAGAGTCAGTTGATAGTCTTCCAACCTATACTGGCAGTGAAATTTTCTTTTGTTTGGCTTTATTTCTGTATATGTACAACCTGATTTTACTTGACTTAATATTTACACTTATTCTCCAATTTCATGTGCTGATTCTTTTATACGAACATTGATTGAAGTTGGATGAAGCCTTGGGCTCCTGTCTGAGAATAGCGTTCTGAAGGATGGAGACTATAGCTAGCTAGTTCTTCTTCTGCTATGTGAGATATAATCACCCAATAGACAACTTGGAGAAGTTGTTCACCAGAACCCAATTAAGCAGGTGCCATGATATTACACTTCCATCCTCCACACTGTGAAAAAAAAATCCATGTGTCTTGTTAGCAATCCACATTATGGAATTACATTACAGCAGTGCAAAGATAATTAACATAGGTCTGCTAATTCTCCTAGCATGAAAGGCATATTAACCATTTGTTTACAAACATTTATTCCTAGTAAACTTGTGGTTCCAATATTGGCTACTCTCTTTCTTTTCCAATGTGGACCATTGTATTCTACTAGTCATCTGTAAATCACTAAGATATTGAGATTATGGTTCAGAGTAGCAAATGATAAACATTTGAACTTTTCAAAGACTGTTTAATTTATGGTCTGAATCCAAACTGACAGTTAAACATTTTTAAGAGACCTCTTCCCACTGCAGTATAAAGACCTATGAAGCCAGAAAAGAAACATGATAATGACCTGGACCAACTTAAATCTTCAGTGATACCTGTTGAACACTTTGCTGTTCCCTGAATAAATAATTGGAATTGCCACACTTAAGGGGCATATAGACTTCATTGGATGTTTGGTATATGGGAAGGTAATTTTACAATTCTACTAGAATCAACCATGTTAAAACCCTGGAAAAACCTATTGTGATGGAAATGACATAACAAGGATTGGGCTCAACACTTCCACCATGAGTGTGCCCAATAAAGGAAATAAAATACAGTTTATAGTCAAAATAAACAGATGAGTATGTAGAGTTTTGACATGCTTCTTGGCTACTTCTTCTCTCTTCGTTTCCTTTAGGTAAAAGTGCTTTTTCCCCCCTGATAGATCATATCCTGGTAGTGTTTCCCTTCCCTCTATGCCTCCTAATTTCTCTCCAGCTCCCCTCCAGATCAGCCCATATGCCATTTATTAGTAAACTAACAGGCTTCTACAGGATATTAAATAAATAGATTAAATAACAACAACAATAACAGCAACCCAGTACAGGACAAAACAAACAGAATGAAAAGAACCTAAGAAAATACATGAAAAACAGATAAAACATAGAATTCTACTCCTTCACATATGTAAGAATCCACAAACCCCTCCAAGAACAGAAAATTGGAAACTATAACATATACACAAAAGACCTAAAGGTTAAAAATAATGGGAAATGTATGTATGTATGTATGTATGTATGTATGTATGTATGTATGTACGTACGTGCGTACATACGTGCGTACGTACGTGTGTGTGTGTGTGTGTGTGTGTGTGTGTGTGTGTATAATTGATCTACTACTGGGCATGTAGCCTGCATTTCAGGATAGTTTGCTTCCACAGTTAGTCTCTTTTGGAGTAAAATTATTTTTCATTTGCAGGTTGTTATCAATTGGAGACAGCCTCTTGGATAGGTATTTCATAGAGTATAACTTAAGTCAAATAAAATATAGTTTGGTTACTCCAACAATCTTAGTGCCACTATTGTACTGGCATATCTATCATGTAGGCAGGACCATTGTAAATCAAAGAGTTTACTAATGGGATGATATTAACCTTTCTCCTTGGTAGCATGAACAGTGCCTTCCAATGTTATGGACACTAATCAGAGGGAGTGCAGGTTCTATTTCTCTGTGTCCAATGAATTGTGTGGGTGTTCTCTTCAGCAATGGAGCCTTGGCATCAGTTAGTAGAGAGCAACTCAAATATCCTAGGTTGTTTGAGAGTGCCCATGAGACCCCATTGGCAACAAGTCAACTATATTTAACCCATTTCTAGTACTGAAAACAACATTTGGTGACACTGGATATCCTGTTGAGACTCTGCTCCCCCATTTTTGTAGATATCATTTAGATCACTTTCATATATGTATGCAAGTTAGGAAGCTTTTATGATATTAGGTTTCCACACTATCCCTCAAATTGTCCTTTATTTTAGCTATCTCTCCCATATTCCCTTCTTTGTTTCCTCCCCCACGTGATGCTCCCATTTCAGGCCCTATACATCAATCTATAACTATCTATTCTACTCACCTTTCTGAGGGATATCTACATCTCTACCCTCTGCAGTCCTTTACTCTATACATAATCTGTATTATTTTTACAAATTGTACCTTTGTTATCTTTGACTTTGAAGCTTATATCTGGTTATTATCAAATTCACTCCATATTTGCTTTTCTGTATCTGGGTCACCTCACTCAGGATGACTTCTTTTTCTTTTTCCATCAATCTTTTTATACATTTCATCTATTTTTAACAGCTAACTCCATTGTGTAAATATATTACATTTTGTTTGTTTGTTCATTTGTTGAGGGACATCTGGGTTACTTCCATTTTTTTGCTATTAGAATGAAGCAGCAAGGAACATGGTTGAGAAAGTATCGCTGTGGTAGAATTATTTAGGTGGGATAGCTGGATATCATAGTAGATAATTCCCATCTTCTTGAGGAATTACCACACTAATATCAATAGTTCCTAAACAAATTTGTACTCGCACCACCAATGAATGTTTCCCTTGCTTCATATTCTCTGAAGCATGAGTTTTCTTTTTATCATATTGATCTTAGCCATTCTGCCTAGTGTAAGATAAAAATCTCAAAATAATTTTGATTTGCATTTTTCTGATGGCTAAGGATGTTGAACATTTCTTTAAGTGTTTCTCAGATAGTTCAGATTCCTCTGTTGAGATTTCTCTGTTTACATCAATACCCCTTTTTAAAAATTGGGTAATTTCTTTTCTGGATATCTTTTTTAAGTTCTTTATATATTTTGGATATTAAACTCTGTTGGTTATGTAGTAGGCAAAAAAGTCTTCTCCCATTATGTAGGCTATCTCTTTGTCTGAAGGACAGTGTCCTTCACTATACCAAAGCTTCTCAGTTTCATGAGGTCACTTTCATTTATTTTTAAGTCTTAGTGCTTGTGCTAATGGTACTCTGTTCAGAGAGTCTTCTTGTCAATGTGTTCATGGCTATCTCCCATTTCCTCATCTATCAGTTCAGTTTCTCTGGTTTTATGTTGAGGTCTTTGATTCACTTGGACTTGAGTTTTTTACAGGATGATAAATATGGATCTTTTTATATGTTTCTACATGTAAACATCCAGTTTGACCAGCACTATTTGTTGAAGATATTTGGTCCAGCGTGTATATCAGGATTCTTTATCGATAATTGGATGTCCATAGATGCTTGAGTTTATGTCTGAATCTTCAATTCCCATGATCAGTGCACATATTTTTGTGCCAATACCTTGTTGGGTTTTATTATTAGTATTATAGTATAGTATTAGTATTATTATTAGTATTATATCTGCAGTACAACTTGGATTGGGGATACTCATAATGCCCACAGTACTTTTATCATCTAGGATTGCTATAGCTATCCTGTTTGTTGTTTTGTTTTGTTTTATTATTCAATGTGAAGCTGAAAATTTTCATTTCCAAATCTGTGAAAAATTGTGTTGGAATTTTTATGGGGATCGTATTGAATATGTAGATTGCTTTTGGTATGATGATCATTTTTATTTTAGTACTTCTATTGGTCTACTTGCTTTTCCAATGGTTTGACTAGGGGATTACTAGACAAGAGGAGAATGGTGGGAAGAGAAGATCTGCCTGATCTGAGAGAACCAAGGCTGGTAGAAAGTGTAGATGGCAATAAGTAGTTTACTGCAGTACAGGAAATGAATCAGAGGGGAATGCATTTGAAGGAGAGCTGGGAAGATGACTATCTGCAGCTATTCTACCTGATTCCCTTGGTGGAATGGACTACAGTTACCCAAGGAAAGCCTGTTGGTGTTGAGGAATAGGATAAAGTTATGGGGAATGAAGGTTGAAAAGAGAAGACCTATGTGATCCACTGGAAATGGTGCAGGGAAGGAGAGAAGGCTGAAGTGGGTGGCATGCTACAGGTCTGGGAATGAGAATGAGACTTGGAGATAGGATTTGTAGAAACAGAGTGAGAAGAAGAGAAGATTTGCAGTTGGTGTACTTGCTTTCCTTGCTAATTCTTCTTTTCATCAACAAATAGCTCCAGCAATTATAAGATATCTCTATAACACTGAAATCATGCTGGTCAGTTGGAAGAGCAAATGGAGGTCTTGGGAAAAACAAAACAAAACAAAAACATTTGCTATTAAAAGTTAAAGATGTTCTGGATGATTTAGGACTCAGCCACTGAGGTAAAGATGCTAGGTATATAGTTACTGGACACATTCACAGAGTAAGTGGGAAAAAAAGTTATATATTTTGAATCTTCTATGTTAAATCCCTAACAATGCCTATTATAGCTGTTTTTACAGCAGAGACCATTAAGGGGATGATTATATTAAATTATGTCCTAAGCGTAAATTCTGATCCAACAAATTGATTTCTTTTTTTACATTTTCAGACAAACACAATTGCTTTATATATGTAAAACTGTATTCATAATTCCAAGATTTTACTCCTACCACCTTTTTTTGTGAAAGAGGTTCTGCATTTTAACTACATTGCTTTCCTCATCAAGTGTCCAAAAATTTTCCCAGGTGCCGTGCTTCAGTGTGGGAGATGTTAGTGTAATTAGATATTTAGTTGACTATTTTAGTGTCTCATTTAGACTCATAGGATTTTCACATCTATAACTCGGCTGTCTTCAGGACCTAGAAAAATGTAGTTGGGGGTCATTCTTCCTGACTGCTGGTCAGGAGGCTGCACCAGTTTTTCTGTATTTGAGCAGCATCAGTAAGATGGAACATTATTCTCTAGGACACAACAGTACGGGCTTTAAGGAGTTTTATGTGCTGTTGTGTTCCCTATAGGAAGGGAACACGAATCGAACAGTGGAGCAAGACTGATTGTGCTTATCATTACAAGCAGTGACCTACTTGGGGAATTTATGTTTCTGTTGTTTTAACTCTGGGCTCTGCATGCTTTGTGACTCTGGATCTTAAAGGGGAATCACTTCCATGAGGACAATTATCTAGTGTCCTGTTTCATGAGACGCTACATTTCTTCCCTAGTAATAGAATCCTCCTGCCAAGAGGCTAACAAGAAGAGAATGGATATCTGTCCTTATCAGCAAAACCAAAGCTATTGCCTGAGGGTACATTTAGCCAAATCTGATGTCCACAGTAATCCACTTTATTACTTGTTATTATATTTTTACTATGCTTCAGAAAAAAATGTTTTAAGTTAGGAAAGCTTTATTTTCTCATGGTTTCAATTCATGGTAAACTGGTTCACCTGGATATATAATATGTATATTATATATGAGACATAGATAGATTTCTTTGGTGTATTATAGACAGAAGGCAGAGGTAGAAAATGACAGAATGTGAGGGAATAGCAAGATACATTTAAAATTTACCTCCAATAAAACCTAGGACCAAACAGCCTCTAGATTCTGCGTCAAAACCCTTCCCCCACTCCTCTCAGCTGGACTAGCAGGTCAGCAGAAAAGGCTCCTGCAAGCAGGCAACACTAACACCCTATCAGACCATATAACTTACAAGGACCACTCTATCTGCAAACTCACCCATCCCCCTTGACCTCAGTGGCTCCCTGAGATACAGACATCTATGGCACAGAGAAGACTGAGAGTGAGGACTGAGAAGATCAGATCAAGATGCAATGACACTGACTACAAGAACCGGAAGAAGAGATGGGTAAACACCAATGCAAGAATACCTTCAACAACCTAAAAATCAATATTATGGCACCAGAAACAAGTGGGCTACAACAAGAAGACCTAAAAATCCCAACACAGAAGAAAAAGTATCTTAATTATTACTTTACAAAGATGATTTAAGCCTTTAAAGAAGAAATAAAAAATTCTATTAAAGAAATGGAGGAAAAGACAAAGAAAAAATGGAAGAAATCAACAAGTCAAGAAGAGAGAGAGTGAGAGAGAGAGAGAGAGAGAGAGAGAGAGAGAGAGAGAGAGAGAGAATCAAACAAATCTAAAACTTGAAAATTGAAATAAAGGAAATTAAGAAAACACAAATTGAGGGCATTCTGAAAGTGGAAAATCTAGGTAAATAACCAGGAAATACTGATGCAAGCATAAACAACAGAATCCAAGAGATAGAAGACAGAATCTCAGAAGCTGAAGATATGATAGAGGAAAAAGATTCATCAGTCAAAGAAAACATTAAAGCCAACAAAGTAATAACACAAAACATTCAGATTTCCAAACCTAAGAATAAGATGGATAAGGTGAGAATATCAACTCATAAGCACAGAAAATATATTTGGCAAAACCATAGAAGAAAATTTTCTAAGCCTAAAGAAATAAATGCCTGTGAAGATACAAAAACCTCATAGAACACAAATAGACTGGATTAAACAAACAAACAAAAAAAACAAAAACCCAACTAACCAACTCACCAACCAACCAAACAAAAAACAGTTCTATCACTACATAATAATCAAAACACAAAATATGTTGTTTTGTGTTTTGAGAGCTGCAAAGGAAATAGGCCAAGTAAAATATAAAGGCAGACTCATTAGAATAATGTCGATTTTCTCAATAGAGACCCTACACCCAAAAAGTACAGGACTGACATTATGAGACTCTAAGGGTACATCGATGCCAACCCAGACTACCCAGCACATCATTTAATACCAACGATGGAGAAAACAAGGTATTTCATGACAAAACTGGATTTAAACTATACCTATCAACCATTCTAGCCATACATAAAGCATTTGAAGGAAAACTCCAACCTAAGGTGGTTAGAGGAAAGTACAGGCAATAGATAATTCCATAGAAAATACTAAGTAAAGGAACACACACACACACACACACACACACACACACACACACACACACACACTACCACCAAAAATCACTGGTCATTAATATCTCTTAATATCAGTGGACTCAACTCACCTAAAAAAGACACAGGCTAACTGATTGGATACTAAAACAGGGTCCATTTTTCCATTGCTTAATAAAACACATCTCAACTTCAAAGACAGACCTTACCTCAGAGTAAATGGTTTGAAGAAGAATTTCCAATCAAATGGACCTAAGACACAAGCTGGCATTACTATCCTAATATGTAACAAAATAGACTTCACACTAAAGGTAATCAAAGAGGATTATGAGGGAAATTTCATATTAATTACAGAAAAAAAATCATCAAAAAGTCTAAATTCTGAGCAAATATGCCCCAAATACCAGGGCATCCACATTCATAAAAGAAACATTACTGAAGCTTAAATTGAACATCAAATCCCATATTCTAATAATGGGAAACTTCAAAACCCCACTCTTATGAGCAAACAGGTCTGCCCAACAGAGAATTAAGAGAGAAATAATATAACTAACGGGTGTTATGACTCAAATGGGCTTAACAGATATCTATAGAACATTCCAACAAAACACAAAAGAATACAACTTCTTCTCAGATCCCATGATTCCATAAAATTGACCACATACTCGATCACAAAGCAAATCTCAGAACATACAAAAAATTAGAATAATTTCCTGTTTCTTATCAGATCACAATGGCATAAAGTTGGAATTCAACAACAACACACATTCTAGAAAGCCTAAAACCTCATAGAAACTGAATAATGTCCAGTTGAATCACCCATGGGTCAAGAAAGAAATTAACAATTTCATAGAAGTCAATGAAAATGAACATGCAACATATTCAATCTTATGGAACACTACCAAAGCATTCCTTAGAGAGAAGTTCTTAAAACTAAATTCCTATATAAAGAAACTAGAGAAAGCTCCCACTATTGAATTAACAGAACATCTGAAAGCTTTAGAACAAGAAAAAGAAACTCACCTAGGAATAGTAGATGACAGGAAATAATCAAAATGAGAGCTGAAATTAATAAAAACAGAAACAAAGAGAACAATAAAAATGATCAATGAAACAAAGAGTTGGTTCTTAGAGAAAATCGACAAGATACACAAACCCTTATCAAAACAAAACAAAAGGCAGAGACAAAATATCCAAGTTAACAAAATCAGAAGCAAAAAGGGGGGCATAACAATAGACAATGGGGAAATACAAAGAATCATCAGATTATACTAAAAAAAAGCTATCATCCACAAAATTGGAAAATTTAATGGAAATGAACTGTTTTCTGGATTAATTCCCCATCCCCAAATCAAACAAAGACTACATAAACCATTTAAATGGACACAACCCATAAGGAAATAAAAACAGACATTAATATTCTCCCAACACCTCCCACAAAAAAATTCCAGTACCATATGGCTTCAACACAAAATTCTACTGGAATTTCAAAGGAGAGCTAACTCCAATATTCCTCAATATTTTTCACATAATAGAAATAGAAGGAGCATTACCAAACTCCTTTTATGAGAATATAGTAACGCTGAAACCCAACCCACAAAGATACAACAAAGAAATAAATGACAGACCAGTCTCCCTTATGAACATTGATGTAAAACTACTCAATAAAATACTGGCAAATGTAATCTAAGAACACATCAAAAAAATCATCCACCATGACCAAGTAGCTTCATCCCAGAAATGCAGCATTGGTTCAACATATGGAAATTGTCAATGTAATAAACCTTATAAACAAACTGAAAGAAAAAGAAAAACATGATCATCTCGATAAATGCTGAAAAAACCTTTGACAAAATCCAATACCCCTTTATGAAAAAGATATTGGAAAAATCAGGGATACAGGAACATACCTAAACATAATAAAAGCAACATACAGCAAGCCAATGCTAACACCAAACTAAATGGAGAGAAACTGAAGGGGAATCCACTTAAATGAGAAACAGAAAAGTCTGTTCACTCTCTTCATATCTATTCAATATAGTACTTGAAGTTCTAATTAGAGCAATATCACAACAAAAGGAGATAAAAGGGATACAAATTGGAAAGGAAGAGGTCAAACTATCACTATTCATAGATGATATGATCGTATACATAAATGGTCCCAAAAACTCTTCCTGGGATCTCCTACAGCTGATAAACATCTTTAGTAATGTTGCAGGATAAAAAGTTAGAAGCTTTCCTATATACAGATGATAAACAGTCTGAGAAAGAAATCAGAGAAACATTACTTTTACAATAGCCAATAGCCACAAATATAAAATATGTTTGGGTAACTCTAACCAAACAAGTAAAAGACATGTTTGACAAGGACTTTACACCTCTAGAAAAGTAAGATATTAGAAATGGAAAGATCATCCATACTCTTGAATAGGTATGATAAACATAATAAAAATAGCAATTCTACCAAAAACAATCTAAAGATTCAATGCAATTCCCACCCAAATCCCAATACAATTCTACATAGACTGTGAAAGAAGAAAACTGAACTTAATATGGAAAAATAGAAAACCCCACATAGCTAAAGCAATCCTGTACAATAAAAAACTTCTGGAGACATCACCATTCCTGACTTTAAACTCTACTACGGAGCAATTAAAAAACAAACAAACAAACCCAAAAAACAAAAAAGCACCTTGGCATTGGCTTAAAACAGACAGAAAGATCAATGGAATGGAATTGAAGAGCCTGACATTAGTCCACACACCAATGAACACCTCATTTTTGACAAAGAAGCCAAAATAGTACAATAGAAAAAGGAAAACATCTTTAACAAATCCAGTATATTGAACCTGGTAGAAGAAAAAGTGGGAAGTAGCCTGGAACACACTGGCACAGGAGACCACTTCCAAAACATAACACCAGCAGCACAGACACTGAGAGAAAGCAACAATCAATAAATGGGTCCTATTGAAACTAAAAATCTTCTGTAAGGCAGAGGACACTGTCAATAAGCTAGCCTAAAGAATGTGAAAAGATCTTCACCAACCTCACTTCTGACAGAGATCTGATCTCCAAAATGTATAAAGAACTCAAGAAACTAGATATCAAAATACAAAACAACCTAAATGAAACATCGGGTACAGAACTAAACAGAATCTCACCAGAAGAATCTCAAATGGTCAAAAGGCACTTAATGAAGGGCTTAACATCCATAATCATCAGTGTATTAAAAATCAAAATGCCATCTTGCACTTGTCAGAATGACTAAGATTAAAAAAAAATACTGAGAGCTTATCCTAGGTTGGGGAGAGTATGCAGTCAGAAGAATACTCCTACACCCCTGGTGAGAATGCAAATCTGTATAGCCACTTTGGAAATCAATAGGTAGGTTGCTAAGAAAATTGAGAATCAATCTACCTCAAGACTCAGTGAAACCACGAAGCATATACCTGAAGGATACTCAATCATACCACAAGGACACTTGCTCAATAATGTTCATAGCAACACTATTTGTAATAGTCAGAACCTGGAAACAACCTAGATGCCCCTCAACTGAGGAATGGATAAGGCAAACATGGTACATTTACACAATGGAGTACTACTCAGCTGTAAAATATAATGACCTCATGAAATTTTAGGGAAATGGATGGAACTAGAAAAAAACATTGTGAGTGAGGTAACCCAGACTCAGAAGACAAGCACAGTATATATGGAAGAATTAATAGAGAAATGAATGATATGTTTTAATTATAATCTAAGAAGTAAAAGGAATAACTAAAAATGTACTATGACTTAAAGCCTGAATTAGCAGCCATTTATCTTAAAGTAAGAGGATTAGAATCTGGATGTTTGTTTTGATAACATAAGGGCTACTGCACTGAGGAAGATGGGGGATAGCTATATTGCACCAATTGAGGGATTTACATCATTGTGATAATGTCAAAATAGTTATGTTTATAGTCTATTGGGTATTTAATATCTGCCTACTTCTGTACTAAACACTTTGTATGCATTGTCTCATTAAAAACATAAGTAGAACCAAGTGTTTCTATGTTATTATAATCAGTTGATAATTTTATGTTCTGTATTAATTCTTCATGGTAACATATGAGTCCCATAAAGAATCTGAAATACAGAATAGTGACATGGCTTGTCAATTGCCACACTTGTAGTAATTTTCCTGCTAGTATTTAACATCTGTTTGAGAACATTTAAACATATGCAGCATACGGAAGTTGCATTTATATGTGTGTCCACATTTGGGCCTGTATTTTACTGTGGATGGTGGTGTATATATGTAGAATAATATAAATATAGATCAAAATAATATTAAGCAATATAGCTTCATGCTTACAATGTTAATCTGTAACAACAGTATCCACATAAAGTTAAACCTGACAATACTGGCACTTATCCTCACATCATAGCTAAATTAATTGTAGATATATTCAAATAAAATGTGAACACAGTAAAAAATATTTAAGAAAATTTAAAATGAGATGAGACTCCTAAAACTATAAAAATGACAAAATACATTTTAAAAATGAACAAAAACTATGCACAGCAAGAGTGGGGGATAAATATGTATGTGTGTGTGATAACATTTTGACTTTGTACAGGAAAATAAATTCTTTTTAATAAGTCATAATATTTTTAAATTAAAATTTAAATTGTTTTTCTTTTGCTTCACCTAACCACAATGTACTTGTTGGTCTTTCTCAAAATTTGTCTTTATTTCCTTAATTGTTGAAAAACATATTTTTAAAAATACATGAATACAAACTGCACAATCCATATAATGTAATTTGTAAGTTTATGATTTCAGAACTGACAAGCTGGTATTAGATAATCAATTAGTGTGTTCTTCATTGGGGAAGACTCTTTCACCTTTCAACATCCCTTAGTTGCCTATAGTCTTTGTGCAGGTTTGGGGTCATAGTATTCCCCCCTTCTGTGCTACAATGTCTATTTCTGTCATCTAGAAAGTCAGGGTGTTGAGACTTCATGGGTGCTGCTTCCCTGACTTTTAAGAGGACCCAATCTCACAATAGACTCTGTGTCCCTCTGACTCTTACAATCTTTCTTCATTTTTTTTCTTAGAACAAAGAAAAAGTAGAAAAGCCTGCTAACAACCATCTTAAGCAAAAACAGAATTCAAAGTTCTAAAGCATAAGAAAACACGTAATCTTACAATAAAGTCAAAATTATGTCTCATTTTTAACAAAAAATACATAAAAGAGTGATTATGAGACTGTCACTGATTAAATCATATTTGTGGAAAAGAATGTATTTGTTCATTGTTAATTGTAATGTATTTTTTAAAGTTCCTTTAACTGTCTGTCACTTTCTATTCAAGTTGGATTTAAGAAGGTAATCAAATACATTTTGTGAAGAAATACATATGAAGAAAGAACAAGAAAATGGGAATGCTACTGAGTAGATATTACTTAAATAAATGTTAATCAAACTATTTGTAGGATATATTGCAACAAGGTCCTTCTACCAAAAAATCCAATATATCTGTTCATCTCCCTCTCCCTCTCCTTCTCCTTCTCCTTCTCCTTCTCCTTGCAGGCCAGAAGCAACATGTTTAAAGGATCCTGATTAAAACTGCATGAAGAAGATCTACCCAGAGTCGGTTCTTCCTTGCTGGCGAGGGCAGGCGCATACAGCTGGTGGCCCATTCGGGGAATTTTTCAGATCAGTGTTACAGCAGGTCTCCCCGCTGGCCTCCTGGTCCTGCCGCCATTGTCCTGCAACCACATGTGCCCCAAATAACACTCAGAGACTCTGTATTTGATATAATCCTGTTGGCCAGTTACCATTATTGTTTATGGACTAGCTCTGTCTTAATTATTAACCCATTTCTACTTATCTAAGTATTTCCACGTGGTCGTCTTATCGGGGAGCAGCGCAGCAGGCGTCCTGCTCCTTCCCGGGCTACATCTTGACTCCGCCTTCTACTTCCTCTTTCTTCCTCCTAGTCTCCTAGCACCGCCTATCTAGTTTTCTATTGGCCACAGTGCTTTATTAACCAGTATGAGAAACATATATACAGAATAACATCTCCCATCATCTCCTCTTTTCTGTCTAAAGTAAAAGAAGGGGTTTAACCTTAACATAGACTCACAAAGATAGGATAGATGATATTTTCTTTAACATTTCTTACAAAATGTTAATGGACTAAATATTGTTAACTGTGATTCTTATTTGATAACTGTTATATGGTATATTTTGCTATGTTAAGGTTAAACCCCTTCTTTTACTTTAGACAGAAAAGAGGAGATGATGGGAGATGTTATTCTGTATATATGTTTCTCATACTGGTTAATAAAGCACTGTGGCCAATAGGAAACAAGATAGGCGGGGCTAGGAGACCAGGAGGAAGAGAGAGGAAGTTGGTTGGAGTGAAGATGTAGCCCGGGAAGGAGCAGGACGCCTGCTGCGCGGCTCCCCGATAAGACGACCATGTGGAAATACTTAGATAAGTAGAAATGGGTTAATAATTAAGACAGAGCTAGCCCATTAACAATAATGGTAATTGGCCAACAGGATTATATCAAATACAGAGTCTCTGAGTGTTATTTGGGGCACACGTGGTTGCAGGACAATGGCGGCAGAACCAGCGGCAGCCGGCTGGGAACAACCTGCTGTAACAGATCAGAACTTTTTGCAGTCAGGTTAGTGCTGAAGGGTTCCCAAGGTAAGTTGGGACAAAATTAAGGCCCTCGGTAATGAGGCAATGAGGTCTTGGGTTAGGAGCTATAAAGTCCCAGGTAAGTTGGGACCGAATTAAAGACCGCGGGAGGGGGGGGGAGTGGCAATAAAGTCTCAGGCATTGAGCAAGTGGTTGTAACAAACCAAAAGTAAAATATTTAAGATGGGGACTTCCTAGTCCAATTTTTCTGGCTCTTCAGGAGCTACTTTTGTCAAAGAAACTTAAAGAAAAGCACACTAGAAGGATTCCTGAGGCAATTCGATGCCATTGCACCTTGGTTCACAGTTTCAGGAGACATCAAGGTAGTGTGCTGGGCTGAGGAAGAATTACAAGCCCTCATAAAAGGAGCTCAGAAATAATCCCCTAAGGGGCAGAGGAGGAAGGGAGAGGAGAAATGGCATGTGGAGAGGGGAGGGACTCTCCTGGAACAATGCCTTTGGGGCCTTCTCCTGATTACAGTGAGGAAGGGCAAGGCTGAGGTACAGGGCATTCCTTTTGCCCTGAGTTCTGGAAAGCCTTACAAAATGACTTAAGTCTTGAACAAGTAAATCAGATTGCCATAAAATCATGGAAGTAATTACCCAATAAGGGAGAGGTGAATGGTAACCTCACTAAGATATTGCAAGGCCCCATGGAACCATTTTCAGATTTTGTGACCCATTTGGTGGAGGCTTCAGGGAGAGTTTTGGTGACCCCGATACTGCTATGCCACTGATTAAACAACTTGTCTATGAACAATGCACAAAAGAATGTAAGGCCGCTATTACCCCATATAAAAGTAAAGGACTTAAAGTGTGGATGAAGGTCTTCAGGGAGATAGGAGAGCCATTGACCAATGCTGGCCTTGCAGCAGCAGCCGTGGTTCAATTGACCCAGAGCAAAAAAGGAAGTTCTCATGCTTGTTTTAAATGTGGTAAATTAGGGAATCTCAGAAGACGATACCCCGAAAGGGGAAATACAGGGGATATAGGAAACAGCCAATGCCCTAAGCAGCCTGGGCTGTGTCCCAGATGTAAAAAGGGGAACCACTGGGCAAATGAGTGTCGCTCAGTGAAGGACATTAATGGCCAATCTCTTACTCAAGGCTATGACTGTACCCGTCCAAAAAATGGGCAGCAGGGCCCACGACCCCAGGGCCCAGGAATATATGGGGCAGTAGAGAGTCAGAACAAAGAATGGAGCCAAGAGAGATGGCCATCCCTCAGGCATCCGAGAGACCGCAGAGAGCCACTGCAGGTTCTGCAGGATTGGACCTCCGTTCCACCACCCGACTCGTATTAACACCTCAAATGGGGGGCCAGATAATAGAGACTGATTTCAAAGGACCCCTTCAACCTAGCACTGTCGGGCTGCTCTTAGGCAGGTCATCTTCAGCTTTAAGAGGACTCAGAGTTCATCCAGGAGTCATCAATCCAGATTACACTGGGGTAGTGAAGGTCATGGTGGAATCCTCTAGACGCATTCCACTATCTCCCCAGAAGATCAAATTTCTCAATTGCTTTTAGTCTTCATGAGCATTTTACAGAGAGAGGAAGTGGTGGCTTTGGGTCCACTGGAACAGATTTAAACTTTTTGTCTTTGGACTTGGACCAGAGGCCAGTATTGGAACTGACTATAGATGGAAAAAGGATTTTGGGCCTTTTAGATTCAGGAGTGGACAGAAGCATTATAGCCAGAAAGGATTGGCCTACTGGCTGGCCCATACAGGCTTCTTCTCAAACTTTGCAAGGACTTGGTTATGCAAAGGCTCCAGACATGAGTGCAAGGCAGCTGCAATGGCTAGATCAGGAAGGACATTCTGGATTTGTGCAGCCATATGTGCTAGAGTTGCCAATTTCCCTTTAGGGAAGAGATCTGTTAAAAGGTATGGGTTTTAAATTAACTAATGAGTACTCTGCTACTGCAAAAGGAATGATGCAAGCCATGGGTTATTTACCTGGCCGGGGGATAGGGAAGCACCTACAAGGCCGCACTAGTCCTGTGCTTTTGCAGCAGAGACAGGGGACACAGGGCCTGGGTTTTTCCTAGGGGCCACTGAAGAAAGCATTCCTATTACCTGGAAGACAGAGGAACCTGTATGGGTTCTTCAGTAGCCACTCTCTTCCGAAAAGTTAAGTGCTGCCAAGGCCTTGGTAGCCGAGCAACTATCATTAAATCACATTAAACCATCTGTTTCACCATGGAATACACCCATTTTCGTTGTTAAAAAGAAATCAGGAAAATGGAGGCTATTGCATGATCTACGTGCCATTAATTTACAGATGCAAATCATGGGCCCAGTTCAGTGATGGCTCTCACTTCTTTCTTCTCTGCCTGCTTGTTGGCCCCTTATAGTGATAGATATAAAAGATTGTTTTTTCTCCATTCCTTTGTATGCCAAGGATAGTGAAAGGTTTGCCTTCACTGTCCCATCCCTGTAATCATGAAGAGCCTGATCAGAGATTTGAATGGGTAGTCATACCACAAGGCATGGCTAATAGTCCTACTATGTGTCAACTTTATGTTGGAGAGGCCATTGCCCCATTAAGAAGGAAATTTCCTGCCTTAAGATGCATCCATTATATAGATGATATATTATTGATGGCCAAGGATGAACAAGTTTTAGATCAGGCTTATGAAGATTTGGTTAAATTATTGGAAAAGAAAATATTGTTTATAGCCCCTGAAAAGGTTCAAAAGGATAAGATTGTTAATTATTTAGGAGCCAAAGTGTACGAAAGACAAATTGTTCCTCAAAAGATTGAGTTAAGAAAAGATAACTTGAAAACGTTAAATGATTTTCAGAAGTTATTAGGAGATATTAATTGGGTTAGGGGTTATTTAAAATTACCAAATTATGAATTAAAGCCATTGTATAATATATTAGTAGGGGATCCGGCTCTTGATTCTCCTAGGCAATTGACTGCTGAAGCAAGAAAAGCCTTATGTAAAGTTGAAGAAAGATTACAGAATGCATTTCTATATAGATGGAAGGAAGGTCAAGCCATCACTTTGTGCATTCTCCCTACCTATAATCAGCCTACAGGTTTATTATGGCAGGATGGACCATTGCTTTGGGTTCATCCCAAAATTTCCTCAGTGAAAGCAATAGAACATTATCCCACAGCAGTTGCTAGTTTGGCTCTTAGTGGAATTCAACAAAACATTCAATTTTTTAGAATGCCCCCGGCGCTACTTGTGGTGCCTTACTCCAGTCACCAGGTTAAGATCTTGTGTAGCACTATTGATAGTTGGGCCATATTGCAATGTGGGTTTGATGGAATTATAGATAATCATTATCCTAGGTATCCCATGATGTCATTCTTTAAGGAACATGCAGTGATTTTTCCAAAGATAACTTCCTCAGTCCCACTTAGTGGAGCGCCAAATGTTTTTACGGATGGTTCAAAAACTGGTTGTGGGGCTTATATGATTGCAAACAAGCCTCCTGTGCTGTGTCAATTTCAGCCAGGATCCCCCAAATTGTAGAATTGAAAATTGTAGTTGAAGTATTCAAAAATTGTCCATTTGCATTTAATTTGATTTCAGATTCAGCTTATGTAGTGAATGCAGTAAAAATTTTAGAATTAGCAGGACCTATCAAAGTTAGTAGTGCTGTTTGTTCACTCTTACAAGAGTTACAAACATTAATTTGGTTGAGAAAGGAATGCTTCTATATCCAACATATTAGAGCTCATACGGGTTTGCCTGGGCCCTTAAGTAAAGGAAATGACATTGTTGATCAGTGGAAAAGGGTGGAATGTATTTTTTACAGCTCATCCTTGGAACAGACTAGGCATTTCCATCAGCAATTTCATGTGAATTCAAGGACTCTTCAACAGAAATTCCACTTGTCCAGAGCAGACGCTCAACAGGTGGTTTTAAACTGTCCACAATGTGTAATATACCAACACCCACTTGGTGTGGGAACAAACCCTAGAGGGTTAATGCCCCTAAAGATATGGCAGATGGATGTTACACACATCTCAGAATTTGGAACCTTGAGATATGTACATGTATCTGTGGATACTTGCTCAGGTGTGGTACATGCTTCACCTTTGAGTGGAGAAAAGGCCTGCAATGTCATTGGACACTGTTTGGAAGCCTGGGCTGCTTGGGGAAAACCCCAACAGCTAAAAACTGATAATGGACCAGCCTATACGGCTCAGAGATTTACTTCCTTTTGCAAACAAATGGAAGTTCAGCTTGTCCAGGGATTACCCTACAATCCTCAAGGACAAGGGATTATAGAGCGTGCTCATCACACCCTGAAAGAATGTTTAATAAAACAAAAGGGGGGAGTAGGCCAAGGCCGAACTCCCAAGGAAAGAATATCTTTAGGCCTTTTTACCCTTAATTTTTTAATTTTGGATGTTGATGGTCTTTCCGCCGCTGATCACCATCAGTGGCAAGGAGGGAGCTTGAAAGGTTATGTGAAATGGAAAGATGTGATCACCGGGTTATGGCATGGTCCTGATCCAGTGTTGACATGGGTGAGAGGGTCTGTTTGTGTTTTACCTCAGGACCGCCAAGAACCATTATGGGTCCCGGAGAGGCTCGTAAGGAAGTGCAACAAGCATGAAAAGCCTGTTGTTACTGCTGATCATCAGCCTGATTTGGTCACCAGTGCAGATGGAGCCCCAATGGGAGAGTCTGTCCGTGTTCCTAAAGCCCATGCCAATTAGGCACTTGGCTCGAGTTTTTCCTAGGTTTTTTAGTATCCTACCAGAATTATACTTTAGCAGCCAATATGTCTTAACAGCTCTCACAGTATCTTTTAGGAAATTGGTCTGCTGACTTTGTTGACCTGATGGCACAGCTGCGAGTGGCCATCGTTGCAGTGAATTCGACACGTGTGGATGCAGGACTGGCTGCCAGATTGTCATCGTGGTTCCCATTGCCATGGATCATCTGAAAGAGTGGTCGGGAATGGGAGCCATGGCTGTCCTCTTGTTGCTTATATCCTTCGTGGGCCTATGGTGCCTTTGCAAGATGAGGTTTGCTCAGAAGCGGTATGCAGCTATGGTTGTCCAGGCATTTACAGCCATTGAGGCAGGAAAGTCTCCCCAAGCATGGCTCGCAGTCATGAACAAGTATTGATCCTTCACGCTCAGGTTATATGGCTTAGCACTGCACTCTGAGTTAACTCTGGAAGTGAGCAACTCCAAGAAAGGCAAGTCTGGTTGCAAGTGGGTTGGTGTCCCAGGCCCCAATTCCAGTAAAAAGATGCCGGACGGGTGTGGCACTGACTTGGCTGACTACCAGGATTCAGGGTCATTACAATATCCACTGCTTTACTGGAGACCAGACCACTATCCTTGCCTGTTGCGTTATTTAAAAAAAAAAAGAGGGGGGGAAACTGTAGAGAGCCGTGTAGTGCCACGCCTTAAAGTGGCACTGGCTTCTACCTTACACCTTCCCACTGGTAAAGACTCTCTGGGTAAACAAGCCCTTAATTGGTTAAGTCTGTTCAGCCTGTCTGCTTCCGCATTAGAGTAGCCTATCTGCAGAGTCCACGTGGCTCACTGGGGTTGGTTAGCTCAAGGGTATTTAAGCCTGTGCGCATGGGTGGGTCCTCTGTCTCTGTCTCTGTCTCTGTCTCTGTCTCTGTCTCTGTCTCTCTCTCTCTCTCTCTCTCTCTCTCTCTCTCTTCTCTCTCTCTCTCCCTGTGGGCCAGAAGCAACATGTTTAAAGGATCCTGATTAAAACTGCATGAAGAAGATCTACCCGGAGTTGCGTCTTCCTTGCTGGCGAGGGCAGGCGCATACATCCCTGCACCTATTTCCATCAGTTACTGAATGAAGGTTCTATGCTGACAGTTAGGGTGGTCATCAATCTTATTGGCCAGATTAGGCAGCCTCTCCTCTATGTCTAGAAGGGGTTTTACTTGGGAGTCATCTTTGAGGATTCCTGGGAATTTCTCTAGCCCCCTTAATGGCCCCCTCTGTGGATATATCTCTTTCCTTGTTCTCCGATCCCACCCCCCCCCTAAAAAAAAAAAAGAAAGAAAAAGAAAAAATCCAACTGAATTGGAGAATTATGACTATGAAAAGTTTAGAACATAAGAGAACTTCTTTTTATTTCTAATTCTTAAGTTATGTGGCATTTTTCCCTTGCATTTTATGAATTGCTGACAATTGCAAAACAGTTTGTAGAATTTGAGGATATAGTTTTTCTGTATATATTTTATGGTGATATTTCCCTTTACTACACTTCTATTTTAGATCTTTATAATCTTAGAAGATCTAATATTACATGAAAATTTCTTGGGACTTGAAAATCCTCACTAGCCTTAAGTACTGTGCTGGGGTGGGCCGGTCACACCCGAGCATTAAATTTACACTTGGAGTTTTAATTAGGGCTGGCCCGAGATTCTGGACAGCTGCCAGAGCATCCTCACTTAGGAATGAACAATGGAATGTTCTTAGAAAAAAATTGATTCTAAGAACTGATTAGAGTCATGACTTCCTGAGGCCTGAAAGGCACTCCTGTCCCCTATCACTGGGTTGCTTGTGTTTGGTGATGGCACAGTTAGAGTTACAAGAATGCTTGTTCAATCTTGCTTGGTTTCTTTACTATATGCTGCACATATAAATTTTCCCCTTGAGCTCAATTCATTACCTTTCTACCCACATTACATTTCCATATCTGCTCTTGTATTGCCAGTATTATAACCAACATATGGTCTAAATACCAAGTATTAAAAGGGATTCAGTTACAATATCCATTTCTTCCAAAATTTGTTTTTTTCTTGAGGCTTTTCTGTTTCTAGGTTAAACATTTCTAAGATGATCTCGGTTTATTCTCAGAGTTCCAGCATGGTGATTCTATGACATAAATATTAAGTGGCACCCAATGGAAAGGTTCACATATTTAAGGCCCTGTTCCCTGGTAAAAGCAGTGGGCAGAGGCAGTTATTTTGGGGGGGATAGTTTTAAAATGAGGACTCTGCCTTTATCAATGTATTGCAACAATGATACATGTAGATTGAAAAGCATATCAGATGGTAGCCTAATGGTGAAGATGGAGCCTTGGTGTCCTGATGGGCATTTGGTCACTCATCTCTTAGTCTACTCTGTGCAGTAAATGTCTGTTTGTTTCTCAAGGAGCCACTGAGGTTGCTTTTTTTTTTTTTATAATTTCAGTACTTGGATTGTTATAGATCATTTCTTTGTATTTAATATTTATATTGTGATTGTCTCTAGAATCAGTATATAGTAATGAACCAAAAATGATGTGGCTTTAGTAAGTTGGTTCTATGAGAATTTTTTCCTTTGTTTTAGTTCAGATTATACAATTTTCCTTTCCATTTACTCCCTACAAACTCTCTTATATAGCATCTCTATGCTCTTTCAAATCCACAGCTTTTTTTTGTAACAATTGTTATTACATGTATGTGTGTATACACATGTAAATATATATTCTTAAATAGAGTCTGTTCAGTACATACAATGTTATTTGTATGTATAGTTCTAGGGCTGGCCCACTTGTCTCTAGATAATCAAGCAGTGTTCTCTTCCCTGAATAGTTTAACTCCCTTCTTCCAGCATCCCTTATTTGCCTATAATGTTTTTTGTGTAGGGTTCAGGCATCAATAGTTTTAGGTAATATACTTTGATATTTACATTGATGTTACTCTTGTACATTTTGGTTTGGGCAGTCATATTAGTGATATTTTTGGGTATAGCTTCTGACAATATTAAGAAACACACTGTCATTGGAAACATTGATCTACAAATTCTTTTGATCATTCAGTGTTTTACTAGATCCTAATGCTTTACCTTAACCTCTTATATGAAGAACCATTATTTTCATGTTTCATATCTTGGTTTTATTGAAAATGATGTGATTGTCTTTCCTTTTTTGTTTATTTTTATTTTTGTTTTTACATCCCAAGCAAAGTTTCCCCTCCATCCCAGCCTCCTACTTCCTCCCCCACACCTCCTTCCCATCCACTGCTCCTCCTCTGATTCTCTTCAGATAGGGGCCAGCCTTCCATGGATATTATCTATGGTATATCAAGTTGCAGTGAGACTATTCCCCTCCTCTCCTATTAATGCTGAATGAAGCAACCCACTAGCAGGAATGGGTAAAAGAGTCCGAAACAGCCCTCACCCCTGGCTTTCACTGTTATGAGTCTCATAAGAAGACCAAATTACACAGTTGTAACATATATGCATAGGGCCTAGGTTGGTCCCATACAGACACCCTAGTTTGTCTGTTTCATCTCTGTGAGCCCATATGAACCCAAGTTAATTGATTCTGTGGATTTTCTTGTGATGTCCTTGATCCCACTGGTTCCTACTATCTTTCCTTCCATTGTTCTGCAGGATCCGTATGAGCTTTCCCTTATATTTGCCTGTGGGTCTCTGCATATGTTACCATCAGTTGCTAGGTGGAGCCTCTATAATGGTAGTTGGGCTAGGAACAAATCTGAGTCTAACAGAATATCATTAGGAATCATTTCATTGCCTTTGGGGATAGAGCAGTCAATTCTGGTTGTATCCTAGGCCTCTGGGGTATCCCACATATGGGACCTGGCCTTCTGTGAGATGTTCCCACTCCGTCAGGGTACGGGTCTCTAGCTTGGCCAGTTATTAGTTGTTCACTGTCATAAATGATCATAAATCTTTACCCCAGCATATCTTATAAGCAGGATAAATATACCTTGAAGGGTTTGTTACTAGGTTTGGTATCCTAGACCCTTTGTAGAAGTCTTGCCTAGTTATTGGTGGTTCAGGCTCTGTGACTCTTATTGCTAGGATGATTATCTAGGGCCACCCTTAAAGATCCCCTGGTGTTTCCATTAATGTAGGTTTCTAGCTTATCCCACAGATGCCTCAGATTCCAATTCTCCCTCCCAGGACTCTCCCTCCATTCTCCTCCTAACTGATCCCTCCTGTTACATCACCATCTTCCCCTTTCAGGCCCATATCTCATGTCCACTGGCAAGTACTATTCAAATTTGTCCCTCAACTAAAGATAGAATAGAAAATGTGGTACATTTGCACAATGGTAAATTCAGCTGTTAAAAACAGTTTCATCTGGAATTTGATGACAAATGGATCGAACTAGAAAAGATCATCCTGAATCACTTTACCCAGATATAGAAAGACAAATATGGCATGTACTCACTCATAAGTGAATATTAGCTGTAAAATAAAGGAGGTAAAGGTGAATAATCCATGGTCCCAGAGAAGCCACGTAACAAGAAGGGACAAGGTAGACATGCATGAAATGGTTTCTTTTCTATTACTCTGCACTCTTGTTTGTGTGATACCATTGCTTTCTCTCTCATTTTCTGGTTGCCATTGTCTTTTCAGGATCATCAGTTAACACTGATAAACACTGTGTGTCATAGTTCTAGAACAGTGGGAATCTTCAGCCACCACCTCGTATTTTTTTACAGTGTATTTTGTTTATCATCTTCTGGTAAACTGAGAAATATTGGATTATTTTTTCTGACTTCTTCTGTCTGACTACTTCAATATTCGGAATGAAAAAAAAGCACATAGCAGGAAGCTAAGTTCTATCCGTTTTAGTAGAGTATCCTGATGTGCTAAATTGTTGAGACGTGAGACACTAAGATGGAACTTAACTTTGAAGACTGTGCAATTGTATCTAGAATTGAGACTACAGATAAGCTTTGGAGGAGTGTGTGAATCTCTTAAATATTTTAACATTGAGTTTCTGAGTAGGCATGATTTTTTTACTTCGTGTGAGAGGCTAACACAAAGTTTTCTTTGGTAAGTGTGAAGTCTGAATCTCTGAAAGAGTAATCAGTTTTTCCTTGTGTCAGTATGAGAGCTTGCCAGACTCCCCTCCTGATGAGCCAACATAGCTTGAACACAAAGAGTATTCCACCCATGCCAATAGTGAGAGATGTCCAAACATCACAGTTTGGGTAGAAATCCAATAATTCTGTCCCAGAATGTTATATTAAACTAGAAATATGTAAAAAAAATTCAGATGATCATATAATGTAAGCTCTTATAAATAAGTTATGTGCAGATAAGTCTACTCTATAGGGGTAAAAGGTGCCCATAATTGTCTTTTTCAGTGTGATACAGATGAAAGTGATGATAAAGGAAACTTAAGTCTGTTAGTCTCCAGGCTAATAAAACACAGAGAGTAATGAAATTTAAGTAAATATTTAAACACAGGAGTAAAAAGCATTGGGCAGTGTAACAAGTATGTTTTCTCTGACAGTCAGTCCCGCCGCCTCACCAGCCCCCAATAACACACTGAGACTCTATAATTGATATAATGCTGTTGGCCTGTTACTTGTTTCTTATTGGCTAGCTCTGTCTTAATGATTAACTCATTTCTATTACTCTAAGTATTTCCATGTGGCTCATCTTACCAGAGAGTGGGCCTGGCATGCTGCTCTCTCCAGGCTCCTCATGCTGACCCCTCCTAACTACTTCCTATCTCCTCCTAGCCTCCTAGCCCCATCTATCTTGATTTCCTATTGGCCAATAGTGCTTTATTAACCAGTATGAAAAACATATTTACAGAATAACATCCCCCATCAGGGCAGAAAACCAGAGAAACAGTAATATACAAAAAAATTCTCATGCTCAGAAATAACAAAGTACTAAGAAAAGAGGTTTACAAAAGACAGCAATTGATTAAAAAAAAGTGCCTTGTTAACTTGAAACCATATTGTAGAGGACAATAAAGAGAAGATAGGTTCAAAATGATTGGTATTAGAAGAATTAGCCATAAAACATTACCAGAAACAAACTGGATTTTCGTTTGGGAATGTCAAATGATTTTGCCATGTCTGAATTTTGTATGGTCTTACCACATGAATTCAGGTGTGGGATTTTCTACCTGTGACAGCAAGAGGCTACTCAAAAGATTTTAGTTTCTGGAACAGTTTAGATTTAGGCTATTACTGCTAAAGATGAGACCTGGATCATCACTACAGCAACATTCACAGCTGTTCATTTTATGATGGACAAGCAGAAATTTTCTTCTGTGATTTTTACAATCACAAACCATCATTTCTTTAGACAGTAAGAATCAAAGGGTCATAAATAAATGCATTTTTGAAGTGTCACTGACCCACAAGAAGTGTCAAGGTGTCATTTGTTGGAAAAGGGTGACTTTTGTTTTGGTTGCTGTGGTAATTTTTTTTATTTCAGGTTATAAAATGACACTTCTTGCTAAGTAGTGGGTGTCACTTCCATTGTTGTCCTTAATGGAAGCAGGCCAAGAAGTCAGTTTACTTTCTCAGGAGCCAAATGGGTGTTGTTAATCCAAAAAATGTGAGGAGAATATCACCTACTTAAATCATCAATGCTAAATTAATTAAAGCAAGCTTTTTATTCACGTACCTGGGCTGCCTCCCCTAAGGTGGAGTTTCAGAGGTCAGCATTGGAGCTGAGTAAGACAATGTTTTTATAGCTCAGTAGTTAGGGTTTCCAAGGGGGTAATTTGGCAGGTAATACAGGTGAGGTTACAGGAGCAGAGCATAAACATAACGACCTACTGAAACAACTGATTGCAAGGTGGTTGTACCAAGTTAACCATAGCAACCTCTTTGAAACAAAGGTAGGGTTATCAAATGACTATTAACTTTTTGAAACAAAAACATGATGGCTATTCCTGAAACAGGAATATAGAACCACTTGTAGTTTATATTTTTTGCAGGTGGGCACAACCCAATCTTTGAGGATCAGGTTTAATTATAAACAGAAATGAACACAGTTTGTCCTTGCTGTAAGATGGCTTTTAAGACCGAGAAGCAAGCAGGCTGGTTTTTCTGGTAGGAAAAGAGTTGAGTGTGAGGTAAAAGAGAATTTTGGAAACCTTGGAGGCTATGCCCATGGAGGTCAGAGTACTTCTTGTATGGTTTTATGTTCTCCAATCTGAGAGTAGGTTGTTTCTATTGTATCAAGAGTCAGGGTCCCAAATTCTTTTCCCAATCATTCCATCATCAACATGGCTTCATCCTCCAAAGAGTCTGACTTTATTGTAACATCATGTGAATAAAAGTTTTGCTTCTATCCTTCCATATGATGGTTTTGCTAGAGAATCATGGTAATAGTTGTTCTATGATTTCTATGAAGATCCAGGCCATAATAACCCGTTATGACATGGCCCACTCACCAATGAATATGACACACATCTCCTAAATATGGATAAAACATCTTTAGAAATCACCTTACAACACATGAAAAAACCCTCCACTGCACTTTTTGAAGCTTTTCACTGCAATCTGGAGTTGTTGTCTCACTCTGCTTCATTATATATATAAATTTCTACTTCGCCCATGTCTCTCAACTGGATTCTTTCTTTCTAGGAATAAGAACCATGGGCCCTGCCATAATACCAGCACTAGTCATCATTGTGTTAACAAAATGAATTATTCACCCTAGAGAGATTATTTTCATAGCAAATTAGGAAGAGTCCCACCTCCAGATGCCTAACCCTGGATGCTTGCTGAAACCCTGTTACCAGTACCAATGTATCCACAGCGATCTGTTATAATGCATTTGCTTTTGTGATAGTGTTATCAAACTTGGGATCCAAATCTGTACCTCAAAAGGTCAAGGGCAGCCACTCATTCTTGAGGAGATAATTAAAATACATAAATTAATAGAAAAACACAAAACAAACAAAAAATTACTAGTTGTTTTAAAAACCAAGCATAAAAGAAGATACATTCAATGTGGCCACTTTAGAAAAAGGGACAGAGTGATAAAGTGACTGCCATCCACCCTTTCATTCAGGGTCCTGTAATGAAGTTAAAGTTTTAGTAATTGGTCAAGGAAATGCACATCTAAACAGTCTCCAAATTGTTTCCCAGTCAAGCACTTAACTTGCTTTGTCTCTGCAGATTGCAAATCTCTTTTCCAGATAGATGAGTTCTACTTCTGGGTGCATGAGAATCCTGGGGAAATGATAATCTCTTAGTGGCCATCATTTAAATAATTGAAATCTAAAATATCTCTTTAAAATAAAGCCATTTTCTAGACATCTTGCAGCAGCAGGTTGCAATAAACTGGTTTGTTTTTAGCAATACAGTATCTTGATGTCTGAAGGTAGGATGTTCATAAAAAGCAAACCCTAAATTGTGCTTCAAAGAGGGTTTCAGGGTGGAAAGGGCTACCTGTTGGAACACGATAATACAGGCCCCATCTGGGAAAGTAGCCCAAATGAGACTCAAAGTTCTATTTAAGCTTCAGTTTGTCCCCTTATTTTGTTTTTCCTGGAATGCTTTGCTAATGAAATGCTCTTAATTCTCTCTACCTACAAGCCTGGGGCCATCTATTCTTGCAGATTAGTTCCTGATCCACAGGAAACAAATGCACATTTTGGGTGAAAGCAGATGCTGGCCTTCCTTTTTAAGGTCTTTCTCTGCTAATGGAAAGACTTGTTCTCTCCTGCTGAGCAGCCTCACTCCTTTATTCCTTGCAGATCTTCAAATGCCTGTTTGGAATCATTTCAGTGAGATTGCTGGGAAGGAAAGTTTGCTTTCCTTGAGAGATTTTCATACAGGGCTCCAGGCTCTACCTGAATCACAACCTCCTGCTAACCCAAACTTTCCCTGCCTGCTCTGTTCCCAACTTCTGTTCCTAGTCCCACCTGCTTTCCAAGCTGACCCTCATGTATCTCTAATATATGTCTTGTCTTTTTCAGAGTGTGTTTTTAAATACTTCCCCCTGATACCTGTGAGAGCTGTGAAGACATGTTCCAAAGCAGATCCTGTGAGCAGATGTATAAATAAATAGACAATCACACAGGAATCTAACAGAAAAGCTTACAGTGGACTTTGTCCAAGATGTGGAGACAAGAACAAACCACATGGGACAAGATAAAAAAGAACAAATATTGCCACTATTTGGGTTTACCTTCATTATTAGTACTTTTTTACTATTTTATTTATTCATGTCTCTTATCACTGTCTCAAGGCTGCAGTCTCCCTTCTGAACTCCCAAAGGGTGGACGTGGCACACTTGCCACCTCTACAGAAAGGCAGTAATTAGATAATTCCCAAGTCCTGTCATTAGGAGCTCATCTGCTATTCTGTCTTGAATTTTCCTGCCTCTGAAGAAATGTCTTCAAATCTCCCTTCTCTGCATGTGCAATGACTGTTTTAACTGATCTCTACATTGATTCCAACTGAACTACAGACATTAAGGAAGAAAATAGCATCAATACCAAAGGGAGAATAATTCCTTCATAATCACTACAGATCCATCTGAGCATGACTTCCTTGCCAGAGTCTTCTGCCCTCTCTGTCAAGTGAAGTGCTTAAAATTCCTCATTAACTAATTTCACAGTTGCCTATACACTTTCTAAAGGGGGCAAATAGTGTTTAGCTTCCCCAACTTAAATATGTTTTAACTCAGTGTAACAGGATTTATTAAACATGTATTTCCTTAGTTTGTAGTTTCTTTAAGGTCTTCAAGTTCATGTTCACATTTTTGTTTCACTTTAACTAACTGATGTAAGTAGGCGTCTTAAATAAAATCAAGACATGATCTGCACAGTATACATTCAGCTGTCCAAAGTATTTCACGAATGCTTCAGTTTTCATCCCCATTTATAGTACCAAGTTCCTTTAAAACACAGCATAGGTATTGTTCCATGAAAACTAGCCAGCACCCACTGACAGTTCTTACTCTCTTTCAGTAGATCCACTCTAGATGGAAGTAGATCACTTGTCCTTGTCTGGAATCGAGGTCAATATTGCAGGCTCCAGGATTAGCCTTTCTATGATTCAATTTCAGTTTGGTCTCTAGTTCTGTGTCTCTTTGCAAAGTCCTTAATTTCTTGGTACCTCTGCTTGTTTCCTTCTCCTAATGAGCTTAAGATATGGGTATATGGGTGTAGAATAAGAGAAGAAGATCTACCATGGTTAACAATTCCATAAGTACAATTCAGTGGTAAGTCTCTTTTTAATCAAAGTACTAATATAATTAAAGAAATGTATAGCCTGGTCATAATAGGAATATGTATTTATTGTAATAATGGAGTTCTTCTTTTTCAGAACTTAATAAGTTAAGTTTAGTTATTTATAACAGGCTATGACTAATAGCCAGGAAAAAAAATAAATTTGAGTGTCATAGCAGAAGAGCACAGGAGATAGCCTCTGGAAGCAAAGGAACAGCAAAGGCATCAACTACCAAAAGTGCAAGGAGAGGACAGGTGAATCCTTATCCTAATGATGAACTTCAAAATGTTCTATCTGACAGATGATGCTTACCTGTTGGTTGGAGCACCAGCTTCTCCTCTGACATTCCAACACCATAATAAATCAATCCAGGACAATTTTTCATTTCCCTTATGCTGATCTAAGGTTCTCATCATTGGGCTTTCTATCCTGAAGTATGACAAACCCAGCTGTATGGTCTGTATTGGAAGAAAGTTAACTCACCTAGCAATAAGTAATACAGAGCTTTTAAGAGTAGTAATTTTTCTCTAAATGGCACAGTGTGTGGACCACAGGCAAGATCCATCTGTATTCATGGAAAGAGATATGACCGACAATGCTAAAATCTCACTGCGTTTACCACATGCCTTCCTTAATTTGGCTCTTAAAAATATTTCTTCACACTTATTGAGAGTACTGTATTTGGCTTAAGTTTAGCTTTACTGTATTCTAAGAATACATGAGTATGTAACAATTTCTATAAAACTATAGTTGTAAATAGTAATTGCATGATTAACTATCCCATTTCCTGGAGGAAGGTATTGTCAGAGTCAACACCTGTGTCAAGGCTAAGGTCATGGGCCTTTTAAAACATTAAAACCGAACTTCCCATTGTCAATTAACACTGTCAAGTAGAAAAGCCGTAAGAACAGATGAATTTGCTTTATACACAACAAAATACAGTTAGGCTAATTTGAACCACGTTTGTAGTAGGTCTCCCAAATGCCTAATGACAAGTTTTTTGGGGTTATATCTTATATTGTTTGTGTTTGTGTTTTGTATTTAATGACTGTGAGTCTCTACCACCAACACACACTTCCCCCTTTGGGCTCTGCAAACCATAATTGCTAATTGGGTACATAGGGAAAGAATCAATTTAAACTAACTGGGTCATAAAGCACATACAGGTTTCTAAACCAAGGGAGCTACAGCTTAAAATTGCACTCTAAGGATATGACTAAATCACAGGTACATTAAAGTTGTGCAAATGGCTTCAAGAAATCTGCAGACTTAGTGGAGTTTTTACCATATGGGATACGCATTTGCTATACTTACAATAATTCACCTACTGATACCAGCTAATGATAGAGAAGGGACAATGAGCATTAAGCTTCAACCTAGGGGTCAATTTGTTTCAATTAAAAGTATTATTTGCCCGAAGCATGTTTTTATTTCAGGACTGTACTTTGGTTTTACAGGTACAGTTATTCTTGTTAGCATGACAACCATTAAAAGTATATAGATTCCAGGCCTCAAGAGACCTGAAATAGATGAACATGTGCGCAGTTTTAGAAACTAGAACTCAGTTTTCAAAAATTTTTTCTATGTCATTGATTTGCTTTCAAACACTAGGTCATGGAAGTTATTGTCTATCAGCTTACATGAAGAAATTAAAAATGCAGTCATACCCAGGTCTATCTAAAGACAAATTACAGGACCACTTTTAAAAATAAGCATTGGCATCTACAAGCTCACCTTTGGTGTGAGAGGTACTCACTGCTCAGGAGCCTGGCAGACAAGTCTGATGCCATGGAATGGAGCACTGTGTTATTCTGAGCATTTGTGAGAAAATAGACCCATGAAGTTGGACTCATTGAAATGAAGTCCCTGGATGATTTGTATGCAGATTAAAGTTGGAGAGGACCTTGAAGCAAACTTGATCCAAAGACTTCTTGGAAACGACTAAAATGTTATAAACCAGCAACTTTCCTAAAGGGTAACTTTTAAAAATTTATTACCTAAAGGGTAACTTTTAAAAATTTAGATGAATCCGTGTGTTAGTCAACTATTTAGGATACTGATATTGAATGGTACTTTAAGGCATTATAAAAAGCCAACTACCCCAATATAAAAATACTATGCTAGTATATAAGGAGTTGACATTGCCTAATTCCCATAGAACATGACAGTAAGTAGCACTAGATTGTATCACTGGCTATTTCTAACACTTCAAATCTCTATATTTAAAGTATGTCACTTCTCATGTCCCAAGATTATAAAGATGTAATACAATCCTGTTTATTTAGATGTCTAACACAAGTTGTGACTGATACATGTGAAAACACATAACTGAAAAAAATCTATGTAACCACTAGAAAAAATCAAGGTGACAGACATATTGATTAATGGAAAGTTGGCTATGCAAGAGATTAATTAGAGAAAGCTGTGTTTATGATTATCCCTTTCTGATAAAGTACTTTTTAAATCACTGAAAAAACAGTATGTAAGCTTTAGACAATACTACTAGAAAGATGACCATCTGATAATATGTTGATGCAAAAGTCAACAGACAATGGGCACAGCAAATGTACTTTTAATAAGGAACATCAAAGTTGTGATTGCAAGTTCTGTGTTAAATGTAAATTATTCTTGCTATAAAAAATTAGTCTGTATTCAACTAACAATATGTATTTGTAAGGTCACATTATTATAGTTATTAATTTATGAAAATAAATTACTCATTTGACTAGTAAATATGTGTTATTTATTCACAATTTCTTTAGAACACTTAGATTTTCTCACAATTAAACAGTAATAGTAGAAAGAACTAAACCTTTACACAATATAAATCTTATAAAGTTTTCAACACCACATTTGTAGCAATGAATTAAATTTTAATGAAGTAAAATATTAAAATAAAATGTTAAAACTATTACTAAGGATTGGAGGAATGGGTCAATGTTCATACACACTTGCTCCTCTTGCAGTGGATCAGAGTTTGGTTCTTAGCACTAGTTCTGGGTCTTTCAAAGCTATGTAACTAGTGGGTACTCACAGGCAGATGCAAGCATACCCACACACATATATAGTCATTTAAAAGACATCTATTATTACAGGATAAATAAAACAAAGAAACGGGCTTTTTAGAATCATTTCTGTAAGAAGCAATTACTAAAATAAATTTCATTATTTTGCTGTTTAATCCCATACAGGTCTCTTGTTTTCCTTCTTTCTTTGTTTCTATCTTTCTTTCTTCTAGAAATGACAATTGACTGCAATAATAATTTTTGTTTATAGAAAGTGATTCTGTAACTTCTAAATGTTCATTTGAATGTGAAAATTTATACTCTTACTAATTTTATTTTTGAGATTATAACTACATTTTGTACTTCCTCACTCTCCTCAAATGAAAGACTTCTTTTTTTCTAATTGTTACTGCATATATATATGAGAACTAATAAATGCATATATATATAATCAGTTTAGTTCATATATTATTATTTTTATGTATTTTTTAAGGCTGACGTTTTGTCACTGAACAACACATTTGTGACATTTTTCCTAAGAACACCTCCCTGACTCCTAGCTTTCTTCAGAGGCAATCAACAGTCGTAATCAGATATGAGATATATGAAGACCATCAACAACCAGTACTGAACAAAAACTCTAAGGTTTTAGTAGTGTCACATATACCTTGGGGAAAACCAAATGTTCTACAATTGGAATTAAACTTTCTCATAAAAAATATTAAAAATAAAAAAAAAACACCATAACCTGATACTGGAATCCCAGTTAAGTACTCAGTGGTAGTAGCATCATAGCATTTGAAGGAGGATCTATTACTCCTAATTTACAAACCAGCATAATCTTTAGATAACCTATAAGCATTTTTACTCATACCCACAGAAAAACATAGTCAATCAAAATAAAGAATTATGAATCTGTAGTGTGACAAGATTCTTTATAGAGAGACAGAACACTTCTACTCACCTCAGATAGAGATCCCATGACAGACCAAAGGACATAAACATTCATAATCCAACTTGTTGAACAAATGAGTTTTACTGGTGTTATTTATAGGAAAACAGGTGAGAAGCTATTTGCAAGAGCAAAAATTACTCAAAGACAGCAGCATCACCAAAGTCCACCCATAACCTGGGTCACAGCTTATAAAACCTGGTTAACAACACACAAAAGCTGGAAACTGGAACACATTGAACAGCCTACATGAAATAGCATGCATGCAACTTAACATGCTTGAGAGTGTGTTTTTCAGGTTTAGAAGTTGGTCTAAACTTTTCCAGACAGTGTGACTAGTTTCTGTTTCTTGCAAGCAGCTAGTCTGGTGTCAGAGTCTTTGGATATTGGTTTGTATGGACATGACTCTCAGTAGTCTTTCTTGCTTACTTTTGGAAGGAGGAATTTAATTAATTTGGTCAGCTTCATGGACTTCCTGGAGTTATGCTGTGGTGTTTACCTTTTGTCTTACAGCCTTCCCTACACAGAATGGAATATTTCAGTAGAAAACTGCCATGTAAAAGGAACCCAGTTCCAACAGACACCTTTACAGTCCTCAGTAAGGTTCATGGAACATTTCAGAAGAGAAAGCAGAAAGATGATGAAGTTCAAGGTATTTGCTATGACAATTCTTAATTTTTGTATTTTAATTTATGAATATTTTCCACATAGATTTATAATGTAAACTCTTCGTTTCCTGGATATTGATATCAAGGGATGCTGTGAACTTTGTGTGGCTCACCAATGATTTGTCTAATATGAGGCCCAAGACCAAATGGGGAGCCTATCTTCTATATAGCCTGCATGGCCTAGAACAAAGGCTGGATAGCCACGAGACCTAGGATAGAAAAAAAGGTAAGTAAATGAAATGATTCTAAATGTATTTTGCTATACTCATAGGTTGATGACTGGTCCAGTCTTAACTAAGGAAGCTTCTTTCAGCAATGGATGGGAGCAGATACAGAGATCCACAGCCAAATATTAGACAAACAGAAAGCCCAAAGTAGAAATCTCCATCATGATCTTCCTCTTGGAGGTTGGAAAATACCTGTGAAAGAGAGATGGAGAGGAAGAACTGTAGAAACCAGAGGGGTTGAGAACACCAGGAGAATGCAGCTCACAGACATCAACTAAGCAGGGCTCACAGCTGCTCATAGAGACAGAAGAGACATCGATGGAGGCCACTTGGGTCTGTGCTAGGTCCTCTGCATATATGCTGCTGTTGTTTAGCCTGGTGTTTCAGTGTGACTCCTAGCAGTGGGGATGGATATTGCCTCTGAATCTTTTGCCTGTTTTTGGGATCATTCTCCTCCTCCTGGGTTGCCTGTCCAGCCTTGATATGAAGGGTATGCTTTGTTGTTAGTGTAACTTGTTTTGCAGTGTTTGGTTGATATCCCTGGGAGGCCTGCTCTTTTCTGAAGGGAAACTGAGAAGGAATGACTCTGGGGAAGAACCATGGTGTGGTAATATATTATTTATGATTTATTAAAGCTTGCCTGAGGATTCAGAAAGCAAAGCCAACCTCAAGCTATAGAGATCTGGCAGTGATGATATACACATTTAAACCCAGCATCCAGAAGCTAGGAGGTGGCAGTACATGCCTTTAATCCTAGGACTCAGTATTAAGAGGGAGACCAATTTTTGTGAGTCCTAAATCACCCAGATTTACTCAAGATTCATCTAGTCCTAAATAGAAACAATTCACATAAAGATGATCTCAGCACCTGGGATCGCATTCCTTTAATCTCAGCACTAGAGGGGAATAAAAGATAGCATCAGGATATTCAGTAGGCAGTATCAGGTTTCACTCTCTAGACACATTGAGGATAGGAAGACATTGAAGTCTCAGGATTTTCCAGCCACACTGAGGAGAACTTACAGTCTGAGGTTTGGTGGAGCCATGTTGCCTTTCATTGTGAAGTAGAGTTAGAGCTAGTGACCACCTGCTTTGCTTTTCTGATCTTCAGTTTGAAGTATGAACCTAAATATCTGTCTCTGAACCTTTTAATTTTCAGGCTACAGCATGGTGGACTGGAGAAAGTAGGAAGGGTGGAGGGAGGGAAAACTGAAGTTATGATGTACTGTATGAGAGAAGAATGAAATTTTAAAATTAGTTTAAAGAAATTGACTTTCATGAGAATTTGTAATCTCCAGTAGTGTGGCTTCTTTGGAAACTGTGAAACTCCATGATCCACACTTCTTGAGAATTACCACATCAGGACAAAGAAAGTATTTACGGGAATCCTCTATGTTTTATTATATTACAGTGTGGTGATATTTTGCTTATACAAATAAAGCCTATCTGAGGGTCAGAGAATGAAGTTTTCCACTAGATAGGTATATAAGTATGGAGGTCTGTATGGACAGACAGAAAGTGAGGTATCTGGGCAGAAACGGATATAAGTAGGGAGAAACAGGAAATTGCTCTCTTGTCCTCTAAGACTTTGCTGAGGTGGTAAATTATGTTGTCTCTCTGATCTCTCAGAATTTCCCTCTATATCTGATTTTGGCTTTTTATTACTTGGACTAGATAAGAATCCTATTTACATTTTGGCACCCAATGTGTTTAAAATGTTTGTTTGTTTTTGAGATTGGGTATCTCTGTGTTGCTTTAGAGCCTGTTCTGGAATTCAATCTATAGACCAGGCTGGCCTTGAATACATATAGATTCTCCTGCCTCTGTCTCCTGAGCACTGGAATTAAAGATGTGTGTCACCAATGCCCAGCAAATAGTCAAGTTTTAAAAACAGATAATGAGCTGGGCATTGGTGGTGTATGCTTTTAATCCCAGCACTCAGGAGACAGAGGCAGTCACAGATGTCTGTGAGTTCAAGGCCAGACTGGTTTACAGAGCTAGTTCCAGGACACAAGTTCCAAAGCAATACAGAGAAACCCTTTCTCAAAAAACTAAAAACAAAACACAAACAAAAAAAAACCCAAAACAAAACAAATAATAGACAATGAGCTAGTCCTGCGTGTGAATGAAATATAATCTTTAAATGATGCAATAAAAGAACTGTATAATAATCATGGTTTAGTTACTGAAGCTGTACACACAAACAGAGAATAAGGCTGAACTCAAAACACAGAAGAAAGTAGCTGAATCAAAGAAAGACCCATAATGTGTATCTAGTAGGAAGTGATTTTCTGTGAGAGGTCAAGTTGTAGTCAATTCTGTTAAATCAGTTAAACAATTTGAATTATGATTAATATTTTAACTTACCAAATAGACACATATTATTTGTAAACATGCACTTCTATTTTATATTCTGAACTGAAAATCTTATGCTCTAAATTTTTGTACTGCACATGAAATTAACATGAAGAAAATCATTTTAAGAGAATCACATTTTGTGTGTGTGTGTGTGTGTGTGTGTGTGTGTGTGTAAAGTAGATGACAACCCGATTCTGTGACAACCAAAAGGTCACTTATTAGATAATCTTTAACACTTGAGATTGCAATTGCTTCTGTGTTTTTGCTTCAGTCAACAGCAATACTGCATTTCAGATATTTAACAACTCAATAACAGAAAACCAGACACTTCACAAGTTTAGAGTGGTGCATAAAATGGGGAAGAGAGTGAATAAGCTAAATTTAAAAGGAGACCCAAGTCTGCTGTCTCCCAAACTTCCTTATCTGTATTTCTTTGTATTGTTCTTCATGCTTTCTTTGATTGAACAAACTACAAGGGAAACCTGTTTTTACCTTAGTCAACCTAATGAAATAAACACCTGCTATGGAATATTTCATAGGCACATCTCTCTATATCCCCTCTACTTAAAATTCAACAGCCTTAAAACTGATTATTCTATAATTTTTACAATTAAGCCTTTTACAATTAAGTCTTTTACAAAAAGACTGCATATAGTCACTGTTCCTATTACTGAATATAGAAAGTAGGGTTAGTATCTAGAAAAATGACTATGTGTCTTTCAAAGCAAGACATATTGGTTTTGCAATTTTAAATACTACTTTGTATGTGCTTTAAAACTTCCTCATAGTTGAGTAAATGCTTCAGAATCCATAAGCTTTCTAGAAGATGAACTGAATTAATTGTAAATTTGCAAAGCTTTATTGCTACCTCATCACTGTCTTTAGTGACATCTGACAAAGTACTGATGACTGCATCAGCAAAGAGAAAACAGAGTTATGATAGACTGCTTCCTTAGTCACAGTCAAGTGTCACTTCTATTGACTTGTTTTTCAAATAAGGAGATAGAGGAAACTATTAAATTAAATTCAACATACTTGTATGAATAAAGCTTGAAACTATAGGCTGAATTTTTAATTTTCTTTGTAGATATAGAATTGATCTTATCCTACTTCCTTGCCACACATAGTCTTAAACATTGGACAGAATGTAAAGATGCTATGAAAAATGTGTTCATAGATTATTAAACAGTAGATACCATGCTCATTCAGGACTTCATTTATATTGCTGGAATAATAAAAATTCTTAGGTGTGATGCTATTGCTATAACTATTTTGAGGGAAAGTATGCTAAGAAGAAAATGTTGAATATATTTACAGAAGTTAGTAAGTTGCAAATCTGAGATTGTAATTTATATAGCATTATTCTAAAGTAGATATTAGTCATTGTCAGGGCTGTCCCTACCCTTTTTTAACTTCAGTTCATATTTTCTCAGTAACACAAGAATTCACATACAGCTAAAATTCTCTTCTATTTTATTTGAGGAGAGAAACTGAAATCAGAAGAGGAGAAAATCATATTTTGTGGAAAGCTCACTTCAGTAACTTTCTCCATTATTAGGTATCAAGTTAAGCCTGACATGGTGTCTGATTTTCTGTGGAGTCTGGTAAAGTGGATTTTCCTTTCATATCTAATGCCATTGACCTGCTTTGTTGCTTCTCTTTATTTTTCCTACCCAGAATCTTGGTAGCCATACAGAGAGAAGTTATACTAAAGATTAGCATTGCATTTTCAACCTTAATCCCAGTTCCAAAATAAAAGATGGTCTTAGTAGGAAAAAAAATAGAGAACTATCTCTTAAGTATTGGAGCCCCTCTACTAGATTCCACTGAGAAGTGATAGCAATTTTTAAAAGAAAAGTACAGATTAGAAATAAAACTAAAGTCAGTATAATCAAGTACCCCCAAAACTAATACGATTTTAAAGGCTTGAATAAAAGTGAAACTAGCAAATTATATTAGGCAATATATAGTTTTCCTTTTCTATGAAATTCATTTATTTTTTCACATCTGTCAAATTACATACTACTCTTTAACAAGTATGAAAATTTCTATCCATATGTAGTCTGCAGAAAAATTGATTACCATTGGAAAAAATAAGCAATTATATAGTAAACATTCAAGAGTTATGTGTAGGCAGAGGTTATCATGCTACAGGTAGATATTTTTCATAAAATAGAATGGTGGAAAATTGATCGGCTGTATGACATGTTGTTAAAAGTCAAAGAACTCAATAGCTTCCAAACATAATACATAAATTGTATCAAACCAATGATCTTTCATAGAACAATAATTTACCAATAAAACAAAAAACCAAACACCTAAAACAATAATCATTATTTAAGCATATCACACATAAATTTTGAGTGTAAAGGAGAGAAGTGAAGCACATTAAGTTGAGCCTTATTCACTGTTATCTCAGTAAGAATACAGTCAAGCCATAGTGTTGGGAATAGAGGACAATCACAAAAGAGATCTGAGCTGAAAAGTCAAACATTAAATTACTGCTGTGAGCACAAACATTAAGGATTTGAGTAGCCAAAAATCCTTGATACATAGAAACTTGGGACTTGAAACCAATATTCTGTTTGCAAATGTTTCCAAAGTCATTGCCACAGGGCAACTCAGGGAAGAAATAACCCTTAAAAGCTTTGCACTCTGGTTGGATTAATGCATAATTTCAGGAGAGAACTGAATGAATTCTTAATTCTTTTTAGAAGAATATTCATCATTTCATATTTGAATAATTTTATATAGGCTATTCAAAGTTTAGAGAAGAAAAGAGTACATCTTACAAGTAAGATAGAAATATATGATGAAATCCAAGCAATAAGTAGCAGGGAAAAAAAACAGAACCACAGGAGATAACTTGTATCAGATCTGTCACAACTGGAAACTGTCTGGTGGCTTAAGGTAATCATATTTACTATGGCCAAGTAACCAAAGGATACAGAATTTAATCATCAAACTTCAAAAGACAGAAGTGCATCCAAAAGGATATTTTCAGAAAAAAATATACAATTTATAACTTAAAATTACAAGTGTTAGATAAAATGATTGGCTGAGCATTGAACAGTCTCAATGAATTGGAAGAAATCAAAAAAAGTATTCATATCGAAGTGCTAAGGAAATAATGATAGAAAATATAGAAAGAACACATTATCTGTATTATTGAGTGTAAAGCCACAACTACTGTGCCTTTATAGTAATTTTCAGATATGAAAATGAAAAAAAGAAGTAATGATTTTGTGAAAATATTTACTCTAACACTTAAAAATTGGCTGGAAAAACATCCACTTCAAATGACAAGGGGAAATTATGTATTTTATTCAGAGAAATGAAAAGAAATAAACATTAAAATCATTATAGATTTAAACTCTTAAACTTCAAAGCCAAACTTTATCAAATATAACTACAGTTAAATGCATTTTTCAGAGTAAAATACAAGTAGAAACTGGTTTTTTAGTATAAATTATGGAAATTAAAACATAATTTTCAAGTTGCTGAAATAGAATTAAAAGTTTTGAAAACTGTTATCCTCAAGGAAAATGTTTTTTACAAGAGAGCAGTAGAAAATATTTCCAGACATCAGCCAGCAATAATAATATTAAATTAATTTTATCAAGCTAAGAGAAACTAATTCTAGACTAAAGAAGGGAAAATTAAAGGGATAATATTAAACTAAATACAAAATAATATCTGGTTCAGAGACTTCTTGTGGGGTGTCAGATGTACAGATAAAAAATTGAACTACTTGACCAAAAACAATGTCACAAAAGAAAACAGAGTGGTAAGCAAATCAAAACTATTGTGTGATCCTAGGACTAATTATGAAATATGTTAAGTATTAATTACTATTGTCTACTATAAAATACATATACTAAACATAACATCAGTAAGAATAGCACAAAGAAATAATAGGAGGTGATGTTAGTGATTAAACGTGTGACTAATCTTTCTATTGAATATGGCTTAATTTAACAAGATATTCTGTGTACTATCTGGTATGTTGGTTAGTATTCCACCATCAATAATTTTTTTCTTTTCATTCACCCATTCATCCGTGGGCCTCAATGTTGCTCAGGCTAAGCCAGCGAGTTGCCATTCACCCATGTTCCCAGCCATGAAAATCTTCAATCTGATTCATTTCCACTTCAAATCATATAAGATAATAAATGTTGGTTTTCCATACTATTTTGTATAGTCTTCAATATGAATTTGTCTACATTCTGATATTTACTTATGTAAATTCTCTTTGAAAGGCTATTAATCACACAACAATGATGTTTGTAAATTGACAATGGGGACTGCTAAACAGTACTCTACATAAGTATGTTGGTGTGTCAAGCAAGGAACAGTCATTTCAGAACATTGTATAGTATCCTTTCTAGAAAGCTCACTCTTTTCTATAAGCAAATAAAGCCTATTGACGCTAGTATGAGGTTTATTTTGTCAACTATTCTGAACTTTTAATGTTCCTTGTGTCTTTGAAATCAGAGTTCTCTTTTGTTTATTACTGGATTGTTTTTCTATGCACCCATTTAGCATTCGCAATCTACATCATTATAAATTAATCAATTAAATGATTTTTCTGTAAATTTTCTCAGAAAATAAATGTCACAAGCTCTTAGTGTCTAAATAGTGTGTCTTTATGGATTCAGTAATTAATGTACAACACAACCAGCAGTATTTCTGTAACCCAAGGTCAATAAAATGGCTCTCGCTTTTTTTCCTAAGAAAATATTCTAGACCACATAATAAACATGATACTGTTGGAAAACTGGAAATAAGTAACCATATAGAGATTTTAATAAAATAAACTGTTCTTAGATGAAGTATTGAAGTGCAAATATATGAACATACATATATGAAATCTATTCTCATTATAAAATCTTAGAGACAAATATCTTCATGCATGTAAAATCATATCATTACTCTTTATGAGTATATTTCATAATAAACTGTCTTCACTTAATTATTTTTTTCTAATATATCTATTGCATTGAAAATGTTGACAATCAGAATAAAACTTACATGTATTTCCTTTCCTCTATGAAAAGGTTTTAATTCATTTAATACATATTTAATGTAAATTTAAATTCTAGCATTATAAGATTAAGATATGTTGGTATATATTTATTAAAAGTAAGTTGAATTTATTGAAGAAGGTTAAAATATAGTCTGTTCATTTTTCTGCTAAAAATACCTAGGAGTTATACTGCTAAAGATAAAATATTATAATCCTATTTATTACGTTTAATCATAGTTACTGGAGTTAGTAAAATATTGTCTGAAAATTATTTATGCAACAACACTTAGCATATATTGAAAACTGAGTTATATCTATGTTATATTTAGGCATGGAATAGCATGATATTTTGTACATTTGAAATAACATAGCTGTAAGTTTTACAACATTTCATATTGGACATCAGCCAATGCTCTTTCATACTTTTGTGAAAATCTGCTCAATGCAAACTGGCCCAATAATTAGCACCCAAATTACTAAACTTCATATTCACTGTTATGTCTTCCAAATATTCATAAAACATAAAACTTTTATTTTCTTCATCTGGACATCCATGTGTAACACCATCTGGAAACTGTTTTGTTATTTATAAAAATAGTTATATTTTCTTTGAAGATAAGTAAATATTTAATAATATCATTATATCACTTATAATAGACTTAATTATGATTGAGAAAAATGAATAAACAGTGATCGTGGGTTGTTAAACAGATGTACTTGAAGTAACTCTAAATCAGTGGTGCAGATTTTGAATGTACATTAAAAGAAAACAACCCAACAATAAATGTTAAGATATCTAAATATTTTTAGCATGGCCTTAGAGGAAAAAAGGTTTTCAAATTTTTAGGCTTGCATTTGGAGCATAACTGTACATGACAGTAAGATTATTACATCTCCCACTGGTGCACAGGCTATTCCAGTAGAAGATGAAGTTGGACTTGGTGGGTTAAAAAAATATTCATAAGACTTTATTGGTACAGTGCTAAGAGACAGAATCTTACAGCAAAGTCTCTGCCAACATTTTCCTTATCTGAGTCTTAGGTACCACAGTTGTTTTGTAAATGCATCTATTCAGACTGGGATTCACAATTTTGCATTTTGAATGGGACTGCCTAAATATAAGTTGAACAAAGATAATGATAATAGAAATGCCAAAGTAGGTGAGGAAAAGACCAGAAAGCCTCAATTCTACACAAAGAACTTGAGGGAACTAATACTGAGAGCAGAAAGTACAAACTGCAATCACTGAAAGCAAACATACAACTAACATATATATATATATATATGTATATATATATATACATATATATATATATATGTGGGGAGTATACATCTACATATATGCATTAAACAATAATTAGTGTAATAATAGATCATGAATTTGAAAGAAACCAAGATGGGTTCTATGGCAGTGTTTAGAGGGAGAGGGTGAAATGGAAAGGTCAAAAATGATATACTCATAATATAATTTCAAAACCAAAATAAAAATAATAAAGGTACATAAAGCTGATGGAGAGATATGGTGAGATGGTTATGGAAGGAAATGATGGAAAACCAGTAGGCATGTAATCCATCAAAACATTTTTTATGTGTATGATATTCACAAGTATATTTAGCAATTGTAATCTTAAGAAGACACATGTAGAAGTTGAAGCAGGTTTTAATCCTTTGGCAGATGGTATTTATTTGTATCAAACTTAAGATCTAGATAACTGACTGAATATCTGTGACTTTCTTAATAGTCACAATTTCTTACTATGTTATAGTCTTACTATGTTTTACTTAGTTTAGATATGCATGGGTTGATACCTAATTCCACAATTGTTAGGAATTAATCTTATATTGTAGCTCATATTAATTTAACTATATTGAAATATTTTATGTGCATAAATCACTGATGGTCTGAATTTAATATTTATCCATGACAAAAGAATTAAGCAAATATGATAAAGAAATGTAACATCAATTAAATTGTTTAATATTTATTTGCTTGCCTTAAAACTATAGATGCTTTTGTTATATTTCCATGCTTGTAATAAATACAAATATTTAAATAGTTATAATATTTTCCTATTTAGAATTATTTTATATAGTAAGATATATATATGTGTACACACACACACACACACACATATATATATGTATATATATATATATATATATATATATACCACCATCAAGTGATAACATCTTGAAAATTCTATTATAGTATATTGTCATAAAAACTTATTTGCATTAATGTTACTCAACTAAACTGTTAATATTCTTTAAGGAGTATGAAAAATAGGCAAAATTTAATTAAGGCAACATAGTCTTTTTCTAATTGTATTTATGGAAGTGCATATCAGTTATATTTAAGTGATAGGTATGTGTGGCTAGAGAATATTTATACTCAAAATGTAAATACCTTTATTCTTCAATAATGTACATCAACACTTAAACTCGTGTTTCTTAAATTGGTGAATAGAAAACCTATTGGTTCTTTTAATTGATTTTTATCCTGATACTTTGATCATTTATAAAGGTTTTCTGGTTGAAATTTTAGTACTTCAAATATCATCATCTGAAATTAAGGATAGTTTTACTTTTTTCTATTGTGATATTTCATTTATGTTCTGACAAATAAAGCTTTCTTGGAGATCAGAGGATGGAGCTAGCCACTAGTTAATCATAGATGTCTGTTATAACTATATGGTGTCCTCACCTTGGGTCTTTGTTATGCAACAGCTTTAAACACTTGAGACAGAATTGAAGAAGTCATAAAGAGAACTAAGTTATTTACTAGTTCTACAGGACTAAGTTATACAGGTCCTAAGTTATACAGGACCCAAAAATCTTTCACTGATTTTTTTTTTATTTTTATTGTTTATTTTGTTTTTACATAAAGACTTCAGCAGTAATAGAATGAATGACACCAAATTCAGAAGTAAGAGAAATAATAAATGAACCTCTTGTCTTTGAAAATGCTAATTCACAAATCAAAATGGTAATTAGGCCTTTAGAGGCAAGATCAGTACTGATAGAAGAATGAATTTGAGATACAGTCAATATTGACTCTCATAACCAAGATGATACTTGGATAGAAAAAGCTTGAAGAAAAATTAAAATGTCAGGTGTTATAATTGTGGCAAACAAGGTCACCTATATAGGGATTATAGGTAGGGCTTTCATAGAAACAATGTATTTTTTATAATAATAATAAAATATCCCTACTTCTGGAGTTTGCCGAAAGTGTGTCAAAAGCCAACATTGGGCCATTGAATGTAGTTCAACAAGACACAGACAAGGTAACACCTTGCCTTTGTGAAATGCCTTGTGTGGTTCTTTTGCAGGTCCACATGTCAAGTTTGGTTCAGCAATTCCCTATGTACATTGAGAAACCTCTCCCTAGAGCAATTAAATCATATAATACCTATCTTAAAAAATTAAAACATACTGCTTTCAATGATAGAACAACTATAGAAGATAAATCAAAAATTTCAAGAGAAACTACAAAGCAAATATTATAAAGATTAGATTTTGACAAGAGAGACCTTTTGATTACCAGAGATGATAGTTCATCAAACAGTGTGATTATTCAATCTAAACTAACATGAAATTAACAAATGATTTTCATTTGACCAGTTATAATTTGCTAAAAGAGAACAAAAGTTAGGGTTTGGATAGGGTATTATTTTTGCCTTTTCAGAAGAATGGAGCCATCCAGCTAAGGAATCTGAAGACTACTGGACAAATTAGATATGTGGAAAAAAAATGAGAATGGTCCCTACAACAATAATTTCACTAAGCCAAAAAACACCACCCAAATATGTGCTTGAACTAAAAACTGCTCAGAGCAATTTCAAGGTGGCTAGTTGAGATGGTCCAGTCTCACAGACTACTAAGGCAGTACTTGAGATAAGTGCTACATTTTCCCATTATGCTGAGAGTAGAAAACAAATGATAAAGCCAGTTCTCTCAAGACTTATCCCATTTTTTTTCAGGGTCTCCTAAAGATGTTGTAACCCCCAGACAGCAGGAAGGAAATTAAAAACATGAAGTCCACACTCTTAAGACTTGGAGCTGGTGGGTTTTGGTCCCTCGTTGGATTATAGCTATCTGTCATTGTCTAGGGGGTAGTTATAAGTTGTTATTGGTAATGGTCAGGAAAAATGCTGAACAAAGGAGATTAGATTCAGGTATCTCATTCCAAAAAGAAAAAAGTGGGATAGAGAAATAGAATAAAATGGTAGATTGGTGAATCTACTTTTAAATCATAAAAGCAACAACTAATTTTAAATATTTTACATTGACATCGATTTTTGTATATTGGAACATATTTAAGTTTATTTGGTTATAAATTGCTGTAATTATATTTCTACTCTTGTTTATGTTATCATATGTATACTATGATTTAACAGTGTAATGTAAAATTCTAGACCTTAAAAGTTATTATTATAAACTATTTAGGATAATGAAAACTGCAAGTTAATAGTCACATATTATAATTAAATTTGCCATGATAGGTATGTCTTCAAGGTCTATTAGAGGTATATTTTAGATAAACAAATGGTCTACAAATAATTCAGAGATCTATAGAATATGACATTTAAGTTGTTTTAATAACATAGGTTCTTTTTTAATGACAATGAGACATGTGTGCTCCTGACATCATTCATCTACTACATAGAGGGTGATGGGCATCAGAGGAACTCCATAAGGAGTTTACTTTCTTTATGGCAAAAGCTAAATACTAGGCAAAAAAATTTCCATTGCCTTGGCGGCTAAAAGTATGCTTTTCAATTTGGACAAGTTGAACACAAAAGAATGTGACTACTGTACTTTGCCAAGACAAGGGAGGAGAGCCTTTCAGAATATCCTGCTTAACAGAAGAGTCTGTCTGATATGCCAGGCAGGTGGCCCAAACATGGATGTCCCAAAATTACAGGGGAACCTTGGGTGACTGTCTGGGAAACCAGCTGTTTCTGTCTTTTCTTGTATTTCTTTTTTTAATTCACCTGCTTGCGCTCCCTGTTTAATAAGGTAATATATTATTTCTTTCTTTGGTCTCTGATGGAGTAAAAGAACTGATAGTTTTCTTTGTTAAAATGGTCAGAAAAGAAGCTCACAAAAGAAGCATTAAACTGTACAAGGTTGAGAGACATGAAAAAGTAATTTTGGGTTGGTAATGCAAATTAGGATAGAAAGTAATTCAGGTATAATATTTGCCCTTACAAAGATAATCTAAATAATAGAGCATTTTCTCTGAATTAGTCAAATGCTAGTGGATTAGACAATGTTAATGTAATTCTTGACTTATATATTATGTATAGTTATTGTACTTATTGTATATAGTTGCACTATGTTAGTTATAACCTTCTCTTTATTTTAGACTAAAAAGGAGAAATGTGGTATTTTGTTTGTGTTCTGATAAATAAAGCTTGCCTGGAGATCAGAGAGTTGAGCTAGCAACCTCACACAAGTCTGGAGGTCTATATAGACAGATAGGAAGTGATAAGGTGGGACAGACACAGAATCTTGTTTTTTGGGGGGCTGAGAATTTAGAGAGATAAGAGGTGAATGTCTCTCATCTTTCAGCATTTTACCTCAATATCTGATGCCAGATTTTTATTTATTAATTAGGGTTATGTTTAATCTTTCCCTGTTTATGTCCCTTTAATTCCTTTGCATGCCTATTGCTCCAGCTAGAATTTTAAATACAATATTGAAAAGATATGGGAATAATGAACATCATTGATAGTAGATGTCATTCTGTAAATATGTTTCTTGTATTGGTTAATAAATAAAGCACTGTTGGCCAATAGGAAAGGAACATAGGAGGGACTAGGAGACGAGGAGGAAAGAAGAAGTAGGAAGGAGGATTCAACATGTAGAGACCAGAGACAACAGAGGCCGTCTCTCTGGTAAGATGAGGTCACATGGAAATACTTAGATTAATAGAAATGGGTTAATATTTAAGACAGAGCTAGCCAATAGAAAAATAGTAACTGACCAACGGCATTATCAAATACAGCATCTCTGTGTTATTGGGGGCTGGCATGGTGGTGGGCCCAGGCCGGCAGGGAAAAACCTCCTCATACACATCACTATGTAGTTTCTGAATTCAGTGGGATTGGTTCAAAGCTCTATATATTTACGATGGCATTTACTGGGGTTTTTCTCATGCATAGCTTCTAAAATATTGTGGTATGTTCTCTGTAGTCCCCATGTTTTCTAGGAAAAATTATTATGAAGATACTTGGAGTCTGTCAAAGACTTTTTTCTTCATCTATTAAGACTATCATATGACTTTTTATCTTTAAGTCAATTTCTATAATTTTGACTTACACAACTTAAAACACCAGGTACTTTATTATAAATCCTACTTAATCATGGTAGATAACCTTTATATATGCCTATATTGTTTACTAATAACTCATCAAGAATTTTTACATCATGTTTATCAGGTATATGGCCCATAGTTTTATTTCCTTTTTTAAATTTAAATTTGAAATAAACTTGTTTTACATTTCAATCCAAGTTCCCTCTCTCTCCCCTCCTCCCCTACCCCCATCAACCCCTTATCCCATCCCCTTTCTACTACCCAGGAAGAGTGAGGCCTTCCTTGGGGGGTCACCAAAATCTGTGGCATTATTTGGATCTGGGCCTAGGCCCTCCCCTGTGTGCCTAGGCTGAGATAGTATCCCTCTGTGTAGAACAGGCTCCCAAGTCCATTCCGAAAGTCCACTTGTATACTAGGGATAAATACTGATCCCCTACCAGAAGCCCCATAGATTTTCCAGGCACCTAACTGACACTCTTGTTCAGAGAGTCTGGGTTGGTCCTATGCTTGTTTCCCTGCTATCTCTCTAGGGTCTATGAGCTCCCCCCTTGTTCAGATCAGCTGTTTCTGTGTGTTTTTATTTTTGTTGAGTATACCTGGTTTTGACATTAAATTAATGCTAAGTTTTGAGAAGGATTTTGGAAATGCCCCTTCTTTTTTTATTTCTTAGAAAAATTTAGGAATTATTGATTGTGGGTCTTTTTTGAAAGCTTAATAGAATTTTGTTGTGAGTTCACCTAGGCCAGTTTTTTGATTGTTTGATTTTTAACTTTGGTCTTTTGGATGAATCTAGAACTTCAATTGTTTTTTAAAGATTTTTATAACTTAATTGAGTGCGTATAGGTCAATAATTGGAGTTGGAGGTTGGTGGCCATGGGAGAAGTTGAAGGCTTAGAGGAAGGGGTAAAAATAGAGTAGAAAAGGTACTCATGTATGAAATTCTAATAAAAGGAAAATAAGCCATTAAAAAAAAATTCACAACTTTCTTGTTGAAAAATACTATAGGGCTCCTAAAATCTGTTTTCTTTCTAATAGAAAGTTCAGTGGGGCTTTCAGCAAGTTTTGTATAATAAAAGCTCAGTTGGAAGGGATGCCCCATTACTAAAATTCTTAGCTACTGCTTAAATTACAAACATAAATGTGTTTATGGTGAATTTTTATTCTTCTTTAAAAATAACAGGTAAATAAATATTTGCAAACCCATAACATTGCAAAGAAATACAAAGACTGGAGTTAGTATTCACTAAGCATATAAATTGTAACCTAATTTATATATAAACATGCATATATGTACTATGTACAAATGTATGTGTATTTTGAGTATATTTCTTTATATTCAAATGTGGAATATTTTTAGGTAATTAAATTCTAATGCACAGTCAATAAATAATTAATAATAGGATAATAGTTTCTTAACAATTCTTCAGTGATGAGAAAGCTGATCTTCACTCTTACAAATTATCAGAAACTAATTTCATGGGTGTTATTATTATTATTATTATTATTATTATTTATATTTGAAACAAGGATGTTTTACATGTCAATCCCAGTTCCCTCACCCTCTCATCCACTCCTACCTCTCCCACCAAACTCCAGCCCATCTCCTTTGTGCTCCCCAGGTTGGGTGAGACCTTCCATGGGGAGTCATCAAAGTCTATCATTTAGGGCAGGGTCTAGTCCCTCCACCGTGTGTCCAGGATGAGAAAGTATTCCTCTATGTGGGGTGGGCTCCCAGAGTCCATTCATATACTAGGGATAAATATTGATCCATTACCAGAGGTCCCAAAGCCTGTCCAGTCCCCCTCACTATCACCCACATTTAGGGGCTCAAGGTCAGTTCTATGCTGGTTTCCCAGCTATCAGACTGAGGTGCATGAGCTCCCCCTTTTTCAGGTCAACTGATTCTGTGGGTTTCTCCAGTGTGGTCTTGACCCCTTTGCTCAACACTCTCTCTCTGTAACTGGATTCTAGGAGTTTGACTAGTGTTTACCTGTGGGTGTCTGCTTCTGCTTCCATCAGCTACTAGGCTTTGGGATGGCATATAGGGTCCTTTATTAATGAAATTCATTTTTTTATGTGTTAAATCCTTTCATTTCTCCATACATTCTTATTCTTATATTTATCGCTCATATTATTGACTATGGTCTTACTTAAAGAATGTATCTAAAAGGTTTATAAAGCTTCATGAAATAGATAGTGAACACAATGTACTTGAAGATAATCAGATTTACATAAATTTTTCAAAGGTTAAATTACACTTTTGCTGTTACATAGTTTCTTTTAGTCTAGCAAACTTACATCTGTAAATAATTAATGTTAATTATTTTAATTTTGAAAATCAGGGGCTATTGTTTTGTTTTATAGTCATAATTTTGGAGAGATGACCCCCGAATCACCTGTATTCACATCAAATGAAACAAAAACATTTTAATAGCAACAATTATTTATTTCACGACTATTATTTTCAAACAGAGACTAGCACTTTCTGAATATTGCCTTTCACAATCCTTCCAGTGACCTTCTGAATATAAATGTTTACTTCTCTAGTATCAAACAGAGAAATTACAGTTGAAAATTCTGAGAATTTTTGCCAGCATGTAGATTGCAGACAACTTAAGAACAAAAACAAAACCTTTACTTAAACGTTTTCTTGCTACTGATTTTGTCCTGTCATCAGAAGAGCTTCTGAGGCTGGGTAAAGAATGGTTATTGTTTTAGTAGTAAGAAATAAAGAGAGCTAGTTCCAGGACAGGCTCCAAAGCAATAAAGAGAAACCCAATATCTTTTTTGGTATTTTTTTTTCTTATTTTACATATCAATCCCAGTGCCTCTCCGTCCCTCTCTCCATGCCCCCCAACAACCCTCCCATTCCCCCCACCACCTCACAGGGAGGGTGATGCACCCCAGGAGGGATCAACAAAATCTGTTATTTAGAGTAGGGACTAGGTCCTCCCTCCTGCTTAAAGATTAAGGAGTATCTCTCCATGGGGAATGTGCTGCCAAAGCCTTTTTATGCACCATGGGTACACCCTGGTTTCACTGTCAGAGGTCTGATAGACTGCCCAGGCCTTCTAACTGAAACCCATGTTCAGTGAGTCTGAGTAGGTCCAATGCTGGTTTCCCAGCCATCAGTCTTGTAGTCCATTAGCTCCCCCTTGTTCAGGTCAGCTGTCTCTGTGGGTTTCTGTAGCCTGGTCTTGTCCCCATTTTCTTATCACTCCCACAAAACACACCACACACACACACACACACACACACACACACACACACACACACAAAGAGAAAAACAATAAACAATAAAGAAAACTCAACAACTATTAAAGAAAATTAAGCCTTATTAAATGTCAGTAGTGAATCAAGTGTTGTTTACCTTATATTTATTAAGATTAATTCTCTCAAAAGTCCCATAGAGTGTCCAGGCCTCCCAACTGACACCCATATTCCTAGTTTGGTCCCAGGCTAGTTCCCTATCTGTTAGGCTGGGGTCCTTCTGTGGGTTTCTCTAGCATGGCCTTGACCCCTTTTCTCATCACTCCTCCCTCTCTACAACTGGCCTTCAAGAGTTTGGCTCAATGCTTACTGTGGGAAGGATACTTTCTCAGCCTAGATACACAGGGGAGGGCCTAGGCTCTGCCCCAAATAATGTGACAGACTTTGATGATCTCTCATGGAATGCTTTACCCTCTCTGTGGAGTGCATGGGGGTTGGGGTGTGGGCATGGAAGTATGGGAGGGAGAGGGTACTGGGATTAATATGTAAAATAAGATTGCTTCTAATTTAAATAAAAATAAATAAAAAAGATATTTTCTCTCAAAGCACAAAAAATTATTTGTTAGTTTGGCTGAATTATATGTGGTTCACCAGGTGTCTTGTATAAAAGATAAAAATAAAATTGTTTTAAATAAGTAACCACACTTGACACAATGTCTAATAATCCTTTCTTCATCTATGCATTTTGCAGTATGATTGATGGTGCTGAAAGAGGTTCCAAATGTTCTTATCCATCAGTTCTAAAGCAGACATCCCCAGTCATTTGCCAGAATATTTCAAACACCAATAACAAAGACATAAAATTTATATTTGTAGAAAAAAGTTCTAACTGAAAAATATAATTGAAAGCTCATTATAAACATTTTTATCTGTTCAACTTCACTCATGAACAACCACACCCTGATCGGAGAAAAATCATAAGCAGCATCTTTTTCTCATCTGAGTTAGAGTTAGGGAGATGTAGGAGACTGTTTCATATGTATGCACAAAAACAGAGATATATCAGCTCCAACTTTCTCAGATGTTCTCTAACATCATTAAGTTCTTTAGTTTTCATCCTACATTTATATTAGTAGCACATTTATCAATATATTGCATTATTTTAAAATAAATTTGAGGGCCATGAGATGGATCAACAAGTTAAGACACCTGCAGCAAAACCAGATGATCTGTGGATTCCATCTCTAGAATCCACATGGTAGAAAGAAAGAGCTCACATCAGAAAGCTGTCCAATAAGCTATATCACACATACAACACCACACATAGTTATTCAGATATACACACAAAAGCATAAGTAAGCTCAAACTATTCTTTACAGGTATTCAAGAATTCTTGAAGGAAAACTAGTTAAAAAGTAGCACTTTCTTTTGTGAGCATTTATGAGTATGCTTACAATAGTGTGTGAACATACACGCACATGCATTTGGAAGTCAGGGGACAGCATTGGGCAACTTCCTTTATTATTCTCCACCTTAAGTTTGAGTCACAGTCTCTCACTGAATCTGGTGCTCACAAATTTGGATAGGCTGGTTGCCAGCATGTCCTAGTGATCTTTATCTCTCTTCTCTCTCATTCTAATATTACAGGATCTTACTGCATCACCTCAGCTCTTACATGTTTGCAGGTACTGGAATTTGTTCCCTAGTGCAGCAAGCACTTTGCCAACATAGTGATCTCTTCAGACCCCAAAGAGTGCCTTCAATAGTTGTGTACTGTGTGTCTGTGTATTGTGTGTTCTTGTGTATTGTCTGTTCTATATTGTTTGCTCTTGTGTATTGGGTGATTATGTAGGATTTTGAATCATCACACATTGAGCTTTAGAGTAATACTGTACAAAGCAAAGGCTGCATCACAGTAGGTTGGAGAGTGGTGCTATTTATGCCATGTCTGAAAAACCTGTTTCACATAACAGTTCACATGAGATAAAACAACATTAGTTATTTCTCCAAGTTCTAGCTATAATAATAATGTTGTTAACAACATAGTTGAACAGAAAGGAGTCTTTGTTGCATGGATGTGTGTCTTTTGGGTATACCTCTAAGAATGGAATTGCCAGATCCTGTGGTAGACTGATTCCCCTTTTCCTGAGGAACCACCATACTGATCTCCAAAATGGCTGTATGAGTTTGTACTCCGACCAGCAGTGAAAGAGTACTCCCCTTTCTCCAAATCCACTCCAGCATAAGTTGTCATTGGTGTTTCTGATTTTATCCATTGACAGGAGTAAGATTAAGTATCTCAGAGTTTCCTTGATTTGCATTTCCCTGATGGCTAAGGATGTTGAACACTTTCTTAATTGTCTTTAAGCCATTTTGGATTCCTTCATTAAGAATTCTCTATACAGTTCTGTACCCCACTTTTTAATGTGATTATTTGGTGTTTCTTGAGTTTTTTGTATATTTTGGAGATCAGCCCTTTGTCAGATGTGGGGTTGGTGAAGACCTTTTCCCAGTCAGTGGGCTGTCATTTTGTCTTGTTGACTGTGTGTGTCCTTTGCCTTATAGAAGCTTCTCAGTTTCAGGAGGTCCCACTTATTAATTGTCATGTCAGTGTCTATGCTACTGGTGTTATGTTCAGGAAGCAGTATCCTATATCAATTTGTTCAAGGGCAACTCTAACTTTCATTTCTGAGAGTTCAGTGTAGCTAGATTTACATTGAGGTCTTTAATCCATTTGGACTTTAGTTTTGTGCATAGCAATAGACATGTATAAATCTGCATTTTTCTATATATCAGCATCCAATTGTGCCAGCATGACTTGTTTAAGATGCTTTCCTTTTTCCCTTGTATGATTTTAGCTGTTTTGTTAAAAATTAGTTGTTCATAGGTGTGTGGGTTAATATAGGGATTTTCAATTTGATTCCATTGGTCAACCTACTTGTGCCAATACCAAGATGTTTTCACTACTATAGCTCTATAGAAGAGCTTGAAATAGGGATGGTGATGCCTCCTGAAGTTTCTTTATTGTACAGAATTTGGCTATTCTTGGTCTTTTGATTTTCAATATAAAGTTGAATATTATCCTTTCAAGGTCAGTGAAGAGTGTGCTAGGATTTTGATGCGGATTGCATTGAATCTGTAGGTTTCTTTTGGTAAATAGACATTTTTACTATGTTGATCCTACCTATTCAAGAGCATAGGATATTTTTTATTTTCTGGCATCTTCTTAAATTTTTTTCTATAAAGACACAAAGTTCTTGCTATATAGGCATTTCATTTGTTTGGTTAGCTTTAAAGAAAATGTAGTACATTTACACAATGGAGTACTACTCAGCAGAAAAAACGAAAACAATGGAATCTTGAAATTTACAAGCAAATGGATGGAACTAGAAGAAACCATCTTGAGCGAGGTAACCCAGTCACAAAAGGAAGAACATGATATGTCCTCACTCATATATGGATTGTAGACATGGACAAAGGATACCATCCTACAATTCACACTGCCAGAGAAGCTAGGATACAAGGAGGACTCTAAGAGATTCATACAAGGTCCCTCACAGAAGGGGAAAGGGACTAGATCTCCTGAGCATACTGGGAATGAGGGAGGACAGTGAGTGTAGTGGGGGTTAGGAGAAAAAGAAGGGAGAAGAGGAGGGGAGAAGAAAATGTGAGAGATCAGGAAGATTGAGCCCTTGGAGGAATACAGCAGAGCAAGAAAAGAGATACCATAATAAAGGGAACCATTATAGAATTGAAGAGAAAACTGGCATTAAAGAAATATCCAGACCTGCAAGGATGACTCCAAATAGCAATCTGAGCAATAGTTCAGAGGCTACTTTAAATGGCCTTTAAATCCCAGAATCCAGTTACAGAGAGGGGGAAGTGATGAGCAAAGGGGTCAAGACCAGGCTGGAGAAACTCAAGGAAACTGCTGATCTAAACAAGGGGGAGCTAATGGACCCCATACTGATAGCTGGAAAACCAACATAGGACTGACCCTGCCCCCTGAATATGGGTCTCAGTTAGAAGGCCCATGCAGTCTATCGGACCTCTGACAGTGGAACCAGGTTGTATCCCTGGTGCATGAAAGGATTTAGGGAGCACATTCCCCATGGAGGGACAATCCCTTAACCTAGAGACAGGAGGGAGGGCCTAGTCCCTACTCCAAATGACTTGAAAGATTTTGATGATTCCTCCTGGAAGGCATCACCCTCCCTGGGAGTGGGTGGGGAATGGGGTGAAAGGGGTGGTTTGGGGGCATGGGAGAATGGGAGGAGAGGGAACTAGGATCAATATGTAAAATAAGAAAAATAATAATAATATTAAAAATTAAAGTTTCTCCAAGATTCAAGAAAAACATATTAAATGTGAATGTCTTCTTTTCTGTGCTCATCCATTGTCTGAATCTGCTACAAATCACCTTTAAGTTCTAGGAGTAAAATATCAAAATTTTATAATCACTTTATATTTATTATCAATATTACAAATGAGACTGAATGTGAGTTTAGAAATAAAACACAGTGCTTAAATGGTAGGATATAGTCTTGTTTCAAATCTAGATATTTCAACAATAAAGAAAGGATGGTCTTAAACCAACAAATCTCAAAGAAAGTTTTGTGTCAGCATACTGGTAAACCAGCAGTGTGTGCAACATGATTCTGTGTTGTAATAATTAATTGCATAGTAACCGTTAGCAATTTCAGTTACTTATTACTGCTCCAGGTCCAATGTGTTCTAAGCAAGTAGCTTTATCTAAATAGGTAACATCTTCTTTAGCAGATTCTGTCACTCTTTAGTTCATTCTTTTCTTTCAAATTGCCTTCAACATTTGATTAACTTTCTCATAATCTAGAGTGTTGGTAGCAAATTGGGGTGGAGAAAGTAAAACATTAATATGCAGTGAAAGAATTCAACACAGTTATTACAGTTTCCTACCAGATGCCCAGGAAAGTATATGATGTAAAGATAAGATGCAGTGAGACTAAATAAATAACCCACACAAGTAACCCACACAAACACCCCCACCAAAACTACTGAAAGTCAGACCTGTGTTCTTTACTTAGGTTTCCCTTGTCACAATCTCACCCATAATACAGTATCTGAAAATTGTGTTCATTTTGAATACATCCTACCTAGATGAACAAAATGAAAACCCACCTTTTTTTATTTCACTTTAATTATCTATAATCAGCCAGAACCAGCATTGGAAAAACAGGTGGATTTCTCTCCCTTTGAGAACTTTTACTTGCAAGATGAAACAAATTAGATTAACATAACTTGAAATTTCATCAACAAAATAATTTAGTATCAGTTTTAACTGTAAAAGAATTCGCATTGCAATTTCCTTTCACTTCAAAAAAGTGTGGGAGTATTCTGAAGAATCAAATGAACCCAGGAACCTACTCAACTGAATTTTTGAAAAGCTTCCTTCTCCTATTCTAGACAAGTTTTGATCATTGGACAAATTGAATATTTTTAGTTAGTTCACTTTTACATTATTTATCTAAGAACTGACATTCAGCTGATCTGCTTCTACTTTTCGTTCAATTAACAGATACACATCCATCTACCTGTATTTTCCCAGACTTTGTACTATCTTGGAGCAAAGTTAAGACCAATATGGAATTTCCTTAATTTACTATTATGATGCAAATTTATTTTAAATCTTCCCCCAGGATTACAACTACTATGAGGAGATTCTTCAATTTTATATAAGACTAAAAAATATTTTCATTATTAAATTGTTCTCTTATTTTGGGCAGGGGATAGAATGAAAAAGGACAGCTTTTGTCTCATGTGTATGAAGGTATGGACCAATAGACACCAGCTCAGAGAGTCAATGCTTTACCTTTAACATTACCTTAATGTCTTACTTTTTTAATAATTTTTTAATTTAAATTTGAAACATGCATATTTTCCATGTTAGTCCCAGTTCCTACCCTCCTATCCTGTCCTATTTCCCTTACCAATCCCCATCCCATCCTCTTTCTATTTCTCAGGTAGGGTGACGCCTTCCATGGGGAGTCTTCAAAGTCTGTCGTATCATTTGGGGCAGGGCTAGGCATGTGTCTAGGCAGAGGGAGTATCTCTCTATGTGGGATGGGCTCCCCAAGTCCATTCTTATATAAGGATAAATACTGATCCATTACCAGAGGCCCATTAGACTTTCCAGTCTTCCCAACAAACACCACATTCAAGGACTTTGAGTCAGTTTCCAAAATATCAGACTAGAGTCTATGAGCTCACTCTTGTTCGGGTCAGCATTTCTGTGGGTTTCTCCAGTCTGGTCTTGTTCCCTTACTCATCACACCTCCCTGTTTGCAATGCAACTGGAATCCAAGAGTTTGGCTCAGTGTTTAGCTGTGGGTGTCTGCTTCTGTTTCCATTAGCTATTAGATGAAGGCTGTGGGAAGGCATATAAGGTAGTCATCAATCTCATTATCTGGGAAGGGCATTTAAGGTTGCCTCTCCACTATTGTTTAGATTGTTGGTTGGGCCAATCCTTGTAGATTTCTGGACATTTCCCTAGTGTCAGATTACTCTAAAAAGCTATAATGGCTCCCTCTATTATGGTATCTCTTTTCTTGCTCTCCTCTGTTCTTTCCCTGACACAATCTTCCTGTTCCTCATGGGCTCCTTTCACATTCTCTTCCTCCAACTCAATCTCTCCTTCCCCATGCTCCCAATTTGATTGGGGGATCTTGTTCCTTTCCCCTTATCCAGGGGACCATGTACATTTCCCTTAGGGTCCTCCTTGTTTCCTAGTTTGTGACAGTATGGGTAGTAGGCTGGTTATCCTTTGTTCCATGTCTAAAGTCCATGTATGAGTACATACCATGTTTGTCTTTTTGTGACTGAGTTACCTTACTTAGGATGGTTTCTTCTATTTCCATCCATTTGCCTGTGAATTTCAAGATTCCACCATTTTTTGTTTGTTTGTTTGTTTCTGCCAAGTAGTACTCCATTGTGCAAAAGTACCACATTTTCTCAATCCATTCTTCAGTTGAGGGGTATGTAGGTTGCTTCCAGGTTCTAGCTATTACAAATAATGCTGCTATAGAAATAGTTGAATAGATGTCCTTGTTGTGTGAATGTGCATCTTTTGGGTATATGCCTAAGAGTGGAATTACTGGATCTTGTGTTAGACTGATTTCCATTTAACTGAGGAACTTCCATACTGATTTCAAAGTTGGTGTACAAGTTTTCACTCCCATGAACAGTGGATGAGTGTATCCCTTTCTCCACATCTTCTCTAGCATAAACTGCCTTTGGTGTTTTTGATTTTAGCTATTCTGACAGGAGTAAGATGGTATCTCAGAGTTGTTTTTATTTACATTTCCCTGATGGCTAAGGATGTTGAGCACTTTCTTAAGTGTCATTTAGCCATTTTAGATTCCTCTTTACTCAACTTTATATGGAAAAACAAAAGACCCAGGATAGCAAAAACAACACTGTACAATAAAGGAACTTCCAAGACATCACCATCTCTAACTTTAAGCTCTATTATAGAACTATAGTCCTGTAAACAGCTTGGTATTGGCACAAAAATATCAACAGGAAGACTAGTGGAATAGAATTGAAAACCCTGATATTAACACACACACCTACAACCATCTGATTTTTGACAAAGCAGCTGAAATTATACAATGGAGAAAAGAAAGCAACTTCAACAAATGGTGCTATCATAACTGGATGCTGACTTGTATGCATTAGAGGAGGCTTGTGAAGTTATGAACTTGAAACAATTTCTGCATGTGTAAATAAAGCAGCTGACAAAGACTGAAAGCTTAGAGGGATGAATGCCTTATGGAACCATTGCCTCATTCCTTACATAGCTGTGAAGATGCATGTTTCAGATTCAGACACCCTCATGGAAGTTAGTAAGGCTTATGAATGTCTCAGAGATATTCACCATTCAGAGTATATGAGCTTATAGGATTCACAAGTTTATGTGAGCAGATAACAGTTGCTGGTAAATGGAGACTAAAATCACAAGTATTGTCACTGTCTGAAAACCACTCAAAGGCCTCCTTTGATGCAGCTTTCTTGAATCCAAACCATGCTACGATGTACTTTCCAGTGATGGAGCTGTCTGAGCCATCCAGTTCCTGAAAAGATCTCCATTTTTGCTGCTATTATTTCCTTAATTTCTCACCTCCTTTCTGTCTGCAGTGAGCAAACCAGACTCCCCAAGAAAAGACCACTGAGCATATAGCCATATGTGTGACTCTTAGAGAACTGGGTTTAAAAATAAAAATTTTAGGTCTGGGGAAATTGCTCAGAGATCCAGAAGACCAAGGTTTGATACACTATTGGAAAGGATACTTTCAATAATATTGTTTAATTATCAAGATTTTTAAAAGATAATCATATAGTTTTCAATATTTGGAAAACAGTCAAGATATAAAACATGCACCAAAGATTGCATTAATGACTATGCATATCAAACTAAGGGTCCTCAAAGTCATTAAAGTTATAGAAAAACATGAAAATCTTTAATTATCTTTACATAAAGTAAAATGAGGGGATTTCAAAGTGTAGCAATTATTCTAGTGTGAAAACTGAAAGGCCAAGCAATGGGACATTTTAAAATAATTGAAAAGTGAATATTATTTCACAACAAAGAAAATAAATTTTTGAAAGAGAGAAAGTACTACCTGCATGGGCCACAATCTATCCCCAGGGCAACTATCAAAATTCTTTTCCTGAAAGCATAGGGATAAACTAGTGAATATTTAAGAACAGCAATTCTAAGAGGTACATATAATAGTGTAGCAAATTGTGAAATTTAAAGAGTCTTTTTCTCAATGATGGCACATTATCAAATAGATTCATTTGAAGATAATTTACCGAAGAAAACTAGTGATAATACTTCAAAACAATATTGCTACCTCTATAATTTATGTTGTCACTTGGATAAGTTTATTGTTTTATTCAGTGAGTAAAGCTTTGTTTAACTTTGCCAAATTGACTTAAATTACAAATGCAATCAACATCTTTATATTGTTGCAGAATATGTCTAATTATTGCATTGTATCAACACTTAATCATACAATTACTGAAAACTAGTAAGGAAGAAAATATTCTCAGAACGTCAAGTACTAGACAGGAAAAAAAGGGAATAAAAGTGCTTGAATGTTTCGAAATTATATTGCATTGTGTTTCATAATCAACTGTGTGTATCATAAGTAAAAACACCCATTGAGACGTTGCTTACTGTATCTGTTTAGTTTTTTTTTGTTTATTTTTTGTTTGTTTTTTTTTTAACTTGAGGCTATAAGCCCATAGGGAAAATATAGAATTCAATATGTTGAACTTTCTGACTCTTTGACTCTTTGAAACATCTTACTCTCTAAGACAATTTTTAACATTTTATGACATTTAATATACCTTTTGTTTAAAGTTTCTCAATGCAAAACTAATTTATGTTCTAGATAAACATGGACCTTGAACAACACAAATATGTTTTATGACATACTACATTACTTTTATAGTACTATTTTGTTTCCTCTGAAATTAGGTCATTTATCTTCTTATTTTTCTGTTATCTTTTCTTTTACTATTCAGTAATCCTCAATGTTTAACAATAATTTTAAAAAACCGTAGCATTGCAAACATCTATCAGCATAATAAAGCAATATAAACATATGCATGTTCATATTGTATAATAGAAACTGTGTTATGGAAAAGTAACCACAGATATTACAATATTCTATTTATGTAAATCTTTGCTAAACTGACTTAAATTGCAAATGTAATCAAGAATTTTTCAGTGTTACAGTCTATCCCTAATTATTGCCTTTGTATCAACACTTAATCATACAGTAGCTGCAAGTTCCTAAGGCAGAAAACATTTAAATGAATGCTTCATTTATCAAAGATGAAAACATATAACAGAGAAAATGAGAATAATAATGTTTGAAGATTTTTACTTTGTTAATTATATTTTTACAAAGAGGTAATCTACAGTGAGAGAAAATAATAAAAATAACAAAAATATAATCATTTCACTTTATGAGATATTGTCTGGAAAGTTATTGTAGTGCTGGAAGGGTTTCTTATTATTACACTTAATTTGGTGAATATATTTCCCAATTTAATTTAACTACATATATTGTACTACAAGCAAAATTTACCTCAAATTTACAGTGGGTGAAGAATTTGCTTTAAAATACATAAATACCATGAAGACTAAATAGTTTTCCATTATAGATATGTACCAGGTTTTAATTATCCACTCATCTAGTGGACATGTAGGTTGTTTCCAGAATGTCAGTGTTATAAATGAAACACCAATGAACATAGATGGGTGGTTATCCTGTAATAAATTATAGAGTTGTTTTTTGGAATATGCCTAGGAGTGCAATAACTGGTTCAGGCAATAGGCTTATTTCTAGATTTTAAGAAACTTCTATATCTCTACCCATAATGGTTTTGCCAGTTACACCAACACCAACAGTGAATAAGTGTTTTTTGTCCACACCCATGCCACCAAATGCTCTTTCAAATCTCATTTATTCTAACTGAAGTAAATAAAATCTCCAATTTGTTTCCACTGATTTGCATTTTTTTGAATGTTCTGTTCAGTTCAGGGACATAATCTTTAATCTGCTATTTGATTCAATCTATAATCTACCTATTAAATATCTGGCATATGTATAATTTGTAAGATTTTTGCTTTTGTTTTATTTTATTATGACTCCCTGAAATTCATCTCCTAATTCAAATGATGGGTTGCTGTAATATACAGAGTAATTTATTTCATGAGGTCCCATTTTCCCATTGTTGGGCACAATGGCAGGATCCTAGTCAGAGAGTCCTTACTATTTCTGTAAGTAATAGAATATCATTTACCAGTAAATAGGAATGTGATTGTGATATTTAAGGTAAGTGATTTTCTTCCCACACAAACACTACTGGCATTTGCTACTGATCTTGGTCACTGTCTAAAACTTGATAATTAAACCCTTTTCCTGGAGATAACACATGAATGGAACTAGAGATAATCATTCAGAGTGAGCCAACTAAGACACAATAAGGCAAGTAACAAAGGAAATCTCTCATATGTGGTTGCTATATTTGAAAAAAGATATTGTGACTACATTGGAGGACTAATAGAAGTTAGAAAATCAGTAAGAGTCATGAAGTTGTATTCAGTGAAACACATAAGAATATAGTATGAATGAGGGAAAGAGGATACTAGAACAGGCAGGGTGAAGTGGAGTAGGAGGCTAGGAAGTCAGGCTAGAGGTGGGAGTATGGGGAAGAATGACACTGAGGACCTTTGAATATCATATCAAAACCTACTACTATATATACTTTTTAAAATGTACATACATAATGCATATATAAAAGAATTTAGTTGATGCCACCCTATAATAAGAATGACAATGCCCTTTTCAGATATCATTGCTATTAATTAAAAAGCCCAATACTAGCTGTAAGCTGCCTTTTGATAAGCAGTTTGCCAGTATGTTCTAATATGGACCCTCTCTCAACATTACATGGTATTGCTATTGTTCTCAGTTATCATCCATAACTTGATGGTAAGACCCAACTCATGAAAATAATGCATGCTCTTAAATAATAGGACAGGAAAAAAATCAAACTGATATTGACCTGGAAATTTCATCCATTTTAGATAGTCTTTCAAAATGTTGGTAGGTATTATTTATTTTAACAGGGAGAAAAAAATTTAACAAAACATATGGAACTAGGAAGATTGAGTCGGGGATGCATAGATGAGACCAAAGAAAAAACAAAAAAAATATACCATAATAGATGGAGGCATTATAGAGAAATGTCCAGAGACCTACAAGGATGATCCCAACTAACAATCTAAACAACAGTGGAAAGGCTACCTTAAATTCCTTTCCCAAATAATGAGACTGATGACTTATATGACATCATAGAGACCTTATATAGTAGCTGATGGAAACAGAATCAGACACCCATAGCTAAACTCTGAGCCAAACTCCTGGAATCCAGCTGCAGAGTGGGAGGAATGATAAGAAAATGGGGTCAAGACTAGGCTATAGAAACACACAGAAAAAGCCGACCTGAAAAAAGAGGGAAATAATGGGACCCCCCCAGACTGATAGCTGGGAACAGCATTGGACCAATTAAGACCCCCTGAATATGGGTCTCAGTTAGAAGGCCTGAGCAGTCTTTGGGACCTCTGACAGTGGAACCAGAATGTATCCCTGGTGCATGAAAGGATATTGGGAGCATATTCCCCATGGAGGGGTACTCCTTAGGCAAGAGGGAGGGCCTAGATCCTACTCCAAATGACTTGACAGATTTTGATGATTCCTCATGTAAGGCATCACCCTTCCTATGGAGTGGGGGGTAGGATGGGAGTTGGGTCAGGGGCATGGAAGGGAGAAGGGAGGGAGAGGGAACTAGGATCGATATGTAAAATAATAAAAATAATAAATATATGTATATATGTATGTGTGTATATATCTATATCTATACACATATACACATATATGTATATATGTATATATATATATATATATATAGAGAGAGAGAGAGAGAGAGAGGAGAAAGGAAAATAAAAAAATTCATACTCAAAAGTAAATGTTATGACATAAAATAATGACTGTCCTGCTAAGATATGCCATTTATGGTTGTGGCACTTTATGATTATATTTAGGCCCATGCCAAAGATGGAACTCATTCCATTAAAAACTATGAGTGGCTAGGTTATATAACTTATTAGAGAATCTATTACACTAATGCTGCTAAACAGATAAGGTATTAAATTGCCTACAAATCTCTTATCTTTATTCCCTTTTATTACTGCTTTTCTTAACCTTTATCAAAGAATCTTCCTTTTACAGGAGATACAGATTAATACAGAGATCCATAACTGGTCCAAATGTAGAGAGTAAGAATGTGGAATATTGAATTCTAAATGCCAAGGACTGGTGTTTAGAAAGCAGAAATTTTGTAAGAGCCAGGAATAATGGGCATCCACAAGGGAACATCATTTGCTGGATTTAGCAGAGCCATTGCACACATGAAGTCACAGAAATTGTGACTGAATGTACGGCATGTGCACAAGACTTAGCGAGGCCAAATCCCAGTATATACTGTACCCAGAGTTTTCTGTTCTTCCTGGGCCTGGTCTAAAGCCATTTGGACCCGAATAAACACACAGAGGCCTTATTAACTATAAACTGATTGGCCAATGACTCAGGCTTCTTACTGGCTAGTTGTCTCTTCATTGTTAACCCAAAGCTATTAATCTACATGGCTTATCTTATTGGAGAATTTCCAGTACCCTCTCTTCCTCGTAGCTACATGGCATCTCCCTAGTGGCCCCTCTCTGCATTCCTCTTCCCAGCATTCTCCCAGTAGGTAGCTCCACCTATATTTTCTGCACGGCTACTGGACAACCAGCATTTATTCACCAGCCATACATTCATAGCATACAGAAGAACACCCTCCATCAATGGACAGGGGAGGAGCTCATGAAATCCCACCCACATGTAATTAAGATTGGAGGACAGATGAGAAAGATGAGTATATTTCCTTTAGATACATGACCTCAGAAAGGTTGCATGTATTTTAATAGACAGTCCCACAGCTTGGTACATACAGGCAGTGTCAAGCAGACTCTGTGTTTAAGAAGAAAAAGATAAAGATATAGCAGATAGTGTCAGATTTTTGAGGGGGGATCATTAAGTGGATACAATGGAGAGCAATTACATCAACAAATTAGGCTCTTAATAACTTAATCTTTATACTTTTTCCTTAGGTATCCACTCCGTAAGGAATACTTTTGTATTGGTCCTTATCTTCCATATGATATATAATTACCACAGTTATATCTATTATCCATTCTCAAACTATCTGGACCCTATATGAATGAGAATTTTAAACCCTACCACCAAAGAACTATTGGCATTCAATTTGAAATGAATGCCAATTAGAGTTTGTGTTACTGCATATATTAGGTTGTAAACATTATTTCAGAATTTAGAACAGCAATTTACAAATAAAATTTTAAGGTAGTAAATAAAGTACTTAGAGAAGTACAAATAATTTTGTGAATACTAAAGCAATAAATCCCACTATACATTAAAATAAATGAAGAAAAGAATGTATGGAATAATGTGAAAATTGACTCTACAAAAAATAAATAACATGTGCCAAACTTTGAGGTACTCTTTTTTTCCTTTTTTAAAATTTAAATTAGGAACAAGCTTGTTTTAAATGTCAATCACAGTTCCCTCTCCCTCCCCAATTCTCCTGCACCCACCAACCTCCTATCCCATACTCTTTTTGCTCTCCAGATAGGGGAAGGCCTTCTATAGGGGATCTTCAAAGTCAGTCATATCATTTGGAGCAGGGCCTAAGCCCTCTCCTGTGTATCTAGGCTGAGAGAATATCTTTCTATGTGGAATGGGCTCCCAAAGTCCTTTTGTATATTAGGAATAAATACTGATTCTCTGCCAGAGGCCCCATAGATTGCCCAGGCCTGCTAAATGACATTCACACTCAGCGTGCCTGGTTCAGTCCAATGCTGATTTCGCAGCTACCAGTCTGGGGTCCATGAGATCCTCCTTGTCAAGATGAGCTGTTTCTGTGTGCTTCTCCAGCCTGGCTTGAGCCATTTTGCTCATCCCTCTTTCCTCTCTGCAACTGAATTTCAGGTGTTTGGCTCAGTGTTTAGCTGTGGGTGTCTGCTTCTGCTTCCATCAGCTACTAAATTAAACCTTTAGGATGGCATATGAGGTAGTCATCAATGACATTGTTGGGGAAGGGCATTTAAAGCAGCCCGTCCACTATCGCTTAGATTGTTAGTTGGGGTTATCCTTGTAGATCTCCCGACATTTCCCTTGTTTCCTAGAATCTCTGTCAGTGTGGATTTTAGGCTGGTAATACTTGTGCTCTATTTCTAAAATCCATATATGAGTGAATATATACACTGTTTTTCTTTTTGTGACTGAATTACCTCACTCAGGATAGTTTCTTCTAGTTCCATTCATTTGCCTGTGAGTTTCAAGATTCCATTTTTTCTCCCTGTCCCCCCCCCCCCGGAGGAAATTAACACCTTTTCTTTATCCATCCTTCAATTGAGGGGAATCTAGGTTGCTTCCAGGTTCTGGCGATTATAAATAATGTTTCTATGAACATAGTTGAACAGATGTCCTTGTATGAATGTACATCTTTTGAGTATATGCCTAAGAGTACAATTATTGTTTCTTGTGGTAGTCTGATTCCCATTTTCCTGAGGAACTTCCATACTGATTTCCAAAGTGGCTGTATGAGTTTGCACTGCCACCAGCAGTACACACATGTACACACACATACACACACACACACACACACACACACACACACACACACACACACACACACAGTCTATCATAATACAATCTGGAATATTTGCAAGTTAATGGCAAGACAAGACATTAACAATTTTAAATGATGTTTGTTTTTTTTTTTTTTTTAATTGCACAGTTCCAAAATTAACAGAAAATTAGACAATGTGAGAAATTAGTCACTACACACAGGTGAGATCCTAAGAATAGTCACTGAATTTTTACAAAAATTGAAGATTAAGGGTCAACTAAGGACAGCTGCTGTGATGTCTGGAGACTGTTCCTCCTATGCTCTACGTGGCCTAGTATGGCTTTTCCAAATGATGCTCCAAAAGTCCCTACCTCACAAAAATATAAACAAAAACAAACAACACCTCCCTAAAAAATTTTCCACCAGCATGCACTGAATAATGATCTCAGCAGGATTTAGTTTTGTGTTAACTTCTGAACTGGTTAAGTCCAGCCTCAGCAGCTGAACTAAAAACTCAATATTTTGATCAAAATTTCCTGACACATAAATTTTAGGTCAGTAAATCAGTCAAAAAGCCAGTAGTTTTAATGAGCACCCACAGGGCACATCCGTTCTACCCTGCTTTTTCACTTGACCCTTCTGCAATAGTTTTTTTTTTTAATAAAATTTTATGAGGCAACATTTTCAAGAATCTTTTTATAGATTTAATGTTTCATTGAAGTTAATTATTAGTTTACATTGTATTTAAAATTCTTACTTGACTTCCAAAAAAGACACAATTTATTTTTTAAAAAAATGAAAATATCAAAGGAAAAAGTAGTAGCTTGTTTTGAAGGTTCTCATAATCCAGAAAACAGCACTTTATGGTTTCTATCTCCTAATGAAATACATAGTTTGTCAAGTACCAATAGTTTCTCTGTACTTGTGAGTAAACTAAAACATGAAAATACAACAATGTTCTGCTTAGTGTGAAAAATAAATTTTAATAAGAATAATATGGAATTACAATTTTTAATCCATACAATAGAATAAAACTGATTCCAATATATATAATTCCAGACTAAGAAATAATTTGTATACCATACTTTTGTAATCCCTGATTTTCTTTTCTACTTCCAAGAGATAGGACAGTATCTTAATTTTATATTTCATTGCTTTAACAATGTTATGTTTCATTTTTAAGCAGCATTATTTTACTGAGTTTTTGTGCTTACTATTGAATCTTATGGTATATTAATGTATATGATATTTCAAATAGATAGTTTTCCCATTGAAAATTTATAGCTCTCAAGTACAGTTATTAATGTGCTTTCCTAACTTCCTGTCAGCCAGAACATTTGATTTGACTAAACTCAATATTAGAGAATAGAAAAGGTAAAAATCTTTCTTAGAAAGAACCACAAAACCATTCAGCTGACTAAAGAGTGAACAGTACAAATCTTGGAAATACTGAAGCTGTCATCCACATTGAGGTCATAATTGTCACTTCAGCTTAATTTCTCTATAGCATTATATGTTGGAATGTTATTACATTTTTCTAGTGTTTCTATAATTGATAAATTAGAGGTTGTGCTCAGTTTTTGTTGATTACATATTTATCTTAGTTTTGTTGTTGCTGTTGTTTAGATAAAGTTTTTGTGTGTCAGTATGTGAGTGAGTAGGCCTAGCAATATGGCTCAGAAAGAAAGGATTTTCTGCTGAGCCTAAAGACCAGGACCTAATCACCTGGTTCCACATGGTGAAAACAGATAACCTACTAACACAGGTTGTCCTTGGACGTCTACATGCATGCTGTAACACTTGTACATTCTTTCACATACACAAATACATGCAAAAAAGTTTTAAATGGATACCTTTAGTCACTATTCTATTCTATTACTTGTCCCTTTATTTAAATATGATTTTGATCCATGTCTTTATTAGCCAGGAAGGAAGCTGGTATGAAGGTCATTTATTACAATGGCTTCATGTGTTTTAGTGAAGCTTTAGACATAGAGACTTTTGATTAAAGACTTTTGATTTGTTATTTCATATTGTGGGACCGGATAGTGTTTTTCTGGGTATTGCAGATTCCTGTAAGTCTGATAATTTAACCAAGAAAGAAGGCATATATAGACTCTTGCAGAAATTGTGATTTTATTAATGATGCTGAAGGCTTGCATGACATGGAAATATATCACTAGCCTGTGGTCTTGAACTGTAAAACATGGATATGTGAGGAAAGCAAAAGTTTCTATACACAAGCAATTAACAATTACAAAAAGTTAATATCATGTCATCCAACTTTTGATAAATAGCATTATTATATTCAATAACATTTTGTGAATTCTTTGAACAGTCTGTCTACTATGTTTTATATATTTTATAGCTTTAAGAGTTAGGAAGTATCCAAAACCATGAATTTGTTCAAATTTTAATCATTTTTACATGTTGTGATTGGCAATATGTGTTAAATTTCTCATAACTGACAAATAGCTATTTGGGGGTAAGAAACAATCAATTTGGTTGATTGTTTTGGAAAGTTCAATCCATAGACACTTAGCCTTGTACTACTAGAAGAATATCATTCTGGAAAGGCATGTGCTAGAAGGCAGAAGCTCAGTATATGGCAGGAAAGAAGCAGACAAAAGCAACCAAAGCATACATAGTACACTACAACATTCCTCCCTCCAATGAAGCTAGAGTTTCTCCATTTTGCAAAAAGGCCACCATTTTAAGACTCAATAAAGGGATTAATCCCTTCACTAGGTAAAACCATTTGTTGTATCTACACACACAAACACACAGGTTTTCCTTATTGATTACAAAATGGCTATCAGTTTCCACAAACTTTCAATCATGATTCATAATCACAATGTGGAGAACACAAAGGAATTAATAGTATGGCAGTACATGACAATATGCCATGCTTCTCTCATAGTAGGCAGATATAAAGATATGTACTAAAACTCTGCAAGAGTAATAAATTTTAAAATATCTTTATTGGTATTACTATATTGGAAAAGCCAACTTGCTTAAATTTGAAAAACTAAAGGAATGTTCATTTCTATTATCAGAAGAGCTACCCAAATATTAGCAGACATAAAAAGTCAGCTGTATAAGCAAATTTAAAATCAATAATTATATTAATTGGTATAATAGCTTCATTATACAAATTATTTTATATAAAAATGCAAATTATTTTATATAAAAATCATATTTTAAAATGTTTTGTCAGAGATTCTTAATATTTGTTTTAAAAATCTAGAGCTTAGTGTATTTGAGTAGATGTGGATAAAAGTGTAATGCACATGTAGAATTTTTAGGACACCTAAAGGAAAATAAAGAAATAAGATATTTTAGATTGGAGTTTCAGGAACTCTTCTGGTATTCTATGTGATACTTGAAATTGGTCTGTGTGACGATTTTCAATCTATGCTGGCTACTCAATATGGTGAAATAAAAGGTTCTATGAGTTATTTTTACTACTCAAACTGAATGAGTAGTAAGAAAGATCTTTCAGAATTCTCCCAACAATGACTCCATGCTCGTTTCCTGGGCAGTATTAGCTCAGCCCCTCCTTTGTTGGAAACATTACACAACAAAGGGCTTTGTGCTTATCAAAAAGCTTTGCCACATAAACTTATAATTCCTAAAAACCACTCCAACTAAGTGCATTAGAATATAAAGCTAGTTTGTTCGATTGTTTTTACAGGTAGATGAACATAATATTAACTTAAATAATAAGAAACATTGAAATTGGAATAATTATCCCCATACATTTCAAAGAAGCTCTACATTTTGAGATAGGGAAAGGACTGGAAGGCAGTATTTTTAAAGATGATTGTTTAAGTAGCATCATATTCTTTCCATTTGTTAGTAATTATTTTGTCTTATTTCATGTGTTCATTTATTGATTTTTATTTAAAGTAGATGAGATTCTAAATATTAAGCAAAATGAAGCTATATCTCTTTGAAATAAAGTTTGAAATTATGTGTGTTTAACTGAAATTTAGAGGTCATATTTCAAATACATTCACAGTAGTAATCAAAAAGAAAAAATCAAGGTATTTTTGTTATCCTACATATCCATGTGTAGTTATTATCCATTCCAAGCACACAGGAATTAGACATACATTTATTTGGAAAATCCAAATAAAGGCATAATTTACTTTGCACATTACCACTTGTATTTTTATATAGTAAATAACGTAAAGATTTTTCTTTCTAGTTAGAAATTAATAACATCTCATGTTGTCTTTAAAGGTTGGTTAGGAAACAGAGTGTCTCTCAGTGCATGAGTAGTGGGAGTAGAACACAACCCACCAGGATATTTTGAAGACAGGCAAGGTTTGAAGATGTTGAAGGTTTAATTCCTGGAGTGTACCATTTGCCATGTTATACCTTCAGCTACATCTTCTATTGATACAAATGCTAGAGTGCATAATGTAGTTTCCGTTTCCAAAACACTCTTTGAATGGTTTCATTTTATGGCAGAAAGCATTTATTTCATCTGAAAATACTATACAGGAAGTTTTGGTCATTTATCTTGTATAAATTCATGCTTCAAGAAATACAAAACTATGAAAAAACTTCCTTCTCTGAAGGAAGATAGATATATCATGACTCTGTATTAAGACATTGCAAGGAACTTGAAAAAAAAGCTATAAGCTTGCATCTCATTAACATATTACATCAATTAAACAGTGATTATTTAATAATGAAGTAATTATAAATGACAGAAAAACAAGAGAGAGATAGATATGTAGACAGAGAGAGATAGAGAGTTAAAGAGATTATAGCAGGCTCTTCCTTTTCATGTAATTTTTGATGTCTAGCTGACACTAATGTAATGGGATATAATCTATTTTTAACACAGTATAGAGACAGCTTTGTTTTTCACTTTTCTCATAGTTGTTTTACATGTTCAAAGGAATTGTAAGTAATGTTATATGTACATTTATATTAAAAATAAACAAATAAATTTTGAGGAATGAGGAATAAACCTCATCATGCCTCTAGGGCAAACATAGGCCTCTTTGGGTTAATTAACAAAGTATATATATATATGTATATGTATGTATATATATATATGTATATATATAATACCATTATAATATGTGATTGATATTCTATAAAATATAAAGATGTACATAATTATTAAATGAATAGATTACTATGCTTTACTGAAAAATTTTAGTTACAATTTTATGGATTAAATATTAATGCCTAGTGAACTAACATTAGCAAAATTGATTATTAGAAAGTGTTTTAACTCAGAGTATAGTTATAACTACTGAAAAATGAGAAGAATATTCATGAAACCACACAGAATTTGAAAATCTGACACAGACCATGAAAAAAGAAAAAAATCAAATCCAAAAAGCACTTAGTTTATACTTCCTTGTATTTCACAATAATCTCTAGACAAAAAGTAGAATATGAAATATGCTACTGCATTTCTGAAGCTACAGTCATTTTTCTACTAGTTCAAAATTATATTTGTTTTAAGCACTTTCATATTTTTTTTAAAATCAAAGACTTACAGCATTGAGAGTTGTTGTTTGATCACTCATTTTATATTTTTTTCTTCTGATGAGGCCAATTAATAGTAAAAACTGCCCACAAACTAAAAGGAGAATCACTTAAAATATTCATATGTATTCCTAACTGTTACGGCAGGTTCTTCCTGCATGCTGCAGCGGGTCCTGCCGCCATGGTCCCGCCACCAAGTGAGCCCCAAATAACACTCAGAGAATCCATATTTCATACAATCCTGTTGGCCAGTACTATTATTGTTTATGGGCTAGGTCTTTCTTAATTATTAACCCATTTCTACTTATCTAAGTATTTCCACGTGGCCATCTTATCCGGGAGCCGCGGCAGGCATCTTCGGCAGGCATCTTCATTCTCTCAGATCTCCATCTTGACACCTCCCTCCTACTTCCTCTTTCCTCCTTGTCTCCTAGCCCCGCCTATCTTGCTATCTCATTGGCCACAGTGCTTTATTAACCAGTATGAGAAACATATATACAGAATAACATCTCCCATCACCTAACTAGAAACATATGAAATATATTAAATCCTCAGCAATAGTATAATAATAATCACATAGCACTCAGGTAAAACTACACTAATTTTGATGACAGAGAATTTTCAAAAAAATCTAGAATAGAAATAAATTTGCTTTGTTTATAAATCTCATGGACAAAATTTAATATTCAGATTTGAATATATAATTTTACCTACATACAATACACAGAAGTGTAAAGTATTTAAACCTGGAAAACTTTAACATTCTTTTCAAAATAGTTGCTAAGATAAATAATAATGCAAAGGAAATCAAATACCACAAATGCTTTAATACAGATGCAAAGTGTTGAAATAGAACATTAAAACAACTTTCCAGGTTTCATCCAAAGAAAGACAATCCAGAATTACAGATAAGATAATGTTCTTTTTCTGTATGCCAGTATTTTAGAACCTCTGAAGTTCTGAAGGTGCATCTTATCAGCAGAGTTTGGGTAAGTTTCTTGATCAATTCTAGAATTATAAATTCCTGAAAAGAAATAAAAAGTATTCTTCAATACCACATTTGAGTAACAATAATTACCTGTGTCTTATATATAATTTGGTATTTTCTATTGATGTGTTTATAATGGTAAATCTAACTGCTGAAACCAAAAGTATTTTTAAAATTCCAAATAAGTACAATTTTAATCAAGACTATAAGTATTGAGGGTTATATGATATTTCCCAACAATTCTATATGAACTGGTTTGAAGGTTGCACAGATGCACCCTGGGTTTGCATGACCATGTTACATGACACTGCAGCCACAGATAGGCCCCCTCTAATCTGGGCAGTTTTGACTTACTTATTGCTTTTTAAGAATTAATTATGCCTCATATTCTTTGTTTAGATGTCATTTATCTCTACAAACTAGTTAATGTTTATAATTCCCATTCTCTGATGGCCTAGAGATGTGTGAATAGTTCAAGCCTTGTTTCATCCCTTATTTATCCACATTTTAGTCTGAATCTACCAAAATACCATCAGTGGAGAAAGTCATCTTCCAGTGAATCTCTCAAAGCCTACGAACTGTCATTAAATTCCTCAGGCATAAAATTTTTTCAACTTCAGACTTAACAATTTTCTTCTGTGTTAGAAAACATCACACTCAAATTGAGTTTCCATGAAAATGAAAAAAAATATTAGCATGAATATACTTATTCAGAATTGAGAATTATTAGAATTTTGTCACTATTTGAATAAAAATGTAAAGGAGACTTTGAAAATTCATATGTATCTAATATAAGCAATACATATCACATACTTTTAGCAATAGAGATTGCAAATGCCAATTTTGAATACAAGTGGCTTAAATGTAGCATTTACCTTATACTCACAATATTGCCTTTAATTAAAATTCTATTATTCTCTTCCTGGTTGATTCCAAAATTGTTTCTGAGCTAGGGAAACATAAGATGTCATGACGGACATGGTCTTTTTAAATAAATGTTTCCATTTAAAGTGTTTTATTTGCTTGGTATTTCTTAAACATTACCGATAATAAAAAGAGGTTAAAATACATGCCCTTCCATTTGTCATTGTTTGGCTTCTGCATTGTGAAAGTGAGTTTAACCTTTTACTACCTAGACAGAAACTATATAAAAGTATGTGAACTGTATAATAACTATGCTAGAAGTGAGCTCCTTATGCCTCTAGGTAAGTATTCTGACATTCGGTATTTAAAGCTTTAAATTTGTGTTCTTGTAAAGGTCAAAGAGAAAAGAAAAAAAAATCAAGGCATTAAGTGCAGTGGGAGAGAAACTTTACATTCTGTTGAAAGTCTTTTTAAAAAGAAACAAGGTTTCTAGAAAAAAGAAGTGTTGGGAATGTTCTTATAACAGTGGTGAGGAGGACAGGCAGGATTGAAAAGATGCCTCAGGAGTAAATTAAGAGTGCTTGGGACTCCTCCAGACTCCCTGAGTTTGGTTCCCAGCACCCATGTCAGGGCACTGACAGCTGCCTGGAACTCACCAAAGCATACAACACTCTCTCCTGGCTTCTGGTACTTGCACTCATATGGTGTATGCACACATACGCACAACACTCACATGTTCAAGAGAATAAAAATGTTCATGGTTTGCTAAGATAATAAAAATGTATTTTGAGAAAAATGGATTCATAAGGAGCATCTGTACCACATAGGCTCTGGAGGTTAGAAAGAAAGTGGCCCCCATAGACTCATAGGGAGTGGCATATTAGGAGGTATGGCTTATCAGAAGAGGTTTAACATTTGTTGGAGCAGTGTATCACTACAAGTGGTCTTTGAGGTCTCAGATGCTCAAGCCAGGCCCAGTGTGATATTCTCTTCCTGTTGTCTGCCATCCAGATGAAGAAGTCTCAGCTACCTCTCCAGCATCAGGTCTGCCTGCCTGCTGCCATCTTCCCATCATGATGATAATGGACTGTACCTGTGAACTGTAAGCCAGCCCCAAATAAATGTTTTCCTTTATAAGTGTTGCCATGGTCATGGTTCATGGCAATAGAAACCCTCTCTAAGACATAAACTTATAATGAAATGTGAGTCACAAAGAGATGATCAGAAAACCCTTAAAATCTGCCACCTGTAGGTCCACAGTTGCATTCACTTCCCAAATTAATTCAAAGAATGTAAGCACATTCACTGTTAATCTGTAGTTTGGTCACAGTGAAGGAAAAGACAATAAAGATGCTATAAAATTTCCATTAGTACATTCCAAAAGTGATTTACCCTAGTAATTACAAGCTATTTTAAGCTACCAAAATTCAAAAAGTCATCAAGAGAAACAATAGAGAATCATTGTCAGATTGTTTACAAACAGCTACTATTGGTCCTTCAGGGAAAACCTCCTTTAAGCAATATTTATTTTTTTCCAAAATACATTGCTAGATAAAACAGATGACATTTTTTTTAAATATTTAAATAAGAAATTGTTTTTTTCCTCTAATTTCTAACTATTTTATCTCTAATACATTTCATTAGTTTATGCACTTAACAGTGGTGTTTACCTAGTGATACAAATCCTACCAGGATCACTTTTTCTGGAAGACTGTATGGAATGTTCTATATTTGTCATAAAGAGTATAATTTTTGCCAGGCTTCTATTAATTATATTATTTCTTACCTACCCAATGGTCTGAAAATATAGATAAAAATAAAACTAAGAATGTGAAATTAAATTCTATTAAGATTACATCAGGTTGTACATAGCATCTGTATCCTCACAGTATCATTGACATAAGTAGTTAAGTAGTTTTTAAATATTTTTCAAAAGTTTGACACTAAAAATTCTAGCATTGTTTTAATAAATGATTTATCTTTCGATTGAGATACCATTATGCCTCCATTTGCTTTTCTAGTTTTTGAAAATTAAAGCAAGTATGCATAGTGAGAGAAAAGAGAGAAGGCAAAGAAATAATAACCCAAGAAGGCAAGAATGAAATACCGAAGTTTAAGGCATTCTGAAGAATATGCTATATTCTGTATTATTAACTTTCCCATCTAAAACTTTCATTTCTAGTTACCCATTATGCTACCATTTATGTCTCAAACATTTTTCTATATGCATAGCTTCTCTCAATAAGAATTCAAACATCCATGTTAATTCCAATAGAAAAGTACATCAAATATGACAGGTAAATATGAGCCTTTTCTCAAAATTCTGTACAATAAAGTTCAGTGAAAAATGGTGATTATGGATGTGTTACAATAAAACAAACCTAGTAATTATATTATTTTTTTATGGAGGAACAGACTTGCCTGTGAGATACCTAACATATTTGTTTTAATTAGAAATAGTTTTCTTTTCTCTGATTTGTATCCATATGTGGCTTTATGTATGTAAGTCTCATATGAAGATGTTCAAGTAGGCCAAGAGTGACAGATTTGGAGATAAAGTTACAAGCATTTAGGGGATGCTCCATTGTGGGTTTTCAGAACCAAATATTTACCCTAGGCAAGAACAGCAAGCCACTGATAAAATTTTATTCTAGCACAGAATATTGTATTTTATAAATAAAGAAAAATTAAATAACGTGGAATAAAGAAAACTATTGATCAAATCGTACTACTTATTGTATGCATCCAGGTGAGCTAAGTTACAGCATCATTTGCTTCAATATTCCAGGGACTTCACACAACAAGCATCAATTACTTTAGCCACATACTGACATTTACATCAGCATGATCTCTGCTCTTTGTGGCTCCTCAGAACACAATGGTGATGACAGCCTTTTTTTCTAAAAGGCTGTCCTTACTGTTGGAGGTCATAATAGGGTTTAAAGCCTTTCCTTTCACATTTCTTGGTCTTGCAAAGTCGTGTGCTCACACAAATTTGCTTGCAGAATACTCTTCCCAATTTCACGTTTTGAAGATTGGCTTCATTGTAATTGTATCTGAAGTTAGGAATTTTAATAGGCAACTAGATTAAATGTACTAATAATAACTCCCAGCTCAGAGTATCCTGGTTTTCAGAGTTAGCTACAGTTTTCAACTCGAGATACTTGGGAATCACGTCTGATAGACAGCCCTTACTAGGTCCATCGAACATTTTCTTGACTGGTAATTGTAGGAGGGCTCAGCCCGCTGTAGGTAGTACTTTCAACAGTCAAGTGCACCTGGGCCCTATAGGAAAGTATGATGTCTATTCTAGGTTGTCAGTTTGACGACAGCTGGAATTAACAGATGAATTCACCTGTGTTAATTGGATTGTCTGCAGTTTAAAGACACATCCCACATCTGGGCCACACCCTCTGCTTGCAGCATTTATAAAGGTATGGCTTTGGCTTTTTGCCTCCTTACCCTTATTCTCACTGGCGAGTTCATCTATTACAATGCTGAGGCAATCCTTCCTTGACATTAGAGCCTATTCCTATGTATAAAATGCCATGAAGCCTTTCTTCTGCCAAGTTGTTTTTGGTCAATGCTTCACCATAGCAACAAAGAAAACAAACTAAGGCATCTGCCTTATACAAGAAATTTATGATTGTGCTATCTAGATGGCTCAAGGATAAAGGTGCTTGCCATTCAGTCAAATAAACTTAGTCCAGAATTCACAGGCAGAATGAAAGAACTAATCCTACAAGTTGTCCTCTGTCCTCCAGGTAGCACAGTAGTAAATATGCATGTGAAAACATACACATGTGCTTTTACACACACACACACACACACTCACACACACACACACACACTATAAATATAATGAAATGATGAAGGATAAAGAGGAAGAGATGGAAGGGTGGGAGGGAGGGATGGAGGGAGAAGAAGGGGAAAGGGAAAGAGAAAGAGAACGGGGAAGGAAAAGGAGGAAGGAAGGGGAGATAAGAAAGAAATGAAGGAAGGAAAGAAGGAAGGAAGGAAGGAAGGAAGAGAGGAAGGAAGAAAGGAAGGAAGAAATGGATGATCAACATTGCTATTTAATACACAAGTATCAATAAGAAGCATGCATGGACAAAATAAGATAACTATCTGCAAGCTACAAAGTACACACACCACACTGGAATTATGCTGCCAACTTCTATCCCTTCTATCCTTCTGAACTACAGACAATATTTGGATTTGTTTTTATATTTTTGTTTGCTTTATTGTTTGTTATTTGTTTTTGTCCAGCTTTTGTCTCAGTTTTTGTATCAAATTAGAAGATTGAAAATAGGATGAGGACATACAATTATACTACATATGGAACTTATAAAACCATGAAGTATTTATGAACAATTCTGCTGTATCTCTTGATTATAAATATTTCAAATATAACATCCAAAATATGAATAAAAAATTTTGGAGAAATACAGAAAGATGGAATACAAACAAAACTGTTAATTTGCTCAGTTTAATAGTAAAAAAATGAGTACACAAAATAGAAACAACTAACAATATCAATTATAAAAGATGTATCTGTAATTTGATTTAGGAGATGTGTATTTGAGTACATATCTTGTTGTCAAGTGATTTAAATTTTATTTCACCAATTTATTTTCCCCTTGGGTTTCTTTGTAGTAAGTAAAATTTCAAAATTAGTCTTGCAAGCAGTATTTTTTATAATTTCATTTCAAATGTTCTTTATTTTTATTATAGATAAAATTAATACTCTATAATGTTTTTATGCTTCAATAAGTCTTTAAAATTAACACAAAATGAAAAGTAGAATAAGGCATTAATTATGGTAATGTTTAATAACACCACCTCTTTAACTTATTATACAGATGATGCTTCAGCCTGTACTATTGATTGTTTACATTTTCTAAATATTCTTTTGAAGTCTTCAGGAAGCTCACCTCTTATGTCAGTACACTCTGGGTATTTCTCATGAATGTGCCAACATATCTAATTTGCTTTCCTTGAATTACTTTTTCTCAGTTGTAAAAGGGAGGAGTCATAGTCTTCTAGGTAACTGAAAACAGACAACATTAGAACAGTATTACAATGAAATATATTTTCTCAATATTTAAAAAAACATTAAATTCTACAAATAAAAATTAATTCTGTGCTTCATCTCTACTGGAAATGGCTTACTCATTAGTAAATAGTATGTGCAGGAGAAAGACCAAAGCCTGAACTTGCAATAATGGTGTTCATTTGGAGAATGATATGCAACTTTATTAAATGATTAGTACTTAAGTATGTGTTTCCAGTGATTACCTATTGCTAGTTCTATCAGAGCCATTTTAAGCATTTCAAAATGTTTCAGAAACATCAAAACACATGCTACACAAAGAAAATACATTGGCATCTAGAAAGATTTAAAGTAAATAAAATTAAGTTAGTGATTCTGGATAATTCTTTAATATATGTAAGAGAATAACCTTTAAGGCCATCCTACAGGAATTTATTTTAGATTTTGCATGTTCAGTCACACTTCAAATATCAAGTCTGTCACCTGTCTGCTCAATTAACTTCAGTCTCAATTAATGAGGGTCCACACTATACATCCTCCAATGAGTTCATAGATCATAAAGGTGGAAAAATGTAAAAGAAAAAAATTTAGAAGTGAATGTGTATTTATGGAGATCAACAAGGATTATGATCTTGAATAATCTTTCCTCTGTGGGAGAAATCATCATTTCATTTTTCTTCATTTCTTTTCTATTTTATTGGCCAAGAGTGCTTTATTCATTATCCAATAAGAGAAACGTATTTACAAAATGACATCTCCCATCATCTCCTCTTTTCTGTCTAATATAATAAGGGCTTTGACATTAACAGAGTAAAATATATAACTAAACACTTATTTAGTCCATTAACATTTAGTAAGACTTAAAGAAAAATTCTTTCATCTATTCTTTGTGAGTCTAAAGTCTTATATATAACTTAACTTTAATCCTAACTAAGGAAAATTATAACCATAACTATTTGTCTTCAACTCCTCCAAAGACTACAGAAGGATAATATATAAGCTCTAGAAATGACAGAGACAATTTGCTACCTGGTCAGGCACCTGAAGTTTTTCTGGAGTGTTTCATCTTCAGCTTAAAGGCCATAGTGTGTCTGGCAGGTTCCTCAGCAAAGCAGAAACTTTAAACTGTCCACCTGCATTGGCAGTTTGTCAGTCATTTTTCTCTGTGTCCTACAGACTGTCTGGCAGACTCTCATATGAAGCAGGAACCCTGTCGCAATGTCCATCTTGAATCAGCAGTCACCTTCCCGTGGGTCTTGCATGTTCAGTTTATACACCATTGAAAATTTTATCCATGTATTCATTATACTTTCATCATATCTTTGTGTTCAACTCTTCTCTCTAATTCTTTTCTTCTTTAATTTGTTCCTGCTCCTTCTCATCTATTTTCCCTCTCCCCCTTCTTTTAACAACACACTATGAATGTTTGAAACCATTGCAATCAAAATGCATATGGGTGTGATACAATCAACCAAAGTATGATTAGCCCACCAGACTCCATAGCCCACCCCAAGGACTCCTACTATGCCTTCCCTTCATTTATGCTCAGATATTCACTGATTGGTCTTTGATAGGCCTTGTGTAGGCAATCACACAATTACGGATAGTCACTTTTATTTGTATATTTCAACATCTTTATTAATGCCGTATTAATACACAACATAAATATTTATTCATGTAAATTGGATAATGTGCCTATATATCCTTGTGATATAAATTATATTAGTGTATATCTGAAATTTACCATTTCATACTATTTTAAATAAAGGATATATTCAATCAGTGAAAAACACACTGTTTTAAGTCATCTATGTGATTGAAAAACATGAAAATGTCTATTTTTAATTGTCTTCATTTTAATATTGTCATCTGTATAATTTTTTCCAAACGTTCACATTTTTGATAAGAAAAAACTTTTGAAAAAAGCCAACACCCTTTCATAGTAAAAGTTCTAGAGGACCTAGTGGAGTAGTCAGCATTTCTCAAAATAGTAAAGGCAATATACAACAAGCCCACAGCCACTGACATTCTAAGTGAAGATACTCAAAATATTTCCACTAAAATCATAAACAAGATAAGATTGCACCTGTCTCTATTCTTTTTCAATATAGTGCTTGAAACATTAGGTGGGGAAATAGGGCAAGAGAATGAAATAAAGGAAACAAAAATAAGGAAAAAAGACAAATTAATCTTATGTCTAAACATGAGGCTATACCTAAAAGACCTTAAGAACCAATCAGAAAATGTGATAAATGTATTCAGAAATATATCATGAATCAAAATTAACATGCAAAAATCAATAATATCTCTCTGCAAAATTATTAATCATTCTTAAGTGTAGTTACTAAAGTATCACTTGGAACTATCCGCTGGCTAGCTTTCATAGTGCTAGAATGTGCTATGCATACAGCAAAAGGAGAAAAATAATAACCATTATTAGTCAGCTGAGAAGCCTGTTAGCTAGTATAATTAATGGTATGACAAGATATGCCCACTGGTGCAACAATGTGGCACAAATATTGTGAGAATAACTAACTACTTTCCATTTGGTATTTAAAGGATGCTTCAAGAGATAGACTTCATACCCAGGAGAACCACTGGAGAAAAGAATACATGGCTAAATAGGTCGTAGTCCCTAGAGGAGAATTTACTATTATTTCTTGAAAATGTCTTCTATGATTCAGATCTCTGTATATACCTTGTCACTTAAAACCTCACGAACTAATTGCAAAAAGTCACCAGCCAAACCCAGCTGTGGCCACTCAGCTCAGATCCTCATGCATGCTCCTGAAAGCAGCAGGCTGACAGCTGACAGTAGGAGTCATAATTCTTCACCTGGTAGCCTTTGAATTCATTTGTTTGGGTCAAAGTTGCTTCATGTAGATTTTAGGAGTAAAATTTTTTTGTAGCTGTTATAGAGTTCAAGGTCATAATGAAATTAACCAGTCCCTGATTTTGTAAGTAAATAAACTAATTACATGTTGATATAAAAGAAAAAGAAAATGTCTTCTTTATCTATATCACTGCCCTTTCCACAAGACTCAACAGTCCTCATGAAAAGTAGACAGAAAGGTCTCACAAGTCAAAGATCATAGATGCCTACAAGGAGACAGCCTTTCCTCACACAACAGGGCAGATGCACGTGTGAAATCATAGTGATTGTGGGAGAATATACAATGCCTGCACAAGATAAATCCAGGTAAAACATAGTATGTGTGGTGGGACAAACACAAAGTTCTACCCCTGCTGATGAGTTCTTGGCAATTGATGCCTACAGGGGGTCAGTTTGTTTTCAGGATATGACTTCTGATAAGTTCACTACTTTCCAGGGTAAGCCTCATAACCAAAAGTTATTGGACAATAAAAACTAGAACCAATAGGTTTTGAAAGGGGTCAGAGGAGATAGAGAAGAGGTAATAGAGATAGATGATAGATAGATAGATAGATAGATAGATAGATAGATAGATAGATGATAGATAGATAGATAGATAGATAGATAGATAGATAGATAATATTCAGTTGTGTATAGAGATGGTTATATATCTGGAAAAAAGTTTGGGAATGGCAGAAAACATGATCAAAATTTTATGAAATACCCAAAAAATTAATACAAATATATTTTAAAAATAACTACTTAACTAATTTCAATTAACCTATACTTCAGTGATAACAGTTTTGTAAATAAAAGCATTAAAATCTGCCTTATGAACAATAATTTTAGTAATAATGTTTAAAACATTGTTAAGATTAAAAAATTCTGCATGTTACTATAAATAAAATAGAATTATCAAAATGATTGCTTGCCTATAGGAAATGTGGAATTCATCATAAGGTAAAGCATAATGTATAATATGCAATATAATGGAGTATTTCCTTTCTATGATCATTTACACAAAACTATATTCTTTTTAAATACATTTGTACAGATTGAGAAGAAGAATGAGACTAAAGACTGATTCTCGTAATCAGGAAATCTACTACATTCTACTGGGATTTGTTTATTTCTGCTTCCTGCAAATGCTTCTTTGAAGTTCCATTACCCTCTTTTCTATTATTCCTAGGATACATCACAGAGATGTCGATTCAGAAGTGTCAATCTATGAGATGGGGTACTGACAAAAATATCAAATATATATTTGGGAAGTAAGGCAAAAGACGGCAGTCAGAATCTCTAAATCACTAGGAATGCTGGAATACAGAGTCACCAATATAAAACTATATTCCATGACATCTGTTATGTTACTCCCATGTCAATACACTGTCCCAAGGTATTCTTAATTTATTTGTAAATACAAGTTACAATTATCAATACCAAATGTCCCTCTCAATAGGTGACATTAAAGCCTCTTTAAATTATTTAAGAGTAATGGCATTTACTATCACCTAGAAATGCAGCCTTCTTATAGAAGTCAAAATCACATCTTGTAGAACAAAACAACTGTCTAAACTTTACTATGACATTTCCTGCACAGACTTTTAAATAAATTACCAAATTACCTTCTTTGTTCTTTTTATAAACTGTTGACCTATTAGACTCAAAATTATTTCCAAAATTCTTTTAAAATCAGAGTATGTTAAGAAGAAACTGACACTGAATGAGTAGCTGAATGTTGCCAAAGTATATTTGTCAATGGAACAAATACACATATAATAATCTGAGAAAGTGAAAGACTTCAGGTAAAATTAACTTCAATAAGTGAAAGAACAGTGACATTTTATTGAACGTAAAAATGCTGAAAATTGTGAATAGAATTTACCTTTTCTCTTTAAAAAGACTAGCATTAATGTGAGAAATCTGTGATCCATATGCATTGGTATAAAATGTGTTTGTCTAGCTGGAGAAAATGGTTTGTAGAGTCCCATTTTCTGAAATCAATCAAACTATGTAAGTGCAGATGCACTGTTTTGTTTATTTCTTTGTTTTTGTTTTTGTTTTGGTAATTTTTCCAGTTTAAAAGCCACGGGTAAAGTGGGCAAATTATTTTTTACTTTTATATCGTGGAAAGTGGGTGCTGATGTTAATGTGACAAAGACATTTCAGTCATCACTAATCCTAGGTACCTTTTTGAGTAGACAGTGTTTAGGGAAACGATCTTACTACCTAAGATTTAGAGCACATACACTTCATTCAATGTTTTGTGGAGTGCACCTTAACTGATTTACATAACTGCTCTGAGCCTAAGTGCCTTTATTTTCAGAAAGTTATAACAATTATTGGAAAGCTCCTAAAACAGTTTTTTTTTTACATTTATGAAGCAATCAGAGGAGGTGGATAATAAGATTATCTTTATTATCCAGACAGTAAAACAATTTCATTCTCTTATGTTTGAATAAGTTTTAACCTTAATAAAGACAATCATAAGTATATTACATAAAATGCCATTATATCTATCAAGCTAAATTTTATCATTTATAATTTGAGTTTTTCAATATAATAAAAATGATAATTTCAGACTAATGGGGAATATGCACACCTTTGTATAATAGTAATTCCAGGTTAAAGAACCTAAAAGAAGATATAACTTCAATTTAGCTAACCACATAAGATAACTTCTTTCAAATTGGCTTGCAAATACAGACTCTTATCTGATATCCAACACTGATTTAATCCAATATTTTCTTATTTTTCTTCTGACCTCCTCAACTGTGATTAATAAAATCCATGGAAAGAGACAAAATGTCACGTTCTTTTCATGACTATAAGAAAAATTGATTATATTTCAATTCCCAATGAAGTTCCTGTTTCCACATAAATCATCTAAGCACAGACAAAAACTTCTGTATTGATTATAGTCATTTTGTATTTTAATCTCCCACCAGATTTATCCATTAAGCCCTATTATATAATTGCAGGAATTCTGCACACTGTACCTATAAACATTACTAGATTCATCCCACAAACTACTTCTGAATGTATGAGAGTCATATGGTCAAATGTTAATACAACCAGGAACCTATTCCTTGTTAACAGTTTTCTCTAGTCAGTTTTATACCAGTGTGACCAAATATATGAAAAGCATACAGAAGAAAGTGAGATTATTTATAACGATAACAACTTGACTGTTTCTAAAACTACTTTGGAGACAAGTTTTGGGAAAGAATTTTAGATTATTTTGTTTGAACTGAAAGAACTTGCTTACATGTGAGTAAGCAATCAATTGTTGAGATATTTCAGTGACTTTCAGAGAACCTAAAGTTAGTTCCCAGCATCCATGTCAACAGTTCACAACCTCATGTATTTTCATTGCCACTCTTATGGCCTCTGAATGCACCTACATACCTTCAGCATACACAGGCACATACACATAAAAAATAAAAGTATGCCTTCAAGCAATCTGAGAAATATAACAAAGTGCCAGCAATTCATTTCTCCCTCTTTCTGACTGGGTGATATGTGGCTCTCTGACTCACTTTTCTATTGTCTTGCCTTCCCCACCACAAAGCCTTGTGACCTGTATATTGAAATAAAGCCCTTCTCCCATAAGCTTTCTTTGTAATGAACTTGGTTATAGCAGTAACAAAAGCAATATAAAAAGATGTATTTGGGCTCACAGTTTCAAAGATTTTGGTGGAGCAGAACATCTCACATCATGATAGTAAATAAGGCAAGAAGGAGATAGAGAGACAGACACACAGGCACACACACAGAGAGACAAAGGGACAGATAGGGAGAGAAAGAGGGAGATCTCTGTGTTAGATGTTTACTTCATGCCTCCATTAATGTGAGGACACCAATCTATGGAATGATCAGGACCACTTTGAAGATAGCCTTCTATCCTTAGTAAATCCTTTTTTGGAGATGTCCTCATAGACACTCCAGAGGCATTCTTTACTAATCATGGCACTTCTCATTTTAATCAACAAGAAAATCCAGATTAGTTATCACAGGCCCTTCTACTATAGACCACCAACCACAAAGCTAACATAACAGAGTTACACAAATAATTATGATAGTGTAGTCAACTGCTTACTTATTTGAAATTTTAGTAATAAAATGAGCTTAGATTTCCTCAAGGTCTGCTTCTGTTCCTCATTTCTGTCACTAAATTCTAGTCTCCAACATAGAACCTTCCATTCTAGCTATACATAGATGTTGACTAAGCTGTCTCTGTTGACCGTGCACTGAATGCATTCTCCTATGTTTCTCACTTAAAAACTCTGATCACATTTCCCAATATCTGAAGTCTTTTTCCATTTACTCACAAAATAGGTGTATGCCCACCCCATACTACTGTGTACTATGGACAGTGTAATGCTCCCTAACCATATTAAGGATGTCACTCTATGAACACACAATCTAGAGGCTTGTGCCCTTGTTTCTTAATTTATATGTTAGGCAAACTTTGAAAGTAATATCTGTGTGGATTTATCTTCGTTCTATTCTGTCCTATAGTGTCAAATGTATAGTATAAACTAAATTATCACTGCCTTTGCAACTAACCTCAAATCACCCTTGCTTACTAGTTAGACAATTTCATTAAGGATAGATATTTCACACACACACACACACACACACACACACACACACACACACACACACACACACACACGATAGAGAATACAAAAATTTAAAAGGTCTACAAAACTAAAACACATAGTACAGAGAATAAAATGTGAATAATAGAACACAGGATATTACAGAATAATCAATAAAGAGCCCTAGTCATTGGCCAACAGTTTCATAATTAATATAAGTGTTTCTATATTTGTCTGGGGTTGACACATCTGTGGGACCAGGCTGTGGGAAGAACCCCACAGCATCTGGAAGCTTAGCTGGTGTCTTGCCCTGAAGTCACTACTACCTTTATTCCATTCAGGATCAAGATTTTCTTTAAACTTTTTTTATTTCCTTGAAACTGAACTTAGTTCTATTACACTTTTCTGGTGCTCCCTTTCTCCTCAAACAGTCAAAACTAGGCTATTTGAGATCTCCTACTCTTCTTTTTTGTTGTTAATGGCAGAAAATAGCTATAGTCTTCACCAAAATATCATGAGAATGCTCTCTAGTACAGTTACTAATGTACTTCCCAATGGGACTTCTTGAGCTGAGGCTCCACAGTTTGAATCATCCTCAGCATCATTGTCTTCCAAATTACTACTAGGATGCCCTATTATGTCCCACTTAAAATGCCCATTTGCTTTTCCAATTTATAGTCCTAACATGTTCCATATTCCTACAAATAAAAGCATGATCCAGCAATACCCTAGTCCCTAGAAACAACTTTTGTCTTAGTCAGTGCCATTAGGAAATGGCACTATTAGGAGGTTTGCCCCTGTTGAAGTAGGTGTGGCCTTGTTGGAGAAAATGTGACACTGTTGAAGTTGAAATGGACTTTTGAGTTTTTATATACTCAGGCTATGCCCTTGCCTATTTTGGCTCCCAGTCTCTCTTTCTGCTGCCTGTGAATCAAGATGTAGAATTCTCAGATCCTACTCCATTACCATGTCTAATTGCACACTACCTTGTCCCACCATGATGATGATAATGAACTAAGCCTCTTAATCTGTAAGCGAGCCAATTAAATGTCTTCTTTTATATATACAAAAAAATACCATGGCCATGATATCTCTTTAGAGCAATAGAGACCCTAAGTAAGACTGTAAGTCAGGGAGCCAAGGAGTGCTAGAAGTGATATTCGATGGCAGTTCCCCTATCTTAGTTTTCTCGGTGTTCTGCATGTGCACATGTGTTATTTGTCACATTTGGTGGAAAGTTATCAATGGTGACGGTACAAAAAAATGAAAGGTGTCTGTGAGGGGACCACTGTGAGGAGGTAGGTAAATGTGGGTTCTAAGACTAGAATACCCATTTGGTTCCTTTCAGTTCGAAGGCATCTGCTTAGGGTCTCTTAATTAACTGGAAGGATTCTGGTAGCTGATGGAGCCAGAGGAAAGCTGTAGAGAAAGGAGGCTAAGACAAAAAGTCTCAGTGGATGAGAAATGGCAGCACTAGGGGAACGGCTGTCAGCTTAAGTATCAGACTATTTTAGTTCCCAAATTTTCTGATATAATGCTCTGACTTCACCCACAACTAAGATAGCAGAAGCATCACTATCTTCTTATAGAGTCTTGGACCACCTCATCCTTTCTAGTCACACACAGTCTTCTGAGCTACATATTAGTCACTGTGTGTAGACATTAAGACTTTCTCCAGGCTGTGGTGACATGAAGCTTTGTATGATGAGGGTGTGTTGAATGATTGAAAAAAAATGAAGACAAAGATTTAAAAGCTCAGGTGAGAAGCAAGAAGTAGTGTGGCTGGATATTGGGTGAAAAGGCATCAGCCATCTTGATATCTTAGTCCATTTTTGATGCTATGACAGAAAACCACAGACTATGTCATTACTTTCTCAGCTCTGGAAAATTGGGAGTCTGTATCAGGATAATGATATTTGTTAAGGGACTTATAACTCTGCATTTCACATGGCAGGAGTAGATGCATGACAGATAAACCTGATTTACAAGATCTCTAATCTTTTTTAAAAATTATTAACTTGAATTTAAAGTGTATTTATCTCACATAATATATCCTAATTGGGATTTCCCCTCTCTTTACTCCTCCTGGTTCTTCCCTCCCTTCCAGATGTATTTTAATCCCTTATTAGGAATCAAAAAGGCTTCTAAGGGATTATAAAAATGAAATAAAATAGAATATTACAAAATAAAACAAAACCTAACAGATTGGAATAGAACAATACAAACACACAGAAGGAAAAGAACTCACAAGAGCACACACATACACACGGTACAAGAAACAGATTAAGATTTAAGATGCAGAGACACACTTGTTTTCTCGCTCAGCTATCACATAAAAGCATAAAACTGGAATCTAGCTATAATATATAAACAAAGAAGGCATAGGGTAAAAAAGAGAAATATATGTAAAAAACAAAAACAAGCAAGCAAGCAAGCAAACAAACAAAAAAAAAATAACATGGGGATTACAACATGGCTCTGCCATTCCCAACTAAGGTTATAGGAACTTTGATAGTCACCAAAAAGAAAGCCAAAAATCAATGTGTCTACAAAATGCATAGGTGGAAGGTAGGAGGTAAGCGAGTAGGTAGTTATGAGAGTGTAGGGAATCTCTGAGATTGGATTCTCCTTTTACCAAGTTCTGAGGCTGAGGGCAGTCATGCTGAACTATACATTCCAAGAGTTTTGTCCTTAGTTGAGAGATGTGCAGGGAGAATTGTTATTTGGAACAAAGAAAATTTCTGTGCAATTATAAGCTTTGTTTACAATATAGGCTTAATATTTTAAATGTTTATTTTATGTTCAGTTACGTGTGTGTGTGTGTGTGTGTGTGTGTGTGTGTGTCTGTGAGACCATCCATTATTGTGTTTAAATATGCATGTGAGTATAGGCACATGCAATGACCTCATCACAGAGGAGGGTGATGAATCCCTGAAACTGGAGTTACCAGGCAGTTCTAAGCCACTTGAGTCAAACTCTTGTTACCAAAAGAGTGGTTAACACACTGTTAACCAGTAAGCCATTGTTCTGAGGCAATTTTAACTGAATTGGTATTTACCTTATCATGTGTCATACTTTTAAAAATTGACAAGCTTTAATGTACAATGTACAGTATACTGTTTAAGCAATTACTAACACAATTTTTATTGCACTACTTATGTATATATACAATATCTTTATCTACCCACCAACACATTGTTCATATTCTAGTTACTTATGAATATTAACTGACAAGAAAGTTTCATTATGACATTTCCAAATATGTATGTAGTGTACATTGTTCCTATTCATCTCCTCTAGTACTCTTTGTAATCCTTCTGCTTTCCCCCTTGATTTTCTTTGTTTTCATTCCTCCTAGCAACCCAAAAGAAAGGAAGACTATGCCACTTCTCATTTATTTCACTTACTGTGATCTCTAATTCCACCCACTCTTCCAACATAAGAAATACTTATATTCTTCTGTATGCCTTGGTAAAGCTCCATGATCCATATATGTCATATTCCCCTTTTCATTCTATCAAAATATGGGAGCCAAGGTTGATGTCACAACTCACCTATATTGAATAGTGAAGTACTAAACAATGGAATGAAAATATCATTGTAAACTGGATGAATTATTGAGGTGTATATCCAAGAGGGTGTGGTTGTATCATATCATAGTTTTGAACTTTTCCACATTTACTTCATTATAATTATTGTACTCTCATTTTATAATGTTCCCATTCTCCACTGTCTATTTGTTGTTTATTTTCTTAATGACACTCATTCTGAATTGGGTGAGATATAATATCAAAGTAGTTTTGAATTTTAATTTAAGATGTGTTTGTTTCTTTTGATAACCTATTGCAACTGTGTTTTGAGATTCTATAAGTTTATCAAATTATTTAATTTTAATGAACAAGTTTTTTAACTCTGTGATAAAAATTGCCTCAACATAGCATTCAGTTGGAATGTTTATAGCGATATATGAAATTTTAGATAGTTTACTAATTCATAATACATAGTTAATAATCTAAAATCATAATATATTTTAGGGTTACCAATTAAAATGGCCAACTGTACCATAAAATGTTCAGTCTAGTAAAATTGATTTAAAAATACTTTTTAACTAGACATAAAATGTTCAGAGATAAATTTTATTGCAATTCAATGGATTGATGTATTTTGATTATTTTAAATTTAAAAGTGTAAAACATTTAAAAGAAAGACTGAAGCATGTATGAAATCATATAGTTAGCAATGATTGAAAACAGGAATCATATTGGAAACCTAAATTGCTTCTTTTATTGAAATTGTTTAATCAGAATGAACTCATTCAATTTGAACATAATGTTTCTTTAGCTTTTAATTCTGCTTGGCAATAAAGTTTCTCAAACAAAAATGTGTCATTCTTAAGAATTCTAAAAGAGATTAAACAAAGATTCAGTAATTGCTCAACCTTGATTTACCCAAATAAATTTGAAATTAATGTCTATATGAACCACACTGATGGGCATTATAAAACCTTTATGAAGAATTCCACAAATTTGAAGACAATCAATTTTGTACTTTAATTGGTCAGTAGATAACAATTCTGTGATATACATAATACTATGGTGATTTGCATCATACTAGGGAACACAGTTTAGGAACAAAACAAATGAGGGATACAATCAGAGAAAAAGGTTTAAGAACTTTAAATATATATTGTGAATTCCATGAAAATGAAATTGAAAGCTAGACTTATGTATGCCTTGATATCTATAACATCCTAGAAAAGACAAACCAAGAGTAAAATACCAATGTCTGTGACAATTTGGGGAGTACTGAAGAGAATAGCTGAATACATGGAGATCATGGTAGATCTTACAACAGTGAAACTAAGCCATTTTGTGTAATAAACCATAACGGATACATGATACCGTATTTCTGTGAACCTTTAGCATTGTACAACTCAGAGTTAAATGAGTTCTGGAAATGAAGCTCAATTGTTCAAGTCTTTTCCCATGATTAACAGACTTTGGTTTGATATCTAGCACTGTATATAAAACCAGGCATGTGGTTAACGTCCCAGTGCTCCAGAGTTAGAAGTAAGAGAATCCAAAGCTCATTCTCAGCATTAGCTATGTAGGGAGTTTGAAGCCAGCTTGAGATAAGTGATAATCTGAATAAAAAACAAATAAGGAGTTTTAGTTGTTAGGAATGCTTGCTGTTCTTATCCAGAGAATCCAGGTTCAGCTTCCAGTATTTACATCATGGAGCTCTGGAGCACTGGATGCCACTGATCTTTGTGGGCACCTGTATTCATGTGTATGTACTCACATTCATATATACATTCCTATATATAATTGAAGATCTAAAAATGGATTACAGAGAACAGTAAATGTTAATGTAACCTGCAGACTTTGGTAAACACTGGGTTTACTAACATTGGTTAAATTAGCCAAATGTAAAATAGAAACAGGAGATATTCGTGGCTGAAGCAGTTGATAGGGCACAGATATGATACTTTCTATTCACTTTTTAAGCCTCCAATGTATTAAAATGAAACTAGCTATACTAAAGTAAAATTAAAGTCAATATATTAAATTTGGGGAGAGGGTAGATGAGTTTGTTAGGACCAGCAAAGGTCATTTGTTTCTCTAACATAAGCATATATTTTTCTGAAATGTATGAACAAGGTTATTTAGAAGTGTTTAGGTTTAAAAGTAAATATTTTGCATTTTCCAAGCATTTTCATAAATATACAAGTAAATATATATAAGGCAAGTATGAATAGTATCAAACTTTACATAGTTAAAAAGAAGACTTGTCAGACTACCTTAGTTGCTGCCCATTTGTTTCCTCATAAAAGTTTTCTAAAGAGTTGTTCTTATAGAAATGTATGTTTCACCCACTACTGGAATGGAGAGAGATTGTTGCAAGCTAAGAAGATTCATTTTTTAATCTAAAACTTGTAGCTACTTCTGTAATATGCACACATTTGTGCAGAATAATTCCTTTTTATCTTGTGTTATAGTCCACAGTTTTCACCTTGATCTTGCAATGTATACTGTAAAAGGCCATCAGGGAATTCTTTTTATTGTTTTCTCTCATTTAAGCTTTCTTGGTTTCTGAGAGCATAGCGCAGACATGAAGAGATAGTTTTTATAAATCACAAATGAAAGCTTACAATGTAATTCATATTTTAAAAACACTTCAACCCAGTGTTCTTTTGTGTGTCTCTGAAAGGATATCAGCATCTTATCTCCTGATTTCTTAATCAAAACAATCCAGGCCTGGGAGACTATTGGAGCTCTTAAAAACAAGGAATATCATGGTAATGCATGGTAGTTGGATCATTTACTAGATACACAAAACAAAAACAACAACAAAAAGGTCATTTCAGTAAAATCTGAACTCATGTAATAGACACACATTTTTAATATTCCACACACTTTGTTAATCATTGACTGAACAACATCATGCCTGGAGCCAACTGACAGGAATTTTAACCTGATTAAATGTCCCAGTATGCCTTAATACCTTTAAATGGAATTTTTATGGCCTGTTCTGCATGCGTATTATTAATACAGTGCCATCAAGAAAACCACAGACATGCATAATAGCTCATCAATTTGTAACTAAGTACTTCTGACCTTGAAAAATCAGCTGTCTTTCAGATTAATGTAGTTACATTTTAGGCAGGAAAAAGGATCATAAAATTATCATGCTTATTTTTGTAACATGTCAGGATGAGAATTAAGAGTAAGAGCCCTGTTGATGGCTTCTTATTGATATTGCCAGAAACCTCTCACATTTGAATTAGAAACTCAGACCTTATCCTAATAAAGAAATCCACTTCAAAATTACCATCTCTGCTTAAGGAATGCATATAATATACTGCGAGTAAGATGGGGGATGGAAATTATAACCCCTGCTGAAGAACACATTTCTTAGAAATCTTAAAGAAAGAAAAACTCCCTAAATTTTTCCTTCTTTCACTTGCATATGTATATAGACACGATAATAGTGAAAAGATTAAAAGAGAAATAAGAAATGAAAAATGATGACAAATGGTCATAGCAGAAAATTGAAAAATAGTGGTAATAATCTTTAATTTATAAAAAAGAAGATCTGAAATTATGTATGCAATATTAAATACATTTAGTGATTTTTCTGTCAAGAGTAATATTTTTACAGCTAATGCTTTGGCCCACTCAGGAGAAAGAATAGAAACTGACTGCTTCTTCACTTAAAATAGGCATATTATGTTATTACTAAAGAAAAAAGACTATTCTCAAAATGTGATTTGTGTCGGCCTTCTCTCTGAACCTACCTGAAAGGAACCTACCATTATAAAAGTGAAAAACAAACAAACAAACAAACCACTGCACTCTTCCTGAATAGGGAATGGGCAGCCATTCATGGCCAACTAGAGGGACTAAGAAAGAGCTTAAAGAAGGAAGCCATGGCAGTGGTAAGTAAAGTATTTCTATGTCGTGTTTGACATTGCCTTGAATACAGATGGGCAATAAGTGAAGAAGCCACTGTGTGGAAAAATCTGGAGGTGGCAGTGTAGATAGGACTCTCAGGTTTAAGATTCTGATAGGAGAAATGCATGAATTCATTCTCAACTGCATAAGAAGCTGTAAGCAAAGACAGAATTACAAACTAATTCTTCCAATTGAAATGGACTTGGCTCAGATGGCTTAGTGTATAGTCAATTCAAATTATCAGAAAGTCTCTTACAGATTAAGCACTAAATATTCTAGTAATTTACAAAAAAATCTGTAACCCAAACCCAAAGCTCTGAAAATCTTTGAAATTATAATAACATAGAGAATCTAATAACATGGTAAAAATCAATGTGCCATAATTATATGTGTTTTGTTTGAGCAGTATATTCAAAATGATATTTTTATTAAGTTTTGTCATTTCCCTCAAAGTATCTCTGCTTTCTAGCCTAAGAACACATTGAAAAAACACAAGAAAATTAAATGGCAAATAAGCATTAATCTTATGATAGTTATTATTTTCATAAGGAGCAGAACCATTTGAATGAAGAATATAGATGAATATTTGATAGGGAGATCTTATAATCCTTTTACAATCTCATATTAGTCATCTTTTCAGTATTAAAATAATAAGACTGATGTCAACTAACTCAACATGAAAAAGTTTTACAATTTTGAAGTCTGAGTTCCCTGGACTGTCAGCTCTAATACTGAGGGCCTCTGCCAGAATAACATAAACAGTAGAGCAGCCTAGGAAAGGAAACATGGCACCTCATGGCTAAGTGAAGGAGACAGCAAGCAGATCACTGGTGGCCCCCACTAGTTTTGAAGGTCAAAACACTTGCTTCCACAAGGCTCCAACTTTCAAAAGTTCTATCACCTTTCATTATTGCTACTCAATGGGAAAACACCCTTACCCATACTGAAGGACAAGTGATTTCTTGCCACAGCAAACACTAAGCCTCACTAAGGCTTGTCACTCTGTGGACACATGTATTCACAAGCACATACCCAGCTTAACTCTACCACACAAAAGTTTTAAATATATATAATTTAAATTGTTTATAAACATGAAGTTTCTTTTTGATCTCCAAGATTCTGGAAATTAGGCAGAAGTTACCCTTTGTCTGACTCCTATGCACACTTCAATATCCCCTCTGCAGAACCTCAAATTTATTGAGAGTAGTCCATTTCAGAAACTAAAATTTGTGTTTTTGTTCAGGGAGATGGTTCAGCACTTACTTTACAAATATGTGATCATAGGAACAGGGTAGAAGGGAAGAACAAAATCCTGAAAGATAGCTGCCAACCACATATGCACCACTGACACTATAGTGACCACACCAACCCACAATCACATGTACACACTTATACACACTCATAATAATGAACAAAGAGTACATGCTCTACAAACTTCTGGTCAGTTCTATTAACTTTGCAAAGCCACACTTGCTTCACCATTAATCACAGAGTGACGCATTGTTAGGAACTTTCTTTAGATTTATTTTATTGAGTTCTCCTCATATCATTAATATATAACATAAATTGGATATTATTTTCTTGTTATTTCAAAATATTCTTAAAAGTCCTTGCAAGTAACTGGCTTTCTAGATATTAAATGTTAAATTTGTTTTCTGACCTTTGGGCAACAATAAATTATTGATTTTATGATTTCACCTGAGACAAGTTGTCTTATTTAGAAAAGTGTGACAGTAGGAAAGTCATTTAAATAATGCAGAAAGTTATTTTCATTATAAAGATAATTCAAGATGTGTCATTGGTAGCATACCTTCCATTATAGATTGATGTCATCCTTTTTCTGGTCATCCCCATTATTAAAAGCATCTTCCATTACATTTTTAGTAAATCAGTAAGAGTCTATGACACTGCCCAACCAGCTATGTAAATAGTTCATGGACTTTGAATCACAGTAAAAATAATAGTGTTCCTTTTTTTCTGAGTATCTTTCAATCTTATTTAACAGTGAGATATATTTTATATACTATGGGGTTTACCTGGGTTTGAAAACTTAGCTGCACATTTTATTTATTTCACTGAATGCATCTTTCACATATCTAATTATTCTGATTAACTTCATGTCACTGATCCTGTTTTCCTTGAATGGGTCAGTTTCTTCACTCATTAAGTCATAGCAGACAAATAACAAATTTAGTATTACAAAGACCTTATAAACACCATGAATGAGCTCTCAAAACACTTAAAGGAACTTGTAATAATATAGTGATATGTTAAAAAAACAAATGTACAAGTTATTGCATTTACACTTATACTTAGCATTTAAATGAATCAGTCAGTATGATTCTCAGGGAGGAAAAATTTGTTTGTAATTTAAAGGAATGTTTAATTTTATTCTTAAGGTGACAAATAATTTTCACCTATTTATAATTTTATTATCATTGAGTTTAAAGTATTGTTCTGATGATGTAGACCTAACACAAATACTCAACTAATGATTAAACAGAGCTTTGGTCTATCTTACTCTTCAAGTTTTTGTAAGAGCTTGTGTTTCTAAGGCTTGATTAAGTCTCTTCATTATTTCTCCTGTACACAGAAAAGTATACATGGCTCATAAATTAAAACATTCTGTAGGACATAGTTAAAGAGCATTACGCTATAGATGACGGGGAGATGTGTGTTTCTGGCACTCTTGTGGTGAGAAGCCCACATATCCTACATCCTCAGCTGCAAAAAATGACTGTTAATGACTTAACTCTGAAACTCAACAACCTCATTCAAGATTTTGTTTTCCCCATGGGCACCTTAACCTCATAGCCTGCTTGATGCTTGAATAAAAGCTCAATTTCTTCCCATCAACAGGAGGCCCCTCTGACAGGCCTTCTTAGCTTAAGAGTACCCAGCAGACTTACATCATCTTTGGGTCAGCAGCCCTTTATAACTGCAAGGCAGCTGTCTTTTTTTTTCTATCCATGCTACATCTAGTCCCTTTTGCATTTGTTGCAGAAATTACATTGAAATATTTCCTTTAAAACATCTTAAATTCTAGAGTTCATGTCAAGAAAAGCTCTGCATAAAACAGTCTTTGTCTTTTAAAAAGTAACTTTAGAAATCATTGGACTTACAGTTCTTCTTCTACAGCATTGTTTTACAACTCTCTAACTTGCATAACATGAAAAAAAAAAAGCCTGTAGTCTTCAGTTGGAAAATGAATCATCCATTTCCTACAGACAGCTGATGAAGGACTTTGTACAAAACCTCTTGAGTGAGTGAAAAAAAAAATCTCATCTGTTCTTTTCAATGATTTAACCAAACAGTTCAATTCTGGTGCTGAACAAAAGGAAAGAATGGTCTGTGCACTTCCATCCCTGTTCTCAAATGCACAGTCATGAGCGATGAGCCTATTAGTCCCCAGATTCATTAAGGTCAAGTCAGGTTATGACACAGGAAGAGAATATAATGGAAAATCATGCTGAAATGGCAATATTAATGGTTCATTAAATGACATTCAACCCTCTGGATGTTCATGAAATAATCTAAATTTGAAGTGTCATAGCACCTACACCAAAATCATGACACAATAATAGAAGAAAAGTTATACCAAGAACCACCAATGAAAACTTCCGAGTAGTTTGTTATGTGTGCTTTTGGGTGGTGTTGAAGACTGAAGATGATCACATGGTTTTTAAAATTCAAAGATTAAATATTTTTCTGGGTGCCTACATGTCACTAATCAATCTAGGAATTCCTATTTTTGTTTCTCACTTATACTTAGAAAGCATCTTCTATTAATTATGCTTACTATGAAAAAAAATGTTAAAAGACTTCCCATGAGCTAATATGTAATTGGTTATTATCCTAGTAGAAATCATTAAAAATAGTAACAAGATATTTTGAATAATGTCGATAATGTGTCAGGTACTGTTCTAGGTTTCTTCCACTCTTGAACTCAGACAGGATTCCAGTGTTTGACACGGGAGTAAATGATCAGAGTTCCTAGTAGAGATTTTCCAGTAGAACAGATAGTAAATGTCAGAACTAATATTTTATAAAAATTGTTCTCATTTTTATTATTTTTAGAATCAATTTATGCTTTACAATTAAAGACTGGAAAGTAAAATGTAAAAGTTGTAAGTTGTCAAATCAAAATATCCTAAGCGAAGAGCTAAAGAAGGTAAAATTTATACTGTTTATGTTGCAGACAAACAAGGTATGAAGGCATAGTTATGGTCATCATTTTGATATTAATATTAGAAAACACAAAGGAAGAAATATGAATAAGGAAAATGAATACAGAAAAAATATTGTAAAAATTATAAATTCATTTCAGTACACAACATTTAGAAAAATACATGTCTTTTGGTACACTAGAATAAATGGGTCTACTGAGTAATAGTATGGGAGGTCAGATGGTGGTAATATCAAATAGATTTCTAAAGGACTTCCTTCCACATGGCCTGATCTAACCTTATGGAAAAGTCCCTGTGTTTTTTCAAAAGCTCTAGTTCTGATTGTCATATTTCTATGTCTGCAGAAATTTCTTGTCAAGAATTCAGACATGATGCTGTAGGTCCAGATGCTGTAGTATCTGAATACTTACAGGTTAAAATGGTGGTGTACCACGTCCTTGTCAACCCTAAGTCAGAGCAAACAAGATACCCTTGTTTTCTAAGAGGGATTAAATACTGGTGGTGTTCATTAGAAACACAAGAAGGGTTGAGAGATCCAAAGAAGGACAGAGAAAACTCAGAGATTGTTCATGACAACCTAGAAAGACAGAAAACCATGAGGGAAGATAATTAGAAGGCATGAATTCCAAATCTGAGGAAAGAACCAGAAGTAATAGCAGGATGACCAAAGTAGCATCATGTAGAGACCCCATGGTATAGTTCTGCATCTTGGTATTGGACTTCGGACATGTCCACATCTAGTTCCACGTCTGCCAGAGGAGAGGTGGTGTTTTAGAGAGATGACCAGGAATATATATGTAGCTGAAGCAAAACTCTGCTCTGCATTTTCTGGAACTGCTTAAGATCTGGGAATCGATGTCTGCTCAGTGCTTCTGCAAGGTTATTCAGAAGGCAAGAGATCATGACCTATCAGAAGTAAGGCTATTGACTTCATATAAAAAAGAGTCATTCTCCAGCCATCTGACTTAAAGCTTAAAAGCATTATCCTCTAATGAAGAGCTTAACCAAAAATCAGTTATGGGGAAATCTGGGTGGTATTACCTGTATATTCAGGACCCCAATCAATATAAAAAAGATGCTGCAGGATGGAAACAGACCCCGAGAGAAAATTATCAGATGTGAGTGCACAGTAAAGATTGGCAACCAGAAAACTGTGTTTATCACTCAGTTGGGCACTTCTGCCCCACAAGTCCCACACAGAACAACAGTGACCACAGTTAATGGATGAAAGAAGAGAATAGCTAGTCATAGTGTTTTGGAAATAACATACTACCAGAGCAGTATTATTGTGCTCTTTTAACCTAAGATAAATAAATGACTATGAATACAATCAGTGTGTTTGTGTGTGTGTGTGTGTGTGTGTGTGTGTGTGTGTGTGTGTGTGTGTGTGTGCATGTGTGTGTGTGTGTGTGTGTGGCATCTACAGGTCATTTACAAACAGAGATTTTTGTTGGTCAAAACTGTGACACCAAGAAAAGACATTTCATTCCAGTGGCTCTGTAACTGATTTAAAAGCAAAGCATCAATTCTTATTTAAGAAGTGGTTAAGCATTGTCTTTCCCTGCTGGCTAAAGATATTGAACATTCCTTTAAATGTATTTCTTCCATTTGAGATTCCTCTATTCAGAATTCTATTTTTAGATCTGTACCCCATTTAAAATTGAGGTATTTGGTTTCCTGATGTCTAGTATCTTTCATTCTTTATGTATTTTGTAAACTATCATTCTGGCAAATGTAGAGTTGATGAAGATCTTTTGCCATTCTTTAAGCTGCTCTGTTTTAATTTTGATGATATCTTTTGCTTTACAGAAGCTTTTCAGTTTTGTGTGGTTCCATCTATTAATTGTTGACTTTAGTGCCTGTTCCGTTGGTTGAAATCTCAGTGTTGCAGTGAAATAGAATAGATATCAGAGACACATTGGGGAGAGGTATGGACAGGAGGGAACACAAGGTACAAGGAGGGACCAGGTTTGAGGAGGATGAAGGGAGAGTATACTTGGAAAGGCAACTGGAATCAGGGGCATCTCTGGGATGAGCTAGAAAACTAGAGCAATGGAAACTTCCAAGAATCTATGAGGTTAACCCTAGCTAAGACTCCTAGAAATGGGGGATACAGAGCCTGAACTGGCCATCTCCTGTAACCAGGCAAAACTGGGAACCAAGCCCTGCCACATAACCTCTCATCTATAATTTACCCTGCCTGTGTGATATAATGAGACAAAGGAGGCCCAGAAATCATGGGATTGGCTAACTAATGACTGGCTGATTTTCAGACCCATACAATGAGAGGAATCCCACCACTGACACTGCCTGCATGGCCAGGATGCAGAGACTGGACATCCCAGAGACCTGGGATAGAACCAAACATGACCAGCAGAAAAGAAAAAGTAGTCAATGAAATAATTCTTAATTATATTCTGCTATACTCATAGACTGCTGCCTAGCCTAATTGTCATAAGAGAGGCATTACCCAGAAACTGATAGAAGCAGATAAAGATCCACAGCCAAACATTAGTTTTATCTTGGAGAATACTGTGAAAGAGGGGAAGAAAAGATTAAAGGAGCCAGAGTGGTCAAGGACACCATAGGAAAACACAGAGTTAACCAACCTGGACTCTTAGGGGCTCAGAGACTGAACCAACTGCCATAGCCTTCATGACACTGACATAGGCTCTCTGTACATGTGTTTCAGTTGTACAGCTTGGTCTTCTTATGGGACTCCTAACAGTGGGAGCAGGGCCTGTCTCAGGCAGAGACTGGCAGATCTTTGTTAGTTCAAGGTCAGCCTGGTCTACAAAGCAAGTTCCCCGACAGCCTTCATAGCTACAGAGAAACCCCTTCTTGAAAAATAAAAACAAACAAACAAAAACCAAAAAATTGGTGCTGTTCAGTAAAGTAGCATAGGAAACAGATAAATTTCTAATACAATAAATTAGATATAATCTGAACCCATAAGGGCATTAGTTAACATCGGAATCATTTTTTTATTTTCATAAAGTGATACTTTTAATAACCTTAGAATACAGACTAGGTGCTGAGAAATTTAGCACTTGGATCATTGGCTGTTTGACAGTGATCTCAAGCTAACATTGCATGACTTTTGTTCTAAAAATAGCACAGTGCAGAAAGATGCAGCTCTCTGCTCATGTATCAGCATTTCACCACAGCTCTATGTCTCTTTTCTAACCTTTCCAAGAACAGTAACTCCCTTGTAGGAACTGGAGGAAGCACTTGTTTTAAATCTGCATCATATAACAAAAGCTTTATCATTTGTGTTTTGAAGTGCTCTGATATTCCACTCATGACTCTGAAAGATCGTTGGTGTACCAGTCTTTATTTCAGTAGAAATGAGTGATTTTATGTGTGCAGGTATGAAAGGAGTTATAAATATACACTTATATAGATGTAAATAGAGTTATTGCATGCATTTTGTATTTACTAGAGTCTTTATTATGTCTTTTAATCTCTTTGGATTCTCTTCTGTCATCATCCTTATTGTCCTCCAGCTATTTTCAATTCTTATGTGATTACATATATATGTCATTATATAGTATGATTACTGTCTACATTATGTTTCTTTTCATTCTCATGAGATTACCAAAATCTTTCAAAAAATTTTTTGGTGAATCAATGAGTTTTATTGGGATTAATTACAGGAATATGTGTGAAAGTTTATATAATGAGTCTTTCTCTGTCCTGACAGCTCCCAAATGACGTGGAATCTCGCTATTAATTATGAAAGCTCTGACTTACCTTAGGCTTGTTCCCTAGCTCATTTACTTAAATTGACCCATTTATTTTAACCCAAATCTGCATTCCCCATGCTACTCTCTCTACATCTCCTGGTGTCTCCTCACTTCTTCCTAGCATCCTATGTGCATAGAAATCCTGACTAGCTATTAGGCATTCATCTTTTTACCAAATCAATCAGAATGATACATCTCCACAGTTTACAAAAAGATTTGGCCAAAACAATTTTACTTAAAAGAATAGATATGATTCAAAGACAACTGTGTTACCAAAGCCTACCACAGTGAGAGTGACATCTCACAAATTTTGGTAGCTTGGAGAACACTACACACAGCCTACAGGCTGCCTAATAGGTTAAAGAGTGTTAATTACAGGTGACTCAGTAGATCAGAGCTTCAGATGAACAATTCACCCAATCTTTGTTTTTGCTCTTGGCTGGTCTCTGGGCTGGTATAGTCTTGGGATGGGAAGGACTTATTGAATCTGATCAGTTTCAGGTACTTCCTGAAGCTATGTAGGGTTGTTTACTTCCAATATAATGAGCTTCCTTGCAGGATAGAACATTTCAGTCTCTGAGGGAAACAGTTGCTACACAACACTCTCTCCTTATTAGTGTATTCCTTATTAGTAGCCATGATGTTTTGTTAGGGTAGTTCACCTTCTGAATGGTTTAACAGTTCCTTTCTCTTCTCGTCTATATTTCAGATGCTGGGAAGAGCCTAATGACCTTTCTCTAGTACGTTGGGTTTTCTTATTCTTTCTCTTTACCAGGATGTATCCCTGGTGCACGAAAGGACTTTGCAAGCAATTCCCCATGGAGAGATACTCCCTTAGCCTAAAGGCAGGAGGAAGGGCCTAGTCCCTACTCCAAATGACTTGACAAATTTTGATAATCCCTCCTGGAAGGCATCACCCTCCCTATGGAGTAGGGGGGGGTGGCAGGGGGTAAGGGGCATAGGAGGGAGGGATAAAATAAAAAAATTATATATACATACATACATATATATATATATATATATATATATACACACCCGATATATATATACATACATACATATATATATATATGTATGTATGTATATATATATATATATATATATATATATATATACACAGTTCAAGAAAAAAGGTCAATGTGTCATTAACCTGAGGAAAATGGAAAGCTGGATGGCATTCATAGTTTGGTGGCCTCTGGAAATGGCAGTGAATTGTAAAACATTATCAAGAATGCAGCCTGTTAATCACTGTTCTTGTTATATAGACACAAATAGGCATGTATTTCACAAAGCTGTACATATGGATATGTCCATAAACAGACATATGTACTCTAGAGTGCATAAATACATATAAGTGAAAACTCTAGGCAGATCAGTGATAAAGGCATTAGTTCCTGTTTTGTTTATTTGTTTTCTGTTTTCAGAATATAAGGAAACTTGTGAAAGGCCATAACATTTTTATGAGAGTTTAAAAGAAAAATTCCAGTACAGGTCAGCCTAGAGGAAGCAGCCTAGAGGAAGAAGATGGATATGAGGAAGAAGAAAGCCATGTTGTTTGTGCTAAATGACCATGCTGTTCAGCTACTTGGCAAGTAGAAAGAGAAACTTTAAAGTGAAAGAATAAGAAAGCCCAAAATTGCTTTTTAAGATTCATTAGAATCCCTTATATGAGAATCTCTCACTCTCTGTGTGTTTCTGTTTCTGCCTTTCTCTGTATGCGAACTCTAGTTTTACTTATCCATTTATCTATTGTAGAATATCCATTAATAAATGTTTCTGCAGTGAACATTGAAATCGTAATATCGTAGAGATCATAATTTAAATTCATTTATATAAATATCAGAAGCAGAATTGCAGCTCTGCAGACTAGTTCTATTTTTAATGTTTTCAGGATTCTCAATATACTTCCCCACGATGGTTGCACGATTTTCTATTCAGGACACAAGACTTTGTTCCTACTCATTTTAACTAGTGCTTATTATTTTATTAGTGTTCATCACAAATGGATATAAATATATTTGTAGCTTTGATTTGCTTTTCCTTAATGATCCATGTCTCTAACTGACATTTTATACATCTGTTGAACATTCTTATATCTCCTTTGAAAACATTCTATTCAGATTTATAGTCCATTTGTAATTGAGTTATTAGTTAATTTTTAGCCATCAAGATCCATGAGTTCCTTGTATATTAAGACAATTCATTACTTACCTGATGTAAAGATTTAATACTTTCATTCAGCAGGCTTTCTATTCATTCCAATGGTTGTTTATTTTGCTGAATAGGACTTATTTAAAAATAGGATATATTTTGAAAGAAAGAAATTTTACAACATGCTAGCACTTAGATGAACTTTGAGAATAGTATGTTAAGTTTTGTAGGAGAGTCACATAGTATTTTCCTCTAAGAAGTGTAGAGAATACAGATCTTCTAGTCACTCATAATAGCTTAGAAAATGGTTGCAGGAGGGAGAAAAGAAGTGACTCTTGATCAAGACATATGACATCTCACTTACATATCCTTACTCAAATCAGCAATATAATATGCTCCATATGGTTAGTGATGAGGTAAATAAACATTTTTAAATTTAGGTTTATTTTGTTTTGTGTCCATGAGTGTTTGTCTACATGTATACACATGCACTCCATGCAAGCCAATTGCTTAAAGAGTTCAGAGGAAGGTGTCAGATCCCCTTGTACTGGAATTACAAAGCATTATAAATCCCCAAATAGGTGCTGAGGATTGAAAACTGGATCTTCTGGAAGAGTATTCATTGCTCTTAACATCTGAGCCATCTCTCCAATCTAGGCCTATTTTAAATATTCAATTCATAAAAGAAGATAATATATATTCATTTTTAATTTGCATTTTAGAAATTAATAGTGAATTTGATCTTCATTTGCAATGTCTTGGCCAATGTGAGTTATAATTATTTTAATATATTAACATGTCATTTATTCTTTTTTTCTCTACAGGAGATAATACAGCCTTGTAAACTAGTGGGGTAGATTGGAGTTGAAAGATACAACACAAGAAGGAAAGAAAAATAAGCAATATCATTCTTAGAGCAGTCTCAATAAATGTTACCACTATTAAATTTGCATAAATTATAATAAAATACTGTATTTTGCATATTGGTACCTTAGCTAAAGTAAAATCATGTTTGCTTGGTTTTCAAATATTATTAATTTTGGCTATGTCAGCACTTGAAATAATCAATAAAAATAAATATTAGTAATGTAACACATTTTGTTGTCAAGAGTTTGACCTTTATGTGGATATGCAGTATAGAAGCTTCCAAATAATTACTAAGTAGTTTTAATATTTTACAGTTGAATACATAGTACATATACTTCAAAGCAAAGTGTGTTTTGTACAAGTGTGTATATGCTAACAATGATCTCATATTATACTCCATTGATATACTTGACAAATTAGACAACTGAGGCATGAAATTATTGTTGCCATGGATCCATAGACAGAGATATCCAGGACAGAGATAATTAGCATCATATCAGGATTTTGCAGTTAAATATTAACCTCCAAGATCATTGCTCTAACAGTTTTATTCAGGCTTGCCAGAACAGAACATACACAAACCACTTTATATGTGTAGAAAATAAGTCTCAGAGAGCTCAATTAATTACCAAGCATGACCTGGCTAACAGTAGCACAGCTGCCTTAATCATGGCATTGCAACCCTGACTGATGAGAATAGTTAAAGTCAATTAGTCATTGCCAAGTCCATCTTGTGCTCCATAATGATCTCATTTAGCCAAACACCACTTTGCCCATAACTAAAGTAGTATCATAGTTAATCCACAAAGACAAAGATATTGAATGGTATGCTTATTGAAGACACTATAAATTAGTTTTCTTTTTTGCTACCATTGTTGTACTAAAACATTAATTGTAAGTTACCAAATATCTTAAGAAATGAGTGTTTAGAAAGCACCACCTAAAGGAAAGCTATTTGATAACTGAGAAGAAATGTTTCAGTGCAGCAATGGCTAAAATTAAAAACACCAACAACAGTCTATGCTGGAGAGGATATGGAGAAAGGGGCACTCTCCTCCACTGTTCATGGGATGTAAACTTATACAGCCATTTTGGAAATCCTGAGGTATTGCAATTCCTCAGGAAATTGGGAATTATTCTACCTCAAGATCCACTCTTACACTCTTAGGAATATAACCAAAGGATTCACATTCATACAACAAAGATATCTGTTCAACTACATTCATAGCAACATTATTTGTAATAGACAGAACCTGGAAGCAACCTAGATGCCCCTCAACTGAAGAATTAATAAAGAAAATATGCTACATTTCCATGAAAGAATATTACTTATTGGGGAAAAAAAGCAATGGAATCTTGGAACTCACAGGCAAATGTATAGCACTAGAAGAAACCATCCTAAGTATGGTAACCCAGTCACAAAAAGACAAATATGGTATATAATCACTCTTTCAAGGACATTAGATATAGAACAAAGGATTACCAGTCTAAAACTCACACCTTCAGAGAAGCTAGAAAACAAGGAGGACCCTAATAGAGACATACCTGGCCAACCAGAGAAGGGGAAAAGGACAAGATATTGGGAGCCAATTGGGAGCACGGGAGGAGGGGAGAAAGAGTTAGAAGAAAGAGGAGAGGTTGAGTAAATGAAAGAATAGAGGATAGAAGAAAAAAAGATACCTTAATAGAGTGAAGAGTGAGCCATGATAGATTTAAAGAGATTTCTGGCACTAGGAAAATGTCCAGAGATATACAAGTATGACCCCAATTAAGAATCTCAGCAATAGTGGTGAGGCTATCTTTTTTTTTTCTTCGTTTAGGTATCAATCCCAGTTCCCTCTCCCTCTCTCCTTTCCTCCCTCCCTCCCTCCTACTCTCCCATGTCCCCCTGACCACCCTCCCCTCCCATCCCATTCCTTTCCCCACTCCACATGTAGGGTGATGCCTTCCAGGAGGTAACATCTAAATCTGTCGAGTCATTTGGAGTAGGGATAGGGACTAGGTCCTCCCTCCTGCCTCTAGGTTAAGGGAGTATCCCTCCATGGGGAAGGTGCTCCCAAAGTCTTTTTGTACACCAGGAATACATCCTGGTTTCACTGTGAGGTCCTTTAGACTTCCCAGGCCTTCTAACTGAGACCCATGTTCAGGGGGTCTGAGTCGGTCCAATACTGGACTCCCAGCAATCAGTCTGAGAGCCTATTAGTTCCTTGTTATGGTGAGGATATCTTAAGTGCACTTCCCCTGTAATGATATTGATGGCTACCTTATCCTAGAGCCTTCATCTAGTAGCTGATGGAAGCAGAAGTAGAGACACACGACTAAGCACTGAGCCAAACTCCTGGAATCCAGTTGCAGAGAGGGGGAAGTGATGAGCAAAGGGGTCAAGACCAGGATAGGAAAACCCACAGACACAGCTGACATGAACAAGAGGAAGCTTACAGACTCCAGACTGAAGCTCAGAAACGAGCACAGTATTGAACCAGGCCCCCCTGGGTGTCAGTTAGGAGGCCTGGGCAGTGGATCCTCTGGTAGTGGATCAGTATTTATCCCTAGTGTATGAATGGACATTGTGGGGGGGAATTCCTCATAGTGGGATGCTCTCTCAACCTAGACACATGTGGGAGGGCCTAGGCCCTGCCACAAATGATGTGACAGACTTCTATGATCCTCCATGGAAGGCTTCATATTATATATGGAGCAGATGAGCGATGTGATAGGGGTCAATGGGGGTTATTGAAGAGTGGGAGGGAGGGGGAACTAGTATTGATATACCAAATAATATTCTTACTTAAATAAAACTATGGGCAAAAACAAGAAACCTCACATGAAATGGTGATACAAGCAAGCAATGAGGCAATTACTGCTTTTCATTTACCTACATTACATTCACAGGCTTACGTCGGCTTGGAAGCAATGACCTGGCGAGTGTATTTCAGGTAAGATATTAATACTGAAAAGCATTACATTAAAATAGTATCACCAATTGTTTGAGAAAATTAGATTATGGTACATTTTTGTAGTGTTTCTATTACTTTTAAATGAAATATGGGCCAGAAAACCTTAGTTTTCTTTATAGTATTTCTTTTCTTTTTTAAAAAACATTTATTTATTTTATGCTTAGCATAATTATGCATGCTTTTATTTTTTAAATGAAAACAAACATTTATGAACAATATTTGGGAATTTGGGCATCATTCTTTCCAAACAGCTGTGCTGGCAGGGGGTAATGTCATGGGGGAATCCTAAGAATATGCTGAAATCCTGGCTGTAGTGGTCATTGACTTTGTTTCAGGGGGTCTTGCTTCATCAAACCACATTAGTCTGGAAGGGATCCACAGCATTTCATTTTCTATGGAAACAAAATTAGAATTCCTTTTCCCCAGTAACTTGTCCTTAGGCTTAAATTTTGAAATCAATGTATATATATATATATATATATATATATATATATATATTTAATCCAGCAGCATTTTTTCTTTCTTTTTTTCATTAATAACATAATCTAAACATTTTACATGTGGATCCCAGTTTCCTCTCCCTTCCTCCCTCCATCCCTCCCTTCCACCCACCCTCCCTCTTACCCTCTTTCCTCTGTGACATGCATCCTGGACAACCTCCCCTCCCATCCCCCCACCCCCATTCCACTTGTATGGCTATGCTATCCAGTTGGATCATATAAATCTGTCAAGTCGCTTGAAGTAGGAACTAGGACTTCTCTCTTGTCTTTAGGTTAAGGGGTATCCCTCCATGGGGGATGTGTCCACAAAGTCCTTTTGTGCACCAGGAATAGATACTGTTTCTACTGTCTGTGGTCCCCCAGACTGCTCAGTCCTTCTAGCTGAGACCCATATTCAGGCGGTCTAAGATAGTCCCATGCTTGGTTCCTAGCCATCAGTCGGGGGGCCCAAGCTCCTCCTTGTTCAGGTCAGACGTCTTTGTGAGTTTCTGCAACCTAGTCATGTCCCTTCTCTCAGCATCTGGATTCCAGTTCGACTCAGTGTTGGTTATGGTTGTTTGCTTCTGTTTCCAACAGGTACTAGATGAGGACTCCATGATGGTGGATAGTTTTGTTGATGATCTCTCCATCAGGGAAGGGCATTTATGGTAGCCTTTCCATGGTTGCTCGATATTAGTTGGAGTTGGTCTTGTAGTTCTCTAGACCTTTTTTTAGGTTCAGTTTTCTCTTCAAACCAATAATGGCTCCCTCTTTTATGCCCCCCCACCCTGACTCAATCTATCTAGTCACACGTGTTTTCCTCTCCTCCCCTCCTCTTTCTCCTAGTTCTCTGTCCATTCTCTGCCACCTCCATTTCCCATGTACTCTGTGGGACTTGTCCCTTCCCCCTTTCGTGAGGGACCACATATGAATCTCTTAGATTACACCTTGTATCCCAGTTCATCTGGTAGTGTGTGTTATAGGCTGGTGATTCTTCGCTCTAGGTCTAAAATCCATATATGAGCGAGTAAATGCCCTGTTCCTCTTTTTTGTGACTGGGTTACCTCATTCAGGATGGTTTCTTCAAGTTCCATCCACTTGCCTGCGAATTTCAAGATTCTGTTTTTTTTTTTTTTTTTTTTTTTTTTTTCTGCAGAGTAGTATTCCATTGTGTAGATGTGCCACATCTTTTTTATCCATTCTTTAGTTGAGGAGCATCTAGGTTGCTTCCATGTTCTTGCTATTACAAATAATGCTGCTATGAACATAGTTGAGCACATGTCTTTGTTGCATGGATGTGGGTCATTTCGGGATATACCTAAGAGTGGAATTGCTTGGTCCTGTGGTAAGCTAATTCCCATTTTTCAGAGAAACCACCATAGTGATCTCCAAACTGGCTGTACGTGTTTGCACTCCCACCCCTTTCTCCACATGCTCTCCAGCATAAGTTGTCAATGGTGTTTCTAATTTTAGCCATTCTGGTAAAAGTAAGATGGTATCTCAAAGTTGTTTTCATTTGCATTTCCCTGATAGCTAAGGATGTTGAACATTTTCTTAAGTGTCTTTCACCCTCTTTGATTTCTTCTATTGAGAATTCTGTCTTCAATTCTGCAACCCATTTTCTTCTGTTAGTTTGTTTGTTTCTTTGTTGAGTTTCTGATTGGTGGTCCTGTCTAGTGGTGAGAGTGGTGTGTTGAAGTCTCCCATTATAAGTGTGTGACATTTTATGTGAGCTTTGAGTTTTAGTAGGATAGCCACACCTGCTTGCTTCTTGGGTCCATTTGATTGGAAGATCTTTTCCAAGCCCTTTACCCTGAGGTAATGTCTTTCTTTGTAGCTTAGGTGTGTATCTTGTATGCAGGAGAAGGATGAATTCTGTCTAGTATCCATTCTGTTAGCCTGTGTCTTTTTATAGGCGTGTTTAGACCATTAATGTTGAGGGAGAGTAAGGACCATTGATTGTTAATGTTTGTTTTAGATTTGCTTTTGGCAGTGGTATTGTGAATTTGTTTGTCTTTCTTTATCCTTGGTTTCTGGTGAAGTGGGATTATCTGTTGCCTACATCCTTGTAAGCTTAATAAACTTCCTTGGGTTGGAGTTTTCCTTCCAAAGCTTTTTGTAGGGCTGGATTTGTATATATGTACTGTGAAAATTGCCTTTATCATTAAATATCTTGTTTTCTCCATCTATAGTGATTGAGGGTTTTACAGGGTATAGTAACCTCAGGCTGGTATCCATGGACTCTTAGTACTTGTAGAACATCTATCCAGGACCTTCTGGCCTTGAGGGTTTCCATGGAGAAGTCAGGCGTAATTTTGATAGGTCTGCCTTTAAATGTTATCTGTTCTTTTTCCTTCACTGGTCTTAATATTCTTTCTTTATTCTGTATGTTAGGTGTTTTGATTATTACATGTTGAGGGGTCTTTTTTCTTTGGTCCAGTCTATTTGGTGTTCGGTATGTTTCTTGTACTTTCATGGGCATGTCCTTCTTCAGGTTGGGAAAGTTTCCCTCCATGATTTTGTTGAATATGTTTTTGGACCCTTTGAGCTGGGCTTCCTCACCTTCCTCTATGCCTATTATTCTTAGGTTTGGCCGTTTCACAGTGTCCCACATTTCCTGGATGCTTTGTGTTAAGGATTTGTTGGATTTACGATTTTCTTTGGTCGATGAATCTATTTCCTCTAGTTTATCTTCAGCACCCAACATTCTCTCTTCCATATCTTGAATTCTGTTGGTTATGCTTGCGTCTGCAGTTCCAGTTTTTTTTCCAACATTCCATCGGTTTGTGTTTTCTTTATTGTCTCAATTTCCGTTTTCATGTCTTGAACCTGTTTAATTGTTTTTTCTTGGTTTTCTGTACATTCTTTATGAATTTTGTTCATTTCTTCCAATTTTTTGTTTGTTTTATCTTCCACTTCTTTAAGGGTTTTTCTCACATCTTCGTTGAGGGCCTCTATCATTTTTATGATGATAATTTTTAGGTCGTTCCCTTCTGATTCATTTGCTTTGTTGTGTTCTTGTCTAGTTGGTGTAGCTTCCCTAGATTCTGGTGGTGATATTCTTGTATTTATGATGATAGGTGTTTTCTTGTAGTGCTGTTTTCCCATAGCTTCTTCCAGTAGGTGTTGGTGGGGTTTCTCCCTCTCTCTATGGATTTAGGTGTGTCAGAGGTTCGATGTCTGTAGTTCTGGGTGGTCCTAGCTCTCTAGGAGGTCTTTCCATAGGTAGGGGCCTGACGATGGGTGTCAAAGATCAAGCTCCAGCAGAGGAGAGCTGAGGCCTCTTTGGCAGAGGCCAGCCCACAGTATGTTTCCTCAGGGATAGTTGGGTCTAGCTGTAGCCAAGGCTCTAACCAAGGTCTGATGTTGGGGGACAAAGGCTGGGCTGATACTCAGGATGTTTCAGCACCAATAGGTGTGTCTAGCTGGCACTCTTCATCTGAGTAGGACCTCTTTAGCAGAGGTCCTGTGATGGGGGTCAAGGATCCAGCTTACAGGAACTCAGGGTGGACCTGCAGAGATAGGCAGATCCCTGGGAGGGGCCCAGAACTCCAGTAGAAGACTGGTGGTGGGGGTCACAGACCAGGTAGTTGGAAATTACGGGTGGTCCCATGTGGTTAGGGTGGTCTATTGTGCTTAGATGGGCTCCAAGAATTTCCCAAAAGGTGGCTGGATTATTGGCTCCACCCTTGGCTCAGTGCTCAACCAGAGTGCTGGGACAGTGGGCAGGGTAGGGATTAGTGCAGGGGGAGTTCAGGATCTAGGTGGGGGCAAGTGGGGGTATATAGGTGCTCCAAGAGCACTCTCAGTGGGGACAGGACGCAGGGACAGGGAGATCCAGGACCCACCTAGGGATTTCCTGAGGAGGGTGTAAGAGAGAATCTGCCACCCCAGCGGGATTAGACCCAAACTTACCCATAGCCAAGGTCTGGTGACAGGCTCTTTATAGTATTTCAGTGAGAAATTTTTGTAACATACTGCTTTTGTCTTCATATTTAAAATTAAAATTTGGAAATATAGAATTTAATTCATCAACAGGTTTCCGAAATCACTTACCACCAATATCTATCACTTCTATTTCTTCTAAGGGGCACATTTATGCACATTGGTTTTGTGTGTGTTGTGAATGAAATGTGAAATGTCCCTCATGGTTCTGAAAACTTGTATGCGTGTTGGTGGAGTATTTTAAACATGTTGTGGAACCTTTAAGAAGGGGCAATTGTTGTCAAAATTTTGTTACTGGGATGGATCATTGACAATTGATAGCCTTACCTCTTGTTCCTTCTGTTTCCTGAAATGTGTCCAGCCAGCTCTTGCTGCCTTGTCACCTATAAAGAGCTATATTCCTTCTTATATTGTAAGATTACCACCTATTCACACACTCCTTAATTATTTGGACATTGCAATTGCTACAATATATCAACATAACATAAAAACGGTGGGTTTAGAGATTCAACAGAAGTATTAAACCAGAGGCCTGTGCTAGTAAGAAATTTGTCTGTATATAGAGAACTCACAAGATATGGTTACAGTTGCATGATCAGAGAACCTAGAGCATTCCTCTATCTGCTGTGAGTTTCCTTGTTTCTATCATGTTGAACAATAAAAGAAAAATATTCATTTTAAGATTTTCTATCAAATATTTTATGGATAGTGAAGATGGAATTTATTAGGTTAGGAACCTGCTATTTTAAGTAAAACTAGCCATTCCTGACTCCAGGAGTAAACATAGAATTATTCAATATGAACCAACCTGTACTTCCTTTTATTATAAAAATAATAGTGCTGATATGCCAGCAACATTCCAGGACTGGGCTTTTCCACTCAGCCACAAGAGATTTGTACTAACTTACTTACACTACTGGTGGGGCCTTTACTCTTAGCAATAATATGCCCATTTGTCACTGGGGCATACTGCAGTCTGTGGATGTGAATTAGAGCAGAGCCAAAAGCTCTTACGTGGAAAGAGAGCCTTGACTCAGCACTGTGCTCCAATTAAGCCAGCTCTCAAGCTACAGAGTCATATGCTATCTAATCAGCCAACTCTACAGAAGGGAACAGGGAAGATGAGAAAAAAAAATTGAGAATTTATATCAGAGAAATGTTAACCTGTTGCCATAGACTTTAGTAAAACAAAATATTAAAGACAAAATCATCTCAATCACATTGCAGATGTCTCAAATAAGCCACAATTATTATGTTATAAATCAATCTATAACAACCAAATCCTCTTAAGCTATTACCTTGCGGGAAATGAAATTTTTAAGTGTGTTCCCATTTTTTGAGAGAAAGTTCTTCATGGTTGTCTACAGTGTATGTCATTACTGGATTTTTCTGTGATGTGATAATGTATAACCAATGGTACTTTTACTTTATTTAATATTTGAGAATTTTATACATAAATACTCCATTCATGTTATTTCTGCCCTTCCCTCCACCCCCTAACGCCTCTTGATATATTTACATAACTCTGTTTAGAAACAACCCCAAAGAAATCAGACTATTTGAAAGAATTAATAAGCAGATTATTCATCTTCAACTTCAATATCTAATATAGCCAGTATGACTTTAATTTTAGTTCATGACTGGAGAACTTCAAGGTTTATTTTAGTTCTAATTACACATTTAATTTTAGCTGAGAAGAAGCACAAAATTCTGGATAAAGATGTTGGATAATTTTGACTTATTGATTAAGAAGTCTAAAATCAAGGATTTAATGTTAAAACTGGACATGAGCAAATAAGTAAGCAGTTAGATACATGTATTTAGGTAGGGAAGGTACTAACAAAAATTTTTAAACAGAGTAGTATTTTTTTTTAATTTTACAAACATCTTGATGCATAATAACTAATAATGTCAATAAGAAAACAAAATATTTCATCATTTAAATATGAGATGCCCATCATCTAAATATGAGAAGCTGTGGACACAGTACTGGGGCTGACCTTTGAAGGTATGCAGTCAAAGATCTGCCTGTTCTCTGTACTTCTCATCCATCAAAGCTGAGAGCCTCCTCAATTCATGCTCTTGTGTGAAAAAGCAATTATGGACTGAAACTTAAAAAAAACAGGAATCAAACCAAGTATCTCCTATGTGTTTCTTTCAGATATTGTTCAAAACTTATATAATAACATATAGAAACAGAATGCTGAGAAGTGTCTGTATATTATGCTGCCTAGTTTGAGGTCAATTTGACACAAAAGAGATCTATTTAGGAAGAAGGGCTCTTTGACTATCAGTGTCTATAGGCAAGTCTGTGGTTCATTTTCTAAATTGGTAAGTGATAAGAGAGTGCCCAGCCCATTGTGGGGGTTATCACTCCTGGGCTGGTGGTTCTGTGTAGGATAAGAAAGCTGAGCAAGAAATTAGAGAGCAAACCAGTGAGTAGCACTCATACATGGTCGTTGTTCCAGCTCCTGTCTACAGGTTCCTGCCCTAGATCCTGCCCTTATCTCTTTTCTGTTGTTCCTTATTGTACAACAAACCATTTCAACCGTGAAAATATTACAAGAGCTTTCATTCATTGAATTTTGTTTACTCAAAGATTTGGGACTAGATTCCAAAGTCATTGATCTTATACTCTCACCTATGGCAGACATCTGTGGTCATTGAGAAGCTTGAATTCCCCTCAAAGGTGTAGTTCTCATGCACATATCTGGGGCTTTGGTAATGTGATTAGAAGAATGTTCTCTATTAACAGCTTTTTTGTCACAGTGTGTCAAACAAACCTTCTTATGTCAGCATGATATTGCATTTCATTGGCATCTCTGATCACCTCAAGCCATGCTTAATCCTACTGTGAGTTTAAGAGCAGACTCACTCTCAAGCTAGCATTTTAAGGTATGAATGAGAAAGTTATTATAATACAGACTTAGGATAAAAATGCAATGGTGTAATTCTACATGTTAACTAGAAATAACCTGGCTGTCCTTTTCAAGACTTTATTTTCATATTGTTTCAATGTAGGTATAACTTCCCTAAGCTTAGAGGTTTGGGGTGGGAAAGCAGGTCAGGCACTCTTTGTAGCAAAGATTGCTCTCCTTCCTAAGACCCAAAACCTTTTCTTTTCTGGGTTTCCCTATATTTTGGTCTGTATTAAAATAGTCATGTGATGTCCTTTTGAGTTTGTGGTGAATATAAATGCCACATTCAGAATTTTCCTCTTTCTTCCTTCCTTCCTTCCTTTCTTTTTGTTTGTTTTAAGATTAGCCTCTCCCTTGGGGGGGGGGGACACAGTATAAAGTAACAGGAGAGTGGTGTTTTAAAAGTCCCTAAAAGCCTTTGTTTAACTGAAAGTGTTAGGCAATATGTTCAGTATTTCTTAACAAAGGTTCTTTCAATTCAACTCAATATTATTCTACTTATTTTTACTTTAAATATTGTTTGTCATGTGAGGAAAATAGAGAAGTAAATCAATTTTATGCTTTAACTTCTTTAATTCTGACTGAAAAGTGATTATTTTATTCTTTGGCTCATTTCTGATTTTGTAATATCCCATAAAGGTACTGAAAAGAACCAACTGAAGCTTTGAAAATTCTGCCACACAATCTTCTTACCTAAATCCCTTGCATTCCCTTTGTACAATTCCTGTGTTCTAAGTTACCAAATGTGGCATATTTACCAACCCTAGCATGTCACCACACAGCTTCCTCTCTCCTGGCAACAATAACAGTGTCTTCAATTGTTACTTAATTCAAATAAAGACACATTATACTGTCAAATCTCTAACTGCTACCTGCTGCTCCTTTTAATAGCACATGTTTTAAAATATTTGTAATGGGAATGGTCAATTCTCCAGGTAAATTGTTGTTTCTGTTTGTTTACCACCACATACCAAAACTTTCCAAAGTTCACTGACTTACAATAAATGATTTCTGATTGCTTATTACCTAGATGTCAATAATTTTATCCCAGATTGACTTACATATGCTTTACTGAACGGGCTTAGTGTTACCATTATAGACAAATTTACCTGACGGATTCATCGGGGTTGGGATTCTAAAAAGGCTTCAAAAGTATACTATTCACTCTTCTTGAGTTTGGAACACATGCATGATTTTTCAGTGCACTTGTCCACATTTGGTTGTAAAGCTCACACTTCTATTCCAAGGAGTTCCCATTAGGAGCATAATATACTAGTATTTTCTAAGCATATACTTTTGCCTTATCTACTGTTATATGGCCAATCCTGGAATCTGCATGTATGTAGAATGAAATGTTAGTTACATGTGTTTCCACACAAAAATCTGTGCCAGTGATTAACGATTTCAAAAGTAACATGTCCTCAAAATAATCTAGACTTAGATTATTTATCACTTAGGGGAAAAACTGAATATAGATTATATGACCAGATTCTATCTAAGAGAAATACACATATGGTTTCCTAAGAAATGCATTTCTAATATTCAAGAAAGTGATAAGCCATATGTTATTTCAAGTATTAAAACTCAAATATTTTACTTCTACAGAGAAAAGAAATGACTATCTTTATATCATGTCACACTATATTGCATTGGTAGTATTAAAGTCTAGCAAAACAGATAAAATTTACTTCAAAACAGTATTACACATGAATATTTATTTTAAGTTAAGTACTTCTCTGATGGGCAGAATAATGGACCATTAAAATTAATGATATCTCAAGGTATGGAGCTCAGAAATATATTTTCTAATATTTTACAGGTTCCATACTTGTAGTCCCAATTAAATATAGAGTGTCCTTTGGTAATATGGTCAGAGAAGGGGACATGATGATGCTGGCAAATGAAACATCATAAAACTAGGGTCTGAAGAGAAAAGACAGCAGTAAATTGAGTGAAGGGGAAGCCCAGAAGAATCTTTGCCAAATTAATATATTAGGCAAAGGATTAATATCCAGAATAAAAAAAAAACAATCAAAAACAAAGCCAAGAAAGCAAAAGCTCATTCAAAGTTATCAGTGGAGCTTAAGAAATGGCTTAGAATTAACAAGTGTATAGGACTCTTGCAGAGGACCCAAGTTAACTTCACAGCACGTGAGCACTTATATTCAACTGTAATTCTAGTTCTAAGGCTTGTGATGTCCTCCATGGCTTCTGAGAGAACCAGAAATGCAAATGGTGATCATACATGTATGAAAGAAAAACACTTATATAAAATTAATAAAAATTTCAAATTTGGCTAAAACAAATTAAACAAAGTTAGAAGTAAGTAGCAATAACTAAAAAAAATCTCAAAAAATGTTCAATAGTCTCAACAACTAGAAAAAGGAAAATCATATCTAAGTTTTTTCCTTTTTTGATTTCATTTTATATTCAAACCACAGTTCTCCCTCACACCCCTCCTTACACCCCTTTTGCCTCCTCCAACAACCCTCACCTCCCTCCCTAGCCCACTTCCTGTCGACTTCTCCTCATGGGTAATGGCTGTCAAGAGGAGTCAATATAGTTTGGCACAATAGGATGGGCCAGAGCCAGGCCCCTATCCCATGCATTAAGACTGAACATGGCATCCCACTATAAGGAATGGGCTCTAACAAGCTAGCTCAAGAATCAGGTTTGTATTGTGTTCCTAGTGCCAGGGGAAGCTCAAATAATCCAAGATTCCCAACTGTCTCCCACAAATAGAGGGCCTAGTTCCATCCACTGGAATCTTCATGTTGTAGGTCTAGAGTTCATGAGTTTCCACAAGATTGGTTCATCTGTCTCTGTAGATCTTGATCTTGACCTCCCTTGCTCACATAATCCTTCCTCCCTCTCTTGGACTAGATTCCTGGAGCAAGCCCTGGTTCTTGGTTGTTGATTTCTGCACCTGATTCCATCATTTACTGAATGAGGGTTCTATGATGATACTTGGGATATTCATCAATCTGATTACAGGAGTAGGCTGATTAAGTCACCCTCTCTACTATTCCTAGAAGTCTTACCTGGGGTCCTCCATAGTGGATCTCTCTATTAATACTCTTTCATTCCTCTTCTACTACATTCCTCCCCACCTAGTCCATCTTGTTTCCTCCTGTTCTCAGTCCCCATCTTCTTCCCTTTATCACCCCCAGCCCAAGTTTGCTCTGTAGATATCATCTAATTTCTCTTCCCAAGGTGTTCCATATGTCTCTCTTAGGGTTCTCTTTGTTACCTAGATTCACTGGAACTATGGATTTTAGTATGGATATCTTTTGTTTTACATCTAATATCCACTTACAAGTGAATAAATGCCATGCTTGTTTTTCTGAGTCTATGTTACCTCATTCAAAATGGTTTTTTTCTAGTTCTGTCCCTCCTTTGTCTGAAAATTTCATGAGGTCATTTTTTTTCTTTCAGCTGAGTAGTACTCCATTGTGTAAATGTTCTATATTTTCCTTATTCAGTTGAGGGACATCAAAATTGTTTCCAGGATCTGGCCAATACAAATAATCCTGTTCCTATGTACATTGTTAAGCCAATATCCTTGTGGTATAATTGAGCTTTCTTAGAAAGCTTTCGAAGAGTGGTATCACTGGTTTTTGAGATAGATTGATTCCCAATTTTCTTAGAAACTACCATACTGATTCACAAAATGGATGTACAAGTTTGTTCTCCTAGCAGCACTGGAAGAGCATACTTTGAAATTTATTGATTGATTGATTGATTGATTGATTGATTGATTGATTGATTGATACAGGGTTTCTCTGTATTGCTTTGGAGTCTGTCCTGGAACTAGCTCTATAGAGCAGGCTGGCCTTAAACTCAAAGATATCCACCTGCCTCTGCCTCCCAAGTGCTGGGATTAAAAGTGTGTGCCACAATGCCAGGTGCTACTTTACTTTGAGTATCTTAACCAAGTCAGGATAGCTAAGATCAAGAAAACCATTAAAAACAAATGCTGGTGAGGATACAGTAAAAGAGGATCCTTCTGTTGATTTAATTCACTGTTGATTGAATTTCAAACTGATGGAATCACTCTGAAAATTAGTATGGAGAAGTCTCAAAGAAACTACAAATAAAACTCTGTATGACTTAGCAGCAGTACTTCATGGCATATTCCCAAAGAATTTGACATTACCACCGCTGCTTTGTTCCCAATAGTTAGGAAATAGGAACAACTTAAATGTCCATTAATTGGTGGATGGATATTGAAAATGCAGTAATATACACAATGGAATACTATTCAGCTGTAAAGAAAAATTAAATTTTCAGGTAAATGGATAAAGCTAGAAAATACTATATTATGTAAAGTGACCCAAACCCAGAAAGACAAAACCCCATGTTTTCTTACAATTTTTATTATTAGATTTCCCTTGAAAAAATGAAAATTTTAAAATTATAGAATGTTGTCATATCTATCATATTTGTTTACCCATATTTGTTTGACATAAATATAGTAAATATAATGAGGACAGATATGTCTACTTGATTTATGACTCTTCCATGTCAAAAACAACAACAAAAAAGAATGGTATAAAACAGTAGAAAACTACAGACATAGGTGATGCAGGCTGAAAGAGATGCAATGAGGGGCATAAAATACAGAGAAGAAATAATTATGAATCTTTATACAAGGTTAACTTTTGCTAAAAGTAATCTATGGTTACTAAAAATAAGAATACAAAATTTTCAATATTTGGAGTGCAAGAGATAATTTGGTTGCAAAGGAACATGCTCTGTTCCTGTGCATGATCCAAATTCAGTTCTCATTAACCACACCAAGCAGCTTACAACTACTGTAACTCAGCTACAGATATGACAGTAGTCACATTTGTGATGTGTGGTCAATTCTTTGTAACTGTCTGTGATTTGTCAGGTAAAAATATATAGGATTTGAGCACTAAGATAGACTCTTCATATACATTATATATTTATGTGTTCTTTAATGATTTTATATTACTGTGTAGATTATCTTTTCAGTAAGATTCTTTCATAAAATTATATAATGTAAAGAGAAGGGGAAATGAGAAATATTGAATTATGTGCACATTATACTTAGATACAAGGAAGAAGCTCTGGTGTGCTACACAGCACAGCAGGGTAACTATATAACAGTAATGAAATGTCTATCAAAAGCTAAAAAAGAATATTTTGAATGTTTCACATAAAATGTCAACTATTAAAGGATATAGATTTGTTTAATATATTAATAGCTTTCAATTTCATATACTAATAAACATAACATCATGTTCCATTAATGTATATATTTTGTGGTTTATGTATGAGTAAAATTATCTAATGAAGTAAAAGAACATTAGAAATGAAGGAAAATTTTTGATTATAGTCAAAGTTAATAATACTTTCATTAGATTTAGTTTGCTGAGGCTGAGATACACAGATTTTAATATCAGAAAAACTATTGTATAAACATTAAAATTGCAAAATAAAACAAATTAAAGTAGATATCATTTACAAACAATTATAGATGTTCATGAAATATTTTTTTCTTTATTCCTTTTTTTATTCCTGGGGACCCACTTTTTTTAACTGGGATATTTTTCTTTTTAACTTCACTTTGAAATATTTATTTAGTATATTTTTATTTTAACCATATCAGATTATATTTCTGATCTTGTGCAAATTGTATGAAATTTCATAATTTTGTTCATCTAAAAGGTCATAGTCAACAGTCAATAGTCACAAAGGATACATATGAAATACATATTTGAATTTTATTTCCCCAAAACAGACTTTGTTTTCATTGCCTACTAAAATTTATGAATAATTATCTAATTATGTGAATAAGTGAGACACTCCTGATGAAGCAAGGTGTGTCAATAAAATTATTAATTTCAATATATAGGATCCAAACTCCTGCACAAATATCAAAAATGATGAATAACTATGATTATGTTCAATAATTTCCCAAGCAGTTTGCATTGTAACTCTGAGCTTCAGTTGAGGGTATCAGGAATGTGAAGTCACAGAGTCTTGTAGCCTTGAGCTCGCAAGCAAGGATACAACTCCTTTTCTTCTACAAGCCTGACATGCTGTCTACTATACTAATGTGGTTCCTTCCTTTTTCCTTTTTAAGAAGCCAGAAATAATGTTACCACACATTTATCACCACCACTGTCCTTATGGTAAAAGCTATGCTGATAGTGTCCCTGTGGGAAGTTGACAAAAGTTTATAATACTGTTCTGAACTCTAGTGTTTTCTCATTTGTTAGGCATCAATGGGAAGGAAGTGTTAGTACCTTGCCTAATTCAGTCCATGTTTCAGTTTTCTCATCACCAGGATAACAATACCTTAATCATAGTATTACTGATCAAATTGGGGTGTAGTTCATAGATAATTGCCAAACATCTACTGTTTTAAGATACTTTGACAAACTACAGACATGCAGAAATGAAAGGTTGCTATTTTTTTGAAGCTCATGGCCACATCGAGAAAATAGACCAAATGGACTCTGGGGCATGTACTCTATAAATCATATTTATAGCCTATCATGACTTTATACTATAAGGAATGTAATGGTTCACTTGTATAAAATATACAATGTAGTGATAGATAATACTTAAAATGTGCGTTATTAGTTTCTGTGTTTGCATTCATTCGGGACGTTTGCTGTTTTTTTGTTTTCTGTTTTTATTTATTTATTAGTCATTTTTGTGTTTACATTCCAATCAAAGGTTCCTTTTGAACACAACAACAACAACAATAATAATAATAATATTTAAAGGAAATAGAACAAGTCTTTGAAAAACAAAATAATAAAAAATGACTTTCCTACTTTCCTAGAATCATTAATAGGCATATCAACAATTTTTAAAATGACTTTTTACCTTGTAAAATAAAATGCTGACAGAATTTTCCACCACCACACTAGCATTATAAGAAATACTAAAGAAGTAAACTCCCTGGAATCTACAAGGGTGACCCTAGCTAAGAATTCTAGCAGTAGAGTTTACAGAGCGGGAATTGATCATCTTCTGTAACCAGGCAAGACGTCCATTGAAGGCATTGGGAACCAAATCACTCACAGACTCTTCAACGTATGATTTGTCCTGCCTCCAAGATGTCTTCTTTTATTTCCTTTCATTATTTCTGGCATTTATTATTATTATTATTATTATTATTATTATTATTATTATTATTTGTTTATATGGATGTTGCTTTGCCTATGTTTTCTCTCTGCTTTTATAGTATTCTCTTTAGCTTCAGCTTATGTCAATGGTGTAATAATTATGAGTTTACATTTTTTCCCTCCTGAATTTTTCTGAATTGCTCACAGTATAGTCTACTTTATCTGTTTAAGGATTGTTTTAAATGCCTTATTATCAAAATTTTTACAAGTTTGATTTAAACTTATATTGGGCAGTTGCTTGTTACCCTCAATGCCCAATTTGTTATTCAGCTGTTTGTAAAGTTCTCCTCCAGTCAGCTCTCTGTGTTGTAGACCTTAATTCTCAGTATCTAATATCAATTTCAAAACCTGTTTTGAGTCATTATTAGATATGCCATTTATTTGTTTAAATTACTAAATTTTTATTCATTCTGTCCTATTTTCTCTCTAATTTATTCAACATGTTTGAAATAATTGTTTTGTCTAATTGCTAACTATAGCATTTGGATCAATTCTAACTTGGCTTCTCTCAACTATTTTCCTGCTAATTATAAATCAGATGTCAGCTATTTCTCACATGTCCTATCTTTTTTTCAAAAAGTTGGGATAAAATACTTTACTTTTTAAGAAAGAAAGAATTTGGTTAATACTATTTTTCATGAGGGCACCAAGTCCTTTCCTTTGTTAACAGATTCTAAGAGGTGTTGATCCTTTCATTTAGTTAGGGATATTTTGTATTGGTGTTGCATGGCAATTAAATAAGCTGAGGTTTGTGTTGAGTCCTCTGGGGGAATCTGATGGGAGATGTTATCCTGTATATATGTTTTTCATACTGGTTAATAAAGCTCTGTGGCCAATAGGAAACAAGATAGGCGGGGCTAGGAGACCAGGAGGAGGAAAGAGGAAGTAGTAGGGAGGAGTCGAGATGTAGCCTGGGGAAGAAGCAGGACGCCTGCCGCGGCTCCCCCATAAGACGACCACGTGGAAATACTTAGATAAGTAGAAATGGGTTAATAATTAAGACAGAGCTAGCCCATAAACAATAATGGTAATTGGCCAACAGGATTGTATCAAATATAGAGTCCCCTGCGTGTTATTTGGGGATGGCGCGGCTATGGGCCCAGACTGGCGGGCTGGCAGAAACATACACGCTACAGGAATCCTCTAGTATATGTTTTATAGAACACTCTCTGAAGCATAATTTTTGTATGTAGATATGAAATGTGACATATCTTCAGCTCCTTAAGAAAACATTCCAGCTCCCTAATGAATAACACTATTTTCAGGGAAAAAGAGGCCCTTGAGGTACAGGTACACAAGCACAAATCCACAATGCTATTCTCTCTCTCTCTCTCTCTCTCTCTCTCTCTCTCTCTCTCTCTCTCTCTCTCTCTCTCAATCTCTCTCTCTCTTTCTCTCTCTCTCTCTCTCTCCCTCCCTCTGTGTGTGTGTGTGTGTGTGTGTGTGTGCATGTGTGTATGAATGTATGTGTTTTTTGTGTGTTTTGTGCTTGCTGTATGTGTTTCTTTGGTGTGTGATGTGTGTGTGTGGTGTGATGTCTATGTATTTGTGTGTATATGAGTGAGTATCTGTGTATATACTGTTAGTCTGTGGTGTGTGTGTGTGTGTGTGTGTGTGTGTGTGTGTGTAAGAGTGAGTATCTGTGTGTATGAGTGTTTGTCTGTGGTGTTGTTGTGCCCAGACTCTGGACCTCCAAAACCACCAAGAGACCAGATATGATGCAAAAGCAAGAATTCTTTTTAATTACAATTTAACTTGGGTCCTCCATCTGTCCAACACTGTGGGTGAAGTAGGAGGGATCTCAAGCAGCAGTGAGGCAGGGTATATATTGGAGGTAGAGCAAAGGGAGTATCAGGGGGTCTGCTAGTTGCATAGTAACAGTCTCAGGATTGGAAGATTGGTGCAACCTGTCCTGAGTTGATTGGTCAGCTGCAGCTTGGATAGCTAGATGCTATCCAAGGGCCAATGCTACCTACTACATTTCACTATGATCAGTAAGGCACACCCAAAGCCTGCCAGCTAATCTGATTGATTCCTTACCACATGGAGGGTATCTAGCAATTTCTTCCCTGTAATTAGGAAAAGGTTGGGCAAGGTTGTGGGGCTCAGCTCATGCTGCTGAGTCACAGGCCTACATCTTGTGGGTTATTTTCTGCAAACGTCATGGCTGCCAAAGAAGGGGTCTGGGTGATGGTCTGGGCCCTTCAGTGTGTGTTTGTGTGTATGTGAGGAGTGTGTGTGTGTGCGTGTGTGTATGTGTGGATTTGTGTATGAATGTTGTGTTTCTGGTTGTGGTGCATGTGTGGTGTTTGTCTGTGTATATGACTATGTGTGTGTGGTATGGTGTATATATTACTTCAAAAGAGGAACTATATGCCGAAAGACATCATTTATGTCAGGTAGAAGATATTTCACCTTTAAACTTTAAGATGGTATTTTTCTATCAAGAACATGATCTGTTTGTGGGAGCCTGGCAATGGAAACAGGATTTATCTCTAGAACATGAGCTGGTCTTTTGAAACCCATTCCATATTGTGGGATGCCTCGCTTAACCTTGATTGGATGGCTGGTCCTGCCTCAACTAAATGTGACAGGCATTGCTGACTCCCCCATGGGAGGCCTTACTTTTTCTGGGGAGCAAAGGGGGAGGTGTTGAGGGAATGTGGGGGGAGGGGGAATACAGGAGGGAGTGAGAACTGTGGTATGTATGAAAAAAGAATAAAAAAATTAAAAAGAGCAAATAAAAGCTACCAAATATGTGCATTGTGCAAGTCTCTTTGTGTACCTGTAGAGGTCAAAGGTCAATGCCAACTATCTTTCTCAGTCACTCTCCAGTCTTAGGTTTGATACAGAATCTCTTATTGAGTCTGCAGCTTTGAATTCATCCAGGCTGGCTGGCTCTGGATGATATCATTTAATTTTCAGTTTGAATACAGCAATTCTCAGGATTCTTTCCCTTTTATAATTTAAAATATATGCATGTGGCTTTAACACAGAAGTATCTTTCTATTTATATTGTGGATTTTGAGAAAAATATTCTTGGACTATAATAGCTTTTCTTGGAAACATAACTATATGTAACAATTATTTATATCATTTCATCTGTATTTAAATTTGTAAATAGGTTATATCATTCCTCATATGAATAATGTTTAATCACTAAAATTACCTTTTATAGTCCAAGTCTCTCCAGTAGAGTCACTAATGAGTTTCATCCAAAAGAGTACCAATTAAATTTTCCTTAGTGGTGGAAACATGCATTTGTAGTAGGAACAATAAATGAGTCAAAAGCCTCAAGTGGCTTTCAGGACTGGGGCAAGGTCCGAGGCAGACTCCCATGTGCATTTCAAGTTCACTTAATGTAAGTTGGTAAAGCTAGCATTACCTATTAGGTAACACAGCTCCAGAGCTTAGCTCCCTTGAAAATTCATATTGTGGTTTGCATGTATTTTGACTAGTAATGTGTTACACTGATCTTTGTCACATGTGGTCTAACCCACCTGTGGTCTAACTAAATTTGCCCAAATTCCTCACTTTGAATTTGTTCATTGTAGCTGCCAGTTGCCCTAAATTTCCCATTTTTAGCATGTTAATTTCTCTGGAGCTTGAGCAGGACGTTGAATAGCAATGCAATTACCTGGACCCATTCTATTCTCATTTGTTCCTGTTAGATAATTTTGCTATTTCCAGTCTAGTTTGTTTTTATTTAATATAGTTTTTTCCCTTCTGATGAAATACTACTTAAATTTACTGCCTGGATTGTGCAGTTAAACCATTCTTCAAACCTTGATCTCTCCCACCTGAATAAATTACATATGTTCATGGGTTTTTTTTTCAATACCCTTTAGATGCAGGGTATTGCTAAAAACCGAATTTACTGCTAATCACTTACCATTCTACCCAATTCAAGTAACCCTCATTAAACTTGAGATTGGTCATAATTCACTACAAGTCTACATTAATGGCTGAGACTGCACTTGGCTTGAATTTAGTACAATGGATTTTGTCAAACAGATTTGAAAAGAGAGAGTTAAGTATGATAAACAAGTGCTAAAACACTTTCATGAACAAAAATGATTACTTAACTAGGAAGTGAAAAAATAGCTGAGAATCCAATGACTTAAGAGGAAAAAAAAATACCACACAGTGCTTGAGATCACTCCTTAACTTTGTCATTTAATATTTGACAATTTGATGGCTTTTATTTGTAGACAATAGGCTAGTTTAAAGTTTGTCAAGTGCAATCTCCTTTCTGGGTATCCTGGTGACATAAGAGGACCTTTCCTGAAGTTCAGTCCTTCTGCTGAAATATCACATGATACCCAAAATATCTACTCTGTATTAAATATGCACACCTTTAAATTTCACTGGGAAAAAAAGATTGCTTTAAAGATATTTAAGACTTAGTTCATTAAGAAAAACTAATTATGCTACTAATGATTTTAGGTTATTCTCTTTGTACATGAATACAATCAGAAATAAATTATTAAAACCTGTGATTTAAAGGTTCACATATAATTTTCAGGTTTTCAAACCTCAGTCTTAGAAAGGTATACTTCTTTGGTTCAGCATTTAAAATATGAATACTTGACACTAAAACTTTAAAAAAAAAAAAATAACCTCAACACTAAGTATCAGTTCCATAGAAAGAGTGTAACAGCCCAGATAATGTGTACACCTATACTATAACAGTTTTCTTTCAGTTAGAAACATTCCAATATACAGGGAATTCCTTTAACACATAAAGTAAACAACTCAAAATAGCTTCAGGAAGTTCTTCATATTGAGCAGAATCACTGCCCCCACCAGAGAGTAAACAATAAAAGCTGCTATAGTCCCTCTTAAAGCATACAAGCTGCAAAGACGATTCAGAGATCACAGTACTTTCCTAAAAGAAGCAGAGACCTATCATGTTTCTTGGAAGACAGTCAGACCAACTGACCCACCAAACTGCTGAGTTGAATGTAGGCTTTACAGTATGCTCTAGATCCCCATCTTTTGTCATCTGTCATCCCTGGTGGTGTTTAGGGATGCAGCTGTCTATGAGATATTCCTACTCTTAAGATGTTTCACCCATATTCCTGTAAGAATTTTCAATAAAAATCACTGGGTCAACAAGCTCTACTTGGTGGTATCCCTACTTTGATCTATTATGGACTCCTTCTCTGGGATGAGTAGATGTGGATGAGGTGAAGCTTCCCAGGAAGTCTCTCACACAATGCCATAAAAAATTCATATAAAGTAGCAAGTAACAGCTTCATTTATGAAAGCTTTCACAAAAACACTCAGAGGCAATGATCTTATTCTCGGTCACACTCTTGGAGACATTCCACCCACAATTTTCTAATGTTGCAAAGTTAAAACAGCACATGAATTGTATATATGTGACACTTAAAATTTTTAAAAAAAGACATACTAAAAAAAAAAACATTTTCTATATCAATGTAAAATGTGTTACTCTTTTAATGAACACAGTAAGAATACAGTGAGAGAAAATAAACTTAATAAAAATAGAAAATAATAAATTTGAAGACATAATCCTATATTTATATGATACCAATTTTCTATACTTTTCCATTTTCATAAATTTTCTAAATTTTTCTTTCACATTAAAATCGTTTAAACCTTTATATAATTTCAGATGTTTTAATTTAAAACCATATGACTTCAGTTTTGTATGTTTTCATTTAACATTTTAAATATATACAATTATTATTATTGTTGTTATTATTATTATTTTACTGACAATAGATTGTTTATAATATATTATATCATGATTATTGTTTCTCCCCCCTCTACTCTTTCCAATTACTCCCGAACTGCCCTCCCCTCTGGATCCACTCCCTTTCTGTCCTTCATTAGAAAAGAACAGGTAAGCTTCCAAGAGATAACAGCACATCAAAGAAAATGTAATAAGGTGAAGGAAAAGCTTTTATATCAAATTTGTATAGAGCAACCCAACGCAAGAAAAACTTCTCAAGAGTAGGCAAAAGACTGAGACTCACTCATTAGCATAGTCAAGAGTCCCATGAATATACTAATCTAAAATCTATAATATGTGTATGTGTGTGAGAGAGAGACAGACAGACAGACAGACAGAGACAGAGATAAAGAGACAGAGAGAGACCTGGTGTAGATCCATGTAGGCTCTGTGCTTGCTGCTTCAGTCTCTGTGAGATCATATGTGCCTTGCTAGTTGATTTAAAGGCCAGTGTTCTTCATCCCCTGTGACTCTTACATTCTCTCCTTCTCTTCTAATGGATGCCCTGAATTCTGAATGAAGGGATTTGATGGATGCCTATCTCTACTTTAAAGAACCTCCTCACATAATATCTGTTGTGAGTATTTGTATTTGTTCCCATCTCCTGCCACAAAAGCTTCTCTGGTGATAACTGGAAAAGACACTGATCCATGAGTATAGTAGAAGAGCATTAGGAATCTCTTGTTTTTTCCTCTAGGTTTCTGGGCTATCTATTTTCTGGTTCTTGGTTACCAAAGCAGTATCATGCATGGGTTCCCTCTCATGAAATAGGCATTAAGTCAAATCAAACCATTGCTGTGGCATATTTTTCAGGTAGGAAAGATTGTATAGCAATGATTTTGTGACTGGGTTGGTGTCCATGTTCTGATTTCAGTAGGCAACAAAGTACATCATACCAAAGATAGTAGAAAGTAGAGAGTGAAGATTCTCTACGTAGGTACAAGTTCAACTTCTCCATGATCAATGAGTTAGGTTTATGTTATCCATTGCAATAGGGCCCCAATCCTTTGTCTTATCATCAGCCTGGTGTGTTTGGAGATTTCCATTGGACCTCCTTGGCCAATAACTTAAGTAAATGCAACACAACCCTAACACAACCCTAAGCCAACCTTGCCTGGCTGTAAGATTCTATTGAGATTCTGCCAGTTGAGATTCTGTATCTCACATTACTAGTAGTCCTCATTAAGATCATCTTTATAGATTCCAGGAAGTTTGTACTGCAGTAAGTTTCCACAACAGACCCCAAAAGTATCCCAGTTCTAGTCTTTCCCCTCATTCTCTCCTCCATCCCCTTTCCCACCAATAACTGTTTATTCCTATTCTCATTCTCACCTTTCCACAGTCCGTGCACAAAATCTATTATATTTGCCATTCCCAGGATGATGCATACACCCCTCTAGACCACTATTCTTTACCAAACATCTGTAAGTGTACAGACTATAGATTGATGATCATTTACTTAACAGTAAATATCTACTTATAAGTGAATACACAAAATATTTGTCTTTCTGAGTCTCAAGGTGATTTTTTCTAATTCCCTCTATTTGACTTCAAATTTCATATTACTGTTTTAACTACTGGGAAATACTGCGCTGTGTAAATGTACCACATTTCCTTTATCCATTCATTGGTTCAAGGATGTCTAAGTCATTTCCGGTTGTTTCTGGATATTATGAATAAAGCTGCTATGAACATGTTGACCATATGTCCTTGTGGTAGGATGGAGCATCCTTTGTACCCAAGAAAGGTGTAGCTGGCACTTGAGATGTATCAGATTCCCAATTTTCTGAGAAGCCATCATATTCTTTTCTAAAATAGCTGTACAAGTTTTCACTCCCTCCAGCAGTGGAGGATTGTTCCCCTTGCTCCACATACTTACCACTATTAGCTGTTACGTATGTTATTGATCATAGTTATTCTGATAAGGGTAAATGAAATCTCAAGGCAGTTTTGATTTGCATTTCCCTGAAAGCTAATAACTTTCAATGTTGTCTAAGGGTTTCTTAGCTTTTTGAGATTCCTATGTTGAGGATTCTATTTTGAATCAGTACCCAATTTTTAAAATTTTTTAAAATTTCATTTTATATTTTAAACACAGTACTCCCCCCTACTCATCCTTATGACATCTCACCTGCTCCCATCCCCCTAGTTCTCTCCCCTCATAATGGGTAAGGGGTCCCATGAGAAGCCAACATAGTCTGGCACAATAGTTTGGAGCAGGGATAGGCTTCTCTCCCATGCTTTAAGGCTGAGCATGGCATCCCATCATGGGAAGTGAGCTCAACTAGCTAGCTCCTGTACCAAGATTATGTTGTGGTCCTGGAGCCATTGAGCTTGGTATCCCACCATAAGGAATGGGCTCCAACAAGCTAGCTCATGTACAAAGTTGTATCATGGTCCTACTACCAGGGGCCCCCAAGCTAGTCCAAGATTCACAACTGTTCCCCATATACAGAGAGCCTAATTTGGTTCCCTGGAGTTTCCATAGGTCTAAAATCCATGAGTTTTCCAAGCTTGGTTCAGCTGTCTTTATAGATTTTAACATGATGATCTTTGTCTCCATTATTTAATGTTGCTTCAGGGGGTCTTGCTTGATCAAACCACATTAATCTGGAAGAAATCCACAGCTCTTCGTTTTCTGTGGAAACAAAAATAAAAATCCTTTTCCCCAGTAACTTGTCCTTAGGCTTAAATTTTTGAGTCAAAGCATTTTTAAAATATATAAATTGAATTAATCCAGCAGCACTTCTTTTATCAGTAGTTATTTTCTCAGCAATCAAATAATTTAAAGAGAGCAGAAGCGCGTATAGTATCCAAAATTTTTCTGTGTTTTCCATCTTTACATGTTTTTTTTTTTATTCTATTTCTTCTATTTCTATTTTTTTACATATTTTGAGACAGGGTTTCTCTGTGCAACTTTTATCTGCCCTGGAATTCAGTGCATACCAGGTTTGCTTTGAAATCACAGAGATCTGCTTGCATCTGTCTCCCTAGTGCTGTGATTAATGGTGTGTGCCACCATAGCCATCCATTTAATTCCTTTTTTCTTTTTTAAACCATAGTATCCTGTTTCTTTTTCTCTCCCAAGCCAGCGTGTTTTTTAAAACATAGTGTAGACCTTCATTGCAGCTCTCCTACACACCAATGAATTGTTAGCAGAGCTCTTTAAAAGCAAGGTGGTTTTTTGCCACTTATGCTAATTTTGGAAACTTCCCTTAAAGGAGCTGCGCAACTCTCTGTCTACAGCAAAACAAATACAACCGAGAAAATGCTGCTACTAAGAAGTCTTGTTAGTCTCTATTCCTTTGTTTCTAAAACATTTCTTAAGCTCTTATTAATTTTAAGTGAAAGTTCTTATAGCCACATTGGGCACCATCTGTAGCATGTATGTTTCTGCCAGCCCGCCATTCTGGGCCCACAGCTGCGCCAGCCCCAAATAACACTCAGAGACTCTGTATTTGATATAATCCTGTTGGCCAGTTACCATTATTGTTTATGGGCTAGCTCTGTCTTAATTATTAACCCATTTCTACTTATCTAAGTATTTCCACATGGTCGTCTTATCAGGGAGCCATGGCGGGCGTCTTCTCTCCTTCCCGGGCTCCCAGACTTATGTGGCTTGATCAAGCCAGAGCCCCAGAAAAAATGTCCCAGGTGTTCCAACATTCAAAGCAGTTGAGACAAAGTTTGCAGACTACTGCCAAGATTTCTGCGTCTTCTTTGGACCCCCATGACAGCGCCCTCTACCAGCAGGAAGTAGTTTGGAAAAAAACGATGCCCAAATTCCCAAATGTTGTTTATAAATGTTTGTTTTCATTTAAATGGGCTTGGTTATAAATGGTTATAACCACAAGCAATCTTTTTAAAGGTAAAAAGGGAATTATGGTATAGATATGACTACTTTGCTTTGAAATGGATTTTCTTTTATTGATACAATTTAAAGTCAATTTTATGATATGTATATTTCTCCTCTTGTTTAGGTATTGTGTTTTTATAGCTCATTGGAAAATGCAATGTATAATTGAGAGTTACCTATGATAATTAAAACTTGGAGTTAAGTTAGTTAGGATTTCTAGATATGCAGAGATGTATTTGAGATGAATAGGCATTCTTCAAACCTTTCAAAGACCTACAGAATATGGCATTTAAAATGGTTTAGGGATTTTCCTGACAGTGAGGCACAACTGCTCCTGGTAATACCACCTACAGAAGAAAGGAAGATGGACATCAAAGAAACATATTATGGAGTTTGCTTCCATCATGGCAAGATTAGCCATATGGAAAAGATACTGTTTTTGTCTGGACTGTTTGACTTTATGTTGTAGAAACTGGACATGCAGGACCCACAAAAAGGTGACTGCTGATGCAAGATGGACATTGCTACAGGATTCCTGCTTCATGGAAGAGGCTGCCAGACAGCCAGATAGTCTACAGGACACAGAGAAAAGTTTCCTGCCTTGTTGAGGATTCTGGACACACACTATGGACTATGGGCTGAAGATGGAACATTACAGAAGAACTTGGGGTGACTGGCCAGGCAATGAGTTGTCTCTGACATTCCTAGAGTTTATATATTATCCTTCTGTGGTCTTTGATGGAGTTGAAGACACATAGTTATGTTTATAGTTTTCCTTAGTTAGGATTAAAGATAAGTTACATATAGGGCTTTAGACTCACAAAAATAGGATAGATGATATTTTCTTTAAGGCTTATAAAATGTTAATGGACTAAATATTGTTAACTGTGATTCTTATTTGATAACTGTTGAATGGTATATTTTGCTATGTTAAGGTTAAACCCCTTTTTTACTTTAGACAGAAAAGAGGAGATGATGGGAGATGTGATTCTGTATATATGTTTCCCATACTGGTTAATAAAGCTCTGTGGCCAATGAGATAGCTAGATAGGCAGGGCTAGGAAACTAGGAGAAGGAAAGAGGAAATGGGAAGGAGGAGTCGAGATGTAGCCCGGGGAAGAAGCAGGACGCCTGCCACGGCTCCCCAATAAGACGACCACCTGGAAATACTTAGATAAGTAGAAATGGGTTAATAATTAAGGCAGAGCTAGCCCATAAACAATAATGGTAACTGGCCAACAGGATTGTATCAAATACAGAGTCTCTGAGTATTATTTGGGGCTCACATGGAGGCATGGGCCCATGGCAGCAAGACCTGCAGCAGGCTGGCACAGGCAGGAGCAACCTGCCTTAACAATTATTCGTATATTCCCCACTCCCACTCATAAATTAGGTAGGAAGTGATGCAGTGGAAGAGTAATCAAAGAGATATCTTAATAGAGGGAGCCACTATGACTTAGGGAGAAACCTGGTGTTAGGGTAGCTCCCAAGAATCCACAGGAGGACCCCAACTAAGACTTCTAGCTATCATAGAGAGGATGCACAAACTGGTCTACCCCTGTATTTAGATTAATGAATACCCTAACTATCATTATAGAACCCTCACTCATCTAGTAATTAATGGAAACATATTCAGAGATACACAACCAAGAACCAGGCCAAGCTCCCGGAATCCTGTACCCCAATTTTTACTAGATTATTATTTCTATATATTTTCTAGAGGTCTTTATACATTTTGGGTGATAACCCTCTATTAGATATGGAGTTGGTAAAACAAAACAAACAAAATACCCTTTTCCCATTCTATGTTATTACTTTCTACTATTGACAGTGTCCTGTGTCTTACAGAAGTTTCATAGCTCCATTGGGTCCAATTTATTAAATATTGCTCATAGTGCCTAAATTTTCAGTGTTCTCTTAAGAAAGTCATCTCCTGTGCCACAGTGCTCATGACGATTCTCTACTTTCTTTTCTATTATGTTCAGTGTATCTACATTTATGTTGATATTCTTGGACTTGAGTTCTATTCAGGGTGATAAGTATGATCTATTTACATTCTTCTACATACAGATATCTAGTTTTTACCAGCAACCAGCATCATTTGTTGAAGATGCCATCTTCTTTCCAGTATGTATTGGTAACTTCTTTATAAAAATATCATATGTCCAGAGGTGTATAGATTTATGTTTTTGTCTTCAATTTAATTCCATTAATCAATGTGTCTGTTTTAGTGGAAATACCATGCAGTTTTTATTACTATAGCTCTATAACACATCTTAAATTCAGAGATCATTATACCTCCAACAGTTGAACAGTTGTTTTGTTGTTAAGGACTGTTTTTGATATCCTTTCTTTTTGTTTTTCTGCATAAAGTTGAGAATTGTCCTGTCAAGGTCTGTGAAGAACTGTATTGGGAGTTTTATAGGGGGACAGGGGTTACATTGAATCTATAAATTGTCCCTTCAAGAACAGAATCATCAAAAATCTACTCATACTTGGTGCCTCTTAGCCAGTGAGAGTTTCATAAGTTTATACAAGGTTTCTTCTTCTTCTTCTTCTTCTTCTTCTTCTTCTTCTTCTTCTTCTTCTTCTTCTTCTTCTTCTTCTTCCGTCTTCTTCTCCTTCTCCTTCTCCTCCTCCTCCTCCTCCTCCTCCTCCTCCTCCTCCTCCTCCTCCTCCTCCTTCTTCTTCTATGTCCACTCTTCTTAGTGTTTTGGTTTCTTTTGTCAAGATTGATTCAAGAAAATTCTTGCACTCACATCCTTTAAACCATTAGTGCCTGAGGCATAAAGATGTCTCAGAGAGGAAAGGTAAATGTACTTGCCACCAAGGCTGCCAGTACTGTATTCTGGGACCCACATGGTGGAAGCAGACAACAAGCACTGCATGTTGTATTTTCCACATCCACTCTGACATTTGTTCACTCAAGATTTATATAAACAAACAATAAACAAACACATACATAAATAAAATATGATTTAAAACATGTTAAAATTATTTTATTTTTACTTCAGAATCCACAAATATAACCCAGTAGCAAGTTAGAAGTAGATATGGTTTTAGGTAAAATGAGATGAAAGGCAGAGACTTTGTCTCACCTTTGCATAGAAATTCCAAAGAAAGCATCAGCATGACAAATCCCACATGTCATGGATTCCAAAAAATGGAGAGGAACACCCTGCAATTGAGTAGAGTGCAGCCATGAAGACCCACACAGGGCTGCTTTTAACTCCTGTGTTTGGGGTTCTGGTGCTCATACTGTTCACCCCAGTAGTCTGGCCACAGTAAAACAAGCCTCCAGTAAATTTGATGTTGCCCTTGAGTTCTTTGCTGCTCACTGAGTTAGGTTTATAGTTTTCTAAACACTAGCCACTGGATTCCACTTCTCTTCCCTGCTCTCTCAGAATTTCCTGTTACTGGGGTCTTGTTTTCAGTTTCTCATGGAACCTTGATGCTCTGTTAAATCACTCCCCTTGATAATCAGTCTGATTCTATGAGGGACTTTCATTACCTCTCCCTTAAAAATAAGTGCATTCATAAAAAAAGGTGTGGGGAAACATCAATATAGTTCAAGAGAGGAAGGGGCACATGTAAGTTCTGCACCCATCAGTCAATTGTTGTAAGTAACCATAGGAACTAGAAATTCCAAGTCACTTCTAGTTGCCTATAAGCTCAGAGCATGTAGGAAGAAGAAAATCTGGCATCCTCAGGAGAATCCCTATTACAAAAAAGTTGTATGTGCTGTCTTCAGGAGCTGCAGATGTGAAACAAGAGTGTGAAATGGGAAGTTTGAAGAGGATATAGGTGTTGTAATACTGACTGCTACGCCTCTGAGGTCAGTGTTTCTCACTCTATGTTTTAATCAATAGCTTTAACAAACACATATTACAATGTACACACTATATTTTTCTTAAAGACTTGTTTATATTTTATTGTAAAATTTTTCAAATCCTATTTTGTCCATTTAAGAAATTAGTTATCTTATAATAATATTTCTGGCAATTTCAGTTTTCAAATAAACTCATATATGAAAGAAAGAACTAAAAGTAATATTTCTGTTTTATAGTAATGCAAGTGCAACAAAGATAGTCTATATAACTAATCCCTCAGACACATCAGGTATAAGAAACTTCCCATAATGACTATACAGGGTTATTATAATACTTACGATTCAAATATTTAGTAAAAATAGTTTTAAGGAGTTTATATTCATATATGTAGCAAGCATTTTATTAGGAATGAAGAACAAATTCTTCAAAAATCTATTCAAAGAGTTACACATATTTCATTTGTTTAGGTAATTTCTAAGGTTCTGAATAGCATGTATGCAGTATATTATATGCTTATATTATAATCATATATCATATGCTTCAAATATGGTTGGTTCTCTGCACAGCTCTGAGTAGTTTTCTATGTATGAATTTGTATGTATGTTTAAATGATATATCCCACTATGCATACAGAGGGTAAAATTGAAAAGAATAAAGAAAAAACATTACATTAATATAGATTAAATTTGTAAAACTGTCTCAATCTGTTATATAAATAGGGAAAATGGTATACAGTGAATATAAAAAATGCAAGTTCATTCTATAAACGTCATTCATAACTGAATCAATATTAATGCATTATATAAAGTCATGAATCTTATAATTCATAAATAATAAATTAAAATAAAATCTAGCAAATGCTTTTAAAATGAATTTTAATATGTAAAGCACTTCCAAATCAATTATCTTTAGTGAAATCCAGCTAGCTAAAAATTATTTCATAGACCTGTACCTTAATATAAATGGGTTCAAATGAATAATGTAATCACATTCTACAAAGGGAACATTCAACCAAATAGAATCAACACAAGTTATTCCTGGGAAATCTAGGTAAAAGAACTGGGTGTTTTAAAAATAATTTTAAGGAATCATAAATTTAAATGAAGGAGGTAGACTATTAATTTTTATGAATGACAAGTGATCTTGCTAAAACATTAATGCATTGTCACTCCTCTGTAAGACATTCTTGACTGCCTAGCAAAATAAAGCTTTTAACCACTGATACATCAAAAAGACTAGCTGTTTTGAGAAATGTACTTTTTGAATTGTATGAAATACATTGTGAGTTGACATGTACTGACAAGTTGGGCTGTGTGAACAATGAGAAAGTTATTTATAAGCTGTAATATATAAGAAAGAATAAACACTATAAAACATCTGGAATTACAATCTTGTCCCAGCAATATGTAGGAATTTAACTCCCAAGCAACTCTAATAATTTTAATAATTTTCTCATGATTTGTAAATGGAACAATTGATTATATATATATATATATATATATATATATATATATATATTAGTTATATGAATGGATAGCAAGATAGTCAATAAATAAGAGAGCAAGTATACAATGGGTGATGAGTCAAGGAGTTATTTTAAGACACAATTGTTTTATTTCTACTTACAAGATGTCTTTGTGACATTAAGTAATTATTTCTTCTGTAACTATGGTGTCCCATTTTCTGTTACTAAATGGAATTAGTCTGCATTAATAAAAAGTTCATTATTCTCCATAACCATTTGGAGTGCTGCCTGTTGTTTTAAATGTGTTTAAAGTAGTGTCTATAAAACCAAATACCAAACTATAATGAAACAGACCACGGAATAGATACAAATTTATTCCATTTGTATTTACACAACAATTTTAAATGTGTCATTTGAATCCAATTATTGATTAAAGATAAAGTGTGACATATGATTATTTATGTTGCTAAGATATTAGTTTGTCCCCTGTTTAAGTTTTATGTCCTGAATAGAACAGTAGCAAAGGCAGAGTAGCAACTACTTTAAACATAAAAGATGTGTTGCTATGTGCATTATACTATAAGCTACACTTCATATATGAGAATCTACAATTTTAATAAATTGAGAAAATTCAAAGATTCAAAGAATCTAAACAAACAAACAAAAAATATAATATTGTATCAAAATGGAGCCTCCGGCAATTTCCTTTCCTCGATCAGTCCTTGATACTTGAAAACCATATTATCACTTTGTAGTATTATGAATATAAAACTCTGATCACATTAAAGAATTGATTTATTTGAATTTCTAAGTAATTATGCAACCAACTTGGTAAAAAGAATATACTACTGCTTTCATGTGTAACTTGGAATTTATATTTAGAGAACATTGAGTACCAAGAACTTTCTTAGGGATAAAAATACAACATAACCTAAAGTACACTACTTTCTTCATGGAATTGAATTTACAGTTTTGGGGAAAAAGAATACAGATATGTGATACAAATATCAAAAGGAGTATAAAAATGACAGGAAAGTCTTGGTCTGGGTCTCAAAAAGATTTTTATGAAGAAAATTATCAAAAATGAGGTCATGAGCCATATGGCCCCAGACATAATATGAACTAGAAAGACTCAAAATGTAACTATTTGGACAAAGATGATGATGGAGTGAGAACTCATAATATGTTTTATCATAGTTGAATTATGATTGTCTGATGTTTGGACTTCATATGTGAGTCAAAAACAACAGAAAACAACAGTCCTAAGTCATAGGCTTTAAAGAACAGGATTGCCAGTTTCTGAGGTGAATAACGAAATATGTAGACCAGATAAACAATACAATGAGGGATTAAGTTTTCTTGGTATATTTTTAGTAGTGCTCAAAATTAAGCTGTCAAATATATCCCTGAAGACACTTTATGAAAGTTCTAGAGAGAAATACAGAATTGGGATACAGTTTTAAAATTGATAGTAAACCAAGGCTATGAGAAATTAGTGTTTTAAAATTCACTTTAAAAATGTACCAAACCCAATGTATTCCATTTCACCAAAATGTAAAAGTAGGGTCAATTAGCACAGAAAAGAGAAGTACTAGAGACCTTGGAGATTTTATAGAAAGCAGTTTTCAGGAACAAGATAAGAGCTAGGACAGAAATGGAGAAAATGGATCTCCAATTTCTTGTTGGTTTAGACAGCACATGTACTCATGTGATTCTGTTAAGATTTATTTCTTTGGCTAAATAGAAGGTGTCTTATTGGGGTAGCTTAAGAAAGGATGGAATTAACACTATCTTGGCCCTGCTGGGTTTACTGGATGGGTCTAACACCCTCATCAGCTCCCTGGAACTCCCTGGATGGTCTCTCCACATACTGGACCCACTCCTCGACACAGGACGATTTTGAACCTGGCCTCACCTGACCATTGGGCCCCTTCACCTGCTTTCTGCCTGAAGAGAATCTGGGACAGTCCCCAGGCCGAATACACACACACACACACACACACACACATCCTTTATTGGGAACCCCCTGGTATAGCTCTGCATCTTGACTCCCTATAAGCTTGGGCTGAGTGTACCAGTCCTGGTACTCTGGGCCATCCACCACCCAGATCCTGCCTTCTCTTCATCCTTGGCCCTGCTGAGCCCAGTGTTTAGGGATTGGCACTGAGCATACTTAGCCTACCCTCCACACAGGACCATCTGGAGCCTCCCCTAACCTGTCTTTGGGCACATTCCCCTGCCTCCTGCCTAAGTGCTTGAGACCATCCAGAGCCTGCCTTCCCACATCATTGGCCCTGCTATGGCCTCTGCTTGAGAGACCTCTAAGAGAGCTCAGATCATCCAGAGTTACTGAAATCGAACTCCGGACTCATATACACCCACCAGGAAAGCAGAGTAGAGTGAGAGATAGAGACTCTACCTGCACCCACTGGAAGAAGCAATGGGAAGATGGCAATACAATAAAACACTCAACAATAGAAAGAACAGTATGACACCACCAGAATCTAGGGACTCTATATCAACTAGAATTGAACACACCAAAACAGGTGGAGAAGAGAACTACTTAAAAAATAACTTCATGAAGATGATAGAGGCCCTCAACAATGATATGAGAAAATCGTTTAAAGAAACAGAAGAAAAAACAAACAAAAAATTGAAACAAATAGAGGAAAAGACCAAGCAAATGTAAGGAATGACAAATACCTTAAAAAAAAGGGGGGGAGAGCAGAGAAAAAAACAAAATGATGAAGGAAACAATTCAAACAGTTCAAGGCCTGAAAACTGAATTAGAGACAATAAAGAATATTCAAATTGATGGAATGCTGTAAATAGAAAAACTAGGTAAATGTTTTCCCCCCATGCTGCTGGTCTGGTCCCACCACCATGCCAGCCCTCAAAACACACAGAGACTCTGTATTTGATACAATGCTGTTGACATTGTTACTATCATTGTTTATCAGCTAGCTCTGTCTTAATAATTAACCCATTTCTACTATTCTAAGTAGCAGCTGGCGTTCTTCCTCTCTGGGCTCTCCATGTTGACTCCTCCTTACTACTTCCTCTTTCCTCGTCTCCTAGTCCCTCCTGTCTTCCTTTCCTATTGATCAACAGTGCTTTATTCATTAACCAATACAAGAAACATATTTACAGAATTATATCTCTCATCATCTTCTCTTTTCTGTCTAAAATAAAAAGAAGGGTTTAACCCTAACATAGCAAAGTATACCATACAACAGTTATCAAATAAGAATCACAGTTAGCAATATTTAGTCCATTAACATTTAGCAAGATTTAAAGAACATAATTCATTATGTATCCTATCTTTGTGAGTCTAAAGTCTTATATGTAACTTATCTTTAATCTAACTAAAGAAAAACTATAGCCGTAACTATCTGTCTTCAACTCCTTCCAAGACCACAGGAGGATAATATATAAACTCTAGAAATGACAGATACAACTCGCTGCCTGGTCAGTCACCCGAAGTTCTTCTGTAATGTTCCATCTTCAGCCCATAGCCATAGTGTGTCTGGCAGACTCCTCATTAGAGCAGGAAACTTTAAACTGTCCTCCTGTATTGGAAGTTTGTCAGTCACTTTTTTTCTGTGTCCTGTAGACTGTCTGGCAGCCTCTTCCATGAAGCAGGAATCCTGTAGCACTGTCCATCTTGTTTCAGCAGTCACTTTTCTGCAGGCCCTATACTTCCAGTTTATACAGCCTAAATTCAAACAGTCCAGACAAGAGCAGTATCTTGTCCAAATTGCTAGTCTTGCCATATTGAAAGCAAACTTCGTAACAAGTTTCTTCAATGTCCATTTTTCTTTCTTACACAAGCGGTTTTGCCAGTAGCAGTTGTGCCTCACTATCAAGAAAAACCCTAAACCACTTTAAATGCTATATTCTGTAGGTCTTTGAAAGGTTTGAAGAATGCCTATCCATCTCAAATACATCTCTGTATATCTAGAAATCTTAACTCACTTAACTATAAGTTTTGACTATTATAGGTAACTCTCTATAATCTGTACTAAATTATACATAACATTTTTTTAATGAGCTATATGCACACAATACCAAACAAGAGGAGAAATATACATGTCAATTGACCTTAAATTGTATCAATAAATGAAAATTCATTCCAAGGCAAAGTATCCATATCTATATCAAAATTCACTTTTTATCTTTAAAAACATTGCTTGTGGTCATTAACCATTTATAACCAAGCCCACTTAAATGAAAACATTTATAAACAATATTTGGGAATTTGGGCATCGTTCTTTCCAAACTGCTTCCTGCTGGTAGGGGTCGCTGTCATGGGGGATCCTAAGAAGACTCAGAAATCCTGGCTGAAGTGGTCTGCAAGGCTGCACTGTCCCATTGACGTTGCTTCAGGGGTCTTGCTTGATCAAACCACATTACTCTGGAAGGAATCCACAGCTTTTCATTTTCTGTGGAAACAAAAATATCTGTACATGCACACACATAGACACAAATGTTGATTTAGCACGCATTTATTATACATGACAGTGGTTCCATATGGATATTTTCATACAAATACCTAATATACTTTGAGTATATTTCATCCTGTTCCTATTAGTTCCCTTTGTTCTACACACCTGTGCTAATACTTTCATGAAGAAGCTATTTTTGATAACTAATTTTTCCTTCAAATGTCACTTATCAATAAATTCTTCCACTTCAACTCTAATTCCAATGCCATACTGTAACACAGTTCACTCTTTCTTTTTCTGTTCCCCCAAACTAGTCTCTATAGATGATCCTAATGCCTGCCCAGTTTCCTACTAGAATAAACACCACAAAGTGCTATGATAGTTCTCTTGTTCCCCTCTTTAAGGAATGTCTTTCAGCATCCAGAATTATTTTATGAATTCATTTAAATACTTATTGATTGCCTGTCCCCTCAGCCCTGTTCTCTTTAGCTTTGTATCTTGAGTTGCTCAGTTAGGACATGTCATACTTTTAGTCATGATAAATAGCTGCTGAACAAAGAATTACTAAAGAAATCTGCTTCCCATATTTAAAGTCACTTCTGCATGAGAACAAGAGCTCAGAGAATTCATTACTCAGGAAATGGGAGAATCTTTGTTATTTTTAAGTTATTTGTTTATAGGCATTATATTTCAATCCTCTAAATCTCAATTTCCTTACCTAAATTTAAAAAAAAGAAAAAAGGAAGGAATTTGTGTCAAACAGTGCCTTCTGCCCTAAAGTTCAATCATTGTAAATTCTAAGTTATCTTGACTCAATCGGAAAAACCAAACGTTTCAGTAGCTTGAAATTCTGTCCTAAGTTCAAGTATATCAAAGAGGGTATAAAATTGTACCACACATTTTCTGTTATAATAATTGCCAGTACTAGTAGTACTCATAAACAGGCACTCAGATGTGTGGGGCTGCTTGACATAGCTGGCAAATCAGCTTCTGTTGGAAGCACATAAGGAGCAACCTTATGCTGGCCTGCATCCTGCCAACAGGCATAGCAGTTCTAGGTCATTACTTTGCCAATGACTTTGACACATTTTACCTACTCAGTACTACACTGAAAGCTGCAAGACCTGGCTTCTCTCACTGCTGGTCTATCAGCAAAGAGGAATGAAAGACTCTGGGCCAAGGCTATGATCCATGATAAAAAGAAAGCATTGTAGCTGGGATGGGTTTTCCATTATTCAAACTGGTCTTCATTACTCATGTCAGAAGCAATGTGCTAGTTGCATTTCCAAAGATCCTGGGTTACCTAATCCTGCTTGAAGAAATGCACATATATGCAGAATTTGTTTATTCATGCAAATTGCAAATTTTGTTGGCCCTGAATAATTAAGCAGAGGGTATTTTTGATATGTATTTAAAGATCTCTTTTCTTCTTGTCTCTCTTGGAACCAAATTATCAAAGCTGGCCAGACAAGGCTTGTATAGCCCATCTGCCAGGGTCAAGGGCAGGGTACTTTAATGAGACCAGTTTTATTGACTTTAGTTTGAAGAAGAATCTAGAACAATAGCCTGTACTTTTCAAGCCATTATAACCAACAGGCTGTCCTTGTGTTATAGTGAAGACACCTCCACTTTGTATATTCAGCTCAACAACAATTCTTCCATCAAAAATGATGGATGATGATGGTTGTTTTAGTTGTAGTAATAATTCCAGAAAATCCAGCTACTAAATTTAATTTTTTCATAAATGTGACACTTTTAAAATAAAGAAATGTTCTACTTATATCATTATTTTTTCTTCATATTATTTTCTGTCTAAGTTAACACCTGTGTAGTAGGGTAAGCATATTGCCTAATGCACCATTCTGAGACCAAAGCTATTTCCCAAATGTGACAGATAGGTTTCCTTTCAATAGCAATAATACCTCTTCATTAAATTACTTTGATAGCAGAGAAAATGTTTAAAAATAAAAATAAAGCTTAAACAAGCCATCAGATCACAAGGAAAAGGCTCTGCATGATGTGGGTATAGTTCCAATTGTCAGGTTTTCCCTTTCAGCATCTCTAGGCTTGCTTACTTAAAGAAATGGATCCATTTAAAAATTTGAGGCATACGATAGAGCTGCTCTAAATGGGTCACACTCTAAACTTTCTGCTTTACATAGACAAGCTTTTAACTTTACATCTTAACAGTGAAAACAGTATTATGTTCAGGTTGAGTTCCTTTGATTTAAAGGAGTAGAGAAATTGAAGCTAAATTATAAGTCTTGGGAATCTAAGGTACTTTAATTACATGTAAAAGCTTCACCTTAGTACATTAGAAAAATTTTCAATCCTAACCTACATGAAAACATTATAGAGAACTGAAAAGTATTTGCTGATTATTAATTTTATTCATTTTCATATTCATCCTTTCCCTAAAGATGAAGGATGTGAAATGCTTTGAGGACATGCTCTATAAGTTAGATGAATGTGGGTGTTCATTTGAGACAGATATTGTAGGATACTCTCTGCATGGGAAAGTAAGAATTATATGGATGTCACTATCAGTCCCAAAGAGAGAGTGTTCATATTGTAGATGAGGAACCATGTATGCTCATCAAGTGATTCGCTTGGGAAATTACTTTATAAATCTCAGTTAAAGTTGTTAATTGTTTGATTGAATTATCACTTTTATCTATACACTGAGGACCATTTCTCTGAATGGAACATTTATTCAAAGTGAGTATAATCAAACTATATTTTTTTTCTCAAAATTTCTCAATTATAAAAAAATCCCTAATAATAGTTCAGTAATTTTGAAACTAAAGACTAAGTAATAATAATCATACATTTTGCATTTTGAAGATCATCTTTAATGACAGTTTAAGAAGAGCCAATTCCTCAATATATTAAAAGAATATAAGTATGTTATTGCTATGTTGCAGCCTGAAGAACATACAAGCACTGGCAGAGTTCAGAGGGTGAATCTCAAAGAATTGTGATATGCCCATAAAATAAAGAAGAAAGGAAAGCGAAAAAAAGGAAGAGAGAAAAAGGTTACGGAGGGAGAGAAAATAAGGAATGAATGGGAAGGGAGTTTATGGCAAAAGTTAAGGCTTCAGCTGTGCCAAAAGTGAATACAGGATCTACAATGTCATCCCTAATGGTCTGAAGGACAAATTGCACTATATCATGTCCACACTGAGAGATCCAGTCATGTAGTTTTTAGATATTTTAATGTCTTGGAAGCAGGTCTAAGCTTCATTTCATTTTTAAATAATGTATTTAATTAAAGTATAATTGTACCACTTGCTGTGATTCCTCTACCAAATCTCTCCCAGTCTACTCATTCCAATCCCTTCCACTGGCTCCTCACTCCCAAACTGATACCCTCTTTTCCTTTGAAAAAATATATGTATGCACAAATATGTAATTTCCAACCTATTGTATCTTTGCTGTTTGTATGTATATGGCTTCAAGGCTGACAACTTCGCATTGGTGTTGCATAACACTGTTCCTAGGGAGACATGAACTGATAACAGATCAAAGTAGGGATACTACCAAAGTTCGATATGGTAAACCAATGAGTTTTATTGAGATTATTTACAGGAATAGGATTGAAAATTACTTAAAGAAGCAGAAATATTCAAAGCCCACCCAGCACATGTGATAGATGATGGAAAGTCTGGAGCAAACCACAGAGCATACAGGTTGTCCAACAGCAGGTTTAAAGAGTCTGTTCCCTGGGACTCAATTGGTCTTAGCGTTTCTGGACTGTTGGACTGGTCTTGTTTATTATAGTCATTTCAACCAGTTTCTGTTCCTTTCAAGCATCCTGTCTTCACTTTACTACAACTGTTTGCCTGATCTCTGTTTCTTCCAGTTTCTCAGTCTGAGTCTCTCCCAAGCAGCTTGGGTGTCTGGGAGTGACTGTCTGTAGTCTTTATAACTTATATACTGTTGAGGGAAGCATGGAACTAATGAATCCGGACAGTTTCAATAGATTTTGGTAAGCTATTCTGAGTTGTTTATTTCTTGTTTTAAGGGGCTTCCCTACAGGATGGAGAATTTCACATTCACTTAGAACATACTGAGTCCCTCTTTTTAAACACCCAATTCTGAAAAATCATAATCTTGCTTCTCTTTTAATTCTATGTTTTCAAATGTTTCCCTCTAAAATGGAAGGTTTTATCTAGGAGAAAACTGATGCACAACAATTGGATAACCACTCAGAAAGTTCATGCCTGGGAGAACCTAATTCTTCCCTCTTCAATCCTTGGTTGCCTGTAGTTATTTGTCTAAGGGCCTCCTCTTTGATGTTAGCATGACTATTCTCATCATTCACATCTAGTTCTGCAGCCATTCTAAGAGAAATAGTCTCACAATAGACTTCCTGATATTCCACTCATTCAATAATTCTATCCCCTCTTTCAAAATGTTCCCTGACACATAGAGACAGATGCTGTATGTAGTTGTGTCCATTGGGGCTGGGTTCCCCACAATCTATTTATCTCTGCATTGTGACTAAATGAAGTTTTCTGTAATGGTTTACTTTCACTGAAAAGAAAAGCTTTTTGATGTGGACTAATATCTATTTAGGACAAAACCTGAAGGCCTAAATGATGAGAGATGTTATTCTGTAAATAAGTTTCTCGTACTGGCTAATGAATAAAGCACTGTAGGCCAATAGGAAAACAAGATAGGCGGGGCTAGGAGACAAGGAGAAAAGAGGAAGTAGTAAGGAGGAGTCAACATGAAGAGCCAGGAGAGAGTAGCATGCGGCCCGCAGCTCTCCGATAAGATGACCACATGGAAATACTTAGATAAGTAGAAATGGGTTAATCCTTAAGACACAGCTAGCCAGTAAGAAACTAGAACCTGGCCAACAGCCTTATATCAAATATAGAGTCTCTGTGTGTTATTTGGGGCTGGAGTGGTGGTGGGACCAGGCGGCCAGCGGGGAGGAGCAAAGAGTGGGACCAGGCAACTAGCGGTGGGGGAAAACTACTGGTAACACCTATACAAGTGCCTGGAATGTGCAAAGGTCCTATAGTAGAGAAGAAAATATATCACAAAATAGCAGATATTGATCAGGACAAAGAATAACACATGGGAACCTGAGACTGTGATAATCCTGCTTTACTATGGGCAGGCTAACAACATAGATATTCTAAATCCCAACTTGGTTTTGGCTTATATTAATTTCATATTACAATAAGTGAAAATATCAGTGATTATTTTGTTACTGGCTGTCAAATCACCATTTTAATCAAAGAGTTTTCCTATAAACAACATTATCCCTTAAATATAAACTATTAATTGCATTAATGGTCTTAAATCCTGAGCTCTAATCACTCTTATTTTTTTTATTTTTATTTATTTTTTTTCATTTTACATATTAATTCCACTTCCCTCTTGCTTTGACTCTTCCTCCGTCCCTCCATCCCTCCCTCCCTCTCTCTTTCCCTCTCTCCCCCTCTCTCACATGCACCCTGGACACCTTCCCCTCCCATCTAATAATTAATTTTAATAATAAAAACACAGAGTCAGATATTAGGAGGTGAAAGCAGCAAGATCAGAGAAGCAGGGCAGCACCCACTAGAGCCTTTACCTCTATGAAATCCTCAGACTGAAAAGAGACTGAGCTCCTGTCTCCTCCCACATGATATTCCTCTCTCTGCCCAGCCATATCATTTCCTGTCTGTCTGTAAAGACCTCCAGAATTCTATGTGTAACTATTGGCTAGCTCTGCCCTCTGGTCTTCAGGTAAACTTTGTTAGAATGCAAACAAAAGATCACCTCACTACATAGTTTTACAGTTCATTTTCCTTGAACTACTTGAAAATTTAAAGTTACTACTATGAGCACAACTTTAAATACTTACATTAAAATTTGAAATCAGTTTAGAATGTAGATAACCTTAAAATTTATATGTATAAATGCAGTTCTTACCATATTGTACCTGAATCAATTTATTTTATGCTTGTTTTATTCTAGCATAATGTTTTCGTACTTTTAATCTAGGCTACACACACCCACACAAGGAACTGGTGCCTTACTGGTCTCATAAACCTCACGCATTAGCTGGATTCCCTGTTCTAGCCACAGTAGAGCCATGCTTTCTTTAAACACAAGAGGTATATTTCAGTGTTATAGAATTGTTTAAAAGAGCATGGCCCACAACTGATCAAAAAACAACTGCATCACCATGAGCCATCCCAGAATTAAAGCGGCAAGCCTGGAGCTCCCTGAATGAATTGCAGGCAAGCCCACTAAAGTTACCCTAAACTCTCCTAACAATTGTTAGTTGTTCACATAATTTGTTGGAAGGACCATAGGAATCATGTAACCTTTCGAGCATCTTGAACTTTGTACTTTTAGTTAAGTTTCACTCACTTATATGGCATATTGTTCTATATCTGCCTCCAGAAAGACATGTTTCAGTGTGCTGAAATAGTAGCTCATCTACACCCATGCCATTCTGCATGTGCCCAGTCTCATCTGGTCTCAGGAGCTAACCATTGATAGGAGTGGATAGTACTTATATGGAAGAAAAAGCGATATAAATATTCTGAAGAGTAGGTTATTATTTACCATTATATTGAAGAAAATTCTGGTATTTCTTAGAACCTTGGAGAACCCTGAAATTTACTGTACTTGTAAAATAACACAGTCTATTATGCTAAATATTTTTTTCAACTTGGCACAAGCAAAATTTATCTGTAAGAGGGAACCTCAGTAAGGAAAATATCTCTATAAGATTGGGTCATAGGCAAGCCTGTAAGGGATTTTATTAGTTGTTGATGTGGAGGGCCCAGACCACTGTAGCTTCCTTCAATGATGAACAGTGAGATGGATGTTTAAGCCAAATAAACCTTTACCCCCCTACTTCATTTTTTCATGGTGTTTCATTGCAGCAATAAAAACCCTAATACAATTATCATATAAATGATCTAAACCTATAGAAATAGAATATAATGAGTGGCATTATCGGCAGCTAGGTGTATGGAGAGATAAGAAATTATTTGATAGATGGAGTTTAATTTTGCATGTGTGAATGTTCTGAACTTTTTTCTGAGACAGGATTTCTCTGGGCAGCTTTGTAGACCAGGCTGGCCTGGAATTTATAAAGATCTGCCTGCCTTTGTCTTCAGAGTGCTGAGATTAAAAATATGAGCCAGCTTAAATGTTCTGAACTTCTATTTCTCAGTAGTGTGAAGTTCTTGAAGCTATACAAGTGAGTAATTACATGAGTAAGGTGTTACATTTATATTTTATGGTATTAATTCTTATCACAAAAAATTCAACTTTTAATAATTGATGAAAAACGTTCAAGTTGTCCTATAACTTTTATTTATTTGGTTATTTTGTTTGCTTGTTTTGAGGCAAGGTTCTCTGTAGACCAGGCTGGCCTGGAACTCATAAAGATCTGCCTGCCTCAGTCTCCCTGAGTGCTGAGATTAAAGGTTTTGGACATCATTGCCCAGATGTACTACAATTTTTTTTAATTATTTCATCAATTACCATGTAAATTAACAGAAAAACAAAAATAGACGCTTCTTATTTATTTAGTACTCAGAAGTTTCAAACATTAAAGTTTGAATAAAAAAAAATTAGAAAGAAGGAAAAGAAGGACCTATCAAGGGTAATTTGTTTACTTACCACTTGATATGTAATTTATAACACTAAGAAAGAAAGAATTTTCTCTTCTCTGGAAAGCTACCATAATTTTCTCTATGTATGGATCACTTCACTATAACTTATCCATTCTACTTTCCTCCTCTATATTCTTCAAATATATATATATATATATATACATATATATTATACATTTCTTCTTTTTAAGTATTACTCATTAGAGGAAAGCCTGATCTTGTTGTTACAACAGTGTTCCAGTATATGTGAAACCTATCTTAACTAAATTCTTATGTAAGTATTCCAACAAAGGCCATGTTTATCCTGACACTAAGGCATAAGGTGAATGCCTATTCTGACTCAGGGCATCCAAAGAAGGTCAGTAGTAGTGATGATGCATTTGAGAAGCTATGATCTGTCATATCTGCATGCCTAACCCTTAGCAACAGCTCAGGAAAAGGATCATGAGGGCTTCTCAGACTAGGAATACATTATCCATATCTGTGCTGCTGGGAAAGGAAGAATGTGCACATACCGCTCCCCTGGGAAGTAACCCATATGCCTGTTTCTAGTTTTTGTCATATTTCCCCTCATGTGTTTTCCCTTATTTTTCATGTTGATTTTTCTTTTTCCCTTCATTGTGATAAGTCATAACCATAGACTCACCAGTTTTTTTTTTCTATGTGCTTCTCTAATGAATCTTTGAGTCTGGTAATGGTATGGAGAACCTTATTGCATTATGCTGTGAAACAGTAGCTAGAAAACAACATGCAGTTCTCTATACACATCACAGTGTACCCACATATTTTGTATCCTAATGAGAACAAATAGCTGAGTACAATGAAGACATTCTAATCCTGGCCTTGTTTATTATATAATAAAGACATATAAATATAAGCAATATATAGACTTATAAAATTATCTAAAAGACTGAGAAGAAAGCAATTTATTCAAGGATACTGCTTCAATCTGTTAAGCATTCCATGGAGAGAACAGAAAAATCTTTGTAAAGGAACATAAAAAAATGACAAAAAAAGATAACTTGTTTAAAAGTCATTATCAGGGCTTTTAATTTTGTACATAGCCTAATATGTTGCTACAGGAATTGTATTTTTAATAACCTTATGCTTTTAAGTTGACACATTTTGTGGTGTAATTATAACAAGAGTATTATTAGAGGTGCTAGACCGGGTTACAGAAGCATTCAAGGCTACAGTCATTTACAAAAAAGTTTAGCTTTACAATTTCAATGTGAGAATCTGCCATGATCTTCCATCTAGATATTACAGTTTCAAGACTTGACATGTTCAGCAAAGGAACTTTAAAAGCAGCACTTTTTCTTAGTATAAAAACTATTCTCTCTTAGATTTCTAAATATAATGGGTAAAATTTAACAAATCATCCAGAGCCCATCACTCATAGGTTTGATGATAAGCACAAACTATATTTAAGGCCAATTTTTATTGCAACAACTACATTATAAATATGCCCTTTGTTATCAAGTATCCAGTACTTTACAACTTCCAGTTTAAAACTAACATAGTTGCTGTGTGCATGATTTAAGTCCTTATAATAGGCATTTGATCAATATATACACCCGGACTGAAATCTCCATATCAATCCATTTTCTTGCTCCAGCTTTCTACTTAAAAATTATACATTGGAGGCTGAATTATAGGCAGCCATGAGCCACAATTTGAGTGCTGGCAACTGAACCCAGGTCAGTGGGCATTGAATTGCATATGCATGCTGCATGTGCATACACTCAAGCACACACATACACATTAAATAAATAAACATTGATATTAAGGCAGATAATTGTTACGGCAGATTCCTCCCCGCCAGCCTCCCGGTCCTGCCGCTGCCATTTGTAGCTTGTTGTTTTCTGGCCAGCCCTTCCTCCGCTGGTCTGGCGTGCCGGCCCCCAATAACATGCAGGAGACTCTATATTTGATACAATCCTGTTGGCCAATTACCATTACTGTTTATGGCCTAGCTCTGTCTTAATTATTAACCCATTTCTACTTATCTAAGTATTTCCACGTGGTCGTCTTATAAGGGAGCCGCGCAGCAGGTGTCCTGCTTCTTCCCCAGGCTACATCTTGACTCCTACAACTTCCTCTCTCCTCCTCCTGGTATCCTAGCCCCACCTCTCTTGTTTCCTATTGCCCACAGGGCTTTATTAACCAGTATGAGAAACATATGTACAGAATAACATCTCCCATCATCTCCTCTTTTCTGTCTAAAGTAAAAGAAGGGGTTTAACCTTAACATAGCAAAATATAACATACAACAGTTATCAAATAAGAATCACAGTTAACAATATTTAGTCCATTAACATTTTGTAAGACTTAAAGAAAATATCATCTATCCTATCTTTGTGAGTCTAAAGTCCTATATGTAACTTATCTTTAATCCTAACTAAGGAAAACTATAATCATAACTATCTGTCTTCAACTCCATCAAAGACCACAGAAGGATAATATATAAACTCTAGAAATGACAGAGACAACTCATTGCCTGGTCAGTCACCTGAAGTTCTTCTGTAATGTTCCATCTTCAGCCCATAGGCCATAGTGTGTGTCCAGACACCTCAACAAGGCAGTAATCTTTTCTCTGTTCACCTGTATTACCAGTTTGTCAGTCAATTTTCTCTGTGTCCTGTAGACTGTCTGGCTGTCTGGCAGCCTCTTCCATGAAGCAGGAATCCTGTAGCAATGACCATCTTGAATCAGCAGTCACCTTTTTCTGGGTCCTGCATGTCCAGTTTCTACAACATAAAATCAAACAGTCTAGACAAGAGAAGTACCTTGCTCAAATGGCTAGTCTTGCCATATTAGAAGCAAACTCCATAACATGTTTCTTCAATGTCCATCTTCCTTTCTGACGCAGGTGGTGTTACCAGGAGCAGTTGTGCCTCACTGTCCAGAAAATCCCTAAATCATTTTAAATGCCATATTCTGTAGGTCTTTGAAAGGTTTGAAGAATGCCTATCCATCTCAAATACATCTCTATATATCTAGAAAACCTAACTAACTCCAAGCTTGATTATCATAGGTAACTCTCTAATCTGTACTAAATTATACATTACATTTCTAAATGAGCTATATAAACACAATACCTAAACAAGAGGAGAAATATACATATTACAAAATTGACCTTAAATTGTATCAATAAAAGAAAATCCATTTCAAAGCAAAGTATTCATATCTATACCATAATTCCCTTTTTACCTTTAAAATGATTGCTTGTGGTCATTAACCATTTATAACCAAGCCAATTTAAACAAAAACAAACATTTATAAACAATATTTGGGAATGTGGGTGTCGTTCTTTCCAAACTACTTCCTGCTGATAGGGGGCGCTGTCATGGGGTCCAAAGAAGATGCAGAAATCTTGGCTGTAGTCTGCAAGGCTTTGTCTCAACTGCTTTGAATGTTGGATCATCTGGGGCATTGTTTCAGGGGGTCTAGCTTGATCAAACCACATAAGTCTGGAAAGAATCCATAGTTTTTCATTTTCTGTGGAAACAAAAATAGAAATCCTTTCCCCCAGTAACTTGTCCTTAGGCTTAAATTTTGGAGTCAAAGCATTTTTAAAATATATAAATTGAATTAATCCAGCAATATTTCTTTTATCAGTAGTTATTTCTCAGCAATCAAATAATTTAAAGACAACAGAAGCGCGTATAGTATCCAAAATCTCTATGTCTTTTCCATCTTTATGTGGCTTTTTTATTATTCTATTTCTTCTATTTCTATTTTTACATATTTTGAGACAGGGTTTCTCTGTGCAACTTTTTTCTGTCCTGGAATTCACTGCATACCAGGTTTGCTTTGAAATCACAGAGATCTGCTTGCATCTGTCTCCCTAGTGCTGGGATTAATGGCGTGTGCCACCATAGCCATCCATTTAATTCCTTTTTCTTTTTTAAACCATTGTATCCGGTTTCTTTTTCTCTCCCAAGCCAGCGTATTTTTTAAAACACAGTGTAAACCTTCATTGCAGCTCTCATACACATCAATGAATTGTTAGCAGACCTCCTTAAAAGCAAGGCAGCTTTTTTGCCACTTATGCTAATTTTGGAAACCTCCCTTAAAGGAGCCGCACAAATCTGTGTCTACAGCAAAACAAATCCAACCAAGAAAATGCTGCTACCAAGAAGTCTTGCAAGTCTCTGTTCCCTTGTTTCTAAAAACTATTTTTTAAGCTTTTGTTAAGTTTTAAGTGAAAGTTCTCAGTTCAACTTCTGACACCAATATGTTACGGCAGGTTTCTCTCCGCAGGCCTCCTGGTCCTGCCGCTGCCACGTGGGCCCACAGCCGTGCCAGCCCCAAATAACACTCAGAGACTCTGTATTTGATACAATCCTGTTGGCCAGTTACCATTACTGTTTATGGGCTAGCTCTGTCTTAATTATTAACCCATTTCTACTTATCTAAGTATTTCCACGTGGTCATCTTATCGGGGAGCCACGGCTGGCGTCCTCCTTCCTCCTGGGCTACATGTCGACCCCTCCCTATTACTTCCTCTTTCCTCCTCCTGGTCTCCTATCCCTGCCTATCTTGATTCCTATTGGCCACAGGGCTTTATTAACCAGTATGAGAAACATATATACAGGATAACATCTCCCATCAGATAATTATGTTTGTGGTAGTGTCTTCATTAAGAGTCCACAGATAGTAATCTTATTATTTATCATTTTATTGAAAACTGAAAAAGATACTAATATGGAATGGTAACAATATGTGGGTATATACCTGTAAAGCTATCACTTGGGAAGGCGTTATATTGTCAACCCTCAGCTACTAGTGAATCTGGAACAGCCCGAGTTACTTTAAAACTGGTCTCTAAACAACAATTAAAAAGTTTGGTATGGTTAATTTCTTAGCCAATATGTTAATGTTAGTAGATATGCAGTTTTGTGTTTGCTATGGATAGAGTTCTAATAAAAGTGGAGTTTTCCCTTGCATGCAGGTTATCATTTTGGATAGTCATAGATACTAACATTTGCAGAGATGAAAGACTCTGGATTCTGAGTCAAATAAAAGTTTGATACTCAAGTCAGCATTTAATATTAGCATTTTTCTTTTCAGATATTTTTTATTTTATGTTTTTATTATTTTCATTTTACATATCGATCCCAGTTCCCTCTCCCTCCCTCCCTCCCTCCCTCACTCCCTCCCTCCTCTCTTCCTCCCTCTCTCCCTCTTTCTCTCTCTCCCACCCTTCCATACCCCCCCAACCACCTTCCCACCCTCCCCCTCTCATCCTCCCCCACTCCACATGTAGGGTGATGCCTTCCAGGAGGGGTCAACAAAATCTGTCAGGTCATTTGGAGTAGGGAACTAGACCTTCCCTCCTGCCTCTAGGTTAAGGGAGTATCACTCCAAGGGGAATGTGCTCCCAAAGTCTTTTTGTGTAACTTGGATACATCCCAGTTCCACTGTCCGAGGTCCCTTAGATGGCTAGGCCTTCTAACTGAGACCCATGTTCATCAAAAATAGTTCATAAGGCCTGACTTTTGCTTATGATTGTTAATTAATACATGAGGGCCCAACCCACTGAAGGTGACATCAGTCTAAAGGCAAGTTGTTTAAGCTTATATAAGAAGGCCAATTGAGAAGGAGCCAGACAGTAACCCAGAAAAGAGAATTCCTCTATGGTTTCTGCTTCAAGTTCCTGCTTTAGTTTGTGCCCTGGTTTCCTTTGTGGTGATGAAGTATGATCTAGAATTATAAGCCAAATAAATATTTTCACCTATAAGCTGTATTTTTTATCACAGCAACAAAATGGGAACTATTGCACATTCCTACAGGGAAGAGTCACAGAAAAATCAGATCCAATAAAGTGTGTTTGCTCCCATGGCTGAAAACTATACCAGGCAGAAGAGGTAGAATGCTTGGTTTGCACACAAATATCTACTGCCACAATAAATGGCTCACTTTTCATTTTCCCATGGTGTTAGAAACATTGAAATCCCAGGGTTTCCTTAGGATCACTGACATGCCTTTCTTTCTTCCTCCCTTTCCTTTCTTTTCTTCCTTTCTTTCTTCCTTTCTTTCTTCCTTTCCTTTTTTCTTTCTATACTTAATTTTTTTAAGCAACTTCTCTTCTTTGTGATCTAAGATGGCATAAAATATATCACTCTTTCCTTCCTCAACTTCCCAAATGTTGGCATGAGAGACATGATCTACCATGACTGGCAGAATCATACTCTTAAGCAGCATAAATAAACACTCGTTAAATCTGAGACAGAGACATGTATTTCCAGAAGATGCAAGAGCACAATGGGCTACATAGCCTTTCTACCTGCTCATAAGGAAGGAGACTGAGTCTTCATCCATATTCACATAGCAGAGATGGCTTCTAAAACGTGAATCCATGAAATGAACTTTCCTGCCTGGATTTTACACTTGAAATGTCTAAGAATAACAGCTCTCTATGAAAAAAATGTTTCTTGGCCACTCTGGGGCCATTCTATTTTCTTCCTTTTACAGTCTGCTGTTCTGTAGCAACATTTAGACATTAAATTACATTCAAATTGTTTCAAATTACATTCCCTTCCTAAAAGCTGTTTTTAAATAGTTGTTCCCCTATTGCAATGTCTTTCCTGTTTTATCCACAGAAGAGATGCTGTGTCATGCCAGACATTATAATTCTTTGTTTGCCCCCATTTTCAATGGCTCTACTCTGAGCACAGAAATTGGGACAAATAACTGCTTTCCCCTTTTACTTTTCTAACTTTGAAATTAGTGAACATCTATCCATTTATTTCTTAGTTGAAGTTATATACAATAAGGATCAATGCATTTAGTACAGAAGTATTAAAATCATAGGCAGGATCATATGTTATTATAGTAAATGATAGAATACAAAGATCAGTTATCAAAATCATTCCCATAGAAGTTTTTGTGGTTAAACCATAAACCAGTACTTATGCTGTAGCTTTATCAGAGGGCCTCTGACAATCTGTCCTTGGCTTTTTTGTATATGTATCTATTTGCCTGTCCTTTCTTCACTCCCTTGCTATCCCTAGCAATGGTTCTAGACACAAACCACCATGGGAGTCATGCATAGCAGTATTATGTCAACTTGACATAAGTGAGATTAATTTTGGAAGAGGGATTCTTAAATGAGAATTGTCTCAATAAGACTGGCATGTAGAAAAATCTGTTGGCCATTTCTTTGATTAATGTTGATATAGAGGGCCCAGTTCTCTATGGGTGGTGCCACATCTGGGCAGGTAGTCTGGAGGTGAGTGGAAAGCAGGCTGAGTAAGCTATGAGTGAGCAATCTAATAAGCATAGTTTCCCCATGGCCCTTGATTTAATTCCTTTCACAGGGTTTCTACCCTAATTTCCTTCAGTGATGGGCTGATATACAATAAGAAGTGAAATAAACCTTTTTCTCTCCAAGTTACTTTTTCACAGCAATTGAAAACCAGCTAAGACAAAGAGCAAACAAAAATCTTTCATTGTCTGCTAAAATGTTCAGCATATTACTCATATTGGTGCTACTGCATTGTATATATCCATTAATTCAATGAAAAAACTAAATGTGCTATAAATAACAATGTAATTTAAACACACCAACTACAAATTTATGCTAAAAGTGAATGTGTACAATTTTCAGGATATAGGAATCCAAAAATCCTGTAAACTTGATCAAAGAAAGCAAAAATAGACTTTTAGTAAAACAAGCAGACTGCTAGAAAAAAAAACTAATAGAAAATTTGTATTTTTATTCATAGTACAGAGAGTACAAAGTAATTATCCACTTTCTCTTAAATACTGAGGATTCTAACCAAGAAGTTTAAGAATTCAGCATCTTGGGTGTCAAACTGTCAGCCAGGCATCATAATGCATGATGCTCACTTGGGTTTGTTGGAAGGATAGCTATCAAGCACGTGTAAAAAAGCTGCCCTCACTTATCAGTCTATCTGCCCTCACCCTTTCTCCAACAATCAGCAAGCAATTTATCAAATATCATTTCTAAAAATGTCCAGAACTCTCTGGGAGTTTTGATCAATTTTCTTCCTTTTGGTAAAAGTGAGTGATGCTGAGCACCCCCGATGAATGTCCACTTAGTGTCTGTTCTTTGACTTGCTCAGCTGGGAGCTGATGAAACAGGTTTAACACAAATACAGATGATTCTAGCTGTAGAGAGAGAGAATGAGGACAAACACATTTTGGTGAGAACTGAGATTTGTCAACTGGACTTAATGCTAATTTCTTTCCATATATCAAGTTATTCTCCATGGTAGTAAGACTGCAGCCAGTGATTATCAGTGCAGTGCTTCTTTTTGGCTTCTAAATGAGTTATAGTAGACATCAGTAGCCAATGGGCATGTGTTTATAAGGTATTGAGATTCTGAGAGAGAAAAGCATCACATATAATTCCAAAGCATTCACTCTGATTAATGTTCCATTTGATATATGAACATGTTTCATGTTGTACAGCATTCTGTCTAGTCTTCCAAAGTGAAAATGTTTTAGAATCCTTACAAGTATATAAGGAGCTTTTGAAGAAGGATGCCTTCTTATATTTGGAAATATATGTAAGTATTTTAGTATTTAGCGCATATAAGGCAAAGTGAAACTCTTGTGGTAAATGAACAGTGAAATCTTGGTAAACCACATGATAGCTTCAACATCGACCTTTTAGAGAACTATTTTCTATCAACTTAGAGAAAGAAAAAAATGATGTTTCAGTTTCCAGTTTTTTAGAGTCAAAAGTGTCTAAAGTTCAGAGTAAAAGTGTTTAAAAGAACAATATTTCTATGTCATGGATAATCCTTTCCCTTGTAATACATCACAGCTCACTTTATGAAAACTACAGGAATATAACTAGTCTTTTTTCTACTTACAATTATTTTGAAGCATCTTTACCTAAACCTCTTTATATCTTTTTTTGTTTTTATAAATCTGTAGTTATTATCAAGAACATCCATACATTCAAATAATCTTAGAATAGCCTTTTTTGATTATTTTTTTAATTTTTAAATTGTTTTGATTATGTTTCCCCTACCCCCAACTAGTGAACTAGTGGAAAGGAGACAAAGTCCAACACTTCTTCATGATAAAAGTGTTGGAGACATCAGAGATACAAGGGAAATACCTAAACGTGAGAAAAGCAAATATAGCAAGCAGACAACCAACACCAAATTAAATGGCAAGAAACACAAATTACTTCCCCAAAAGCAGTAACAAGGCAAAACTGTTAGTTCTCTCTACTATTCAATATAGGTCTATAGCTAGAGCTATAAAACAACTAAAGAAAAACAAGGGGATTTAAATTGAAAAGTAAGATGTCAAGAAGTATCATTATTTGCAGATGATATAGTATACATAAAGGAACTCTAAAAGTTTTGCCAGGGAACTTATACAGTTGATAAGCACCTTTAGTATTTGGATACAAACTTAACTAAAAAACAAAAGTTAGTATTCCTTCTAGATACAAATGATAAATAGGCTGAGAAAGAAACAAGGGAAACACTACCCTTCACAATAGTCACAAATACTATAAAATATCTTGGTGTAACTCTTACTAAACAAGTTAAAGACCTGTATTACAAAAACTTCAAGTCTTTGAAGAAAAACATTGAAGAAGATATCAGAAAATGGTAAGACCTCCCATGCTTATGCTTATAGATCAGTGAGTGGCATTAACATAGTAAAGATGACCATCTTACTAAAACCAATCTACAGATTAAATGCAATCCATATTAAAATTCCAACACAATTCTTTACAGATCTTGAAAATAATAATACTCAATTTTATATGGAAAAAAATAAATCTCAGGATATATATAACAATCCTGTACAATAAGAGAACTTCCTGAAGTATCAGCACCCCTGATTTCAAGCTCTACTACAGAGATTTAATAATAAAAAACAGCATGGTATTGGCATAAGAAATAGACAGGAATACAATCAAAGACACTGAGGTAAATCCACAAACCTATGAACACCTGATTTTTTGCAAAAATCCAAAATTTAGGAATAAAGAAAACATGTTCAACAAATGGTGTTGGCATAATTGAATGTTGGCATATAGAAGAATCCAAATAGATACAAACCTATCACCAACCACAAAATTCAAGCCCAAATGGATCAGAGACCTCATCATAAAAAAAAAATCACTGAAACTGATAGAAAAGAAATTGGAGAATGGCCTTGAAAGCATTTGCAAAGAAGGCAACTTCCTGAATAGGACACTGTTACGGCAGGTTGTTCCTTCCCGTGGGCTCTATCCCGCCTGCCGCCATTCTGGGCCCACAGCCGTGCTAGCCCCAAATAACACTCAGAGACTATGTATTTGATACAATCCTGTTGGCCAGTTACCATTACTGTTTATGGGCTAGCTCTGTCTTAATTATTAACCCATTTCTACTTATCTAAGTATTTCCACGTGGTCATCTTATCGGGGAGCTGCGGCAGGCATCTTCCTTCCTTCCTCCCTGGGCTACATCTCGACCTCCTCCTTCCCACTTCCTCTTTCCTCCTCCTGGTCTCCTAGCCCCGCCTATCTTGTTTCCTATTGGCCACAGAGCTTTATTAACCAGTATGAGAAACATATATACAGAATAACATCTCCCATCAGGACACCAATCTTACAGGCACATTAGAAACAATGGCATCATAAAATTTTCAGGAAATGGATGGAACTAGAAAACTCATCCTGAGTGGCATAACCCAGACTCCAAAATACAAATATGGTATGTACTCACTCATAAGTGAATTTTTGCTGTAATCCACAGCTAAAATCCACAGACCAGAAGAGACTAGGTAACAATTAGGGTCAAAGAGGGGCACTTGGATCTCCCTGGGAAGGGCGAATAGAAGAAATTTTATGGGTAACCTGGGATCTTATGGTAGAGGGATGGGAGGGGAGAATGCTGAAAGAGATGGATGGGAAGAGGGCATTTCAGGGTGAGGTAGAAACTCAGTGCAAGGGAAACTCCCAGGAATCTATAATGAAGACTCCAGATAAGACTCCAACATATGATAAGCAACTCCCCTCTCCTGTGACAGGTTACTTCTAGTGGAGGGACACCAACGCAGCCACAAATTCTTTGACCTACAGTCTGTCCTGCCTTTGGGATGTGCTGGGATAATTGTGGCATATAAATTGTAAAATTGGCTTACCAATGGCAGTTCCAGCCACAGACTCATGCCATGAGAGAGAACCCACCTCTGATTCTGCCTGGAGTGCCAAACCCAGAGGCTGAATGACAAAGAAACTAGAATAGAACAAGAGGATACTGAAGAAAGAAATATCAATGCAAAGATGCCTCACAATGTTTTGCTATTCTCATAGAATGTTGCTTAGCTGAATTATCATAAAAGAAGTTTAATCCAGGACTTATGTAAACAGATACTGAGATGCAGGACTAATCATTTGATGTACCTCCAAGAATCCTGCAGAAGAAGGGGAGAAAGGTTTGTATGGACAGAGGCATCAAGGCCACTACAAGGAAGCCCACAAAATCGATTAACCTGGACTCATATGTGCTCACAGAGACTGAAGTGAAAACCAGATAGCATGAGACTAACCTAGTCACTTTGCTTTTATATCTCAATTGTGTAGATTTGTCTTCTTATGGGACACTTAACAGTGGGAACAGGGGCTGTCTCTGACTCTATGGCAGCTTTTGTGACCCTATTTCTCATACTGGCTTGCCTGCCCAGACTTCAATTTGATATGCTATGTTTTGTGGATATCCATGGAAGGCCTGCCCTCCTTTAAATAGAAATGGAAGAGGAATGGATGTGATGGGGACAAAGGGGAAGTGAGGGTGAGGGACTGGGAGGAGAGGATGTAACAGAGGGTATTAAGTGGAAGAGCAGAAGAACCAAAACTTACATGCTCCACCTCAAGAAAAAGAAAGAAAGAAAGAAAGAAAGAAAGAAAGAAAGAAAGAAAGAAAGGAAGGAAGGAAAGAGGAAGGGAGGGAGGGTGGGAGGAAGAGAGGAAGGAAAAATGAAGGAAAGAAAGAGGAAGGGAGGGAGGGTGGGAGGAAGATAGGAAGGAAAAATGAAGGAAAGAAAGAGGAAGGGAGGGAGGGTGGGAGGAAGAGAGGAAGGAAAAATGAAGGAAAGAAAGAGGAAGGGAGGGAGGGTGGGAGGAAGAGAGGAAGGAAAAAGGAAGGAAGGAAGAAAGAAAGAAAGGAAGGAAGGAAGGAAAATAATAGATTTTGAGGGGAACAAGTATGAGGAAATACTGAAAATCAACAAGAGAAACGTGAGAGACCTTTAAGACCTTTTAAAAAATCAGAACTGTTATAACAGTTCAGTAACATGAAAAGAAATGTTCTGGGTCCTGGTGTAGGCTCCACAAGGAGTTATAGTGAAATCATCTCTCTGCAGGGTTGAGAGAGAAGAGTCACAACAAATACTAACTGTGTGGATTCTAGCAATTCTTGACATGAAAAAACGTCTCAACCCTTCCATGCTTAGAGCCTAACTATTTAAGTAATCTGATATCTGCTCATTAGCCTGGCTTTATAAAAATGTCTAACATCTCCTAGAAAACTTCAGGGATGCTGTAACCAGAAGTCATGCTGAGAAGGGACCTAGGACAAAAATATTTTAAAAGCATAGGATCAACTACTTGATAAAAAATTATTTTTCTATAAAATGGGAACATAAAATAGTTTATCTACAGCTATTCTCATTAATCACCCCTTCTGTTTGTATGTTCATATGTGATATAATTGTGTAAATGAGTGTAGATATTTGTATTTACAGAGGCCAGAAAATTATGTTAGGTATTTCTCTATTCTTCGCATTGGGGCTCATTAATTGGCTAGATTAGCTGATCATAAAAATCTCCTGTGTTCACCTACCAGAGTTGGGATTAGAGTGCACACCCACACTCTATCCACTTTTCTCAAAACACATATTAAGGATCTGAAGTCAGTTCCTCAGGCTTTCCCAGTTAACACTTTATTATTTTCAAAACCAAATGAAAATACTAGTGTAGAGTTTCATTAGTAAAATAGTTTGACATTAGGTACCCTCAATTTATCTTCATTTTAACCAGAGAAATTATCTTCACCAGGCACAAATAAGACAGAAGAATCTATGTAGTAAAAATATTGGGAAATTAAAGGCTTGCTCATTTATGCTTGGTGAGACAGAACATTTGAGAGAATAGACAGTGAGAATAATGTGGAATTCCAAGCTAGAACCAAATGGATAATAATCTAAACAAACCTGAGGATGAGTTTTCAGGTAATCAATCCCACACTGCCACACTTTTGTCTTGTGGATGCTTCCAAGGAGGCTCTTTAACATGAACAAAGGTGTGGGAGAAGAGGAAATAATAGATTTTTATGGAGCACTGATTAAGTAAAATAGAGAAGAGAGAAAAGAAAAGGCAAAGTAAAAGAGCTGATATATAAATCCATAGATATAAGCAGATATTTATATATGATATATTTTTATACACATATGGATAAGATAAAGTAAGCCCCCCCCCTCTCTCTCTCTCTCTCTCTCTCTCTCTCTCTCTCTCTCTCTCTCTCTCTCTCTGTCCCTCTTAATGGATATATATATATATATATATATATATATATATGTATATATATATATATAATTACATGTGTGGGAAATGACAAGTGAATTCAACAAATATTAAACTATTTCTCAGTAAAATTTTACAGGGAGGAAGGTAAAGGAGAATGCATACAATGGAAAGCATAATTTTAGGAGACTGTAATAAATTAATCAAGAGAAAAAGAAAGAGCAGAGAAAAGCTAAGAGAGAATTCAGGCAAAAGAATCTAATGCTATCTGAAATTGTAGATTGCTCTTAACTCTGTGGATAGAGGTTACTGACATTAGCTGGTATGTTTAGTTTAGAGAAGTGCTAACAAGTAAGGAGCATGTGATTTGAAAGAGAGGCTCTGTCTGTTTGGTCCTTCTTTATGATCTTGGAATTTTTTACATCAATTCAGAGTAAGCCTTCTTAATGTAAAATGTTACCTGGGGATTCATAGATAATGCAGCAGAGTGACCACAATATAATAATTAAATAAGCATTAATTACTTATTCATATTACCTTCAATGAAATTTACCTAAGTTATTATCACTGGGACCAAATATAAGGTTAAACAAATGATTGACATTTTCCCTTCTCACTTTATTGTATAGTATGACCTTTATAAGTCAGTTATTCTTTTATTTGAATGTGTTTCTATGATTTATTAAGTATTATTACATAGACAAATTTGCATGCTAAGGTAAAGAAGAGATAAGCAATAAAACATGTCATTGCCATTGCTGGAGAGGAAAAATAATTGTACAAAATGTTCCAGACCATCACAAAATAGATTCTGTGTTGTCAAGAATAAAGGAAGCCAGACCTTAACTTCTGGTTTCTGAGTCAGCATCAAAGGTCAGGTCTTACGCCACTGAATGAGAACAATTTCACAGAACCTTCATAACAGACATGCCCAAGCCATCTTGGTGTTCTTTCACGGAACATCTGCTACATGATCCAAAGGAAAACTCTGTTCTGTGATGATATTGATGCTAATGCTGACAAATGACACATTCAGAAAGCATAATTCAAATGAAAAATATTGTTACTGTTTTATTTTTCTTTAATACTAAAAGATTATTAGAATTAAAATAATTAAATACCTATTCTCTGTATCTAAACTAATAAGTTTTCTATACTTCTAAAATATTTTATTACCAGTACTTATTTAGTTTGATGGACATAAACAAAACATTAATTATCATGTACCTGATGTCCACAATAGTTCACCTATTTATCAATATAACTTTTAGGTAAATCCCTCCAATGAATCTATAACTAACATAAACATTGCACATATGGCAGGTTTTTTGACTAAATGTATGCATAACATTTAATTCAGCATATTAAATATTTTAAAATCATTGATTTGTCAATCTTTCCATATTTACCAAAGTATTCAAAATTAATCAACTCTCTGAAACAGCATGCTTTGTGACATGACAGTAATATGTCTGCCAAGACCAATCAGGGGAAACATCTTTGTGAGGCAGGTGGTTTAAAGTTAGGTCACCAAATATTAATGAGCAAAGAGAGGAAAACATGTTCACATTCAACCTGTCTTTTCTTTGAAGGACCTGAAGCAGACAGATATGAAAATTCAGTGTTCATTAAAGATAGTTATTTAAATTTAACATTGACTCTCTTAAAATGCTAAATTTCAGATAAAATTATGTAGCATATATCAATGTCTTTAACAGAAAAAAACATCTTTTCTGTAATCTTTTTTGTCTCTGTTACTTGTGTCCTCCTGGAACTTTTGGATGCTTAATCAATGCATAAATACAATCCTCCACACTTGTACTTTCAAAGATTTTATAGCATGACTTGTCATGGAATGCCACTTATTTCTCTTGTATGAGATTCATCTACCACAAGAGCCATGAGCTCATTAAACAAATAATTATTCAATAATCATGAATCATCTAACGATACATTTAGTGTCCAAAATGCACCCTGAAGTGTAGAACTGTGGATAGTGTCCACATAAAAAAGACCATGATATTAACTTAAAACACATGATTATAATTGATTATTTGATTTCTGTCTTTCAAATGATTCTTTCAAACATGTGAAATTATTTCAAAGAACAATTGTCTTTTTGTTAATTGAAAAAAAGCTAGACACAAAGAATGCCATGCAGTATGTGACTCTGAAAAATTAAAAAACAAGGAATATTATATTTTTTATTGGAATCTCCAAAAATAGCTATAGGACAAAAATTATCTGAGATAAGAACATGAAGGATTCTCCAGAATAAAAATAATACTTGATATCTCAATATGTATGAAAGTGTCATTGATGAATTTATTGCAAAGTTTTCTTGAGTTTTACAGGTAAGATTAGTATACTTCATTTTATAATATAATTTTTTCAAATAAATATAATACATATTTAAACTCTTCAACTCCATTGCTGCTTATGGTATTAGGTTCTGTCTCTAAAGTACACAGTAGACCTGCACTCTGTCACTGAGTAGCATCTCTAACACTCTTATCATCTTTCTTTATACTTTGTCTCAAAATACATTTCTTTTATGAAATGAAATCATAAAATTATTTTAATGGCTTGGTTCCAGACACACACCTGTTCTAGAGAACAATTCTCCCATTCGTACATTACTTTTCAATGATTAAAGCCATGGGTTAATTATACAGATTATAAATGGGTTAAATATAGAGTTTTATTATGATGACACTCTATAAATGCATCATACTTTTATCATATTTGCTTGCCCATAAACTAGTTATCCCTCTAGTCAGATCTTCTCATAGGGATCCTTACTTTTTTCCAATAGTTCCCTTATACTTTTATGCTTTTATTTTTAGATGCCACATGAAACAAAGCATATCTTTTGGGGCCTAGCTCATTTCACTTGCCATGATGGTTTTCACTTTCCAGAATTTTCAGAATAAAGGCATGCCTCTAAAATTCAGTACAAATATTAGATACTCTGAATTTTATCTTGGTTTGTAGCAGAAGTTTTGGTTTCCAAAGTATACTCTTCAATGCTAATATGAAGCATGAAAGATGCAATTGCAAAGCTTGTTCTTGAGTGCGGCATCTCTGGATTTCTTAGGTAGTAGGGAGGCAGCGTTCACTCAGAGCTAATTACTCCTAAGTGCTGAAATGGTAATTTGGGGTACTTTATGCAAATCTTTCTAGGCTCCTTTTCTAGTATAGTTGGTAGGAAGGCAAACCCCTGTTCAGTGCTGCTGCCTTCAGTGACTTTTAGGTGTCCTTCCCAAGATCAAGTAGATTTCTGACAAATGAATAAATTACTAGGGTCAAATACTCATGGAAAATCAATGACAAATATCAAAGTAGTTCTTTCTTTTCCAGTGTTCTTTTTGTCCTGTGAATTCTGGCTACATCCTTTCCAAACTCAGTTTCCCACTCTCACTTCAGGAATTCTAATGGTTTCCACTTACATCAGAGTGATTTCACCAGGACAAAGCAGAGAAAATACCTCACACCTATAATCTGAGTCAATTTCAGGCTACTCTGACATCTTCTTTTCTTCACGATCACTGTTCTTTTGTACCATTTATAGTCAATTGCTTTTGCTTCTTTATTTGTTGCTTTTATATTTTGAGACAGAAGCTCAAGTATCCCAAACTAGCCCGTAACTCATCGTTAAGCCAAAGATGACCTTAAACTACTGATCCTCATGTTTCTATTTTGTGAGTGTTTGGATTTCAGGTCTGTTCCATGGTGTCCAATTATATGATTCTGGGGATTGAATCCAAGACTTCCTACAGGCTCAGCAACCCTCCTTCCCGCTGAGCTACATCCCCAGCCTGACAATGTTTAATTTCCCCCAATTGTTTGCTGTCTGCTAGGATAATAGTGAAATAAATTCATCACCTCTAGTAATTACCTGAAAGTAGAAGTCCTAAAAAACATGTTAAGATATTTATGAAAATACAAAATGATTTAAATAGCCATTTAAAAAAACATGAACACATTAACACAGTCTGCATTTATCCAGACAGAAAGACCCAATTTCTCTTAAAAAATATTTGACTAAGGTTTAAGCTCTGTTGAGTTCTGTGAAGAATGTTAGAGGTAATATTGCATTGTAAGCACTCTTTAATGTTTAGGATTTGGGGATTCTTTTATTTTTTGTTTTATTTTCAAATAAGCTAAGCTGTTGGAAGACCTGCTACTTTGAACCTTTGATTGACAGCTATTGATCCTTGCCACAGACTCCTGATTATTTGGGAACTCTCAAACAGCTCTGATAAACTGGTGGGACTATCAATATAGTATTTTGTCTGTCTCCAGTAACTCATAGTTACTGTTAGGAAACTCTACTTCACCTTCAACAATTATCACAACCATGGTGGTGGCTGAAGCCACAGTTCCTGTTTCTAAAGACTTTTTTTTTTTCAGCCATAAGTGCTCAGGATAGTCGGATGATCTCTGGAAGGCTTAACTTTACCCATGTAAAGTATTGAAGATCTCTTGATGACCCTTCCTGTTTCACAGTTTGTCTTGCTTAGGAATGGGTAACACAGAAAAATAATCTACATCTTTTTTTTTCTTTTGGTTCAAAATTTTCTTGTACAAATTTAAAAGATTGGTGGAAGTTAAAAAAGACAAAAAATCATATATCAGAAAAATATCATCATTCCAAAGAATTAAATTCCAAGGACTTTTATTTGCAATCAATATTTGACAATGTGACACCTATTGACATTTTTCTTAGACCTGTTCTCCTTTAGCACAAGATCCCCATATTTTCCCTGTCTGGAACTTAGTGTGATAAGAGGTGTGTTTCCCATGCAAAACCCAATCATTTGAAGAGACTACACACATTATTTTTATTTTATTAAATATGATTTCATTGGAGTTTAATCATTTGGTACACTGTGCTTTACTTTTAACAAAAACAAAGCTGAGGTGTTTACTTTGAATGAGATGATCTCTGAAGCCCTTGTAGAAGTAGAAGAAAAAGTAACTCTCAGAAATTGTTGTCTGACCTCTAAAAGTGTCTTGGCACAAATACACATAAACAAACAAACAAGCAAACTAAAAGCAACAAGAGTTTATAGATATCAGAGATTTGTTGCTGTTGCTATGTTCTAACTTTTGCACTTATTGAAACCCAACTTAGTTGTTTGTTTGGTTGCTTTTTGGGGGTTTAGAAAAGGTTTCTCTGTGTAGCTTTGGAGCCTTTCCCAGCACTAGCTCTGTAGACCAGGCTGACCTCTTAAGTGCTGGGATTAAAAGTGTGTACCACCAACATTTAGGTTTGTATTTTATTTTTTTGTTTTTGTTTTTTAAGATGGCATTTTACTCTGTGTAGCCCTGACTGACTTAGAACTCGCTTGTAGACTAGGCTGACCTTTAATTCTGAATCCACTTGCCTCTACCTCCTGAGTGCTGGCATTAAAGGTGCATGATACAACTTCCTTATATAAACCAAGCTTTGTAATTTCAATTTTGGCAGCTATTTTTTAACTACTGCAAAATATGATTTTTAATTGTTGGATTGGAAACTTAACTTACTTTAGTGGTTGGAAACACAAACAAAATTGGAGGTGATTCATACATCTATGTAGGCTTAAAATGACCACTAAATGGCAAATTATTCTTTTAGACTCAAAATGCTAATACATTGAAATGTATCACAATACAATATAATATAACTGATGAATGTTTTTTCTACACTTTGACCTAAAAAATTACAAATCCTTTATTTCTTAAGATGCATTCTCTTTAATTATCAATTAATGGAACTCAACAGTCTCCTTTGTTCTTTTTTTAAATTTTTTTAATTTTTTTATTTTACATGACAATCCCAGTTCCCTCTTCCTCCTTCCCCCCTTCCCTCTATCCCTCCCTCCCTCTCACCCTCTCTTCCCCCTCACATGCACCCTGACCACCCTCCCCCCACACACACTCCACATGTAGGTCTATGCCATCCAGGTGGGATCATGTAAATCTGACAAGTCATTTGAAGTAGGGACTAGAACTGTTCTCCTGTCTCTAGGTTAAGGGAGTATCCCTCCATGGGGGATTGCCCCCAAGGTCCTTTGTGCACCGAGAATACATCCTGGTTCTACTGTCTGAGGTCCCTTAGACTGCTCAGGCCTTCTTACTGAGACCCTTGTTCAGGGGGTCTGAGTCAGTCCCATGCTGGATTCCCAGATATCAGTCAGGGACCTGTTAGCTCCTCCTTGTTCAGGACAGCTGTCTTTGTGTGCTTCTGCTACCTGGTCTTGTCCTCTCTCTCTGCATCTCAATTCTAGTTTGATTCAACAGAAAAATCTTCTTTGTTCTTCAAAACAAGGTATATTTAGGAAAAGCAGGAAGTCTCTGTTGAACAGTCTTGGGAGTCTCCACTAGGTGTGGCAGGGGTCAAAAATTGCCATTTTTATACTTTTCTAGAAATAGGGCTTAGTGTTCTCAAAGAGATAATTATTTAGGACTCAATAAAAATCTAAAGTAGCTACAAGTAAATAGAAAATTGCAAGAGAGTGTTCTATCCAAGGAATCAAATGGGGAAATAATGAGAGATATAAAATATATTTGAATATATTTGAAAGCCTTTCTCATAAAATATGGAATGCAATGTAGCTGGCATTAGTCATAATCTCAGGAAGAGTCAAAGTTTTGACTTAAGGGTTTAAATACAACATGTGTTAAGAGATGGCAATATTTTCTCCTCATAGAGAATAGCATGTACCAGGTCTCATAAGTGAGAAAGAACATTACTGAGAAAGGGAAAGTAGTGCACTGCACCAGGGTTGAAATTTAATATAAAAGGACCCAAAAGAGGAGAGAAAGTTCAAGGTGGGATGGATGACCCCGAATGATACTTAATTTGGTAAACCCTACGTGATCAAACATAGGACCAATCCATAGAGAAAAAAAAAATTGTCACAATTTACATTTTCTGATTCTTGCATTTCTACACATCTACTCTATATAAATGCAATAATTTCAATTGTATTATGGAGCTTTATGATGGTATTGAATGCTGGAAATGATATTAAGTATATTGTGACATTGAAATGTCATTTCTGTTACATAAAGGAAAGAATTACATTAATTGTCTTAAGAAGTGTTAGATTATTCCTTGAACAAACAGTCCAGAAACTTTATTGGTTAAGAATTTCTCTGGTACAGAACTAAGATAGTTCTTATGTCAATAAACACAATCAAGATACTCCTTCATAATACTGCTCAGACAGCTGTCCCTTATTGAGTCTAGATTCTACCAAGCTGACAACAATAAACATCACACACCCTAAGGAATGACTACTTCTCTATAAAGGGCACAAGTCCTCCATACCCATCCAGACCTCTACTCCCACACAGACAGTGCTGTTTTTACTGCTCAGCCCATTCCCCTGCTATGTACTAAAGAAACTTTTCTCTCCTTTGTGTGATTTAAACAGAAAACCATTCACTGACTGCTGCTAGCCTCTTTATACTAAAGTTATTCTAATCCAGCAAGGTAGTAGGTTTTACATGGTTATACAGAGATGTATCATGATCTCAGAAAGATCTGTAAACCTCCCAACAAGGAGACTGCAAAGTCAGAAGCAGATTTAGAGCAATTCTGAAGATACATAATTTCATGATTGTGATACAGGTTTTAAGCCAAATTAAGTTTTCTAAATCCTATCCACTAATCAATTGACAGTATTGAGTCGATTTTACTTTCTCATGATGCCTTTCTGCACAATTGTACTGAGGTGCAATATAGATCACCTAAGACAGGCACACAGCATGGTGTTTTACCCAGTTTATTCAAATAGTCAACAGCCAGTTTTCAAGTCTCATCAGCAATATAAACAGTAACCACCTAAGCACCTGCCAATTTTTTATACACTCCAGGCTTATTCTTTTAAAACTTTCCAGAGCTCCTGGCATGTGTTTGGTTTCATAAATTCTCTTTAAATGATAATAGACTTTAGCATTAATATGAAGATTCTAAAGTTGGCCCCAAACGTCTCCCTATTGCATCCTAGTGTGGTAGTGACCTACCATACAGACCCCAAGCCTACCTACATGAACTTCATCAGCATTTAGAAGATAATTATAAACACAGACTTGAAAAGGCATATATGCTTGTGCTTTCCTTTTGAATGTTTGCCACATTTCTGTGTATGTGTCAGCAACAGCCAGAACAAGTCCTGGGTTATCCTAAACTGCAGTAAATTAGAGAGTAAAAGTGAACTTTCTAGTCAGTGACACAAAAATCAACCTAGATTGGATAAGAGCTGGCCAACATGGACAATTGCAATTGAACCCACACTTTCAAAAGAAGTAGTATATCAATTCCAATTGAGTCCAGCAATCAATAACTCTTGTATGCTCAGAAGCGTTTATAGTGGCATGTTCCTCAGCTTTATTGTGGCTCTATTATTTACAAAGGTGCAAAATAATGAAGTATGTATTTGTTTGACATAAAAAAAATAGTGAAAACTTTTTGATGGAGAAAAATAAAATCATTCTCATGTTGTAATGTTCATTTGAAATTAACAGATTTCTTTTAGCTTGATATATTGATGCCAGTACATTGACTTGCAATTGTTAACAATACATTAAGTATTGAAAATCTTGAAGAATCTGAATGTACTTTTACAACAGGTGTAAAAACCAAGCAAAGGAAAAGACTTGAAGGTAGACAGACTGCTAGCAGCTTCCTAAAAAATATCCCCCACTTCTCTACTCTCTCTTTCTCCCTCCCTCCCTTGCTCCCTCCCTGCCCCCTAGCTCTGTGTTTGTATTTATGTATTTTATTATTTTTTTAAATATTACATATATTGGATTGGAGAGGTGGTTTAGCAATTTAAGAGCATACTACTTTTCCAGATGACTCAATACCTATGTTAGATGACTTATAGCCATCTCTAATTCCAGCTGTTCACACTACCTGTATACACACCCATGTTGGGAGCCTACCTTTTGTTACATTCTCTTGCAGAATTGCTTACACCTTAGAACTCTAATTGAGCCTTATCTTGGTATACAGGAACCTGCTTAACAGGTGGTCTCTTCCACTCATTCCAGGTACTGAGTGCCCGGAACTGAGATGGGCCTGGCCCAGGAACTAAGATAAGCAGACGTTTACTGTCTGATGTTTACCGTCTGGGATAATTACCAGGACCCCGGAGTTAGCAGAAGCTACCCCTCCCCATTTCCTCCCTGCCTGCTACCCCTCCCCATTTCCTCCCAGCCTGCTACCCCTCCCCATTTCCTCCCAGCTTTGCTTTAAAAACTCCTTTTACATAAATAAAGTTAGACCTTGACAAATGCACTGCTTGGTCTCCTTCCTTCTTTCTCTCCCATTATTTTCAGGTTCTAGCCCACCTGGACCCACGAATAACTAGGCCCCGCGGGTCGGGGCACACCCACATAGATATACATCATTAAAATAAAATTTGTCTTCCCCTGCAAAAGAAAAAGCCATACATTTTGCAAGTTACATTTTTAGAAACAACAAATACACATTTCAGGGAAAATACAAAAAAAAAATGGGAATATTTATGAGTAATAACAAGTATATTTTTTAATAAAAATAAAATATTATAGTTTTAAGGGGATTAATGACTGATAGAATTTGACAGAGATATTCATGTGCAATGACATCATAATTCAGGAATGTTGCAGAAGATTCCTCATGCCTAAAGAAGTAGGTCTTAAGTGATCTTAAGTCATTCTTACATTTTATTACTTTTACTTTAACTCAAAAGCACCACATTGACATGCTAACAATACTAAACAAAAGATTAGGAATTAATTTCATCTCTTTTATGTGGGAAAGCATTCCTGCATATTTGATATCTACTGGACACCTATGGAAGTAGTCATGATGTGACCACCTGTTTTTAATGGTTTGTTGTTGTTGTTGTTGTTATTTTGTTTTGTTTTAAACAGAACTTAGTTGTAGGTGTCTCCATGTAATAAAAGGCATCCTGTTTGTATATGTCATTGCAGAAAAAGCTCATTGAGGCTAGAACCTGTTGGTAGGCACACAAAAAGAAGAGATCCTTAATTAAACTGTTATTCTATTTCAGAAACACTGCTGACTGCAGAGATAGTGTTCTGAAAAACTCCACTTAATTATATTTTAACAGGTCAATGACCAATAAGTATACTCAGCTTACCTCTTAAGACATATTGAATTTGATGTTACAGTTTAAAAATGTATAGGGGAGTTGATGGGAGGTGGGCTGTGGGGGAGGTGAATGGGTGAGAGGAAGGATGGGAGGGAGAACTTTAGTTGTAATATAAAATTATAAAAAATTGTGTATAAAATATTTTTACCTAAATTTTGAAATTGAATCATTTCATTTCATAAATGATGTAATTTTTATAATGAAAGACACTATCACATTTTTATTTTGTCCTACTCTGGAATAAGAACATCACACAGAATTTTACAAGCAGTAAGACTTCCAAGAAAGCCTCAAACACCTTTCTCTTAGAAAGTAGTAAAGTTTCCCTTGGACCATTATCAAGGCAAGGAGATTTTACGGTAAGGCAAAGAAAACAGTATTGATCTCTATTAACAATACTATAAGCCTCTGGACCAACACCCAGAACTACTATGAAAATGTACCAATGATCACAGTGCATGGTAAAATGGAAATTACTCTGAGGATGCCATCACAAAATAACTATGGATCTCATGAATAAATGATACAGAAACACAGTCTTTACCACAGAAAATAAAAGATGCAGACTAAGCTGTCTGATTTGACTTGGCTTGACTACCAAATGTCCTTAGATATGAATATACTTCTAAGAAACTAGGGAGTTCTCTGATATGAAGAAGAACATGGCTTAAGGTAAGAGCTCTAGTCTGATTTTCAGAAATATTAAGTGAGCTTTATATTTAGACACTACTGAGTTTCTGGGCTATAGTTATTAAAATATCATTTTAATGTTATACTTATTATTTTAATAAAGTTATTTGAAACTATGTACCCATCGTAAGAAAATAATATGTATGTAATGTGATGTGCATTAACACAACAGCAAGTGCTATGAACAAATAAAAGAATATAATTTCTATTTATTGACTTCTGTAATTCTCTTCAGAGTTAACACTACCGACTATATTATAGACTGCTACAGCAACTTTAGATTGCTTTTTCCATTTATCATCTTGATGTTTTTAGTGCCTCTCATCTTCCGTACTTGCAACACAAAGAGAAGAAAATAAAAATGATATCATTAAAATTTAAGAAGGAAATCATTAAAGGGAAAGGCTTAAATGGAATGGAAATTCCATCCAAGGGTCAATAATGGAGTAGAGGAATTAAGGGGTTTTCATCACAGGAAAAGGAAAGCTGTGGGTTATTTCTTAAGTGTAGTTTGACCTAAATTGAAAGAGTTCAAAATCATAATGTGTTACACAAAAAAGTATCAATTATCAATGCCCTGTGAAAGCAAACTAGCATCTTTTTTAGGAGTGGAAACAGGTAAGAGATGAGTAGGTACCTTTATTCCTTTTGGGAATTTAGGAAAAATGAAAACTACACCAAATGTTTGTTCTGCACAAGCATAGTGACACATGACCTGGCCTCTAGATCCTTCTGAAGTAGAATATCATGTAAAGCAGAATTTTGGGAAAGTTTTCAGATGACAACATAAAATACATTTTTGTCATTTTAGAAAAAATAGCAAAAGCAGCTATTTCATATATCTAGAAATATAGAGTGCATGACCATTTCCTATAGCTATTCTTCTAGCCATCAAACCAAAATGAAGCAAAAAGGAAAATATGAAGTTCAGCAATCTTATAGAAGAGGAACAGAAGAAACATGGCAATACAGCATGATGAACAGGCTAAAATTCTGTCTAATTTATGTACTTAGAGCTCCCTACTTCACTGAATAAGCAAAACTTATTTATTAAAAGACTGATGATCTTGTTAAGAATTTAAGTCCGTGCCACTTTATAAAAGGAAGCTACAATGCTCCATTCATTTTTATATTAAGGAAAAGTAATTAATTTGTATACTAGATAAAATAGTTAAGGTTGATAACTATAGATGAAAAATAATTTAAAATAATTGACACTATCTTCAAAGTGGCCTTGTTCTAAAATGATGTCTAGAAGCTTCTGATTTGTTGTATCAAGAAAAGTGGTGGGAAAGAAAAAATGAGAATTAAATTATCTTTATAAAAGTGTCATTTGTTTTTATAAATTGTCACCTAAAGACATCACTCAGTAAAACTGTACAAAGCAAACCTTGGAAGCACGACTATGCCATGAATAAACACAATACATTTTTGACTCTAAAATTTTTCTTGGTTTTTTTTGGTGATTTCCAGGTAGAATATGTCATTGCAAACCACCAAGCAAAGGTTACAATGCATGTCCAGTGCATTTCCAGATGAGCTATAAGGAGAAACAATCAGCTGATTCTCACACAGTAGGAAGATACATTGATTAACAGCATGTTAGAGAGTCAGCTCAATCAGTTCATGCTTATTAAATATTTGTCACTCTATTTTTTTTTACAGGAAGAAAAAGAATTATCCTAGGAAATTATTTGGACAGGGAAAATCTCTAAGAACAGTTAAAAAATACACACAACACTGAATATGTAAAAGGGTCTATAGAATAGACCCTTTCATCTGGGACTTTTGCTAAGTGTGTTGATTTCAAATGCCCCTACCTAAATATATATATATATATATATATATATATATATATATATATATTGCATAACCTTATTATACCTATATACCTACCTATGCTTTGCAAAAATACTAACTTCTTTAAGTCATAAAAGGGAGACAGAAAAATGATTAAGTTATGTGGTTCATCTACTGCATAACAAATTTCTTAGAGCATTCATAATTATGCTTCCATTGTATGAGACTGAGGAGAAATTATTTTAACCTAAAATTCTAGAATTTAAGAATACTGTTTATCCAAAGCAGAATAAAACTTTATGACGTATGAAGTAGTGTTACTTGGGGTTTGGAGGGGATACTGATACTACAGGCAAGCAATGACCCATAAGACAGCGAACAGGTTTGCAAAAAGAACAAGTAATGAGAAAGCTAAGGTCTCAAGTTCCATTCACCAACAGAATGTGGGAAGACACAGCCCCAAGATGGTGCCTGGCTGGATGCCAGGTAGTTCAAGCTTAGCTGTAAACAAGCCTTATTTGGAAGTGCTTGATGGATCTGGTGTGCTTCCTCCTTCTGTGGCCTATCCGGGATCGCCAGGTGGCATGAGCTGATTAGGCTGTGAGAGCACATTTAAGGGCTTGCTGGGGTTGGGGAAAGCGGAAGCTGATGTACAAGGTTCCTGAATAAACTGCTTGAAGAAGAGTCATGGTCGTGTTTCCTTGCTGGCCAAGGTAGATGTGACAACAGAACAACAAAAAATTATTAAGAGAGAAAAGCATTTTTATTTCTCATGTGGCTATCAGAAACCCAGAATGCCTGGCATCCTACTTCCCAAAGAAAAGACAGCACTCCACACTGTGATTAATGTGCACAGTGGGACATCCAGAAAAGAAGTCAGAGCATAGATGTTAATGAGTTCCCAGTAATTAGAGGTGTCATAAGAAATAATATCAACAAAAATATAGATGTCTGAACTAGAGAAACTTTAAATGTCCTTCCAGTGCTAAGAATTTACAATTGCCATGCAGTCTTATTTAGTTTTCTGAAATAATAGAAGTGCAACTGTCTGAGGGAAGGAGGGTGATGATTTTCAAACTACGAAAGTAAATAAACATAAAATGATATTTTATTAAGTTAGGATATTACCCAAATTCAAGATTTGGCTTAGTGTAATGTGGTTCTTTAACCCTAAATCTCTGCAAAGGTAAACAAGCACAGATCTTTCAGTAACAAACAAAAGTACAAAGCATTAGTATGCATGAAAAAGGCAAAGCTCCTGAGTTGCACATTCCTTCTGAAAACTAAGTGGCCTGCATTCCCATTCATATTCTTATGCACCATTTCAACTCATTAATATAGGAATGTCTAATTCATAAGTGCCTTCCCCAGGCACCGTCACTCTGTGTGGCAAAAGTGATTGCAATTTTATCTACATTATTTAGAACTGATGCATAGACTGCCATTTTATGCACAGGTATAGAAAACAATTTAAAACTTATATGGTAATGTGAACACATGGGATCCAGAAAATTTTTTCTTGGGAATAAAATTTTCCTAGTATTTTATAGTAGTTATAGGAAATCATTAAACCAACAGCGCCTACATTCTGCAGAGGACAATATACCAGCAGTGTTTGCTTCTGAAGAATTCTAGGACTCCAGATTCTAAAAAAAGCACAGGCACATCAGATCTAGTTTAACCTACATTCAAAAGCAGAACACTATTTAGATGTTTGAGACACAGCTACTGCAGCTGTTATTTACACTGCTCTCTATTTGAATTTCTCCCTACACAGAGTCGATGTTCTATTTAAGTTAGAACCCATCACACTCTTTCTTTTTCTGTCTATAGATAAATCTGCCAAGCAATATCAGCAGGGCCACATCTGGCTAATTATTGCACACATGGGATCTTTGCATGTCACATGTTCATACTCTTTCAGAAGCCTATCTTCTCTGTGCCCGTCATTGCCAGTTCACCTAATCACATCTTGCTCCAAAATCTTCCTTGTTGATATCCCTGGTGTTAAGTGAAAAATAAATAAGCTTACAGCTATGCTTTCTGTAGGAATGGGTTGGAGAAATGCCTACGCCATGAAGAGCACATACTTCTCGTTTAGAGGATTCAAGTTTGCCTCTCAGCAGCCATGTCTGGAGCTTCACAACTGCATGTACTGCAGCTCCAGGGGAATCCATTGATTCTGGCTTTTCTGCAGTATTGATGATGGAGAGAGATAACTGGTGAGAGGCACTGAAATCTAGAAATGAATTTCAAGTTATTAATGCATACATGTTCACTGAAAAGGAATAAATGGATCACTACATGAATGAATGAATTCCAACAAGGATCTAAAACTCAAATAACAGAATTCGGTAATCTATTCCACTTTTGTATTTCTCAGTTTTGAAACACTCTGTACATCTCAGTGTAGCTATATAAAACTGTATCCTAAATGTTAAGTTTTTCATCTTAAAATGCCTTTTCATTCTCAAAAATAATAAAATGTGTGGTGCCTGAACTTTTCTGAAAAAAAAGTCAAAATGTCATCAAAATATTTATGCAGGCCTATCTCGACTCTTACTTCAGTGTGACCTTTACTGTGTGTTTCTACTGCAAAAACTTTGAGGGACACAAAAGAAGAAAATAATAAAATTGCTACTTCTTGCACTATTATTGCATTTTAAGGGTATCTTTTAGACAATTGTGTGGGCCCTAAATAGAACGTTTAATCCTTAGAAAAATAATTATTTAAAAAAACTCAAGCCAGGTTGGAGAACTCTTTTAGATTAATGTATCCTTGAAAGTATTAGGAACTTCTATGTTTAAAAATTATAAGTAAGAATATTTTTTTATATTATAAATTTAAAATGATAAGTGCTCCCTGATAACTGGTAACTCATCTATACACGACAACAATAATGTCATTGCAGGTTGACATGATACAATTAGCAAGATTAACTATATGTTTTAGAAAGTGCAGCGACACCAATTTAAATTTTTAAGAGTGTTTTTAATTTTTTATTAAAAAGAAGACAGGTGACAATCACAGTTCCTTTACACTCAACTAGTGTGATATTAAATAATAATGTGTGGCTATTTAGAGTGTCATTTTGTTGGGTAGTTTGAATGTAATTGGCTCCCATAAATTGTGGCTTTATTGGACTAGGTATGGAGTTGTTGGAGGAAGTGTGTCTCAGTTCACTTCCTGCTGCCTGTGGATCAAGAAGAACTCTCAGTTCCTTTCCCAGTACCATGTATGCCCACATGCTATCTTGCTTCCAGCCATGTTGACAATGGATTAAATATCCGAAACTCTAAGCCAGCCTCAATAAATATTTTCCTTTATTAGAGTTGCCATGGTCACGGTGTCTCTTCACCCTAAGTCCTCAACCAGCAATGAAAAGTGCAAAAGACCATCTTAGTGTTAAGATAAAATCTTACACTTTCATACTGGATGAAGAGTATGCTTTTGACCTCACAGAACCCATGTGAGTGTACATGCCTTGAATATTCAAGGAATTCTTAGGTACAACTTAAATATTCCCACTGAAATTTTGACATAGATATTATCATTGCTGAATAATAAGAAAAAAAATGAACCCCAACAACATTAAATTACTGGGTTAAGTGACAGAAAAAGCAAGTCAGGAACAAGGGCTAGAACTCACAGTTGATCCCAGCTACCACATACCTTCTCACTATGTTTAATTATATATTTCATCTCTATTTGTGATAGAGAGTCCAGTGACCAAGAGGACTTTTAGAAGGTTAAATAATTCTAGATGATATTTTAGTATTTTGACATGAATAAAATCATTTTTCATTAGACAAATTGAAACTCAAAGCAATTTATACTTGAAGTACCAAAGGTACCTGATATCTGGATAGAAAATGTCTGTTAGATTAGATTTTATTATTCCTGGGAATGCCAGGAAAACACAGACCAACATATAAAGAAAAATCATTCTTTTCCAGGAATTGTGGCCAGACCTGGTCTCCCTGATCTGAGAACTATAGATAAGCCAGGTGAGGACACTTTTTAATAGAAGTTGATCTGGAATGACAGAAAAGGTACATTGTCTATATAGTTGTGGGAAATAGATTTCTAGACAATGAAGAACCTGGTAGTATATAAAACTTCAAATTCTCAGTGTTATTTGGCAAGCACTAAGTTAATGATATTTTATGTTAGTTAATGTATTCAAATAAATCTTTGGTAAGGGAGCCTACTTCTGAGCTGTTTTTAATTATTATGAGAAGCACTATAAAGGAGCATGATGTAAAAACTCAGAGATATTCTTTGAACTAATTAATTTTCCAGGAAAAATTTGAAAAATGTAGTGACAAAGGAGATATATGCCTCACATGCCAAAATTTCCTCTGAAGGTATGAATGGAATTATTCTAATTAATAGTATATTGCTTCTGTTAAAATGCTGTATTTTTCTACAACTGATAAATCTAAAATATATTAGTCATTTTAATAAAGATTTTATAATCATGCTAAATACAGATAAGTCTTATTCAGGATCAGTACAGAATAAATCTTATTCTGTCCTAGATTTTGGGCTGTACTGTTTTCATGGATTAGTCTATTTAATTCTTATAATCAACTACACTAACAGTACTCTGCTTATCCCTACTTTACACTTGACAAAACAGCAGCTTAAGATTTAAATAAGTTGCTTGGTAATATGGGGATGTAAAATAATTAGGCTAACACTTAAACTCAGAATTATGCTAAGTTGGGAGGAAGAGTATAAACTTGGTTTTCATATAATCACATCAATGTCTGGGAAGACAGTACTCTTCAACCAAGGCCATCCTGTAGAGTGCTCTGGGTGTACAATGTGCTGGGTGTAGAATATGCTGAATGTGCTAGGTATAGAGTGTGCTGGGTGCAAAGTTTGCTGGGTGAAGAGTGTGCTGTGTGTAGTGTTCTGGTGAAGAGTGTGCTGTATATAGTGTTCTGGGTGAAGAGTGTGTTGTGTGTAATGTTCTGGTGAAAAGTGTGCTGTATATAGGTATAAAGTGTTCAGGGTGAAGAGTGTGCTGTGTGTAGTGTTCTGGTGAAGAGTGTGCTGGGTGAAGAGTATGCTATGTATAGTGTTCTGGGTGAAGAGTGTACTGTGTGTGTAGTGTTCTGGGTGAAAAGTGTGCTATGTATAGTGTTCTGGGTGAAGAGTGTGCTGTGTGTAGTGTTCTGGTGAAGAGTGTGCTGTATATAGTGTTCTGGGTGAAGAGTGTGCTGGGTGAAGAGTATGCTATGTATAGTGTTCTGGGTGAAGAGTGTACTGTGTGTGTAGTGTTCTGGGTGAAAAGTGTGCTATGTATAGTGTTCTGGGTGAAGAGTGTGCTGGGTGAAGAGTATGCTATGTATAGTGTTCTGGGTGAAGAGTGTACTGTGTGTGTAGTGTTCTGGGTGAAAAGTGTGCTATGTATAGTGTTCTGGGTGAAGAGTGTGCTGTGTGTAGTGTTCTGGTGAAGAGTGTGCTGTATATAGTGTTCTGGGTGAAGAGTGTGCTGGGTGAAGAGTATGCTATGTATAGTGTTCTGGGTGAAGAGTGTACTGTGTGTGTAGTGTTCTGGGTGAAAAGTGTGCTGTATATAGTGTTCTGGGTGAAGAGTGTTCTGTGTGTATTGTTCTGCTGAAGAGTGTGCTGGGTTAGCTGGATTCACAGCACTAGGAAGACACCTCATTCATTTCTGGAAAGGAAATCTGGATGAGACCTCTTGGGGACTTTACAGTATGAGTGGTAAGTAGTTAATCTAATGAAGCCTACAGTTGACTTTAGGCATATGAATTAATATAATAAAGAAATTGCTAACCTAATCCAGGAAGTATATTAGGTTGAATAAGTAGAGACACATTTTACTGTGATTTTAATAAAAAATGAAACAAACCTTAAAGATAAGCCCAAGCATGGTGAACTTTAGTACTTAAAATCAATCGTAAAAGCACTTTATAAGACAAGCTATTTACACTAAGATTTACTTTTCTAAGTTTTGAGAAATCTATCGACCTTTTTTCCACAGAGAGCTTCATTTTACTGAAGCAGTTTTATCACTTAAATAAACCCAAATCTCTAATTTGTTCCTCATTTTTTTCTGCATGAGCTGTATTCAAAACATTACATCATTAAAGCTTGAGAGTGTATATTTAGTACAGCAAGGAATACATATTAATCAAGAAAACTGCCCATCTGAAGGAGAATTTTAATTACTATGAATTCAGATTCTGAGCATTTTGAGGGTAATTATCTAAGTAAACTCTTCATATCAATGCCAAACGAATCAAAATCATTTTCTCAGAAGCCAATGTATATCATCAAGTGAAAGAAAATGTAATGAATAAAATAGAAAATTGTTTGAAAAATTATATTTTATTATTGTAAATATCTCTCTACTATGGTCTACCCTTTTTAAATGCCAGTGTATAAGCCTTGATGTTTTATTATCAACATTACTTTAACAACATAGCAAACATTAGCAGAGAACATTTTTATCCCTTTATAAGTGTAATGAGTCTCCAAAGACCTCAGAGCCTAAGAGGTAAATAAACAGTGTGTGTGCACTCAAGTTTCCCAGATAGAAACTCTAGTGACAGTTTCCGTAAAAAGTATTGCAATTTCCCTCATGGTAAATAATTTGGAAACTTTAACCATCACAAAAAGTCAATTTCTCTTTTTTTCTCAGCTATTTAAACAAACATATAATCAATACCGAGTAATATAAACACTTACCACAATGTGAGGTTAAATCGTGAGGAAAGACCTTCTCTGAGGGCTCCTAAATACCTTTATTCTATGTGAAAATATATAATCCTGATAAAAACCTCTAGAGAACCCCCAAATAAAAGCTTCTGTAGTTTGCCTTAAGGATATCAGAAAGTAGAAGTCCTAGCAGTGTATTTTCTGTTGTTTCAAGCATAGTTTCTCCTTGTTCCAGATAACTGAACACGGCTTTAGAATAATATTGTATGTACTTCAGATGTATAAGGTGATGGCACGATACACATACATTTAGAAATTAATCAGCAATCACACTCATTGAGCACATCCACCCGTTCACAGCAGTTATCATTTGGGGTTAATGTGAATGCTTCAGACCACTCCCTTAAAAAACTTCAAATACACAGTTGATGATCATTAACTATACTCCCATCACACCTGTAACACATCATCATCCAAAGTGTGATCTCTTGAATGTCAATATTTGTTAGTATCCTTAGCCATTTCCTGGTGACTACAATTCTGTTGTCTCTACATTTCTTATTTTTATTTCTCACACAAGTGAGATACCATGCCTTTTCGTGTTTATTTCATTTAAAACAATGTCCTCTAGGTTCATCTGTGTTGTTACAAATGATTGACTTTTAGTTATAAAAAATTAATGGAATTCAGTTATTATTATTATTATTATTATTATTATTATTACATTATACATGTTTTCTAGATGTGTTTTAAATAAGTACAAATTTCAAAAATCTCTTTTTAGTTTTTTAAGACATTTAGAGTATTTGTTGTTGTTTATTTTTTGTTTTCTCAGACAGGGTTTCTCTGTGTGGCCCTGGCTGTCCTGGAACTGTCTCTGCAGACCCTACTAGCCTGGAACTCAGAAATCTGCCTACCTCTGCCTCCAGAGTGCCGAAATTAAAGGTGTGCACCACCACCACTTGGCTTAAAACTTTTAACAAGTGCAATCCAATGAAAAGTTTCCTTACTTTTAATGTATATAAAATTTATATACATACATGGCATTTTCTGTATAAATTCATCTATTGACTGATTCTTAAGATATGTCTGGATCTTGGTTGTTATGAATAACAAATACTACAATGAACACAGAGAATAACCCAAATCTCTACAAAATGCTGACTTTGTTTTGAAGCTAGATATCAGGATAAATGTGATTTCAGCTTCATATTACAATCTCATTTGGCTTTTCTGAAAAATATATTTACATTGTTTTATCACAGATTATAGACTCTATATATGAGGTACAAATAGAAAAGCTATATATTTCACTTAGCTGGTAAATAATTTTAAGATAGTGGCATTAACTCTAAATAGCATTGCTCCTAAGTGAATTAGTGGCATGGAAAGACTATGTAATAATCTCAAAATGATACAACTATAATAATTACCCATTGATAGTAATTTATTATAGCACCAAATACTCAATTATTTTTATGAGCATGACAACAGGGCTACAAATATGAATATTTGGAAGCATTCTATTTTGATCTTTAGAGTTAAATCATATAGCCAAAATAAGTACTCATTCAAATCCTTGCGGTATTAAGTTGTAATGTCTCTGATGTTAGAAAATATGCCACTTTATTTATTAGTTCAGTACATACACTTCAGATTCAAATACTAACCAAAATTTTTATGTCAGATAGTGCAATGAAAGAGCTTTACAATGATGATCAAGAAAAGCACCTCAACAATTCAGACACTAATGTTCTTATGAAAACAAATGCATTTTCAAGAGTTGGTATGCCTGTAAGCATTACTGGAGCTCTCCATTTCTATAAACATAAGTATCTTTTATATCTCTTCTTGTGAAGCTATTATTTTTCATATGTGATCCCCATGTAATGTTCATCATAATCCTGATTGCTATTGTTTAGACAACTGCCTTTAAAGACCCAAGCCTAAAGCCTAGTTACCAGATAGATTGAGAAATAGTGGATTCATTGCATGCATGTTGGGACTGTGCTTTCTGATGACCTTGAAGTGATGAGAGGCTCACTCATTATGTTTCTATCACCTTGTCTTCTTACTGGCCAAGAAAGAAATTAGCTAACCAGCTATGGATGGAAACCACCAAGGCTATTAACTGAAATAAACCTTTCTTCTCAGCTGATTATCTTAGATATTTAACAATGAGGACAGAAGCCAAAACACGGAACTATTTTTATTTATGCTGTACTATTAATATAGCATTCATAGTTAGAACTATCCTACTTCTTTTACTTTCTTTTACTATATCTGCCCCTTCAAACCCCAAGCAAAAAAATCCAAAAATATCAACATGCACAACACACACACACACACACACACACACACACACACACACACACACACAGACACACACACAGACACACACACCATGTTTGACTCTTAGTTAATTCTTTCCTACCTAGAGAGAACCTCCACACAATTACAGTCTTTGATGCCATCTTTTGTACTACACAAGGATTTTATTGCTTCCCTAAAAGCATATATATAATTTGGCAAATGGCTCTTAATCAGTTTGAATGTTCCATTTGGTTCCTGCCAAGGCTCTAACTGATATACTCACCAAGAAATCACATTGTAGCTAAGAAGGACATGATTCTCCTACGGCTGGCACTCATTAAAAGTAACTATGCTTGTATTTAATAATAAGCAGTTATAAAAACATTTCTTCAAATTCATTGCATCCTCTTCTGTGGCAGGACTCAAAGCTTGAAATGTAAACATAATTTTTCCTTCACATTCCAGAGCAACTAATAACTAAGCACAGTGGTCTTCTTGATTAATAATGTTTAATATTTTGAGAGGAAAACATTATATGAATGTAAATAATTCTTGGGAAATTTCTTAGGGCTCATGGATGGTTTAAAAATTCTTATGTAACACATTCCCCATTATCTGAGCAGCTCCCTGAGACAAAGACTGAGACTGCAAAGAGTAGACCAAGATGTGAGTGACTAGCACCTCAGCTGGACAACCCAGTCTCTAGGCCCTAGGACCCAGGGCAAAATCCTGGCATCTCCTCCACACACCTCAGGCACACTAGCAGATCAGTGGGCAACCCTCCTGCAGGCATTCTGCTCCAGCACTCCCCCAACAGACACAGTTATCTACAAGTCCCACTCTACCCCCAAAACCACCCATCCCTGTGACCTCAGAGGCTCACTGAGACACACACAACAATTACAATGATTTGTCTAAGAGAAGATCCTGGAGTCTCAGACACCAACTACTAGGATTAATCCAAGAAGCAAAGATACTACCTGTATTACTGGAGTAAGAGATGGGTAGACTCCAATGCAACAATACATTCAACAACATCAATACCAGAAGCTAGTGGTCCTACAACAGGAAGATCTGAACATCCTAGCACAGAATAAGCAGAAGAAAATGATCTTAAATATAACGATGAAGATGTTAGAGACCCTTAAAGAGGAAATGAAAACTTCTCTTAAAGAAATGGAGGAAAAGACAAACAAAAAAATGGAAGAAATCAATAAATCTCTTAAAAACAACCAAGAAAACAGAAAAAAAACAGGTGAAGCAAACAGTTCAAGACTTGAAAACTGAAATAGAGGCAATAAAACAAACACAAACTGGGGAATTATAGAAATGGAAAATCAGAGTAAACAATTAGGAACTATAGTTACAATAATAACCAATAGAATACAAGAGATAGAAGAGAGAATCTCAGGACTTGACAATATAATAGAATAGCTCAAAGAAAATGTTAAATCAAACAAATTCTTAACACAAAATATCCAGGAAATCGGGGATACCAATGAAAGATGAAACCCAAGAATAGTAGGTATAGAAGAAGATACCAGCTCAAAGGTACAGAAAATATACTAAAAATCATAGAAGAAAACTTTCCCAACCTAAAGAAGTATATGCCTATGAAGGTACAAGAAGTTTACAAGACACAAAATAGACTGGACAAAAAAATGTCCCCTTACCACATTTATAATCAAAACGACAAACATACAGAATAAAGAAAGAATATTAAGAGCTATAAAGGAAAAAGGCCAAGTAACATCAGAATTATACCTGACTTCTCAATGAAAACTCTGAAAGCCAGAAGGTCCTGGATATATATACTGCAGACACTAAGAAACCACAGACACCACCCAGACTACTATACCCAGAAATTTCAATCACTGTAGATGGAGAAAATAAAATATCCCATGACAAAAAAACAGATTTAAACAATATCTATGCAGAAATACAGCCTTATAGGAAGTACTAGAAAAAAATTCCAACCCAAGGAAGTTAGCTCCACCCATGAAAACACAGGCAACAGATAACCTCATACCATCAAACCCCAAAGAAGGAAAACACACAAATGCTACCATCAAAAAATAACAGGAATTAACAATCACTGGTTATTAATACCTCTTAATATCAATGGTCTCAATTCACCTATAAAAAGACACAGGTTAACAGAATGAATACAGAAACAGGATCTATCCTTCTGTTGCATACAAGAAGCACACCTCAACCTCAAAGAGAGTTCAGAGTAAAAGGTTGGTAAAAGATTTTCAAATCAAATGGACCTAAGAAACAAGTAGGTATAGCTATCCTAATATCTAACAAAATAGACTTTAATTTAAAATCACCCAAAAGAGATGAGAAAGACACTTCATCCTCATCCTAGAAAAATCCATCAGGAAGAAGTCTCCATTTTTAACATCTATGCCCCAAATATAGGACTTCCTGGTGCAGATATATTTCTTGGAAACCCAAAATGGCAGGAATAAATGACTTTTCTCAGGTAAGTGTTTTGTTTTATTTCTTAATGACCATAAGCTTTGAATTTCATCATATGTTTGTTGCTTGGAGGCTTAAAGCAAAAATAGATGCTAGTCTCCAGAAAAAAAAGTTAAATAGCATGACATATATTTGTGAATGAATCCTATACATATTTTCACCCTTCTTGAACCCCTGTTCCCTATGAGTTCCAAGACAGTATACCCTAATTCATTAAGTATCTTTTTCAGCTATAGCAACTTGTCTCAAATCAATGGGTCTATAACTACCAGAGACACATTTGATTTCGTGACCCATTACAGTGAAAGATAGTACAAGAATCTGGGACAGTTTATCAAACACAAAGGGAAAAATATAGAGTTTTATGAGCCTGAGAGGAAGAGAGCAGTGTCAGAAAGATGTAAATGCAGTTAGAGTTTAATAAAAATATAAAAGGGTCAGATATAAAGAGGTCTCGCCTGAGAATGAATCCCATGTCTTGTTTCCTTGGAAACTATTAAGTTAATATAAAGTATGAGAAACCCTGTATTTGAAGTTTTAGCACTGTCTGGCTGTGTCAATGTACCTTAAGAGTTCTAGGCATCACTGAAGTACTTAATTCTCATTGATGTAATTTCAAATACTACATTTTCTAGAAACATAAAATGTTTTAGAACAAAGCACCTCAGTGGGTAGAGAATGTCTCACAAGGGAATGGGTGTTTATGGCACTTTCCATTTTCACTACATCCTTGGGAGAGAAATCATTTCCAGTTAAATTACCTCTTACCTTTGTCTGTGTTTGATATTCAAGCCTAACCAAGAGCTGGGGAGACATTTACAGAGTTAACTTTTGTTTCCTCACAGTTTAAATAATGTATAGGAAAAAAAAATAAATGTCAAAGCTCAGACTGAGACACTTAAAATTACACAATAAAACTTAGCTTTTCTATATGCATGGACAAAGTATCAAATATCAGCCAACACATTTTAACTGGCTCAATTCATGGTTCTCATTTGCTTTCCTCTCTGCTGTTTATGCTCTACTGGGTCCCTCTGACCAAATATGACAGAACTTGGAGGTTGTTTTAATTGAATCTTCACTTTTTATCAGTGAAAAAATAAAGTGAACTGATGTTCATAGGTGCATTAATGATTTATTATGTAATTCACAGTGTTCTGCCCAGGAAAATGACATACTAAAAGATAAACTACCAAATATTCTCTTTGAACAGATTCCCCTCCACACCCTCAGCACCCATTCACCAGTCAGGCAGAAAAACCAAAGGATGGGGAGGTATTTCAGCTGTTGTCTTTGCAGGAAAGTACTGGAAAAATCTGTATCTTGGTAGTTGGATAGGGTGTAATTAAAATCACCTTCCTCCCAGAAAGTGTCAAGGAAGGAAAAGGACTCTGTAGGTTAGTTATGGAAGCAACATGATGCTTTCCTGACTATGATGTTGAGTCCTAATAACAGAAGCCTATCTAACTACTGAGCATGATGATAGGTACTAAAAGCAATTCAGCCTTTTAAGCATTTATAGCATGAAAATACAGTTACATAATGATGATGATGATGATGATGATGATGATGATGATGATGATGATGATGATGATGATAAATAGTGTCCCTTTACGTTTTTAAGAGCTCAGGAGTTTCCTGGAAACCCCTGTTTCTTTCCTAATCCTTAGATCTACTTGTGCATGTACAAGGAGCTGTCTCAGGAGGACAAACATTCAAGATCATGTAGGAGTCAGTGCAGGATTTGGAGATGGGCTACTTGGGTTCCAAATCAGCTTCCATCACTCCTATGTCTCTAGCCTTCTGTGTGAATCTAAATATATCCAACTGGAGCAATTTAGCACTGAGGTTCTCTTAATCACAAACAAATAATGATTATGTTCTGTTAATAAGCTGTATAAGGGTAAATGTGCCAAGTTCAGTATAGAGTCAGTTACATAGTTCACAATCAGTGATGTTCCCATGGTATCTCACTTTCAAAGCAAAAGAAAATGAAAAATTTCCACAGCTAGTCTTTCTAAATACAGTGGTCTAAAGAATGAAATATATTTAATGTCTTATTTAAATAAAAGTGCCATTACAATTAGATCAAATGGAGTTTGTTACTACTGTAGAAATGAATTTATAATATGATTGTTCATGTCATAATGATTAAGAACACATACAAGCTAACAAACATACTGTTCTAGATGTCAAAGAAAAAAATTTGAAAATCTGTTTTCAGGGCATCTGTGGAAGATGCGTGGATTACAGGGTATTCTTCGGGGATGGGCAAATGAAGATGGGGCGTCAACCAGAGTTGTGAGGGTCATATACAACACCAATTGCAATGAGCCTTACTTCTGAGTTATGGAGAATGCCATGTTCTGTATGTAAGAACAGCCTTCAAAGAAAGGCATCTGTGTGGCTTCGAAATAAAAATTAAAGAGTGTCTTACAAGAAAAAGGTTCAATTCAATAAATATGCTTCTAATATCTTCTATAAGCTTGTAAGAGACAAGGTTACTGCTTGGACACTTGTGAGGTATTATAAATTTCAACAAATCCAGATAAAGAGTAAAGGTAAAAATTGTGTTTGATAGAAAAAAATTTAAAAAGGATATTTTAAAAAATATTTGGAGAGTTCTTATATGTCATCATATCCTTAAAACAAAGAGAGCTTTTCTAATAATGATTCAAAATTCACAGAAAAATCTGGAATCAAAATTTGTTGGTCTTGGGGGAAAAGCCACTGATCATATTGTAGATAAATAGTTCAAGTCTCCAAATTTTCATACTTCTTAAAAATAATAACCAAATTCCAAATATCAGTAAAAAAGATCAGATAAAATAAAATACAGTCACTTTAAATAATGTCAAAATGCTTATTGAGCAGTGTAATATAAAATAATATAAATAAAAACTAACATAGCATCTTAATAGAACCAGATTAACAAAAAAAAAAGTCATACAATACTTAAAGCACACATCTGTACAGTTCAAGAGGGCCATAACCCAGTGCCATCAAATGTGCATAGCCTTTATCCAGCAATTACACTTTGGAGAATTTATTGTACAGATGGCCTTCCATGGTAAAGTGTATAGATCTATGTATAGTTACTGCTGCTATACTGACTCAGAGATAGTAGAGTCCCAAAACAGTGTAAAGGATCATCAATGAAGTGCTGCAAAAGTAACAGCAGGGCTGTGGACAGAACTCAGCTGTAAAGAATTTGCTTACTTAAGCAATATCCTGGTTTAATCCTCAGCCTCACAAAAGATAGTAGCAATAATAATAACTTTAAAATAGGCTGTTAAACTTCTGTAAATATATAAAATAAAGGGCTTATATATTATATAAAATATTGTCTGATTTACTAATTGAAAAAGGAAAGATGCAGAATAGTATATATATATATATATGTATATGTATATAATATACCATCTATGTGACATAAAAATTATGTGCTAATATATGCATAATTCAACTCTGGGAAAACCTATATACAACCAAAAAAAAACTGTTAAACATGTACTGAGCAATACAAATTAAGTGAAGAAGAGTTTAGATGATGGACTTCACAGTGTAGATAGAGTGTTAAAATATTTACCTCCTCATGCATGCAAATACATTACCCTTTAACACACTAAATATATATACATCAGAACATCCTCTTTTAATACGAGTAAGAATTTATTGATTACTTGGGAGTCATTTTACTGAGCATGCTATATTATGCAATTATTTATAATTTCTAATTTATTTCTCATTTAAATATTAATGAAAATTTATAAGCTAAGTACCACCAGTAGCATACAGGCCGAATTGCTGAGTATTACAAGTATTGATAGATATGGTTTTCCCCAACTAAAATGGTAATAATCAATTTCTATATAAAGGGATCCTATGTCAAATATTTCCCTAAGCATTTAACATACACCACTGTGAGGGTGCTACAAATATTGTTTTCCATTTTATATTGAGGAACAAAGTCACACTATGGGTAATTTATGTTCCCCTTAACCAAAAGTATTATAACAACCAATGTGGGTCTCAAATGTTAGGAATCATCTGTCGTTAATTTTTTATTCTCTTTGACTCTTAATGGGGGTCCAGCACCCAGCTTCCAAAAGAATATATGGAGGATAATTCTTACTTATAAATGGCTGGCTTATTTCTAGCCATCTCTTTGTTAACTTAAATTATTCCATCTACCTTTTGCCTCTGGGCTTTATCTTTACCCTATATATCTTCCTTTACTTCTTAGTCTGTCTGTGGCTTGTTGTGTAGCTGGGTGACTGGCCCCTGGAGTCCTCCTCCATCTCACTCTCTCCTAGATTCCCTCTCTCCAAATTTCTCCTACTTATTCTCTTTTCCTGTAAGTCCCTCCTATCCTTTCTCCTGCCTCACTATTGGCCATTCAGCTCTTTATTAGACCAATCAGGCATTTTAGACAAAGTAACACAGTTTCACAAAGGTAAACAAATTCAGCACTAAAATGCAATATATCTTTGCATTATAAAACAAATGTTCCACAGCACAAACAAATGTAACACATCCTAAACTAATATTCCACAACAATTGTCTACAGTGCATATTCTTAAACATGTTGCTATGATCTTAGAACTTCCCCAAATAAGTCTCATTATTTTCTTTCATAGTGTACTGTAGGTGCTAGAATGTAAACACCGAAAAACTACCTTTGACATACAATATTTTTTAAAAAATCTAAAACCTGTGGATGTCTGCTTCTACTTCCATCAGCTACTGGATGAAGGCTCTAGGCTGACATTTAAGGTAGTCATCATTCCCATCATAGGGGAAGGGCATTTAAGGTAGCCTCTCCACTATTGCTTAGACATCCATAGCTAAGCACTGAGCTGGACTCCTAGAATCCAGTTATAGAGAGGGAGGGGGGATGATGAGCAGTGGCCACGACCAAGCTTGAGAAACCCACAGAAAAAGCTGACCTGAGCAAGTGAGAACACAGGGATCCCAGTCATAAAACTGGGAAACCAACATTGGATTGAACCAAGCCTTCTGAATGTGGGTGTCAGTCGGGAGGCCTAGGCAGTCTGTAGGACATCTGACAGAGGAACCAATATTTATCCCTAGGACACAAATGGACTTTGGGAGACCTTTCCCTATGGAGAGATACTATCTAGCCTATATACACAGGGGATTGCATAGGCCCGCCCCCAAATGATATGACAGATTTTGATGATCCCCCATGTAAGGCCTCACCCTCCCTGGGAGTGGATGTGAGGGCGGAATGTGGGGGTTAGTAAGGGGCATGGGAGGATGGGAGGGGAGAGGGAACTGGGATTGATATGTAAAATAAGATTGTCTCTAAATTAAATTTAAAAAGTGATAGATAAATGAAAAAAAAAATGTAAAGCCAAAACCTGAACTAAGAAAAGCCATTGGGACTTAGAAATATTATATTGCACTTAATCAGCTTGAGAGGGGAAAATTCTATTTAAAATAACAGTGACCCCTTTTGAATGAAATGTACCAGGGGCTTATGAGGAACATAATTAGGATATAAAAGGCCTAACTTCCTTTCCTTTCCCTTCCTTCCCTTCCCTTCTTTTCCTTTCCTTTCCTTCTCTTTCCTTTCCTTTCCTGTCTGTTTTCTTTCATACTTCAGTTCTTTAATGTTCTGCTCACATTCAGGACCCCCAGCTCCTTCTAATCTACCACCCAAATTTGAATCCATTTTGTTTTTATATAATTCCCTCAAGACCAATATGAGCTGCTCAAATAATCTTGAATAGACTGTTTTGTACTGGGAAATGATCAACTTACTAGTATCTAAACTTGGAGAAAACAGGGTTTCCTCACCCAGCTGACAGCTCCATGACTAGTGATGGAATTTCATACCCAGATGTCCTCTCCAAATAGGGGTTTTGTCTGGGTTGGGCTTGTGCAGGTTTTGTGCATACATATTTGCGTACATATGTGTAACTGTCCTACTTTTTTCAGAAGACACTGTTTGTAATCATCCACTGACCCCAGTACAGACAATCTTTTCACCCCTCTTCTACACTGATTCCTGAGGATTGGGGTGTCGGAGGTTAGAGGTATATGTGTACCATTAGAGATGCTAATTCTACTTTCTTGGCCAGTTGTGTGTCTCTGTGCTAATCACCACCTACTTTAAATAGAAGCTTCTCAGGTGAGATTTGAGAGGTGTATTGATGTGTGGGTCTTTAGGAGTTTTTAATACTATGTCCATTTTGTAGGATAATAGAAACAGATTTTCCCCTTGGGGGCTATCAGTTATCACATATAGGTTATTACCTCAGTAAAGGTGCCAGATATGAATTTACCTTGTAGAGTAGTACTTATACCAAATAATAAAATGAGTGGTTCCTCACATGATATTCATACTCCAGTAGGCATCTCATCTTTGAATGTAAGCTTTGAATATTGAGATATGTGTCTTCTAAAAAGGTAATATCCAAAAGGTTCAGAAAATTATGTTAGGGAATATGTGAAGAGACACTCAATGGGTGGCAGATAAAATACACAGGTGTACAGGGCTAAAGGGGATTAATACACAGAAGAGATTAAAGAGGAGGTATCTACTGGTGAGCAGACAGTAGAGGAGGAAATATGGGTATTAGGTACAGATAAATAGCACACATCTTTCAAAAATGATATATAGAAACCAACAACCATAGAAACTGTGTGTGTGTGCGTGTGTGTGTGTGTGTGTGTGCATGCATATCCATGAACATCTGTGTGTGTGTGTGTGTGTGTCAGACAAATACATTAAAAACAGTTAAAAATGGAGATGTATTTACTCTATAATAGGACCACAATGTCCATACTAGAGATCAGAGGCTAACAGAAGCCCATGGCAGGAATAGATTACACATTTTGGGGGTAGCGGACCTGTTAGAACCCATAGACCCTTAAATGTCACAGATTTTAGACACAAGAACTTGACAGGAAGACCTAGTTGGTAAAGACATCACATACTTGAGTCATAGTACATGATGAAATTGAACTTGTAGAGACATGGAAGCTTCATCCTTTTTGGCCAGTTTTCAAGGTGCAAGAAGGTATTAAGGGTGTACCTGAAGAGAAAAGCACACATTAGCTTTACCAGTTGTGAACTATGAAAACTACAATAATGCTTGCCTGAACCTGAGGTCTTAGAGCAAGTTTGTTGCTATGGCATTTTTTGTTTTCTCCTGTATCCCTGCTTCCTGAGGAAATAACCTCTTGAATCTGAGACTATCACTTCCCACACCTTACATTTCTGAAAGAGCAGCTCTTAGGTCCAAATGATGACACCACAGAACTTTTACCAACACGTTTTTTCTCAAATGTACCCAAAAGGTCATACAAAGTCTGTGGCACCTTTAGAAAAGGTAGTCCCTGAAGCCTTGAGGTCACAGAGCCACCTGGCTCCTTAAACTGCTAAACAGTGCACTTTTACTCTATTCTCCTGAAAATAGCTTCTAAGAAGCTGGAGCAAGGTGAAAGGTCAAAGCTGAGCTAGTCAGAAGCAAAGGACTGAGTTGTAAGCTGGGAGTCTGCATCCAGGTGGGAGAGTTGTGAATTAGTTCACCTGAGCTCTTCAATCTACACTGTGCCAAATGACCTTACTGCAGAAAGGAAAGCTTAGGCTGAGAGTACTAAAACTCATATATACTTCAGTCTGATATTTACAACATAAAAACACACTTTAATTATAATTTTTAGACAGCGAAAGAAACTTACCAATATTTGAGATGTTTGCAATTATTTGTCTTTAAATGTATACCAGGCATGAGACCCAGGCTTTAATTTCATTTTAGAGTCTTTAATTAAATTCCCTGATCTAAAGACTTAAATGTTTGTTTTATCCAGCTGCCAAGTTACAACTGACACATATAGAGACACAAATTTAAAATGGAATTGCATGGGCTGAGGCAAAGCTTAATGCCTGCTGCTGAGCAAGATTCAGGATGCTCAATACTGCTGGCTCAGCAGACAGCAGCTTAACTGCCAAAGCCTGATAGACTGATTTTCTTAAGAGAAGCTAAATGTTTTAGAGGATTGCATTGGATTGAATTTGTAAAAAAACATCTACAGTATCTTTTCATTTGAATTATAAGCTTTATTAGAACTTAATTATTTATTTATTGAAAAGAGCACCATATATATGCAAAAAAGCACTTCAGAAGCCATCCTAAAGCACCTTTGGAAAGATGATTTTGGAAGCCTATGAATCTCTACCCAACACTTACAATTATGAAATTGTTACTTGCCCCCAAAAAATGATGCTTGATATAGTAAACAATTGATAATATTATATATATCTTAAGGAATCAAATGGCAGGAGATTAAAGTGAAAAAAATGTTGTCATGACAACATTTTAAACATAATCTTAGTACTTAAACTTGGTCTTCATAAGACAGCAGGAAAAATTAGCCAAATCCAGGTTAATTTGGTCCTTATAGAAAACAATTATTAGCAGTATCCCAAACACAAAATATTGATGAGGGTGAGTATAAGAAAACTTGCCCAACCCTCTAACCAAGTCCAGATTTAAATATTCTTGTGATCTTAAAGAGCTGTTTAGATCATATCTGAAACATTTATTAAATTTATATTTACAAACTATTCTACCTAAGTTAAATGTGAAAAGAATATGGTCAGACTACGGCATTCAAGAATCAAGATTCCTGCCATGTTTGTTTTGGACTCATCACACATTCTTATCACACTAATGGTTGCAAGATGCATTCTTTTCACATATGATTTTAACTAATTTTTTAAGTTTTACATGAAAGAATTCAACACAAATCTAAATGAATAGATAACTTTTCATTAAAGTCAGATGTTCTATGTTGTATGACATGAGCACTGAGGGAAAAACAATCTCGGTATTTGTCCTTCTTCAAAAGAGTAACTCTGGTAAATATCTGAGAGGATTATCACTTCCTCTGACAATCAGACTGGTTTTCATACCATGATTTTTAGTCTTTAATATTTAGAGTCTTACTGTCTGTTTTCCAATATGTCTACTAGATTAATATGATAAAGAAATCCTGGACCTCAGCTTTCACATTAGGTAGCCAATCACAAGATCTAAATGGTCTAGGAGGCCATGACTGTTTCCTCATGCCAGAAGTTGCTTTATTACCAAGGAAGCTGACATATTTATTGTTGTCTATAAGACTTTGATCTGGTTCTGTATTCAGTGGGGAAGATAAATGCTGCTTATTGATTCCTTAAAAGCTAGGTGATGAGGGATAAATCTCAATCTAGCCCTACTGTAAAGCATCTTTCCTACACACCAGGGATGAGAGATGTCATATGCTAGCATGTGGAAAGGCATAAGGAAGGGGTCTCTAGAGAGAAGAGGTCCCTTTACACACAAGATAGAAATCATCATTATCCATTCAACTGCCTTTTCTGTCATCCTAATACCTCAGAGGGCCAGGGCAATAATCAGTACCATGCTGGGGTTAATGTTTGGGCTTCTGTATGAGTGTCACACAGAAGACTTCAGCTCCAAGGGGATAAACTTTTTTAGGCATAGACATGCCTAAAATTTGCAGAGATTTTTTTTCTCAACAGTTAAACTTCTCCCTGTCCATGGGAGAAAATAAACTGGGCCACCAATTAACAGAAATATTGGCATCAAATATTCATAATTTAAAAAATATCTCTTTCTCTTTCTAGACTATCTTAAATCTTACCTGGAGAAGTCAATTAAACCAGATTTCAGGGGCACTTCAACTATATAAATTCATTCAGTTATTCAATATCGACTTCAGAACAGGCAGAAATTTGTTTGCAAATGATTAAGTACAAAGAAGGGAGTTAAACAAAAAAATAAAAGTACTTACTTAAGAAAGTTGAGAATGCCTAAGTTAACTAGGTATTGTTTTTTTTTTAAATAGGAAAATTAAAACTAGATTTCATCAGTGAGGTACTAGGGAAACCAGGGTTCCCCTTTATGGGTTCTTAGTATCAATAAAAGAATTTATGAACAGAAGGAAGCTTGAGGATGATTTTATTAAGAGTTTTCAAAATCAACAAAGCAGCAAGTATGCCAGTTAGTTTTTATGGCAACTAGACAGGTGTTAGAGTCATTTGGGAAGAGAGAACCTCAATTGAGAAAATACATCCAACAAATTGGTCTGAAGGTAGGCATATGCCATATATTTTTGATTGATGATTGATATGAGAGTCCCAGATCTTTGTGGGCAGTGCCAGCTCTAGGCTGGTGGAAGAGAGCATCATAAGAAAACAGGATGTGCAAACCCCTGGGGTATAAGTCAAAGAGCACACTCTAATTCAGCCTCTGTATCAGCCCCTGTCTCCAGATATCTGTCTTGACTGGCCTCGGTAATGGACTGTTGTTACACAGAAGTGGGAGATGAAATAATCCCTTTTCTCCCTAAAATTCATTTAGTCATGGTGTTTATCACAGCATTTGAAATCCCCCAATTGATATAAAATGTCTAAAGGTGAAGATGCTTTCCTCTTCCCATTGTATACTTTTAGCTGTTTGTCAAAATCAGGTGTTCGTAGATTTGTGGGTTAATATCAGGATTTTCTATTCAATGCAAATGGTCTACTTGTCTATTTTTGTGCCAATACAAGGCTGTTTTCAGGATTATAGCTCTATTATAGAGCTTGAAGTCGGGGGTGGTGATGCCTCCTGAAGTTTCTTTATTTTACAGGGTTGTTTTGTCTATCCTGGGTCTTTTGTTTTTTCATATAAAGTTGAGTATTATCCTTTTAAGGTCAGTTAAGAATTGTGCTGGGATTTTAATTGGGATGGCTTTGACTCTGTAGATTGCTTTTTGCAAGATTGCCATTTTTATTATGCTTAACCTACCTGTCTAAAAGCATGGGAGAGTCTTTCCATTTTCTGGTATCTTCTCTACTTTCTTTCTTTAAAGACACAAAGTTCTTGCTATATACGTCTTTCAATTGTTTGGTAAGCAATACCCCAAGATACTTTTATTTTGCTTTTGGCTATTGTAAAGGGTGATGTTTCTCTGTTTTATTTCACAGCCATTTTATTCTCTGTATATAGTAGGGCTATTGAATTTTTTTTAGATAATCTTGTGTCCTGCTAATTTGAATGTGCTTATCAGCTGTAGGAGTTCCTTGGTAGAGTTTTTTATGTCACTTATATAAGCTATCATATCATCTGCAAATAGAGACAGATTGACTTCTCCCATTCCAATTGGTATCCCCTTAATCTACTTTTGTTGTTTTATTGCTTTAGCTAGAACTTCAAGTACAATATTGAAGAGATATGGAGAGAGAGAGGGCAGCCTTGTCTTGCTCCTGGTTTTAGAGGATTGAACTTAAGCTTCTCTCCATTCAGTTTGATGTTGGCTATTTATTTACTGTATAAATGCTTTTATTATGTTTAGGTATGCTCCTGTTATCCCTGTTCTCTCCAAGACCTTTATCATGAAAGGGTGTTGATTTTTGTCAAAGGCTTTTACAGCATGTAGTGAGATGATCACATGGTTTTTCTTTTTCAGTTTGTTTATATGGTGGATCACATTGATAGATTTTCATGTGTTGAACCATCCCTGCAACTCAGGGATGAAGCCTACTTGTTCATGGTGGATGATTTCTCTGATGTGTTCTTGAAATCAATTTGCCAGTATTTTATTGAGTACTTTTGCATCAATGTTCATGAAGAATATTGGTCTCTAGTTCTCTTTCGTGAGGAAAGCATCTTCAACTAATGATGCTGGCACAACTGGATGATAGTGTATAGAAGATTGCAGATAGACCTATGTCTAACTTCTAATGGATCAAAGACATCAACATAAATCCAACCACACTGAATCTCTTAGAAGAGAGAGTGGGAGGTACTCTTGAACAATTTGGTACATGAGATTGCTTCCTCAATATAACTCCAATAGCACAGACACTGAGAACGACAATTAATAAATGGGACCTCCTCAAACTGAGAAGCTTCCATAAGGCAAAGGACACAAGTGACAAGACAAAACAGCAGCCCACAGAATAGGAAAAGGTCTTCACCAATCCTACATCTGACAGAGGGTTGATCTCCAAAATATACAAAGAACTCAAACACTAGTTAACGAAACACCAAATAACCCTATTAAAAAGTGGTGTACAGAACTAAATAGAGAATTCTCAATAGAGAAAACTAAAAAGGCTGAAAGACACTTAAGAAAGTGTTCAATATCCTTAGCTATCAGGGAAATGCAAATCAAAACAATTCTGAGATACTATCTTACTCCTGCCAGAATGGCTAAAATTAGAAACACCAGTGACAAGTTATGCTGGAAAGGATGTAGAGAGAGGGGAACACTCCTACATTGCTGGTGGGAGTGTTAACTTGTAATTCCCTTCCCTGATAGTGAGACCATCACCTAAAGTATCCCCATCATGGAGCCCTTATCTAGTACCTGTTAGAAACAGATGCAACACCCATAACTAAACACTGAGTCGAACTAGAATCCAGATTCAGAGAGAGAGGACAAGACCAGGTAGCAGAAACACACAACGACAGCTGACCTGAACAAGGAGGAGCTAATGGGCCCCCCAGACTGATAGCTGGGAATCCAGCATGGCACTGACTCAGACACCCTGAATATGGGTCACAGCTAGAAGGCATGAGAAGTCTAAGGGACCTCAGAAAGTAGAACCAGGATGCATTCCTGGTACACAAAAGGACTTTGTGGACACATCCCCCAAGGATGGATACTCCCTTAACCTAGAGACAGGAGAGAAGTCCTAGTCCCTACTTCAAATGACTTGACAGATTTACATGACCACACCTGGATAGCATAGCCCTAGTGCGGAATGGGGGTAGGAGAATGGGAGGGGAGGGTGGTCAGGGTGCATATGAGGGGGGAAAGAGGGTAAGAGGGAGGGAGGGAGGTAAGGAGAGAGGGAAAGGACACTGGGATCGACATGTAAAAATTTTAAATTATATTATTAATAAACAAATTTAAAAAAAACCTGTACAGATATTTTGGAGATCAGTATGGCAATTCCTCAGGAAAATGGTAATCAGTCTACCGTAGCACCCAGCATCCCTCTCTTAGGCATATACCCAAATGATCCACATCCATGCAATGAAGACATGTGTTCAACTATGTTCGTTACAGAATTATTTGTAAGAGCAAGAACCTGTAAACAATCTAGATGCCCCTCAAGACCAGGCTACAGAAACCCACAGAGCTGAACAAGAAGCTAATGGACCACCATACTGATAGCTGGGAAATCAGCATTGACCTACTCAGACTCCCTGAACATGGGTCTCAGTTAGAAGGCCTGGGCAGTCTAAGGGACCTCTGACAGTAGAACCAGGATGTATTCCTGATACACAAAAGGATTTTGGGAGCATGATCCCCATGTAGGATACACCTTAACCTAGAAGCTGGAGGGAGGGCCTAGTCCCTACATCAAATTACTTGACAGATTTAGATTACTCCTCCAGGAAGGTATCACCCTACGTGTGGACTATGGGGGAGGAATGGGTTGGGAGGGTGGTCTGGGGGCATGGGAGGATGGAAGAGAGGGAGGGAGGGAGAGGGAACTGGGATTGATATGTAAAATAAGAAAAATAAATAAATTTTAAATATTAAAAAAAATGTCTTAAGGTGAATTTTACTTCCTAAAGTGTAGTCTTCCAGACCGTAGTATGTAAAGTTCTCAATAATGAGGTATATCATAATGTCGTTTTTCTACCAAAACTAGAGATAAAACTGAGATTCCACTCTTCTGACCAGAGGGCTTTGATTTTCCTCAATGGGCACCAACAAAGACAAGATATATCATCCTTCTCAGATGGCTTGTTAAATTCTAAAGAAATATAGAAAATCAAAATGTCTGCCAAAGATTTCCAAGTCTTCAAAATTTCAATATAAAAATGGTAAAATGATTGAAACGACATACAACATATTTTAAAGTACAACTTAAAAAAGGTCACTGATTTCAAAAAAATAAACAAATGTACAGGTAGGTGAATGAAGTAAAGGAGTCAATGTGTTCCTTGGTAGAAAGAGTTGCAAAAAGATAGAAAATCTGAGAAAAACAATGCAGAAATGGTAATCCCAAAATAATGAATTCAATCAATCAACAAAAAATAAATTCTCAATAAAAGTACCACAAACAGATGGAGCAGAGGAATGAATGTTAGGCTCTGAATACAATATTGATGAATACTTAGGTAGCAGTAATGAAAATAATGATGGTCTCAACTTTAATAACTTGATACCAAAGACATGAATCTTTGGTTTGAAGAACACAGTTGAAAAAAGAGGCTAAAGCATAATAAAGAGTGATTTTAAAAGGTATAGCTTATAGACAATGTTGGAAAAATAATCACGCTATTCTGTAAAGCCAGCTTCCATCAAATATCCCAGAATTCTGAGCATTGTCTCTCAGTCAATAGAACCCATCTTTATGTTTAGTGCAAACTGTTCCTCCCTAGGCCTTTATACTGAGCACAGTTTCTCTGTCAATAAAACTCATTCTTGTGTAAAAGGTCACAGGTGTTTGTCAAAAAAAAAAAAAAAAAAAATGTATTTAGACAGGGAGTCCATGTAGCCATGCCTAAAGCTTTGTTGTGGTAACTGTCATGTGTAAACTTTCTTCCGAAGTTTTACTGTGTTTAAAAGTATAAAAAAAAATAAACCACACAGTGGGACTCCACAAGTTTTTGACCCACACTGGTTAAATTGTGCTGACCCAAGTTGAGTTTCATTGTCACCAGGAAGTTTCCTTGTCAGCTTGCAGGGACTGTCCCACCTGGCAGCCAAAAGGCATGATCCACGAAAAAAAAAAAAAAAAAAAAAAATCTTTAAATAGAAAATGCGGGCTCCTCACTGAAAAGAGTTCTCGGCCTTAAGTGAGAGTGCAAATAAATACCGGTTCTTATCAGTCCTTTGAAATAAGGCATTTTATACAATTAATGAGAAGTTTGTTAAGATTCAGAGACACAAAATATCCAGAGCAACAGCTCTGCAGCTCTGCGACTTTATACTCATGGGAAGTTTGTAAAGAGAGCCCATAATAGGGGAGATAAAAATTCATGTCTATTATTATCATTATTATTATTTATTATTATTATTAATTATTGGAGAGAGAGAATTTTTCCGCAGCCTCTCCAGCATCTGGATGGTCACTCTGCCAGGCTCCTTAGGGCTTTGGGGTTCTGCCCTCTGTCAGGATCTGACTGGAACTCTGACCCTATTGGGGTCTGGTGGAGCTTAGCGCTGCATCTGAATAGCAGCAGGCCTCCACTGCAGCAGCGTGAATTAGCTCAGCTGTTCCAGAGCCTAGATTTCGTTATTGTTGCTCTTTGCTTGCTTGCTTGATAGATTTTTTAAAAGTTTTTGTTGTTTTTTCTTTTTTTCCTCATAGCAGTGTTAACTCAGTATAGACTGATCAACAGTTCCCTCACGAGGAAAATTTAAGCATGTTCTAGCACAGAAACAATTACAGGGAGAACATAATCACTTAAGCCAACACTTTAAATTTCCTAAGGAATTATTCATTCATAAATGGATGGCATTCTCTTCTGCTTCTCTGATTAATACTCAGATGAATGCTAAACTTCCAGGGCATATGAACTACAAGAACAAAGTTTCAAATTGTGGACTATGTCAGTTGGATCTGTTCCTCTCTGTCACCCGCAAGGATTTTGTTTCTGCTGTTTAGTTTGCTTTCTAATAACTGTATGAAAATTATACAAAAAAAAGGGACAACTGAAGAAGGAGCAATTCATCCGCTTGTTAAATAATGCTGCTCATAAAGGAGGAGCTCATAGAATTAACCCCTTAGAGGCAAGAAGCTTCCAAAACTAATTGTGCTACTAAACAAGTTTATTAATTGTTACATACTGTTAATTATTGGAGGGCATGTTAACATGTTATTCGGGATGTATAAATAATCACTATCCAAAGATTGCTAATATCCTGGCATTATTACCCTAATATTTTTCTGCAAAGATGGTACTGAGAAGTGAATCACAGAAATCAACAACCCCCAACTCTCCTCTCTGTCTCTCTGTGTCTGTCTGTCTCTGTTTCTGTCTCTGTCTCTCTCTCTGTCTCTCTCTCTCTCTGCCCCCTTCACAGCCCTCTCTCCTGTATGCTCCCTTTTCTCTCTCTGTTGCTGTGCCCTCTGTCTCTCTCTCTTGCCTCTCTCCTCTCTTGTAACACCCCTGCTTGCCCCCTCACTCTCTCTCTCATTGGCCTTTGTCTTTCTTGCTCCCCATCTCTTGCGCCTCTTGCTCTCTGCTCTCTTCTCTCACTATCCCTCACCCCCCTCCCTCTACCCCCTTCTCTCTTGCTCAACCCTCCCCCTCTCTTTCTAGCATGCCCTTGTGTGTTTTTCTGGTGTCCATGACCCCTCAGGCTCCTACAATCCTTCCTCCCTGTCTTCCACAGGGTTCCACAAGCTCTACCTAATGTTTGGTTGATAGTCTCTGCATCTGCTCCTTTTGGCTGTGCTCTGATCTAGAAGTCTCATTCTCACTCTTATTAAGAGTCATTCCAGTTTTCTGTTTTGTTTTAAGGAGTGTGCATGTGTGCGTGCATGTGTGTGTGTGCATGCATGCTTGTGTATGTGTAGAATCTCTTGGAGGTCAGAGGAAGGAGTTGGATACCCTAGAGCTGAAGTTACAGGGAGTTGTGAGGGGCCTAATGTGGCTGCTGGGAAATGAACTGTCCTCAGCAAGAGCAACAATAATTATTAAGTTATGGACCATCTCTAGTCTTCTGTTAGATTGGGATTTCAAAGAAACTTTTATTTGGGGTAATGAGTTTCTAAACTAAAGACTGAAAACCATTTCTGACCCAGTGGCTTTTAATCTTTCTCAACTACTTTTTGGAACCTGGGGAGGTAGCGCTCAACCCTCCTAAGCAGGTGCACAAATGTCTATGTTCTTATTTAAAGCTCTAGAGGAGAGAGAACATCACATTCCCCTAGGGCTCATCCAAGGCTCACTCCTTGTGTCTCCCCTGCCCCAGGGATCCTTGTCCCTCTCAGTGTGTTTCTTGAACAGGCCAGACACAGATTGGCACCCAGGCTGAGTCCACAGACTTCAGACTTACTGTCCACCATGGTCACCACTGCTTTCCTGTTGTAAGTTCAATACAATTAAGAATCCAGTTCCAGTGTCACTAACCAAATGTGAACTATGGTATTAGTCACTGGAGACACATCCAACATTTCCAGCACTACCAAGAGTTCTATTAATGCTCAGAATCAGGTGTGTTCAACTTGGGGATCAATGCTAAATTATAAGCTTACTTAAAACATGATACTTACTTTTGCCCTTTTGGGGGATGGCTTGATAATACAGTTCTACAGAAAACATTTTGCAGATGACTAAATACTTTTTACAATATCCATAGGTTAGATAGAAGTCTTAGGGTTTCTTTGGCTATGATGAAAGCCTATGATGAAAAGCAACTTGGGGAGAAAAAGTGTATTTCAGCTTACAGCCCTCAGGTCACACTCCATCATTGAGGGAAATCAGGATAGAAACTGAAGCAGAGGCCAGAAAAGAACACTGCTTACTGGCTTGCTCCTCACAGCTTGTTCAGCCCAGGGGGTGGCACCACCCACTGTGGGCTGGGCCTTCTCACATCAATCTTTAATTGATGTGAGACAGAGTTCATGTGAGGCAGACTTACCTAAAGGTTAAATTTACAGAAGCAAATTCTCAAAGGAGAGTCCCTTTTCCAAATGACTCTGGCTGGTGTCAAGCTGCCATGAAACTACACACCTGACACCCACTAGATCCAGCCAGGCTCTGTCCCTTCACACCTGTAGGGCCTAATTCAATGCTTCACTCTGCCTAAGTTTCAGTGTCTCTGTTCATTCAACCAGGCTAACGGTGACACCATCTCATAGGAAGAGATGATGTCCCCCATATGCCAAGCCCTTCCCTCTGCAGGCAAGCTCTCTCTCTCAATCTCTCTCTCTCTCACATCTCTCTCCATCTCTCCTCTCCTTTCTTTGTCCTTTCTCTTTTCTCTCAATCTCTCCTCTTCCTCTCTCCTTCCTTACTTTCTCTAGTCTCTCTCCTTTCTTGCCTCTTTCTCTTCACTCTCTCCTCACTCTCTTCTCTATCTCTCCTCTCACACTTCTCTATCACCTCTCTTCTTTCTCTTTCTTCTTTCTCCTCTCTCCTCTCTTTTCCATCCTCCTCTCTGCCTTCTCAGTCTCCTCTCTCCCCTCTCTCACTCCCTCTCTGTCTCCTATCTCTTTACCACTGTTCTTCCCGCTCTCTCGTTCAACCCCTCTCGCTCACCCCCCCTTTTGCTTGCTGGCTCTTTTCTCTCACACCCTCTCGTGCACTTTTCCCATGTCTCTCTCTCAGTTGATCCTCTCTTGCTTGCTTGTTTTCCCCCTTTCTTGCTTGCCTTTCTCTCGTTCCCCTCTCTGTGGCTTGCTCCTCTCTGTAGCTCGCCCCTCCTCTCGTGCTCACCCCCTACTCTCTCTCTCTCTGGCATCCTCTCTGCTTCTTGCTTACCCCTCCCATCACTAGCCCCTCTCTCTCACCACTCTTGATCACTAGCTGGCCCTCTTTCTCGGTTGCCCCCTTTTTCTAGGAGGCCACTCACTCTCTTGCTTGCCTCTCTCTTGTACTCACACCTCTCTCTAGCTCTCTCTTTCTTGCTTACTCCCCATCACTTACCCTTCTCTCTCGATTGCCCCCTCTCTCTTAGTAGCCCCATATCTTGCCCCCTTCACTTGCCCAGTCTCTAGCTCTCCTCTCTCACTTGCCTCCTCTAGTTCACCCTTCTCTTTCTCCCTCTTCTCTCTCACTTGCCCTTTATCTAGCCCCTTTCTCTCTTGCTTGCTCCTCTCTCCCCCCTCTCTCTAGGACACCTGCCCCCTCTCTTGATCAATCCTCACTCTCCTTTGCTCCTTTTTTTCTTGCTAGCCCCCTCTCTCTCTTGCTCATTCCTCTCTTCCTCTCTCTCTCTCCCTGTCTCTCTCCTCTCTCTCAGTTGTCTTCTCTGTCTCTCTCACTCATTCCCCCCTCTCACTCACCACCTCTCTCTCTTGCTTGCTCACCCTTCTTTTTCCTGCTCTCCTCTCTCTCTCTCAGTTGCCCCTCCCCTCTCTCTCTCCTTCAACCTTCTCTCTTGTTCATCTTTCTCTGTCTTTTGCTTGCCCCCCCATCCCTCTCTCTTTTGCCCCTCTTTCTTCTTCCTCTCTCCTCCCTCTCTCTCCCTGTCTCCTCCCTCTTTCCCTTTCCACTCCCCCCCTCTCCCTTTCCTCACACAGTGGGATATTTCTATAAGGCAAGTATAATATCTCTAGAAATCTCACCCAAGACTATCTTTAGAAGTATCACTGACCTGGGCTGCTGCAACCAGACCAGTGGGTGGCGGTGTTGAGTTGGACAAAGTCTTAATCCTTCCTGTTTAGAAAATTACATAAGTCTACTACAGTATACTTAAATTCAGTATAGTTTTTATATAACATATTTTATTTCATATACTTATTAAACTATGTAAACTTAGGCATTATATATACATATATACACACACACACACACACACACATATATATATATATATATATATATATATATATATTAGTCATCTTTAAAAAAGGAAAAGGGTATATGTTATGAAACTTTGCCACCATCATGATTAAGATAAACACATGGTAAAAATCAACTAAGGCAGCACCTATAAATTGTTTTAATCTCACAGAACCCTCTGTTTATTATTGTATCTCCTTTTCAGAGACTGATGAAACAACAGCATGACGCCAAGATGTTTTGGATTAGAAGGGATGTTTTTTGGTATGATATTAAATTCCTAAGGTGAATTGAATACCAATTTTATAAAACAGAGCTACTATATATAGGTTATCTGTTGCTGAAACATAATCTTGGTTATCAGCAATTTCATGGAATGGGTTTCTTTAATGTGTCAGAATTTTTCTATACTATGGATGGTTAAATTAATGGTCTACATAAAAAGTTAGACAAATCTCTCAAGTGACATTTGAATGACCATCATGGCTAAGGTGGTTTTCCCCTGTCCTTGGGCCTCTGTTGACGCTTCTTACCATTGTCTTATGCTTGTCTATATTAATTAGTTATATATAGAGACAAGCCATTCAACCATGGCCTCTATTACAGCTAGTATTTCTTCTTTAAAAGAATAGAAATGGGCAGATGTAGAGGACATAGCTTACAGATAGCCTTACAGATACACATGCTTTTCTCTTCAACCAAGGGATGTACATATCTGTTTTCCATCCAGAAGGCTGTTTATGGATGCATTGATATCTGGCTATCTTTGCTGTACTATAAAAAACAGCTTTCATCAAATCCTCAGAATTCTGGCATTGTCTCTCGGTCAAGAGGATCACCTATACCTTTCCTACTTAGGCCATTATCCTGAGCACAATTTCTCTGTCAGTAGAAGCCATTCTTGTGTAAAATGTCACAGCTCTTTAATAAAGAAATGCACATTGTAAAGGAATTTTGGTGCAGCCATGGATGAATCTTTGTTGTGATAATTGTCACATGGAAACATTTACCCCCAAAGTTTTACTATACTTAAATGTGTAATAAAAATAACTGCTTGTTCAGACTCCAGAAGTTTTTGACCCAGCTAAGTCATGCTAACTCGAGTATCATTTTTACCTCACCTGGATCATATCCCTACTGACCATGAAGCTTGTAGTGAGTGACACCTGCAGGTGATATATAAAATAAAGGCATAGAAAACATATTCATGAAAATGTTCCAAGTCTAAGGAAAGCTCCATCCATACAATGGGCACAAAAGAATATTTAGAATCCCAAATAGATGTAACTAGGAATGCACATTTCTATACCACATTATAGTGAAAATGCCAAATGCACAGATCAAAGAAATAACGGAAAGCTTCAAGAACAACTCATGAAATTATTTACAGAGGCAAAACTTTTCAGCAAAAAAAAAATTTAAGACCAAAAGAACATATTATATTTGAAAACATGACAATAAACCACTGTCCCAAATATTACTATGTCTAGAATAAAATATTCTTTAAACTATGTGGAGAATAAAACAGAGATGCATAACCAAAGTACATCATGCACAGGTATGAAAATGTCACAATGAAATCTGTATTTAGTAAAATTTATATAAACTAAGAATATCCTCACTCAGGGAAATCATTATTGTATTTGACTGATAATTTATGAAATTCCATGCATTTAACCCAATAATCAGGCCCATTTCCTTATTATTGAATTTTGAATTTATAATTTTACAGTCATCCTGCTTTCTGACTTCCTGTCTCTCTAATAGAAAATTATTTAAAGTATTTTTCACTCAATCATAAGATATGTAATGAAAATCTAAAATCATTACTTCCACAATTAATTCCAAATTTTTGTAATACATTAGATTAGAATTAAAATATTCAATATTTTTCTTCTTATGTGAATATTCAATTGATTGTGCATATCCTAATTCAACTTTATGATTCAATAGGTACCACCCCCATAGTGCTGAGACAAATCTAAAATATTAGAAACGTTTTGAAAATAACTTAGAAGTTTCATAATTATTGAAAGCATATGGAATAAACAAATAGTATTGGGACATGCAGCTTCATGAGAGGAAATATGTGCTAGAAACGTTAAGTTTATAAGCTTTTAAAGACAATTCCAAAAGTATTAATTAATTCACAATTTAAAATGTTTGCATCCAGAAATTTAATTTAAAACACTGTTATTTGGAGAGAAAAATTCTTAGGAAATATGACTACATATCAACTAAATGAAATAAGCAACAAGATAAGCTAAATTCTTGCCATTTAACCCATAGATAGAATAAATTTCAGACCTCATTTTCTTTACTCCCCACCATGTAGATTATTTGTCAAGCATCTGAAACTGTACACCCACTCAGAGCCAATAGATACCTGAAACTTCCATTTGACATTCCCCATTGAACAGGAAAGATAATTGTGTCTCAAACAATTGTCACTCATCAATTCATCCCATCACTGGAGAAACTAAGCAACCTCAATGCAGAATCAATTTAAGGATTGCTTCTGTTATAAGAAATAGAGAACATGAAAGAAACTGAAGCAACTTTCTAATATTATGTGTGTCCTTACTAGCCTCAGGGACAGCTGCTTTGCCATGTCTTTTACTTCTATAGTCCCTCACATTGCATCTCAGAAATACTTTATTACTAAAACATTAACTTTCACATTGCTGTCATCCACAGTATCCATGGAAATATTTACTTCAAAGTTATCCTTTTAGCCACAAATACAAATTACTAATTTTAAAGTAATCATTAATACTTTTAAAAACCTTCTTTTCCTTTATTTATTTATTTCTGTAAGAAGTATCTAGAGAACATATACCATATCTTCTGAACTGCCTATGCATTAGAATGGCACAGTGAATAAAACAGACATAATTCCTTAATTAATAGATAGAGAAAATAGTTCTAAAAGGCAATTATGACTGATTAAGAGACAAAGTCTTAATATAATACAAATAGGCTTTCCCACATGAGTTTACATGGAAACCTCTGTTATAATTGAATCTTAGGTAATAACCACTTAGGAGGAAGGCTAGTGCTTTTAGGCAATGTTGATCCCAACTGATACATCTGAGCTATTGCCTTTGCACCTAAGGTTCCGAAAACATCTTATAAGGGGAAGCAAAAGATTGTAAGAGTCAGATGACCAGAACATTTGTGTAAGATTGTGTCTTCTATATATATGACAAGGGAGCTGCACTCACAAAACTCAATATGGTAGTCTAAGGAAGATGTGATAACACTAATTTGTCAGTGTAGATGGGAGTTATCTCACAAGTACCCACTCTTATATGCAGGTCTACAGGCAATTAATGACTTCTAAGTCAGGGAAAATTAGTTTTCCTTCAGGATTAACACCTTAATTGGTTTTCAAATACCTAGAATTCAGCCCCAAAACCCAAATACATTTAAGTAATATTACATTGATTTACAAGTTGTATTTATATTTTTTAATGTCTGAATACATTTACTTATGTATATATTTAATGATTCTATATAATAACTAATTAAAGGGGTAGAAAAAACAATAAAGATAATATGTGAAAGAAAGAGGTCTTGGAGATAGACAAATGGAGGGAGACAAATATAATAGGAATTGGAGACAATCAAAGCATAGCTATTTATATCACTGACATGCCTGTTAAATTTTGTAAAATAAAAAAGATAATTATTAAATGTGAAAGGAGTCAATCAGATTAGATTAGGTGCAGACTTTAGCTTTTATTGTAAGAATTGCAACTATCATCTATTTGGACAGTAATGTTAAAATGTTTAAATTCACATTATAATTGGAGAGGGAGTTATTCTATATTTCATTTAAAATACTTAAAACAAAACACTGAGTCACTAGGTATGACTACTGATTCAATCAAATAAAAACATAACAGATATGTTGTTATCCAGAGCAAAATCAATGTGGACTGAGTGGTCTTAGAACATTTATTGACACATGAGAGTATGAATTATTATCTTAAAAAAGAACTATTCCATACAAATAGGTATTCTGTGATCTTTAAATATACACATATAAATATATGTATGTGTATATACATATACATGTAACATAACCATATACCTGAAAGAATATAAATTAGGCTAAATATTATGGTAACTTGACTTTATTTTGGCACAAGGATATAAGAGAGAAATATGAGTTAAATGATCAGCATAGTATTATACAGCATTATATCACACATATGCTAAGTTATATAATATACTATTATGACCATCTTTTAGGCATACTGCCTCTAAAACAGGATGCAAATATAGGATTGTTGGTTAAGATCTATAAGTAATAGACTCTGAGAAGAGAGGGCATCCAAGAACTTTGTTAAGAAGTGCTTTCACAATTAAGAAAAGGAGAAAGAACAGTGCAATGAAGAAAAGTAGAAAAAGAAAGAACATATTAGGAAAAAAAGAAACTTAGCTGTGAGTCATTCTCAGGATAGGGCAATGAACTTTGCAGAATTTCAAATTTGAATGACAGCTGAGAACTGTGATGGTTATGGTTCGGCCTAAAGTAAGTATGGTACTGAGCAAAGCAGCTGTCTTCAGTTGAGTCATTTATCCAAGCCTTCTTATAGCGTGAAGACAATCAACAGTCAGAAGACTGATTAACGATATTGTGGAGACATCAGTAGTAGTCCTGGGGCCACATTACGAGTAAGTTACAAATACCTCTTTACCTAAGTTACTTCCTTCACCTTATATCCACCCTGAAAGTGACAATTCACAACAACAAAATTCACATGTCATATTCAGTGAGCCAAAGGATGGTTAACAAAGCATCCATAATGCTCACATAATACACATGACATGTGTGAAATAGCACAACTTGGAGCCCACAAAAGATATAGTGAATCAAAGTTGCAATTCAGACAAAGGATTAAATGAGAGACATAAAAATATCCATCATCCTGTTTATCTCCTTACAGCTCTATTTCTGGAACAATGGAGCATTATCTGTGGTTTCTATTGTATTGATCATAACTCATCCCAGGAGATAAAGAAAACAAGTGCATGGGGAAACAGAGAGCCTTCCTACTTCTCAAATTAATGGTTACTTTCTACAAGAATCTAATCTATAGGTGAAGAGGTAACAAATGAGGGCTTTCAAAGCAATAGCATTTTAATTGAATGAATATTAATCAAAAACAAGATAAGAGAATATAAATTGATTATATTGGAGATCTTGGCCTTTTAAAACATTGAAATAAGATTCTTGTCTTATACCATATGTGTATATATATATATATATATATATATATATATATATACATATATATATGTATATGTATATATAGTCACATATAATGAATTTTAAAAACCTATTAACAATTAATCTTCAGCTTATGAAAATTAATAATCACATAGCACACTTATATTGATTCTGCAAAAATATATTCCAAAAGCCTATTAATTATAATAAAAAAGTAAAATTAAATACGTGAACTCTGTGTATAATATCAAACTGGAAATAGGAAGAAAGCTACTCAAATGAAGAAAGAGTATGAATGAAGCTTTTTCATAAAGCATAAGATTTCCATTTAAATATGAAAACATAAACGTCTTCCATAGTAGGACACAAGAAATATGTCCAATATATCTGTGATCAAATGCTATATAAGACAGCATTAGCCTAGTTGCATTTTTGTTGCTGTGATAAAACACTCTGTCCAAGAGCAACTTAGGGGGAGGAAGGATTTACTTCAGCATAAAAGTCACAGTCCATCCCTGAGAGAAGTCAGGGCAGGGATTTAAGCATAAACTCATGGAGAAATGTAGCTTCTACACTTTATAAATTAGCCTTTTTATACTACTTGATCATGTAACATGCTGGCCATACTGGGCCAGGCCCTGTCTTATCAATTAACTGTTCAGATAATCCCCAAAAGACATGCCCAAAGGCCAGGCAGACAGAGGCAATCCCTCAATTGAGACTTTTGCTAAGGTTGCTATAGGTTGTGCTGTATTGACAATGAAAGCTAACTAGGACAAACAATATATTTAGTTCCTTCTAATTTATTTTAATATTTTTCTCTGCTAAGTATCACAATCAAAGTCAGTGATACTTCAAAGCCAACAGGAAGTAAGATTGACTATGCAAAAGAAGAAATTTCTAGAGGTCTGTACTAGTTCACAGGAACAGAAGACCTTAAAAGGATAGGTTGTCCTGCTTAGTATTGAGTCGTCATATATCATGAAGAGGAAATGATTGGGAGTGACTGCCATGTAACAGAGTATAAGCATAGAGCAGACAGAGAGATGCTCTTGTTCAGTTCATATAGCCTCTTTTCCTAGACTCACACACACAGATTATCAGAAGAAAAGCAGCAGTACAGGAGGCAATGATTCTGGGTACTTGGCAAGAAGGGGAACAAAAGATCTATCTGTAAGCAGTTGCTTCCCAAGCAACATTTGAAACATAATAGTGAATTTCAAAATACTGGCTTCTTCTATTAAGAATACCATGATCCAGAACTAACAACACCCTTTCTAATGTAGACAATTGGTGCTTCTCAAGTCAGACTCACTTTGGGACATAATAATACCAGTCTAGTAACATCCTCTGACATTAAAGGAATGGTTGATGGTCAAAAACCTCCTACAAATGGTTTGGTCAATGACCAATAAATTAAATTTGGTATTGATGCTATGTACTTCTCATACACAGACAAGGCCAAAGACTTCCTGCTTTTCAACTGAAAGGCAAGCCTAAAACCAAAAGTTGAAAAGAAATATAACATATCTCAGAGCCATCTTATAAAGCAAATGACAAGAACAGCCATTCCTGTACTGAAATATCTCCTGATAAAAGACTAAAATGTCCTCCTCAGTAACACAATAGCTTCCATGTTACAAAGCATGTCATAAAACAAAAAGTACAAGTGTTGCCTAGAGAATTATCCTGCAAAGCTTGAAATCTTCTAAATTCTTATTCACGAAACGTAACTTTTCCCCAACCCTTTTATAAATGTCTTCTCACCACACTGACTTACATCCTAACCGTGTCTGCTGATACTTAGCATATTCTCACTATTCCTTAAGCTTCCATTTGGGCAGGTGCTACCAGAATTCCACTACTGAATCTGCTTAGCTTTCCTAACTTCCAATTCAGAAAGTATAACTTTCTTTCATCCTCATCTACCCCTTTCAGATGGATGTCAAACTCGAGCATGAATGTTCTAATGTTTCCTCTCCAATACTCCAAGAAGTTCCTTAAGTTCACTCTGTGTCAATTTTTAATTCAATCAAGAATCACAGAGTGACAGAGACAGAACTCAAAATGCCCTGGTCCCCTGGCTGCATATTTGGTAGCTGGTAGCAAGAGCTTGGACAAAACACAAAGCTATGTAACCCTATTATACACATTCCCTGCTCAGTTATAAAATGATGTAACAAAATATAAAATAAAAAAAATTTTGGCTTGGGACCACCCTGAATCCATGCCTGGATGATCTCTGACCCCCACCCCTGGTCCTCTGCCTGAGCTCTGGCCAGTGATCTGCCTATCCCCGTGGGATCATCCTGAGTCCCTGTCTGCCAGATCTTTGACCCACATCGCTGGGGGTCTGCTGGAGGTGAGTCTAGAACCAGTTCAGGTTGAATCCCCCCAACACCCAACCCTGGGAACTCCCTGAGTTGGCCTGAACCTCACTCCCCCCCTACTCCTGTGTCCTGTCCCCAGTGAGAGCACTCCTGGTGCTCTGATACACACCCACCACCAACACCCACCCCGGGGTCAGAGACTGCCCTCTCCACACACTGTGCCATACCCTGCCCACGATCCCATATAAAGAAAACATTGAATAGTTACATTAGAGAATTAACAGCAGAACTGAAAGCCTTAGAAGAAAAAGAAGCAAATTCATCCCAGAGGAGTAGACACCAGGAAATAATCAATTTGAGGGCTGAATTCAATAAAACAGAAACCAGGAAAACAATATTAAAAAAATCAACGCAACAAAAAGTTGGTTTTTCAAGAAAATCAACAAGACAAACCTTTATACAAACTAACCAAAAAGCAGAGAGAGAACATGCAAATTAACAAAATCAGAAACAAAAAGACAGACATAACAATGAACACTGAGGAAATCCAGACAATTTTCAGGTCATACTTTGAAAACTTGTACTCCACAAAATTTGAAAATTCAAAGGAAATGAACAAATTTCTGGATAACTATCACTTACCAAAATTAAATCAAGAACAGACAAACAACTTAAATACACCTATAACCCCTAACCCTTAACCTAGAGACAAAAGAGAAGGCCTTGTACCTACTCCAAATGACTTGACAGATTTAGATGACCCCTCCTGAAAGGCATCAACCTACATGTGGAGTGGGGGAGGGGAGGAGAGGTTGGGAGGGTGGTTGGGAGGCATGAGAGGGTGGGAGAGAGGGAAAAAGAGAGGAAGAGAGGAAGGGAGAGGAAATTGGAATCAATATGTAAAATAAAAATAAAAAATAAAAACATAAAAATAATTTCAAATGCAACAATGACAAATTAACAAGTGAGAAACAGATAAGAAACATCAAATACAAGAATAACCATTAAATGAAGAATTAAAGTATATTTACGGACATCCCAAGCCATTAGGGAGAAACTTCAATATGAAGAAACAGCAACTCTAGGTCAAAGAATATGATATAGGACACAAAACAAAATATTAATTAATTTATTTTTCACAGCAATGTGAGTAAATATTATATTCAGAAATGTGATCCTGCTGGTCTTGATAATGAGTCATTAATTAGGGAAAATATGAAAGAAATTTGTAAATGGTATTAAAACCTTCATGCCCAAAGCTGAAGATAGAAACTAAGTTTAAAAAAGAAAATCTCCCAGAATGAAAAGTGACAGAACAAAGATTAGACGGCATAAAGAGTTAACACTTACTAAGGGCACACTGAAAGTTCCTAAAGACATTTGTCAGAAACATTCAAAAGCTGAAAAATATGTAGAAGGCATGCAAAAGGCAATTTTATTTTCTTAAGGAAAAAATACATAAATGCTCAAACAAACAATTCATAGTTTAAGCTCACATGTTCTAGCACAGGAATCGAAACACATACACACACACACACACACACACACACACACACACACACACACACATCACTCCTGTCTCTGAGGAAAAATTCCCTTCAACTCAAAATTTTGCATTGAGCTTAAGTAGTACCAAGAAATAAAACTAAGTATGATATTTTTAGATATTCAAATGTCTACAATTCATGTATTTCCTTTAAGAAATAACTAGCAGACTTATCCAGATATGTGCAAAATTAAATAAATCCTAGAAAAAAACATAACTAACAGATAACCAACAAATGTTATCAAAACATAAGTATATCTTGTTTTCATTCCTCAATTCCTCCCCATCTCTTCCATCTGCCTGTCTTTTTGCAAGAGAGGTCTGCAAAGCCTGAAAATCATGGTTAACTTCATATATGTTAGATAAACCCTCTACCACCAACAAGGTAAATTCTCAGTCCTCATTGCTAGTCATTTTTTTTGATTGTTTGTTGTTTTGTTTTCTTGTGTTTTATTCTTTGTGTGTGTGGGGTGTGTGTGGGTGGGTGGGTGGGTGTAGGGGTGGGTGTTTTATTTTGTTTTGTTTTGTTTTGTTTGCTTTGCTTTGATTTTAAACAAGGTTCCTCTGTGTAGCCCTGGCTGTCCTGAAACTCCTGTAGATTAGGCTGGTCTTGATCTCAGAGATTTAGCTACCTCTACCTCCCAAGTGCTGAAATTAAAAGCATGTGCCACCACCACAGCACAAGCTTTTAAGTATATTTCCAAATAATAACAAGATTAGATCCAAATATGCAAAGCTGTTCTCAAAGCTGCAGAAGGGATTCCCAAAATCTTGTAAAAACCATGTGTGTCAGCACGCACCTGTAATTACAGCAAAGGGGAAGAAGACAGGATAAGCCAATGAAATGTAGTCTTAATGAGAGGACATTCCCCCAGGAATTAGGTGTAAAGCGATAGTAGAAAACATTTGATATTTTATACAAATACATATGTACATATTCCCCAAACAAACACAAACACATACATACACAAATACCATACACACAAACATCTATAGAGAATAGCAGCTTGCATAGCTGCCAACAAGGAAGAAAAAAAATTATAAAAATCAATAAAAAGATAAAGGAAAAAAATACAAATATTTGTACACAGACCCATATATGATGGTCAAATACAAATAAATATCCACTAAATGTTACATGTATATTTAAAACTCAATGAATGCTTAGTGCAGATTCCACTGATTCTACCACTTCCTGCCTTGGTCCCTTTGGACGTTCTCTTAAAGCTTATGTACATAGTTCCCAACGAGAGCTGACTTCTCATATTAAATGCCCGGATTATTGCTCTGCATACAAAGTTTTATCTACTATCACTGGAGCTTGTTTAAGTCTACATTCAGGAAAGCACCAAAGTGCTAAATGCTTCATGTTCTGACAGACAATTTCCAAACAAGGAGCTAGATTTTGTAGATAAACAGGTCCAACTTCCTATTCCATTAATAGGGTGAGTCTAAGGTCTGAAGTTCAGATTCACAGTAGCCACTCACTAATAATCCTGTGCCTTCCTGATCACCTCCATGTAAGTCTTAGCATTTGAGCTATTATCAGTGAATTCTGATAAAAACCAAGACAGTTTTTATTAGAATCAGGACACACACACACACACACACACACACACACACACACACCAAAATAAATAAATTCTTGGAACTTTCTTCAGTGTTAAACTATACTGAAACACACATGGATATGTACTAATAGAAACAAACAGACATACAGACAAAAACCCTATTGAAGAAAAGGTCATTAAAGGATTGGAGAACTGCATGGTTCCAAGTACTTACCTTTCTTGAAATAGAATTGGTTTAGGTTGGTCAATAACAAACATAGGGCATGCTGTTGAAAATCTGAATAACATTATTTACAGAATAATTTTTCTACAATATTAGGCATGCTCACTAAAAGTAGGTAGAGAATTCATCTCCAACAGCTCTAAAATTACAAATGGACTGACACATAGCTCAGCAACTTTTCTACAAAAGGTAAGATCTCAATAAGAGGATTTAAATATGAGTTCTGGAACAGTAGTATCAGTGTGCACATGCCTGAGAAATTTCAACCTTCAGATTCTCCTGAAGTCTCCAAATAATCAGAAGCAACCAAATATACTTTAGGTAATATTATCTGCTGGTACAAAGAAGTCAGCTATGCCACAGCTCAGACATGCATTATGAAGTGATTCTTGCCTGATTTAATATATTCTTTCTTTCTTATTTGATATGGATGATAGATATATCCATAACAAAGTCAGCTAAAATTTGTCTGCTTACTAAATCCTTGATACAAAACAATGCATTATTTACAATACAAATGACCCAATTTCTATCCAATTAATAGGGCCTGTAATACAAGATATGCAAGTGAATATTGAGAGTTGGTATCAAGTAAGATTCACAGTAGGAAGGTTTGCAGATAAGGGGTTCATTTCTCTGACAGGTGAAGGGTGATCTTAATTGGTCTTGCCAGTAAAAACCAGGAGTCAGATATAGAAGTATGTATACGCCTACCCCTGCCAGCAAGGATGACACGACTCTGGGAAGATCTTCTTCATGCAGTTTTAATCAGGATCCTTTAACATGCTTCCTCTGACCCACGAGAGACCGGGGACCCCTGCACAGGCTTAAATACCCTTGCGCTAACCAACCCCAGTGAGCCACGTGGACCCTGCAGATAGGCTACTCTAACGCAGAAGCAGACAGGCTGAACAGACTTAAGCAAATAAGGGGTTGTTTATGCCAGAGAGTGCTCATCCTTAGGGAGGTGGAAGGCAGAAGCCAAGGTTCTCTATAGAAGTAAATGCTGAAAGATCAGGGAGACAGAAGAGCATGCACAGTGCCCCTTATCTCTCCAACGCCCTCAGTACTAAAGGCGTGAGAGCCTATCTCCAGGCAAACTTAATCATATCCTGTCTCTGCCCCATGTTGTGACTTTCTGTACAGACTACCAGACCTCTATGGTTACCTAGTGGCTGGCTCTGTCCCCTGATCTCCCTGCAAGCTTTATTTGTCAGAACACAAACAAAATATCACATTTCCCCCTTTTTGTCTAAATAAAAAGAGATTATAACTAACATAGAAAAACTATATGCAACTAGTACAGTCAAGAATTACATTAACAATTTCTAGTCCATTAACATTTGAAAAATTCAGAAAAAGTACTCCATTATTCATTCTATTCTGGTGAGTCCAAATATTTGTACCTAATTCATCTTCTATAATAATTTGTATTACCAACCTATAGCTATCCTTTGATATCTCTCAATCTTTTGTTTATTTTACATGTTGATCCCAGTTCCTTCTCCCTCCCTACCTCCCTCCATTTTTCCCCCCTCCCTTCTTCCCTCCCTCCATCCCTCTCTTCCTCCCTCCCTAGCCACCTACCATGCCACTCTGACGACCCTCCCATTCCATCCCCCCACTCTGCTCCACATGGAGAGTGATGCCTTCGATGAGTCAACAAAATCTGTCAAGTCATTTTAAGTAGGGACTAGGTCCTCCCTCCAACCTCTAGGTTAAGGGAGTATCCCTCCATGGGAAATGTGCTCCCAAAGTCTGTTGGTGCACCAGGGATACATCCTGGTTCCGCTGTCATACAGTTCACAACTCTTTAGTAAGTTTCTTTTCTGAGACTGATAAAAAAGGAAAACTATAACTATCTGGTCTTTAACTCCATCAGAGACCCAAGAGAAAAATAATATTACCTGAGTAAATAAAAAGTGAAGGCAAGTGACTTCCAAAAAAATTGTAAGCAGCCACAGACATAGCTGCCTGTCTGGACAGTAACCCAGACTACTTCTGCAACACTGTGGTATACATCTTTGGCTGGCAGGTTTACAATATGTGACAGACTTTTCTGTGCAGCATGATCAGCAGGATTTTTGAAGCACTCTATCACCTTGTCTTGGCAAAGTTTGGCAGGCATTTTCTTTTGTGTTCTGTTGGTCCAATTTGGACACTATATTGTCAGCAGCTGAGTGAGGCAAGCACAGTTTCTTGCCTGAAGGCTAGAAACTTTTGTAACTTTTCTTACAAAAATGTAAACTCCATGTGTAGTTTTTTCAGTGCTTGTCATCGTCTCTGAAGTAGATTGGTGCTGCCAGGAGCAAACATATTTCATTGTCATAAATAAAGTTCTATGTTAATACAACATCTTAAATGCCATATTCTATAGATCTCTGAAGATCATCTGTCTATCTAAAATACACCTGTTTGACCTTGTAAACATACCTAACATGAATACAAGTTTGATTGTAATAGATGACTATTTACATGCATTTTTATTATTGTAAATAGTTTATAATAATAACTTTCAAGAACTAGAAATTTGTATTCCAATGTTAAATGAGCTGTAGAGGTACAATACATTAAACAAGAGTAGAAACATATGTATAATAGGTTCTAATAAAAATAACCTCAAATTTGTATCAATATACAAAATTTGTATCAATGAAAAATATTGAAAACTAGTAGTTATTTTTGGTTTCACTTGCATTCAAATACATGTACACCTGCAGGCACAGATACACACAACATAATATACACATGCATATGTGTACACACCAAAACTTATATTGTATTTTTAAATACCATATTTACTAATCTTTAACATCTGAAATGGTGCTCTTGTTTTTTTTTTAACATTTCATCTTAGAGTTTATGAATACTAATGATATTGATCATACAATATACTAATGGAGGAACCTCAATAAATTCTATATAGCTCTAATCATATTGTCTTTGTTAACTTATTGCAGTGCAGAAAAATGAAAGAAAGGAGAGAAAGAAATCATACCTGCTTGGTTCTATGAACATTTTATTTAAAAATATCAGTAAAATACTCCTAAATAATTTGATGTTAACAAAGACATAAAAAGTGAAATAAAAGACATTGGAACTGAATAAACTATGAATAATCTAAATGATGCATTCAGAAATATATGTCATAGTTTTAAATATTTTTATTAACAAAGAAATAATTGGAATCATGCCTGTGAGCTAAAAATAAATCTAGAAAGCACAGTTATTCAGAAAGCAGTAAAAGAAAGAGCATGAATAAACAAATAAATTTAAAGCATGACACAGAAAAGCAAATCAATGACAAAATAAATGTGAGTCAAGTGTGGAGCATATACCTACAATCCTAGGACTCAGGAAGCAGGGAACAGAGATCCAGAATTTTCAAGGTCATTGTTACACACATAGTCAATTTAAGGTTGGCATGGCCTACATGAAGCCCTGCATCAACAAATTAAAAATAATAAATTGTAAGAGCTAAAATACAAATTGGTATTAAATAAATTTACAATGAGAATGATCATAATTGTAAATATAAGATAATCATGTAAGATAAAATATTCTAAAATGGCATATTAGGATTTCAATAATTCAATTGATGTTAAAACCTTGGAATAAATCATGTAGGACTCTTCTTCTCCTCTACTATAGATTGCTTCCTCACTAGAGACTAATGTGGTCTATGTCCTTACTCCATGTACCGTACTTTTCCACGGTATCAGGTTCAGTGGGAAAGTGAGGACTAGCAGATACTTCTCTGGTCACTTATCATGTCCAACCAAGGATTAATAAGCAATTCTAAGAACTTCCAGATTCCCTGGCAATTATCTCCTTTGTCCTACCTAGCAATTATATTTTTATTTGGTAATTCTCTACACTTCAATACAACTTATATAACCCCTGAGCATATTTATCATAACAGCTAAATATGGACACATGACAAGAAACTTTGATGCATGATATTAGAGCAAAGGTTATATTGTCATTTGCATTTTCTTATTTCTTATACTGTTTGCTCATGATTAATAATAATAGCTACTTAGAAGTATTCATCGTTGTAAGTAGACCATTTATGGGAAATGTAGACTGAAACTAATACATCTGGAAATTGACTGAGTAATGGTTCTAACTTTGCTAATTAGCAATTATAATAAAATCTATTGCTCCAGTCTGTGTTTTTCCCAAGAACTTCTTCGTTGATGCTATAATACAATATAGGTTATAACTATATAATCTTCTTAAAGTCTCACAGAAAAGCAGTCCTGGTATCTATGGCCCTAGGAAGTCTAATAAACTTGAGAAAACAGATGCTAAGTGTTGCCTCTCCTTTCCTACAATACCTTCCTGTCGTTTGGATGGAATGAAAATGTATAATAAAACTTTATTTTCCTCTTTATTGATGGAACTAAAGTGTCTATCTAAAGAGTACTCTTAATAGGGATTATTTTCATAGTACAATTTATTATGAAGCCGTTGAACCTTGGTTTGGATGCTTTATGGGGTAATCAAACTTCATTCAATAAACTTTGTCTTTATGTACTAGTTTTTTGAAAAAATTTTTCCACAAAATATATGTTATTTATATTTTAGTATCAAATTACTTAAAATAAATTATAATATTAAAATTTAAGTAAAACTTCTTTCTATGTTTAAGAACATTAATCACAATTCAAACAAAGTTAATCAATAATAATCAAAACTCAAATATAATTTTTAGTTGTAAATGGACCTGTGAAAGTATTTTTTTTGTTTTTCTGCTTTAGATGAGGAAAGTTTATTGGCTTCTGCCATGCTGTATCTGTCATAAATGAAACAATAGAATATCTACACTCATGTAGGGCTTTTTCCATAGTTCTATTGAATAGTTGACATTCTGTCCTTCATTTTACTCCACCATTCACACTGTATAAAGAGATTTTAAAGGAAGAAGTAAGTATCCTAGTTTTATTACAACTCCCCACACAGCTATAGCATGAACACTAAGAATTCAAGGCTTGTCAACTTACTGAAGAAAACAAAATGCTCTTGAAAGTTAGATAGTGTCAAGGTGTCTGTAGCATGAAGGTGATGGTTAAGTGCTAGCTAGAAGAAATCCAATATAAGAAAATTTTATAGATGTATCCTGAGTCTTAAAGGAAATTGGAAAACAGGAAAGACATTCCATAAATAACTAAAAGAGAAAAAGAAAAGGAGGACAATATTATTTAATTCAAGAAAAGGTCTTGCTAAAGTGGCTCCAAGTACACATTTGAGATTTTACATTTCTTCACTCAAAAGTTTCTATATAAAATGGATTGCCAGTGGATATTTTTCCCCCTTAACATCTAGGCATGAGTCATGTGCATCTTAACCTCATACCTGTAGTGTTCACCTTGAGTCATATGCTAATTCTCCCAGATTTATATAATCAGAGAATTAAGCACAGTAAATAATAATGTCTACTATCAGATGAATGTAGGAAAGTCTTTGAAATTACATTAGACAGTAAAAAGAACTTCTACTTTATTATTATCATTATTACATTAAAGAGTAGACATTTATCAAAATATTTTTTTATATCACCATCAGATCTGAGAGCTGGAACTTAAAAGTTTTTACCCACCTCAGGCTCTACTTTTTCTTCTATTCACAGTGTTAGAGATTTTTTATTTATTTTTAATTTTAACCTTGTCATCTTTTTCCATTATTGTTTTAATTTCTCTCCAAAGCTGAAAACCATGACTAAGGAATTTTTTCCTGGTCTCTTGGCATCTACTTCTCACTGAATTGCACAAACCTAGTTCTGTGCCCCAATATTCCCACTTCAGGGAAAGGCTGAAGTTCACTAATGAACTCCAGGGAAGTTTTTCATCAACCTATTTAACTCTTTCCTGCAGAAACTTTGTTGCTCCACAGACTCTGTCAGACCCATATTTTTTCACTTCTAATAAATGTTCTTACCTTATTATACTTGTGTGTATGATATGCCCAGGTGCCCCTTACCCTTAACTGTTTTTCCTTTCTTTTTTGTCTTCAATCTCCATATTTCAGATCACCGTTTCTGATGCCACCTGTGAACACCCACACTTGCTTACCAGGTCAAATACATGACCATGACATAATCCTTTACTTAAGAAACTGCAGGGAACCATGACTTGGCCTACTCTGGCTGCCTTGACATACCTATTTTTCAGGTTACAGGCCATGGCAATTAGGGCACAGTATGCTTCAGCTGATTTATCTGAATAAATTTGTCACAGCTTCAGTTTTGCTGTATTCCCGCCAACCTGGCCTGCTTTGATTCTAGTGACATCGTCAGTGACCTTGGCCCAGTAAGTAAGGGCAGCCACTTACAACCTTTCATCTAACCTGGTTGATATTCAGAATCAAGCTGGAAGCCAACATGTGTGAATTAGAAAGTGTAGTTTGACCTACAGACACAGGAGAGATTCTCAATTGTGAAGTAGATGTGGAAAAATCTACCCATTTCTAGGGACTAACAAAATCTCCAATTTCTCTTTAATACTTTTCATTAAATAATTATATATCCCTCCTCTTCTGTTACAATATGAAATAATAATCAGAACACATTAGAAATTCTAATAGTTGCAGTATATTGATTTTTTTACTATGTAAAAAATGAAAATATTTTCTTTCTTTCTGGAGAAGTATCACAGTTTATATGTGGTAAATAGTATTTTAGTTCCACTTCTTTCTAGCTAAGAAGCCAAAAGATAACTACAGCATTATTGATGACCTCACGTAATATGATTACATCATAAAGATATTTTCAAAATGACCAAATTATAAAGGTTTCTACTAATTTTTCTAACTATAGAATTAAAACTTCTTCATTATAGAAGCAAAAAATATAGAAACTGTAGAAAAGTATGCAATAGCAGAAGATTATCAAAATGTCCCATATTCCCAAACACAGAGAAAGATTTCTACTGTAGTTTCAACTCCTTTCCCCAACTCATGTAAGCTCTTATATTTTAAATAAGAAGAACCCAGGTAACAGCCAACATACTTTATCATTTCTGAAATCCTGTACTTTTTACCTATGTGAAGTTTATAAGAAATGCTATATTTATTTCACAATATCATGAGATTAATTTATATTTTCAAAACAGTATGCCTCCATTTTATGTTAATCAATGAGACTGGGGATTTATTGGATATATGCTTATGAGTAGAATTTAATTGACTATCAATAAAACTTGTAAAAATTTCTGAAGAGTGCAGCTCTATGGAGGGAAGTTTCCTCAGGTTTGTTTTAGAGATCCCACCCTTCTCTTCTTTCTAAAGATGATTCTTGGCAGGTAAGGAATATAAAACATCTAATTAAACTGCACCTTCATTAGTATCTCTCTGCTTTTGAGAACTATCTATCCAAAGTCTAGCACCCATGATTTTATAACCTTTAAAGTCCAGGACTTTTCAGAGGACCAGCACATTTTTGTCTTTATCTAGTTACTTGTATACTGGATAGTATCCAGTCAATTCAGCACTATAAATAAAATATAACTACTGTCACTAAGGAAGTAGAATGTTACTTGGCTCATTATAGTATAAAATATTGATAATTTTTCAAATAAGAATCTCTGTAACAATAGTTTAATGTTTATTGATGTATGTACAATAGTTTGATAAATCTATAAGTACAAATTGGCTGCATGGTTTTGGTTCAAATGAAATCCCTTTAAAATAAAATGGAAAACTTAGTCATGTTTTAGTGTGTGTGTGCATGTGTGCGTGCATGCATGCATGCGTGCATGCATGTATGTATGTTTGTGTGTGTGTGTGTGTGTGTGTGTGTGTGTGTGTGTGTGTGTGTGTGTGTGTGTTAGGTGCCCATAGAGACCAGAGTTTTGGGCTATCACTGGAGCTAAGGATGGATGGTGTTTTGGTAAACAAACTTGTGTCCTTTGTAAGATGAGTTCCCACTCCTGACCATTAAGCCATTCCTCCAGTTCCAGCAATCATTCTAGTAAGTTTCCTCATAGAAGTCATAATGAACTGAAAGAAATGTTACTGTTGAAGGCCAGGTAAGATATCTTGTTGAATTTATTGCAAGTCCTATGATATAAGTATGCTTCCTGTATATGTATAATCTTGATTGGTCATAAGAAATTTTTCTCCTGTCAGCCTGTAAACATCCATTTTCTCACTAACATAATGGTCATGTTTATCTTGGTAGCATACTGATTCTTCACCTGAATCATGATTTTCACTTTTTTCATTGTTTTTGGACCTAGCTGACATGACACTGTGTAGACTAAATTGGTCTTCTAGATGCTAGGACTCCAGATGTGTGCCTCTGTGCTTGGTCTGATATTCTTACTTTTATCTAACTAGCTAGTGCTCTTAACTATCATGACCTCTGATGTGCAAACATAGCTGTTACATAAAACTCTGACTTATAATGGTTTCTCTTTTACTGCTTCTCCTACTCATTTATAACATTTTAATTGCACATTTTAACATTTCATTGAAAGTAGATTTGATTCCTTTGTGAAATAAACATTAAATAAGTGATGTTTACTTCATCACCCTTAATACTTTATTAATGGGAATTTTGTTGCTATTTTTATCTAAATCTTTTCACCATGTGTATGTGTGAATGAATTTGTATTAAACAAAGAGACACTGAAACTATTTTAATGGAGGTTTCTTTATCTGTGACTTTTATTGACTTAAATAACGAAAGAAGCTTTAAAATCCCTTTATTTTACTTTTGCTTTAAACATTCATGGGGAGTTTTTCAAGCAATTGTAAAAAGAAGACAAATAAAAAGAATTATAAAGAAGATACAAATTAATAAACAGAGAGAATCTTTACTAATCCAGTATAGAAAATTAGTTCCTGTGAAATCTCCTGGTAATCCACTTCTCAGACTTCTCTAGTTTATTCAATCATAATGTGAATTTGTATTGGTCTCAGAGTGTACCTCTCTGCACCAAGGTGCTGATGTTTAATTTGTAACTAAGCACTTAAAATGTTTGGAAATATACTTATCTGGCATCAGCACATTGCATAATAACTTTTTCTCTTTCCCTCTAAATATTAGTGAGTGTCAGCATGAGTCATGAAATTCTAGGATGCATTATACATCAGCATTAACTTCCCTCTGTTGTGCTTAGGAGACAAAGTTGAGATTATGTAAATTAAACTACTTTATTTTCTTTGATTTCCTGACTTGGTTCTATGTGCTTAAGGATATAGGTGCTTCTGGAAACATGAAATTAAGGGCATACTTTAGTTCTATGGGTACAGTAGACATTTATAAGATATAAAGATATAACCAACTAGATATAATTTCTCAGGTATTCAAGTATTTATTTTTATTTTTATAAGTATAGGATCTGTAAAGTTTGACTTAGCGCTAATATGAACCAGACAAAATTTAGATGCTAGTATTAACTAATCAGTAAGGAATTTGTATTAATAGAAAAGTCAAAGATAATTAAATAAAAAAAACTGTTAGTTTCTTGACTTCCCAAATACAATGATTCACTGAAGGTTAAAAGTGTTCTCAGTAATGTGAGGGGACAGAAAATGAAACATTATCACAAGGATCTTCTTGCTTTTGGAACGCTATAGCTTGGGTTAAATCTCAAATCCACCCACATGGTAGAAAGATGGGTGCTAATGCTTTTCAAATCATACAGTATCCCAAAAGAAATGTCCATGGTGTATAAGGGAACTTTAAGTCTTCCAGTAGCTCCAACAAAAATCACAGAATTATCAGAGCATGATAACATATGCCTGCAATCCCAGCCCCCAATTGGCTAAAACAGGAAGGCATGACTTTGTGCCCAACCTGAGCAACATAGTTAAACTGTCTCAAAAGAGGACCTCCATCACAGGAACAAATTTCTACAGCATAGCCTCAGGGCTTTGGTGAGATCATTGCTTAACTTTAGTCTTGACATTTGCTCACTTGATTGCTTAGTGTTGAATTTTCATAGCTGCCCACAGAATGGAGTTTAAGTCCACCTCACTCTAAATACATTAGTGTATATTGCAAAAGCATGATGGTCTTTTTCCACAATTGAACAGGAATGTTGGTATTCCAAAAACAACAAATATCTTCTGGAGTCTACCTATTACACAAGGGAAGATGCTTGATATTTTTGCTGTTTTCTTGTATCCCTACTCCTCACCTTGAATGATTGTTTGGATTGTTTCCTGTTAAACTGAGTGAAACACTTAAAAATAACCACTAGAAGCATAGGGTGTCTTTCAGTTCTCTTATCTTATCTCTAACTTCTTCAATGCCCTTTGTTCAAAGGCAGAGGAATTTATTTATTTGTAGGTTAGCCCTCAAGAAAGGAGACTGATTTCTTCCTATTTCACCATTTTATTTCTCTTGCTGCTATCTTAAAGCACAGTGGCAAGAGTCAAGAATATGTTTGATGTTATAGCAGTCTTGATAATAGGATTAGTCCTAAACAGATTAGGCACAGGTTTTAAATATATTCACTGTCATTTTGCCCCATCTAGGTCCCTGTAAAATGAAGACATTCATTCTTATCTTTTCCCTTATAATTGCTAAGTGCTTCCATTTTGTAGTTGAATACACTTTGTCTTTCCAAACTTGAGTTTACTATTGGAATAATGTAGGCCACATTCATTTACAGATATAAAATTAGCTTGTGTGGTTTAGTTAGTGTCTTTACAAATCTATACCTGTCATCAATGGATCTCACCTAGTCCTTGGGGGCAGTTATGAGTCAGAGGAATGTCACCCCAGCTAACAACCAGACCTGTGAGCAAGACAGCAGCTCATAATTTAAATCACTGGAACTGCTGGCATGTCCAAAGGGCTGATTTATCACACAAAACAAATTCCAGTATAGGGCACATACTCAATGATGCTACAACCTGCTGATTTTTTGCTAAAGTAAATGTTAATTTGGAACATCATAGGGTAAAGTCCCATGGCTTCTTTTCATATTAGTAAAATATTTGAGAAAAAGTCTGAAAGCAAAAAAGGATCAGATTCCATAATAACTGGATTTGACTCTCTCCAACTACTTTCAGGTGATTAATCAATAAGAAGTTTTTTTATGTACTTTCTCTCCTCTGTCTTCTTTCTCACATTACACAGCTGGCCTCACATTTCTTATACCAAATGCCCTTCTATCCCTTTGACATTTCTATCCCTGTAGGCTGTTTACTTTGTCTTTGAGTTAACAATGCACAAAGATCTAATGGGGATGAAATAAGGGCTCAGTGTTTACTAGCACTGAATGCTCTTCCAGGGAACCCAAGTTTAGCTCCAAACACCTAGGTCAGATGACTCATATGCATCCCATCAAAGGATCTGAGGCTTCAGGCCTCTGTGATGCACATAGTCACATGTTGTCAAACATGTGTTTGAGTCTTTTGAAAGAAACAAACCTGGCTTGGCAAAAGGCTTACCTCAAGCATACAGGAAAATAGATTAGATTAAAACGGAATTCTCCTTTGTTAGCAGGGAAATATAAGTGCTTTGTTTACCTTTAGAGTTCTCATGGTATTTCATTCAAAGATATGATTAAACATGTGCACAATATGAGAATTTCTCTATTCATGTCAGTCACTAAGTATCATCTTAATAGTAAAAACCTAGTATGTTCTTAGGAAAATTTTATGATAATAAAAGTGAAAGTAGTTTTATACCAAGAAATTAAACACTACAAAGTTTACTTTAAAAGTTAATCATCAAGTCATCTTTACTAATTCAACTTTCTTAGACATAATGTTTTCAATGTTAGGTTAATTCTTCAAAATCTCTATTTAAAATAACACTAATGTTTAAACAAAATTATGAAATGTATTCTGATTTTATGTAAGATATCATTTTTTCCTCTATATATCATATAAATAAATATGAAGTAGATCAACACCTAAGCTAATTAAGATCATAAATTGTTATGTAATATTGAACATATTTATCAAAATTCTTCAACCAGTTTTTCCTAACATTCAAGTAATTTTTAGTTTGCTATGATTACTTGTAGCTAAGCAGTAAGTGATCATTAATGGTTATCTTACATAAAGAGAAACATGCAATTTGTCACGTGTGGATGGTACTTTACATTATAATAGGTGTGTGTGTGTTTGTGTGTGTGTGTGTGTGTGTGTGTGTGTGTTTAATATTGATCATTGGCATTGAATGTTTTTATATATTGTGAGTGAACTTTTAGATTGTTCCAACCAACCATGGGGATAAAGTAAACACATTCTGTCCATAGGCCAGGAATAATGAGCAGGGTATGTAATCACTTGATGGTATGAATTCGGAGAATTTGGAAAGACTCCTTAATCACATCAAATCCCTCTTAAATTACTTTCTGATACCTGACATTTCTTTGTCTTAAAGTAATTGCAAACATCACAGAGAGCTAGCACATGTCTCATTAGACGTTTACATATTATTTTTAGTTCTCTTGCAAATCCTGCACTAGAGTAAATTTTTATGCATAAAAATCAAATGAATTAAATAGTAATATCCAAGACGTATTAAAGCTAACCAGAATATGAAGGCATAAAAGAAAATTGAGTAAGTCAAAGACAAACTTTCTAGATTATAGCTTAATAGAAGAAAAGACTCAATCAGATGACTTTGTATTGAAGATGTTTTCAAAATCAAATACAGTTTCAAATTTTCTGTCAGTCACGGGCCTAAAGTAATTGAAATATTCAAACTGAGTTTTATTCTTTAGGCTGACATTAAGTGGCAGAGTTTCTACTTCAAAATAAGATGATTTTTTATCTAAGATGTACCAAAATACCATTGAAACAAACAAATTTTGTGGTCTTTGCCAAGATCTGGGATTTAACTTCACCACTTAACTTTCCAATAATGAAATAGAAACCTATAGCATTAAGCTGAAGACCTAAATTCCAATACCAGCACACATAAATTTCAAAACAACCATTCTCTTTCTGATTCATATGAACCAAATCTGAACAATTTATGCAAAACTGTCCTTTGCATCATTAAATATTTGACAAATATAAAAGTGTCATTGGCCACACTGAGAACATTCTTTTTTTTTTTTTTTTTTTGCAAACATATGAAACCTATTTACAGAAGAAGAGCCTAGATTAATTCTGTATAAATAAAAGGCATAGATACTTATTCCTTCCAGTTCTCTAAGGGAAAAAATACTAATGTTTTTAGGTTTGTATTATTATCTGACTGTTTCCCCTGAAGCCTAGAAAGCATTGACAGAAAGATCCCTCAAATAACATTTCTTTCCACAACCAGCCAACAGTTTTATAATTGCTTTCATAATTGTACTTTAATTTCTCCATATGTAAATTTACATTTTCAGAGGCATTTTCTTAATCTCTAAAAATGACCTCTTAGGACATAGGACACCATTGGGGCAAATGATACGTTAAAATACATTTATTAAAGAGAAAGCTTAACATTTAGTTCAAAACCTTAATGATATATCACTATCTTAAAATAACATACAAAAAGAAAAAAAAAAGACAAACCAAGATTAATGGATCCTTTAACAGGGCTTGAGGAAATAATGACTAAGCAGAATTAGACATATATTAAATACTTTTGTAAAAGAAAAATATATTATGTATTGAGTTGGAATCACCCAGGTTTGGCAGCTAATAAGTGGAATATTTTATGCATTTCTAGTAACATCATTGGTTCTTGATGATGAGATGAGACTCTTAACAAGAAATAGCTGAAAATGGATCTTTTATTTTGATTCAATAATCCAGTCTTCATCTAATTGAAGGATTGAGATAATTAATGTTTAGGATAGTTTTCCTAAGCCTTTAACTTGTTTTTATTGCTGAAACATTTTTTTTCATACAATGTAGTCTGACATTTTTTTCTTCACCAACTTCTATATTAGCTCCTTCTGCTCTCTGGCTTCTTAAATATGCCTTCTTCATAATGTCCCAAATTCTTGGAAGTTGTAATTATGCTTGAATCTTTTTCTTAATTACTATTTAAATACAAGTTTCTCACATTATTTGTCCATACCACATCTTCTTTATTCTGTTTCATCCAATTTGTTGGTGGTATTTGCTAGTATGTTCTTATTCTTCATTTCAACATTTTGGCTTATTCCTTTCCAAAAATCTACATCTTTTTACCCCATGTTACTGAAATCTCAGCAGATTTGCTTTTTCTTCCACCCCGTTGGTTTTATTCTCCAGGTCCTAAATTGACTTCCTTATATCATCTCATCATCTCCTCTGTTTGAATCCTTTTGTAGACACAAAATGACAACTCTGACCTCAACAAGGATCACACTCTTTTCCCTGTTGGATCAATTTCCCCTGTAGTATCCCTCTCCTATATGATTTTCCCAGTATGCCTTATGTGGAACCCCTGATTGCATCAGTCTTCTTGCCAGGCAGTATCTGTCTTGGGTGCTAGATGCTGGCACTTTTCACTCTGGATTCTCATGCCCCGGGCTCTGCAGTTTATAAAATGGGGGTTTATGATATGTGACTGGCTAGTCTCATTTTCCTGGGACTCTGTTGTGGCTATTCTTTCAGCATAATACAACCTTTATCAGCTTTTGAGTTCACCAAGTTTGTGCCTAGGTCAACTCTTTGTCATGATTGTACGGATCTCACTTAATCTTGGAAGAGAAGGAACTTTGTGATTAGGAAAACAATGGTGCCCAGAGTGTCTTTCTCTCTAGCAGAGGGTTTGAATGTGAAGTTTATCTCAGGATCAGCTCTATCCTAGACAAGCCTGATAGGTTCAGTGTCTGGATCTGCTTTGGGACACTGTCTCATCATCTGCTTCATGAAACATTAAGATCTGCCACACAAACTTTGTGGCTTAATGTGTGTTTTAGGGAGGACTTATATTGGGAAAAGACACCATGACCTCTGCAACTCTTATAAAAGAAAACAGTTCAGAGGATCAATCCATTATCATCATGGGTGGGACATCGCAGCCTGCAGGCATACCTGGTGCTGGAGAAATAGATGCTACATGTTGGTACGCAGGAAATAGAAAGCAGATTATCTCATTGGGAGTAACTTGAGCACAGGAAATCCCAAAGCCCACCCCACAGTAACACACTTCTTCCTATAAGGCCACATCCATTCAAGAAAATCCACACTTCCTAATAATGCCAGTTTGGGACCAATTCCCTTCATTCAAATCACCACAATATGTTAGTTATAGAGATGTTTTCTCTTTTGATTGTTGTTCCCTCAGCAGGAAGAGATGTATTGTTTACATCTACACTGATTTGTTTCAAACACTTAACTGGGATCTGTTGTTTTGTTTATAAATTTACAATTCAACATTTCTGGATTTCCCGTAGACTCTCTCCCTTTTTGTCTACTGTGTACTCTACCTCCATTGGTGTCCATTATTACCACCCCTTTCTGTTCTCACAAATAAAATGTATTGTTTCAGAAAGATACAAGAGTGTGCTAACTCTGCCTTTAAGCAGCACTTCATTGTATTTTGGATTACTTCCAAGCACATTCCTTTGACCAGATCAAATCAAGTGTATGAGACTGACATGGAAAGATCAAAGATGCATTATCCTGTCATGAAGAGAAGTCTTAAGAAACACATGGGAAGATGCTGAAAGGCAGAGGGGGATTGTTTAGATTCTCTTAAAATTATAGAGATGAAATGATAATGATCAATTTCACATCAGCGACATCTCAAATAGTGCAGTACTTTACAAAAATGGCAAGCAAGAGGATAAGGAGAGCCAAGTTGTGGTAATGCATGCCTTTAATTCCAGCACTTATGAGGCAGAGACAGGCAGATCTCTGTGAGTTCAAGCTCAGTTAGTCTAAAGAGTGAGTTCCAAAGCTATACAGAGAAACCCTATCTCAAAAAAAGGTGGAGGAGGAGGAGAAGAAGGGGGAAAAGGAGGAGGAGGAGGAGGAGGAGGAGGAGGAGGAGGAGGAGGAGGAGGAGGAGGAGGAGGAGGAGAAGAAGAAGAAGAAGAAGAAGAAGAAGAAGAAGAAGAAGAAGAAGAAGAAGAAGAAGGATAAAGAGTAGACACTCCCACAAGAATAAAAGCAAAACTGATGTTGAAACATAAAACTGTGGGCAAAGCAAGGAAGTTCATACACATTTCCAGGTAAAATTCACATAAAGAAGGGGCTTCAACATACTGCTTTCCATGGACTTACCATGGACTTATTTGACTTTGTGATTCAGAAAGTGCTATTTGTTAGTAGCATGCCATTTTTTCTTATTTTTTTAAATTTGCTCTATTGTCTTCATTACATATAAGGAACTCTATATTAAGTCAAGTATTGTACTGTCTGATTCTGCCAAAGTTGTTGTATAGACAAGTATTAAAGGCAAGCTACTGTCCCATTCCTGTGCCCTCTACACTTTTTCACAATTGGACTGTTCTGGGTAAAACTGGACTCCAATGTTTATGTAAGTATGCCAAAACTTTTATCTCCAACCATTGGAACTCATTTATTGTTGTTCCTAATAAGTGTCAGAAAAAAAGCTAGATGCTGAGGATATTATCACAGAAATATGACCCCATATTTTGTGAGATATTAGAGGTCAGGGTTAAAAATGGATAGGATTTATTAAAATAAATTTTACTTGGGGGACTATTTATGTGTAATAGTAATGGAAAGGAAATATTCCACAGCAGGAGGCTCAGCCAGACATTTCAGGCTGCTCCCAATGAGTCAGGATAAAGGTCATGACGTTTTACATTCTGCAAAGAATATCAGTGAAAGTGTCAGATATGTGTGATGAGGTGAAGAAGTGAATGAAAGATACTGTGGGGAGGCTGAGTAGGAGAGGATGCGACTAAGCAGACAATATGAGACCAAGTCATGAAGGATTTCAGCCCCATACCAGGGTGTTGCCACTGAACCTATCACCAGAGGCCACTGAAGGAATTCAAACAGGAGAATAACATAGTTCTGTGTTTCTGGCAGGCTCTGGGCTGTAGTAAATAAATAATCAATATGTTTTTATTTGTCATCATTACTGATACCCAAAAAGCATCTAAGCAGTGAATAGACAGGAGACGCTGAAATCTGCAATGTCACTCAGCTAGCAATTCAGCTCCACAGGCCCGCCAGCACCCTGGTGCTTTATCAGTATCAATGTAGGTTTTCCACATTGGCAATTCCACTCTCTAAGGCTTCATGGCATCTTGTTAGAGTCTCTTTTCTAATGACACATATCCACATCTCTCTTCAAACTTAGAGCCTTCTGTACCTGTTAATGATTTTCAAAGCCAGGGAGGGAGTTGGGAGATAGCTCAGTCAGTAAAGGGCTTGCCATACAAGTAGGAAAACCACTGTTGCATCCCTAGAACCTATGATAGATAAAGACCTAGGTGTGGTGCCTGGCACTTATAAATACAGCACTAAGGAGATAGAAAGAGGAAGATGCCTAAGGCTGTCTTACCTTGTGAGCATCAGGCCAATGGAAAACCCTAGTTCAGGAAAATAATGTGGTGAAAGATGTCTAATATCATCTGGCCTGCAAGTGCACATGTAAATACACATACCCACTCACACAGGCATGTATATATACACCACATATACACAACACACAGGCACACACAAACACATACACATCTTTGCTTCTAAGGATTAAAGGTAACAAAATTCGATGTGTTCAAATTACAACTAGAAGTGTTTTAATGTATGTATTAACCCATTACAAATATCAACAATAGTGCCATTCCATAGTCAATTTTTAATTTTCTTCTAAAAAAACCTCTCTAATCTCTCAATCAAAAGAAAACTATTGTTAGCTGCTCATATTTGCCTTTGAAAATTTCTCCAATGTCTGGCTCAGATGAATTCTCCAAGCTGCTCTGCGTTTAGTCAGTTGCAATATGTTGTTGGAATATATGATTAGAATCTTCTCTCACCCAGATAGTTAGCACACAGCTAAACCTTTTCATACATTTACTTTTTATCTGTTGAGGGCCTAGATTGAATACAGACATAGAGGAAGGATAAATCTCCTCTCTGACTGAGGTTTGAGCTGGGACATCCATCTTCCACTCAAACATCCCCTGGTTCTAGACCTCAGACTTGGATGAGAAGCACAGCTGGCTCTCTGGTACTCTTTCTGTCTTCAGAACTGTACTCTCAGCCTCTTGGTTCTTTCAGTGCTGATATTCTCTTCCAGTATCTCTATAAACAGCACTGCATCCTCAAGCTTTACTTGAACATTAAATATGATATTCCACTTGGGACACTTGGAAAAATAAGGGCATGATGAAGGCTATCTGAGGCCAGCAGCCTTACTAGCTGTGGCCTCTTTTTTTTTCTTTTTTGAGTCATCCAAAAATCACAAACCTAAGACACAGTGCTGGAGAAACAAAAGCTCCCCTGAGCATGAGTGTAATGAACTTGAGGGAATGTTTGTGTGGGTAAATAAGAGGGAAAAATTATTATGAATATGTTTACCAGATGTTGAAAACATTTTTGAAAAACACTTCAGGGAACATAAAGTAAATAAAATAGCTAATATAGAATAGGCTCACTGAGGCATTCAGTTATGCTTAGTCTGTTCAGAAAATGAAAGGTTTATAGAGGCTAAAAGGAGCAAAAGACAGAAAAATTAATTGCTTCCTGTACCCACTGTCAGTCAAATAAAACACAGCCATATTTATTCAGATATGGTTTCAACACTTAAAAATTGCTGTGTTCATTTATATATATATACTTCAAACACATAAGTTCAGTATCCAGTCAGATATCAACCATTAAGTTTAAAGGATAAAGCCAAACCAAAGCTGTGCTCACTTTCCATTTCTTTATAACAGGTCTCCAGAAAGTTAATGGATTAAAGAAATTACACTCACTAGCTCAGTTTGTGAGGGTCAGGAGGCCAGACATGGCTTTTTTGAGTCATCAGCTTAATGTTCACAAGCCTGCAAGTAAGCCTTTCACTGGGCCTGTGACCTCATCAGAAGGCATAACTAGGGAAGAACTTGCATCCAAGCCCTGAGCTCACTGGTAGAATTCATCCCCTTGAAAATGTAGGACTCATAAACCGTGATCTTTATAACTAGAACAGGGAGAACCCCCAATTATATATCCCACAATATAATCACCAAATACCAGATAGTGCTTACCATTGGTTAAAATCATAGACCCCTTTCCAGTCAAAGAATAGTGTTATACAATGGCAGAAATATTGAGAGGCAGCTTGCTTAGCAGTCACCTCAAAGACTTCTCAATACAAAACACAAAGTTCTTGTATTTGAGATTCACATGGATATTACTTACTAAAGTCAAATAGAAGTATTTAATATTTAAAATGCTTGATTTTATTACTAAAAATTGTCTAAGTCAAATTCACAATTTATGTAATACAGTCGCCAACCAAATACTACCATCTGACATTATGGAGGAAATCATGGAGTTGCCAGTGTGTGTGTGTGTGTGTGTGTGTGTGTGTGTGTGTGTGTGTGTGTGTAGAATTTTAATTTTGCCGTATGTTTTTGATCTTCTGAGATAATCACCTTACAAACTTCTCATGTTAAATAGAAAAGATAGCTGTAAAATGGACTGATTAAGAGTTGTCTAACTAAATACAAATGCCACTAATAAGAATTACAGTGTTCAAAGTCCATTATGTGCATAATACATTCTGTGACAATAAGAGAAGCTTACTGAAGTTTAGCCATGCTCTTATTTTGAGTACTGTTTATGGGAGAAATAAGCAACCTGATCTGAAATATATAAAAATAAGCAATTTAAAATATGTAAACAAATTAGGCATATTCATGAGGAAAATTAGGACAAGTTCACAGATATAAAACATGAAGTAAATTGTTTTTTTGAGCTTTGTTCTAAGCTAGTACATTGGGAGTGTATTAACCATTCCCACAAGTGACCACTATCTATAATACCTGTGATGTCACTGAGTATCCAGATGTGCAGGTGGCAGTCTCTGGCAAAGGACAGAAACTGTGCACTTTATGAAGGAGTACATGAATGAAAATTCTAAGATGCACTATCTCACTCTTAAGAAAACGAATCAAAACAATTACTTTTCTGCAAGACTTGGACAATAGCAATATAAGTACTCAAGCTCCCTTTCATTGCCTCATGCCTCTGCTCCTGATTTCAAAGGCATAAAGATAAACTGTTCATCTGTAGATTCACATTGGTGAGTACTTAGAATACAAAATTCAGGCATTTTAAATTTGAAATCAACTTAAAATCACTCAGAGAACAACTGGTTCTCTCACACTTCATAGGGAGTCATTTGACCTAATGAAGATCTATGAATAAAGCTTCAGAGGATTTAAGAAGTGCTGCCATAGACTGAGACCAGGGAGCAAAACAGACTTCTATTTGCAATAGCAATGAATAATGATGCATAATGGATATGGTTGACAGGATGGTTCTATCAGAAATAAGGTTTAATTCACACATGTTTTTGTTGGTAAACTCTTGAAGTGACATTCAGACTCTAGGTAAGTGGGGGACCTGATCATAACACAGTGTTATTATTTACTGGATGGAGAACCATGTGTAAGATCATAGATTAAAGAAGAGGGGAAAAAAGATTCAATTGAACAAAGATGTTTACAGGAATCAGTTCACATACTGAATTTGCCAAAAGTTTATTCTAGAAATATTGGAAAGTAATATATAAATAAAGACACTAGGATAAACAACAGCAAAGATGAGAAGTGTCGTTGTTATATTTGCTTTAGCAGGAAAGAGTTAAACCACATCTGGAAAAAAAAAAAAAAAGGAGAAAGTAGTGAGTCTAAAAGTGATATGGAGACACAATAGCTTTAACAATTCAGTTACTTGTAAAATTCAGAAATTTCTATCTTTTAAAAAACGCTGTAGTGCTCAAAGGAGAAATAGGAAGGTTAATAGAATAATCTCAGAGTTCACAATGGGTTAAGCCAGGAGTTAGCATATTAGCGAAAATGAAGACTTTAACAGTTGATTTAACTTTTAATTATTTTTCTTGTTTTATTTATATTTAGAACATAAAAGTTTGTGTGCTAAACTACAACTATCATGAAGCTGCCATATCAATTATCTTTCCAGGTAAAAATGAGAAGCACAGTCTTTTTTTACATTACTTTAGTCATCTGAAGACGTGAGTAAGAAACAATAATAATAAACCATTATGTGCTGCTAAGATTACTATGACCTAGAGGTAGCTGACCCACCAGCTTTGCATATAAATTCTGAAGGTGGTAATTATTAAAGGCAGTTGGATATCTGATTAGTTATTTAATATTAAAATACTTCATTATGAAACAAAAAATAAGTGTAAATAAAAGTATGTCACTCTTTGGTAACTACTAATTAATTTTTCTTTCTATTTGTCTTTGGAGTTCTTGCTTTTTCTACCCCCTATAAACTTCAGGAACAAAAACTCCTGTTTCTTTTTCAACCTTCCTCATGATAAGCACTGGCCTTATATGGCAATTATTTCTTGTTATTACTTGATTTTGTGGGTATGCAATTACAGCCTACATTCTAATTTCCCAACAATTTGCATGGAGCAACATGCCAGAATATATAATTTCTAAAGCACTTTTCTTTAAAATTTTCCTTTTTGTGTACACTTTATAATTTTACAAAACTAATATGTGGCCAGAGAAATAAGTAAACATCTTAGCATTGTAGGTACCAGAGAGTGGTGATGGCTTCTATAGACAAGTCTAAGAAAATGCTAAGGAATGCTCAAATTAGAACTGTGACTTCAAAATGCATGGTTGTACTGGCTACTCTTATTCCAACTTGACATAAGCTAGAGTCATCTGGAAGGAAGGAGATTGAGTTCAGAAAACACCTCCATAAGATCCAGCTGTAAGGCTTTTTCTTAATTAGTGATGGACAGAGAAGGGGCCAGCCCTTTGTGGGTGGTGCTATCCCATGGTGAGCAAGCCAGTAAGCAGCATCATTTCATGGCCTCTACATCAGCTCCTGTTTCCAGTTCTTTCCCTATCTCAGTTCCTCTCCTACCTTCCTTCAATGATGAGCAGTGATGTGGAAGTGTAAGTCAAACAAATCCTTTCCTCCTCGTCTTGATTTGTTCTTAGTGTCTCATCATGGTAAAGAAACCCTAAGTAAGACAATGGTGATCCACAATTACTGTTTCCAGTTATACAAATCTTCATTAAATTGCTACATATCATTTAAAGACTGTCAAAAGTATTTTGGGTCAATGTACATAAGACACCAATATCATTTAACATTCAAAACTGGTTCTTTGTTAATAGGGAAAAAAATCACACATCTGTCACTTGTGTGAAAATGATGACTATCAAAGTACAACTGTTCCTTTGTTTTCAGTTTTTCTCATGCTCCTTACTCTCCATTTGACATTGAGACAAGTGTTTAGTTACTTTTTAGAGGGCAGGCTGCTGAAAAGTAGAGTCTGAAGAACAGAGAATCACAAAAGTTTATCTTAAGCAAATAAAATTAAGGTAAAATAAATTTTCCAGAGAAGGTCACAATAGGCTTTCTTGTGTAGACATGCTTGACAACATCCTGTTGAGAGGAGAATCGGACCCCAAAGAGTGTTGACCTAAATAAGATCATTCAAGGAAAATCACTGAGCTTTTCAGAGATGGAGAAAAGTCAGCTAAACACCACAGTAGGATCTGTGCAAGCAAATGTGATTGTAAAGGGAGACATTGTTGAGAAATATGCTCTAATACTGTCGACTTGATTAAACCGTTCAGCGCTTTCATTGTGCCTGGAGGCTTCAGTATAATTGTATGCCATCACTGAAGCATCACTGTGGCATTTGATATTTGGAAAGAGAAGGCAACTGGTAAGATTCATTTGAAGAGCTTTGCATTCACTTATGAAGTGCTTTCTTAATCGGGGAACTATTTTATAAGTGGATTTCATACATGCAAATGAAGCAGCTTCCCTAATGGGGTGTAATAATGACAGATGTATATGTACACACCTACACCTACAAGCTGCTCACTCAGGCTTTGCTTTTGTCAGACTCCATTTCACTCTGCGTTATCACTGTGGTGACTTTGTCCTTTCTGAGTCTCCACTGTTCCTTTCAACATCAGTGACAGCTCCAATTCCCCCCAGAGAACCGTCAATGTTGACCATACCTTGCTGCACCAAGTGTTTTCCACTGATTAACAATGACTCAAAGCCAATGTCAAGCAATGTCATTCAGCACATCTGTTTTATTCTTGCAAATTGTGAGCCCTCCCCTCTGAGTTCTTGTTGCATGACTGCAGTAGAAACAAAGCAAGAAGTAGTATGAGCATCTAAATGATGTAGCGCTACAGAAACATCAAGAAATATAAACTATCTTTAACCACAGACCCATGTAAACTCAGTTCCTAGTTTTGACTTTTGTAAAAAGTAGTATGTATTATAGCCTACTGATGACAACACAGCACAATACATTCTCACAGATAGGTAAATCCACTTTTGATGACAAGTATTTTAAAATTTGGATATGAAGTTTAAATTATAGAATAACTTTCTATTCTGTCCTATTACTGAAATAAAACAGAATTTACTTTTATCTCAAATATTTCTTTAATTTGGTAAACGTTCATATTTTTGCAACTTCTGGTAAATGGAGTGTGGGAAATTGGCTCTAAAGCTTAACCTAGCCTCCATAAATGTGAGTCTGAGATAATATTTCTATACATGGATAAATCACCTTTAACACTGAGTGGAAAGAGAGATGAAATTGAAAGTATAAGACAATTTTTCACAGCTTTCTCCACTTTCACCATTATTCTCTACCTCTTTCAGATTTAATTCCCTGTATGAGAAAATGCAGTCCACAGAGTTTTGAGATGTACCTGAAGTCATTTGTTCTTCTGCAGTTGAGTCCTTTTCAGTCTATCCTTTTCATCTGTTTAGATAGTTACATTTTGGTGCCTAGGTGGGATATTTGAGTATTTGCAAATAAAAGTAATCTTAAAATTTATATCTGAAAGTTTAAATTTAAAAATAAAATAACTTTCTATTGTCTTCTTTGGTTGTCATGATTCTTATACTTGATCAGTTACCATATGATTGCCTATTTTTTTTCAGATTTTCTTAAAACATTTTTAGAATATATTTGTTGACAATCTTAAACACCACTTACTAGATAATGAATGCTAGCATAAATCTGAGATCAAATAGGAATATATTAATGGCCACTGATATGGAAGTTTTATCACCTCTGTTTAATTTTAGAAACAAACACTATTTGGGGTAGCTCTCTTTTCCAATTCTTTTTCAGTGCAGTGGATACAGGTCTTCTCACATAGAATTATGGTAGTGTCACAGGGCATGGCCCAGTGTTCCCATTCCAATGACAGCCAGGCTGCCAGAGAATTTTCAGTACAGAGAGAAATGTATCATATCCCAAAACACCACTGGAGTAATAATTCTGGCAAGGAGGCCATTAAAGAATACTTACTCCCCAGCTCATTTCTTTATGTTTCCTCCAAAATGATCTGCACTGCATCTCTTAACAGAAATGAAAAGAGAAAAAGAATGTATTGTTAAAGACAAGATAACTAAAAAGGATTGTAGATATAATTCAGTAATTGTAGTAGTTGATTAGCATGTGCAAGACCCTGGATTCTACGCCTAGTATAGAAAAACAAAAAAGTAAATAAAGAAAAAATATGTAAAGGATGGATGGACTTGAACCTTATTATGCTTCAGAATTTCAAATTGAGCTTAACCTCATAGAAGCATTCTTTGAAGATGGTGTTTGCTCTTAAATGGTGTGGGTTTGACAGACATGCGCATGGCTGCTTGCCCAAGGGGCTCTCTGGCTCAAAAATGCTGTCTTGGCTGTAAGCTCAGCCATCTCTCAAAGAATAAAACTATAACAAAAACAAATCAAGAACATTAAAAGTCATCTTTTAATGAATTTTATTGGAATAAAGCCATCAACCAACATTCTAAGCTGACTCTGTACCTCATTCCAGTGGAGGACTGCTGCTCTGTTGTAAATTCAGACCAAACTCAACAAATGCTGCATATTTCACTAAGAGATTGACATTTTTCTTTAATTGTAAGTTGCTTCATCAACATATAGAGCAAACAGATATCATACTAACAGTTTTAAGTATAAGGAAAAAGCACAATTTACAAAGAAGTTATGGAAGCTTAAATAGGAAAGAAGGGAACAAACCATAGTCTATAGTCTCTCTCTCTCTCTCTCTCTCTCTCTGTGTGTGTGTGTGTGTGTGTGTGTGTGTGTGTGTCTCTGTCTGTCTCTGTCTGTCTGTCTGTCTGTCTGTCTCTCTCTGACTCCCTCTGTCTCACTCTCCTGCTCCCCACTTTGTCTCCCATACCAAGGTAACCATGAAGATTTTTGAGTATTAAATGTGGCCCCAGGATCTATTTCTGGTACATGGTGTCAAAATATTTTAACTTAAGTCCCAATAACTAGTCACAATAAAGTTTATTATATACAAATTGCTAAGACATCCAATCTTGTAAATATGACAGACTCCTTGGAATCATGACATAGTGTCAGAATTAAACAGTGACATTAAGTCTTGGGGACTAGTCTGAATCTTTTGGACTGCAAGTGTGCAATGATACTCACTGCATTTTTTATTATTTTTTTCTTATATTACATATCTATCCCAGTTCCTTCTCCCTTCCATCCACCCATGCACCTCCAGATCTCCCCTGTCCCAACCGCCACCCACTCCCCAAGGAGAGTGAGGCCTTCTAAGAGGGATCATCAAAACCTATCAAGTCATTTGGAGTAGGGTCAGGCCCTCCTGTGTCTCTAGTTTTAGTAATGTTTCTTTTACAAATGTGGGTGTCTTTGTATTTGGGGCATAGATGTTCAGAATTGAGATTTTGTAGTGATGGATATTTCCTGTAATGAATATGAAATGACCTTCTTGACTGATTTTGCTTTGAAATCTAACTTGTTAGGTTTTAGAATAGCTACACCTGCTTGTTGCTTGGGTCCATTGATTGGAGGATTTTTTTCCCAACCCTTAACTCTGAGGTGGTGTCTGTCTTTGAATCTGACATGTGTTTCGCGAATGTAGCAGAAGGATGGGTTCTTCCTTCGTATCCATTCTGTTAACCTGTGTATTTTTATAGGCGGGTTAAGAATATTAGTATTAAGGGAAAGCAAGGACCATTGATTGTTAATTTTTATTTGTTTTGGATTTGTTGTTGACAGTGGTATTGTGAGTAGATTTGCTCTGCTTTTTCTTTTGGCTGTTGGTAAAGTGAGATTATCTATTTCCTATGTTTTTGTGAGTGTTGTTAACTTCCTTGGGTTGGAGTTTTCCTTCCAGAACCTTTCGTAGGGCTGGTTTTGTGGATATGTATTATGTAAATCTGGTTTTGTCATGGAATATCTTGTTTTGTCCATCTATAGTGGCTGAGATTTTTGCTGGGTATAGTAGTCTGGGCTGGCATCCATGTACTCTTTAGTTTTTGTAGAACATCTGTCCGGGACCTTCTGACATTCAGAGTTTCTATGGAAAAGTCAGATGTCATTTTCATAGGTCTGCCTTTATATGTTACCTGTCCCTTTTCTTTTGCTGCTCTTAATATTTTTTTATTCTGTATGTTATGTTTTTTTTTTGTTATTGTGTGGCAAGGAAACATTTTGTTGTTGTTGTTGTTGTTGTTGTTTTGTCCAGTTTATTTGGTGTTCGGTACACTTCTTATACTTTCAAAGAGATGTCCTTCATCAGATTGGAAAAGTTTTCTTCAATGATTTTGTTGAATATTTTTTCTGTACCTTTGAGCTGGGCTTCTTTGCCTTCTTCAATGCCTATTATTATTAGGTTTGTTTGGTCTTTTCACAGTGTCCCACGTTTCCTGGATGTTTTGTGTGAAGGATTTCTTGGATTTACGATTTTCTTTGGTTGATGAATCTATTTCCTCTAGTTTATCTTCAGTGCCTGAGAGTCTCTCTTTCATCTCTTGTATTCTGTTGCTTATTCTTCATCTGTAGTTCTTAATCATTTACCCAGCTGTTCTATTTCCAGTATTCCCCAGTTTGTATTTTATTGTCTCTATTTCAGCTTTCAGATCTTGAACTGTTTGACTTGTTTCCTTCATCTGTTTGATTGTTTGTTTCTTTGTTTTTTCTTGGCATTCCTTGCTTTTTATTTTTAAGAAATTTGTTCATTTCTTGTATTTTTTTCTTGTTGTTTTCCTCTGTTTCATCCAATTTTTTCTTTGTTTTTTCCTCCATTTCATTAAGGGATTTTCTTTGATGGTCTCTATTATCTTCATGAAGTTGTTTTTAGGTCATTCTCTTCTGCTTCATCTGCCTTGGAGTGTTCAGGTCTAGTTGGTGTACATTCCCTAAATTCTGGTGGTGTCATACAGGTCTTTCTATTGTTGAGTGTTTTCTTGTACTGTCATCTTTCCATCCCTTCTTCCAGTGGGTACAGGTAGGGTCTCTCTCATTCTTTGTATCCTCCACTCCTGATGGGTGAAGGTGGTCAGGATTTAAATGTCAGTAACTCTGGATGATCCAAGCTCTCTTGGAGGCCTTTCAAGCAGAGACTTCAGCAGGGCCAAAGATGTGGGAAGTGCAGCTTTCAAATGGCCCCACATGGAGGGGCAGATCCATTATGTACAGAGCAAACCCGGGAAGTTCCAAGGAGAGGATTGGGGTGTTGGACTCAAGCTGTTCAAACACTCACTTCAAGCAGGGATCCAGCAGAGCCAAGGATGAGGAGAGGGCAGACTCAGAATGATACAAGTTCCAGGGCAGGACCACACAGGTCAAAAGCTTAAGGGGATTAAGATGTGGAGCTGACCCAGGAAGTTCTAAGGAAAGGATGTGGGGGATTCAGCCTGGACTGGTCCCAGACTCAACTCAAGCAGAAGGCAGGTGAAGGGGCCCTTGGTTAGGTGAGGGCAGGGTCTGGATCCTTCACTGCAAATTTTAATTCATGCAAACTATAAACCAAATTATTTTTCTTTTATCATTTAGCTTGTAAAACAATTAAAGGCATAATTTCTCTTTTACTCTTTCTGGAAAGTTGGACACATACACATTTTGTAAATTTTCTTACAGTTGTTAATATTAAGCACTAATCTTTTACTAATTTGTAAGCAATCATCACATTAAAATCCAAGAGAAAAGAAGGTAGCACCAAGCACAAAAGTAAAGCCAACTTGCCTTTTATAAAATTAAGAAATTGCACTCTCCTTAAAGTATTTATGACAGCAAAGGTAGGGTATAGACATATCCCATGGGAGGTTATTCTATGGCCGTGGTTGTTTCTCTGCTGAACTGTGAGCATAAGCAGTCTAATGAGCTTCACAGTGTAGTTAGCACAAACTGAGTGAGAGATAGGACATAGTGTGAGAATAGGTCATAAAATCCTGGAGCACACACCATTTTGTTTTTTATCTAACATTTATACTTCTTATAGACTCCAAGAGGGTATTTGTAGCTAGAGAAATAGTGTGGTAGGTATCTCATCTGTCAGGCCCAACAGCCCAGGTTTAATCAAATTGCACCTTGAGTTGAAGTGGAAAAAATGAATCCACACACTGCCCAAGGATTGCTGTAATCAAAATAAAACAAGAAGAAAGTTAAAATCATTCTTTTATCCTTAGTCATTTTAAAAAAATTGAAATGTCATTTTTAGAAAATGTCCTAAAATTTTGGAGCTATATTTTAAGAATATTCATCATATATAGTATAGGTGTTCAGGTTACTAACATCTTTATAAAACTGAAACTTTGAAAACTGGAGTACTCATTTCTAAGGTACTAATAAGTTATTTAAATACTTCTACCAGAGCAACCTGATTTAATTAGCTGTCCAGCATTTACACAATTATGAATCAAATATCCAGAATAGACGACATTAGGAAACAGTAATTGAATTACATAGTCATGTTCTCTAATGTACTTGGGGAACTTGGTCATCTACTTTTTTTCTTCAATCTTTCCATTCAAGACTACGAATTTAAAAAGGCAACCCTGACAGTTTCATCAAGCATCAATATATGTTTGATATTAAGTTATGAGCCCATAACTATTTTGAAGTATTCACTGGACATCACAAGAAATGGAAGACTCCCCTATCCATGTGAAAAACAATGATATGCAGACTAGAATGTTTTTATCGTGTGCCTTTTGTCAGTCTTAATATGAAGCAGATGGGTCTTCTTTGGAACCTAGGTTCTCAGAAATAAAATAGTTTACACTATACTCAAGCTGTGAAGCTACTGAATAAGTGAAAATTGCAGGTTACTGTAAAGGTGGAAGGTGTGTGTGTTGACATTTTGAAAATATTAGATTCCAATTTGAAATGGTACATATGCAATCACCTCAACCCAGGAGGAAAGCAATTCTTTCTTGGGAAAATATGTGAGTTTGAGTTTATATAACCATTTACTCAGTATGAGTAGACAAGTATCTGAACACTCTATCAGGACAAGAGACCTTTGTAAGATATGTGAAAGGTTGCATTCCCATACACAGATACACCACCATGAATTTCCCTGTATTCATGTTTGTAGCCAAGAAAACTATCAACTCATCTTAGGAACTTTCTTTATAATATGCTACATTTACAAGATCAATCAGGTGCTTTTTATTTAGCCTTTTTATGTTCTAACATATTTGTTGGATAGCTAACATGGCTAAAAGACTGTACTAGATGTTCACTATATGAGCATTTGAGTCTATATATTTTAAGTGTATTATTCCAGAGCCTTCTATATTTCCTGATAGAGTTCTTGATTACTGGATAATAAGTAAGTATTAAATTAGGCAGTGGATATTTTAGTGTATGTTTGTGTCTTCTTGTGGATATATGCACAACTTCTGGTGTGTAGACCTTCTTCCACAGGTGGTCACTCCCTTATTTATGTTGATACAGGATCTGAAACCTACTCAGTCAGGCTATCCTGGGTGATCAGTAAGCCTCAGGGATCTCCTTCCCATTCTAGTTTGCTTTCTATCCCTGAAGCAAACACCACAACCAAAACTAACTTGTGAAGGAAATGGTTTATTTCATCTTTCATTTTATATTGTAAATTATTTGAGACAGGAACTCAAGGCCAGAACTAGGAGGCAGCAACTTAAGCAAAGACAATGAAAAAACACTGCTGACTGGTTTGTTCAGTCTGCTTTCTTATATAACCAAGGACCACCTACTCAGGAGTGGCAGCATCGAAAGTGAGCTGGCACCTCACATACTAATCATCAATCAAGAAAATATCCCATAGATATGTATACAGTACAATCTGATGGAGGTCATTGCTCAACTAAGTATCAAATTTCCCAGACACCTCCAGCTCATATAAAATTCCAAGCCCAACAGTGAATGCATGCCCTCCTCCAACAGTGCTGGGAATATACAGGCACCACATTCCTGGCTTTTCCATGGGGGCTTGGAGTCAAACATAGGTCCTGTTTGCTGAGGAAGTAATTTATGGGAAGTGCTTTTTCCCCAGCCCTAGCAATAGACTATTACAAAAGAAGGCAAAAGTTATCTTCTGAGATAACACTTACCACAAAAAAATAATGATTTTATGAATAAAAGAACATTTTAAGTTGTACAGCTAAATATTGAAAAACCTCAATTTTATTTTTCTCAAGTTTTCTAAATTCATATTTTCTATTTTTATTATATTTTTATAGAAGTAATACTAATGAATCAATCCATAAAATTCATGTTTTCTACTTTCTGCCAACTGTGTACTTACTGAATAAATTTTAATCCAGTGAACTTCTAAAGACCTCTAAGACATTATTATCTACCATTTCACCTCTGACTCACTTCTGTTCACATCCAAAAGTTTAATTACCTTTTCTTTTAAATAAACTTATGTTAGATGAAATAAGCCAGGAACAGAAAGACAAACACTGCATGATCTTACTCATATGTGGAATATAAAAGGTTTTCTCTCATTAAAATTGAAAGGAGTATTGTGTACTCTAGAGATTGAGTAGAAAGGGAGAGGTAGAGAATGGAACAAGGGAAACAATTAGGACAGTTTGATAGGAAGAATTCTCATATTCTGTACAACAACTCAGACAGTATAATTTAAAACAATATATACCAAAATGGAAAAAAGATATATAACTTATGTACCTTGAAGAAATCATAAATTTTTGTTGATGGATTTTAATTAATTACTACTCAACATCAATCATATGTTCATAAATATATACAAATATAAATTAACAAATAGAAAGTAGACAAAACTGTAGCTTTCCCTTAGTATTTTATGATTTTCTTACAGTACAAGAAAATCATAAAAGGGGGTGTATGACTACTTTATTGTCCTGGCATTCTCAGTGTGCAGTCCTCAAACAGGAAGCAACATCTCAGCTGGAAATTTTTAGAAATGTATTAAGGAAACTGGACCCACCAGTTGGTTTTAAGACAGTCTACCAATTGTTGTGATTCCTAAATATTTCTACCATCACTATTCAACATTTTCACACAGTATCTCCCTCTGATAAAATACCCTCCTTCTACTTTAAAAACCTAAGTGTTCAAAACACTTAGTTATTCCCTGCTAACTACATTTATTTTTGTATATTTTGATGATGTTTTTACTTATTATTCTTCTAACTCTTTCCAGATCCCCCTCACCCAAAACACTGTATATATATATATATATATATATATATATATATATATATATATGATGAGAGATGTCATTCTATAAATATGTTTCTTGTATTGGTTAATGAATAAAGCACTGTGGGCCAATAGGAAAGCAAGATAGGTGGGCTAGGGAGGGAATCCAAGATGGAGGATGGAGACAGAAGAATGCCAGCTCTTCTGGTAAGATAAGACCACATGGAAGTACTTAGATTAATATGAATGGGTTAATAATTAAGACAGAGTTAGCTGATAAGAAACAATTAACTGGCCAACAGTTTTATATCAAATACAGAGTTTCTGTGTACTATTTGTGGCTGGCAAGATGGTGGGTCTGGACCGGCAAGGGAAAAACCTACTTGTAACACACACACACACACACACACACACACACACACACACACACACACACATATATATATTCACCTGCCTATCATTTATCTACATCTCTTCCTCTCTATCATTTATCTGTCTATCTATCATCTATCTGTCTAGCATTTGGGTATCTATCTGTCCATGTATCATCTATCTGTCTATCATTTATCTATCTACCATATATCTCTAACTATCTATCTCTGTCTGTCTATCTATCTACCTATCTATCTAAATCTCTCTCTCAAATAAGCCACAAAAGACAAAAAGTAAAATAAAAATAAAGAAAAAACTCCCAATTAAGGCAAAAATAACAAAATGAAATACCCACCCCTCTCAAACATACACAAATAAGAAAAATGGAGTGTGATTGATATATTCAGTGATGCCCCATTGAAGAAAACTAGGTTTTCCATTTGCCAGTGGCTCACTGTTTATTTAAAATGCATTTTAAATTACTTAGTAGGATTCTCGACAAAGCATTCCTAGGAAGATAAGGTTAAATGTGGGGGCATCTAAAACAGAAACCACGCAGAATGGAACTGTTGCTGAGCAATCTCTTATGCCAAGAGAATCATGAGTTGAAGAAAGTCACTTGTCATTAATAAGGAAACTTTAAGCACACCATGAGTCAATGGGTAGAAAACATGTTTATTTTTTTTTCATTATATTATTTTGAACCTGACATTAATCACAACCAATACAACAGAACACCAGACAAAAACACCATTTTATCTAAGAAGGCCTAAATTACATCCTACTTGAAGTAATGAATGCATCTGTCCCCCCAGTTAATCAAAAATAAAAAACCCACAAGCTCAGGCTTGAATCTCTTTCCCCTCCCCCTTTTTATATGGAAGACATATAGCACCTATTTGAAAATAGTTTTGAGAGAACTAAACTTTATTTTTTCTATTAACTCAGAGCTTATACTACATAAAGAACCATCTAAAGTCAGGTCCACTTAGTTTCAAACTTTTGTGTTACCCCAGAATGAAGTAGTATCACCATATCAGAGGAGATGAGACCAGAGACTGTAGCAAAACTGACAAGATGTGAGTGTTAAATGTATTCCTGTTGTAATATACAAACAGGCAATTATGCAACCTTGTGTATCTCCATTTTCTCATTAGTAAAATAAGAGGCATTGCCTTTGTTGGCTTTATTTTGTTTAAAGAACTTATATTTCATATTATAAGGAATATTTTCTGTGCTATCCTTTTTTGAAATATATTTATTATTTTTTCTTATTTTACATATTAATCCCAGTTCCTTCTCCCTCCCATGCCCCCAACCCCCCTCTTGTCCCATTCCCTACCCACTCCACAAAGAGGGTGAAGCCTTCTACGAGGGATCATCAAAATCTGTCCAGTCATTTGAAGTAAGTTTAGGCCCTTCCTCTTGTCTCTAGGCTAAGGGAGTATCCCTCAATGGGGAAAGTGCTCCCAATATCTTTTCATGCACCAGGAATACATCCTGGTTCCACTGTCAAAGTCCCTTAGACTGCCCAGGCCTTCTAACTGAGACTCATGTTTAGGAGGTCTGAGTAAGTACAATGCTGGTTTCCCAGGTATCAGTATGGGAGTACATAAATTCTCCCTTGTTTAGGTCAGCTGTTTCTGTAGGTTTCTGAGTCTGGTCTTGACCCATTTGCTCATCACTCCTCCCTCTCTACAACTGGATTCCAGGAGTTTGGCAAAGTGTTTAGTTGTGGGTGTCTGCTTCTCTTTCCATCAGGTACTAGATGAGGGCTCTAGGATGGTATGTAGGTAGTAATCAATCTCATTATCAGGGAAAGGCATTTAAGGTAGCCTCTCAACTGTTGCTCAGATTGTTAGCTGGGGTCATCCTTGTATGTCTCTGAACATATCTCTAGGGTCAGTTTTCTCTTCAAACCTATAATGGCTCCCTCTATTAAGGTATGTTTATCTTTCTCCCTCTTTCTCCCTCTCTATCTTTCTGTATTGTCTCTTCATTCTGTGATTCAATCTTCCTGGTCACACATGTTCTCAATAGAGGAATCCAAAATGTTTGAATGACACTTAAGAAAGTGTTCCACATCTTTAGTCATCATGGAAATGCAAATCAAAACAACTCTGAGAAAGCATCTTACTCCTGTCACAAAGGCTAAAATCAGAAACACAAATGACAGCTTATGCTGGAGAGGATGTGGACAAAGGAGAACACTCCTCCACTGCTGATGGGAGTGCAAACTTCAACAGCCATTTTGGAGATCAGTACTGCAATTCCTCCAGAAAATAGGAATCAGTCTACCAAAGGACCCAGCAATTCCGCTCTTAGGCATAGACCCAAATGATCGACATCCATGCAACAAAGACATCTGTTCAACTATGTTCATGGAAGCTGTAAGCAACCTACATGCCCTTCAACTGAAGAATGAATAAAGAAGGTGTGGTACATTTACACAATGGAATACTACTCAGTGGGAGAAAAAAGACTGGAATATTGAAATTTGTAGGCAAATGAATGGAACTTTAAGAAACCATCTGAGTGAGGAAATCCAGTCACAAAAAAGGAACATAGTATGTACTCACTCACATATGGATTTTAGATACACAGCAAAGTATCACCGGCCTATAATCCACACCATCCGAGAAACTAAGATACAAGAAGGAACCTAAGAGATTCATACAAGGTCCCTCACAGAAGGGGAAAGGAACAAGATCTCCTGAGCATATTGGGAGTGGGGTAGGGGGCAGTGCATAAAAAGGTAGTTAGGAGAAAGAGAAGAGGAGGAGAGGAGAATATATAAGGAATATTTTTAAAATATATACTTTATAAAAACTAGTGAAGTCAACCTTCTGAATCTATGGGGTTTGCATCTGTGGATTAGTTCTGAATAGTTTTGTCAACTAGACACATACATCAGAAAGAAGGGAACCACAATTGAGAAAATGCTTTTGTAAGATCCAGTATAGGATATTTTCTTAGAGATTGATAATGGAAGGCCCAGGTCATTGTGTGGTGCCATCCTTGGGCTGGTGTTCTCAGGTTCTATGAGAAAGCAGGCTGAGACAGCCAAGAAGAGCAAGCCAGTAGTCAGAACTCCTCCATGGCCTCTGATCAGCTCCTGCCTCCAGGTTCATTCCCTGTCTGAGTTCCTTTTCTGACTTCCTTCAATGAAAAATCAGTGACATGAAAGAATAAGCCAAAAAAAATCTCTTTCTTCCCTATCTTGCTTTTTGTCCTGGTGTTTCATCAAGGCAATAGTAACCCTAAATAGTGTAGGAGTCAATCAACTATGGAAAGACAATATGTTATATAAATGTATATGTATTGAACAATTATAATTGTTTTTCTTGTTATTCTTTAGATTATAGTGTAACAGCTATTAACATAGCATTTATATATATATTATGTATCATAAGTAATTCATAGATGATATAAATTTTACAAAGGGATGTTCATAGCTATGTACTAACACGATATTATTTTGAACAAGAGACTTGAGCATTCTGGTGTCCATAGGAATCTAGGGATCAAATTTACAAATAACCAAGAAGAGGCCATAACATGGTAAGAAATATGAAAATCCTTATCAACAAAAATAATCCCATCACAGTTCTGAAGCATCAAATACAGAAAATAACTAAGCTATGAATAACTTGTCTCATACAGCATTGTATTTTTGGCAGTTTTTTTTCTCACACTGTTTCTATTGAAACAATTGCACTAATGCAAAAGAATTATCTCTTTTGCAGACCACAAAGCAATAATTATGAGAAGTCAAAGGCCCGTGGTGTGCTTCTATTTATCAATAATTAATGAAAAATAGGTCCAAGTGATTACTATTTTATACATAAGGAAGTGGATTTAATACTAGCCATCTTACTAGTAAAAACACTATAATTTCAAATTAATCACATAATTCAAATGAAGGAAGTCAACAAATGGCATGTTATTTGTCTCAATCATGATTGCAATGCCAATTTTCATGTGATGTGATAGTCAATGAATGAAAACTTTTAGACAAAAAAGTTCATTTATAGAAGTGCCTATAAAATTACATTTTATAGAAATCCATTTTAGTTCCCATATTAAGCAATGCTCAAGGAAAATTTAAGAAATACTATGGTATTGTTAATAAAAGTGGCTTAAAATCAGAGAGTAAGTAAGTGAAAATAATCTGTGTCCACATAAGAAATAGGATCAGTTATCAATATTAAATATACTAGCTAAAAATTCATCAGTTAAACTCACATTCCCCAATAAATAAATGAGATTCATTGTATACATTTTGAATATCAATTTATTTTCATGTGAAAACAGCCAATGTTTTAAACAATTTGCTTCATGCAAATGGATAACTTACAACAACACATTCTGTCAAGTAATTGCCGATCCAGCTAAAGCAGCTAAAGAAAAGTCACACCCTTTTGTCTTGCTCATTGATAATTTGGGTTACTCCTTGAAATGCTATCATCAATCATGTCCAGAACAAGGCTCCAGTAATAAAAAACAGCACCCTTATAAAATAGCCCTCTACCCGGAGGGCAACTAAATCAGTATTACTGCCAAAAATATTCCAGAATCCCAATAATTTCCACTTATAAACAACAAAGAGATGATACTGCATTCTTTGCACTGTGATCCCTCTCATCTCTTTATCTGACTCTTTTTTACCTTGTTTCTGAAATTAAAAGGCATCAAACTATTAAAAGGAATAAAGCATACAGATATATAAACACACAATCATCATGTGTAAATTATCTTCCTATGAATGTGAAATGTTTAAAGAGTGCAACTGTGTTGTTGATACGGAGAAGATGCAAAGAACTGCCAGGCCTCCAACATGAAGGAATTCACATAATAAGAACAGGTGTGGGCTAAAAAATATTTTCCCTACCTAAAAAGAGAGTCTGTAAATGGAAGGGTTACTGCAGACAGGACATAGATCTAAGGAACCTCAAAAGAAAAGAAGAAAAGAAGAAAGAAAACATACAAAGATCAGAAGAGAGTGGAAAAACTGAAAGCCCAGTGCTTGACTTACAAAAAATGTATTTGTGAATAATATGTAATTGATGTTAATGTTTGAGAAGCATTGTTAGAGAATGTCTAACCATTAAGAATCATTGGGATTTTTAATATAAAATATGCATTTGAACATGTCTAATTGAAGAGTAAAATAAGATAGAATTGGAGAAATGATGATGTTGATCACAATGTAAACAGAAAAGCATTGTAACAGGTCAGATATTGTGGCAATCAGCTTATAGCAGTTGTCTTGTTTAGCCTTCAAACAAACATTTTAGAGCAAACCACTGTCCCCATTTTCAAAAATTAAAACTTACAATTGGGATGATTTTAGCAAAATCCCATCAGTGGAAGATACCTACCTAACTAAGCCTAAGCTCTTCTATCACTAAAGGACAAAGATCACACAACACTGAACAACACTGGCTACAACGTCATACCATCAAAGACTAACAAGAGAAATGAATCAAGAGGAAGAAGATAACCACTGTTTTGTCCATGGTTCTGCAGAATATCTCCACCCAAACACAGTAAGAAGAAAATATGTTAGCATGAGAGTGTCATGTGTACTGTTTACTTTATTGGTGGAGAATCTCAATATCATGTGCAAGGCCCTGGTTGGATGTCCATTATTGAAAAAGGAAAAAAAAATAGATGAAAGAATATGCAATAAAACTAAGTACATCTCCAAATAGTCTGAAGGGAAGGACAGAAGTGTCTTTTCACCTATAATTTTATCTGCTGTTTGTCACTATTATTGGATATTATCTAAGGTAAATACCACATACTCAGTAGTTGATGCATTCACTTTTCAGCAATCTTTTTGTTAACTGGAAGTTGTAAAGCTATGATGGTTGTGAGTAGTTTCCCCCCCCAGTCTGGTCTCACCACCACACCAGCCCCAATTAACACACAGAGACTCTGTATTTCATATAATTCTGTTGTTTCTTATCGGCTAGCTCTCTCTTAAATATTAACCTATATCTATTAATCTAAGTACTTCCACGTTGTCTCATTTTACTGGACAGAGGGGCCACTGTGCTCTCTCCAGTCTCTACATGCTGACTCCTCCTTACTACTTCCTCTCTCCTCCTAGTTTTTTAGTCCCACCTATCTTGCTTTCCTATTGGCTAACAGTGCTTTATATTTATAGACAATATTTGGTAATTTGGGAGTGGTTCTTTCCAAAGTGCTTCCTGCTGGTAGGGAGTGCTGTCATGGGGATCCTAAGAAGACACAGAATTCCTGGCTGTAGTCTGTAAGGCTGGCTTGTCCCAACTGTTTTGAATGTTGGATCACCTGGAATGCTGTTTCAGGGGTTCTTGCTTTATCATACACATTAGTCTGGAAGGAATCCACAGCTTTTCATTTTCTTTGGAAACAAAATTAGCAATACTTTTCCCAATAACTTCTCCTTAGACTTAAATTTTGAAGCCAAAGCATTTATAAAATATGTAAATTGGATTAATCCAGCAGCATTTCTTTTAACAATTATTTCCTCAGCAGTCAAACAATTAAAGACAACAGAATAGCGTATAGTATCCAAAGTTTCTCTGTGCTTTCCATCTTTACATGGCTTTCATATTACTGTATTTCTTCTACTTCTATTTTTTCATATTTTGAGACAGGGTTTCTCTGTGTAACTTTTATCTGTCCTGGAATTCACTCTGCATACCAGGTTTACTTTGAAATCAAGGAGATCTGCTTGACTCTGTCTCCTGAGTGCTGGAATTAAAGGTGTGTGCCACCACACCCAGCTACTCTATTTCAATTGTCTTTTCTTTCTTTTTTAAAAAAACCATTTTATCCTGTTTCTTTTTTGCACCCAAGCCTATGTATATTTTAAAACACACTATAACCCTTCAGAGGTTTTTCTCAGACTCTGTCTTTACTATAAATCTTTATCTTTTTCTAGTCAAGAGTCTTTTATCTATTGAAAAGCATTCCTAAAATGAAAGCCACAGTTGTTTCAACCACGGTCTATCAAAGATGGCGGTGGGTACTTTTACCACCAGAGCTGAGAGTTGAGCTCACTGCCTAGGTCTATGCTGCCATCCAGCAGCATGCTACCTGATTGGAGATGTGGTCACTGCCATTGCCAGCTCTCATACACAATAATAAAGTGTTAGAAGTGCTTCTTAAAAGCTGTGCAGGGTTTTTTTTTTGTTTTTTTTTTTTTTGTTTGTTTGTTTTTTTTTTTTTTTTTTTTTTTTGCTGCTTATGCTGAGTCAGGAAACCTCCCTTAAAGGAATGGCACATGTCTCTTCCTGTCTCACGCAAAACATAGTCCAACCCAGAAACTGCTGCTACCAAGAAGCCTTGCTTGTTTTTGTTCTTTTGTTTCTAAAACCATTTCTTAAGCTTTCCTTCGTTTTAAGTGTTAGTTCTTATTAGCCATGTTGCAGCGCCATATGTTATGAGTAAGGTTTTTTTCTGCTGACCTGGGCCCAGAGATGTGCCAGCCACAAATAATACACAGAGACTATGTATGAGAAATAATTCTGTTGGCCAGTTTCTAGTTACTTATCAGCTAGCACTGTCTTAAATATTAATCCATTTCTATTAATCTACGTATTTCCACGTGGTCTTATCTCACCTGAGAGAGGGGGTCAGCGTTCTGCTCTCTCCAGTCTCTCCATGTTGACTCCTCCTTACTACTTCCTCTCTCCTCCTTGTCTCCTAGTCCCCCTATCTTGCTTTCCTACTGGCCAATGGTGCTTTATTCATTAACCAATAATAAAAACATATTTACAGAATGACATCTCCCATCATATTATTTTTCTATATTTTATGCTTTCTTTTCTTCAAAACTCTGCTCCACAGATAGGTCAGGTATGGTACAATAATATGTTTTCTCAGATTTACAGATGATGCTTCTAATGTATCACTCTTATACAACAATTTTCTGAGTTGTATTAAATTGATAATTCCTGAAGAATAATCTGTATCAATGGCAAACTTCAGCAATTATTTTAAACAATTCTGAGATTTTGAGACATAATAATCTTTTTTGTTTTTATTTCTCACATGGGATAGTACTAAAAATGTAGCCAAATTCTATTCCTCATATTTTCTTGAAGCTGTGATAAATGAAAATAAGCAGTGATGGTGCATATAGTGGTGATCATCATCATCACTTCACAGCTGAATATGGGACATTGCTTGATACATTTTATATCTTATGAAAATCAAATGGAGGAGAATGGTGACAATAGAAATAATACTAACAAGAGAATTATTGGAAAATGGCATTCACGATCTCCCTTATATTCAGAGCATTATGAAATGCATTTATTTTTATTCAAAATTAGTTATTTATTTTTGTTTTGCAATAGTGGTCAACCAATCAGGCCATTGCACATAATATGCAAGTGTTCTACCAATGAACCATATTCCTAGCTCTTGGTTTCTTGAGATAGTTTATTACAATATGTGTCAGTCCAGACTTAAACATGTAAATTTCCTACCTTCACCCTTGGAGTACTAGAGCTTCAGGGATGTGCCATGATACCAAACTGTATTAGTTATTTTTATATCTAAACCATGCCAATGTTTACAGTGGCCCTTTTAGAATGTTCAGATAGTATTTATATTGCAATGTTTTCCATTCTGATACTGGTATCTAACTCTTCACCCTTTTAAACCTATGAAATATAGGTTACAGAACATTGAGAAAACTTTTTCAAGTCTAGACATTTATTTACCTACATCTTTGATTCAAGACTTTTCATAGTAATAAATAGATCAATGGGAGAATGAATAAGTGTACTGTGTGGACTAAGAACAGTACACTAATTGTATAAATCTGATTATGTGTCTGACAAATTATGATTAATACATAGTTGTTCGTACATTGAATTCTAATTTCTTCTTAATAGAAACATGCTTAAGATATTTTATGTGTGCATTGGTAATAATTTAATCTTCATCATATTTTATTAACATTCACTTTTTTGGTGATGTATTTCTGTTGCAATAGGTTGCACAATGAAACACGACCTTTTTGTTTAGTGATAGAATAGTGCTAGTTTTAGTATTAGATAGTTGAGTTATTGTGTCCCCAATTGCTAAATCTCTACAACTTCATGTAAATAAGAGAAAGTCCCATTGTTTTATCTAGCTTCAGGGAGTTGAGTTGAGCACCTTTGTTCCAAAATAAAACAGAATGATTGCTGGATGGTGGTGGTGCACACCTTTTATGCCAGCATTTAGAAGACCGAGGTAGGTGGATCTCTGTGAGTTTGAGATCAGCCTGGTCTACAAGAGCTAGTTCCAGGACAGCCTCCAAAGCCACAGAGAAACCCTGTTTCAGGAAAGATAAAATAAAAAGAAGAAAAAAAAAACCAGAATGGTTTCTAAATTTTATATTTTGTATTTGAATTTATTCTGTTTTGTCAATAAGGGAAAAGAAGTATAAAACAAACACTTGTTTCACTGGCATGACAAATAAAAATTCTTCTCATTAGTTCACAGTTTTGAAAAACTAACCAAACCTTCTTAACACTGATAAGTATTTGTTGGTCACTTAGCGTATGTCAAGAATGTACACTTTAATTCACATTTAAGAAAAGTAATAAGTGGTAGGAGCCATTATTATTCCAGTTTTACAGCTAAGGAAATGAGACTGGGGTAGATAAGAATTGCCTCCTGTGACATCTTGACAAAGATCACACTGAGAATGAATTGTAACTGGAATCAGGATGGTTAGTCACTGAGAGCCTGATCTCATCTGCCTCTGTCTGCATCTTTTCCTCTGATCTCTAGGTGACAGTGTGTTCAGGGATCTAACCACATCTTTAAAAATCTATTGCCAATCCTACCTGGTGAACCTGCTGAAAACTACAATGACATATTTCTTATCATTTCTCTACTAAATAATCAAGCTTATTTAACACACACTGTATTTCCACTAATAATGGTATTTCAGTGGCATGAATAACTGTATGTCAAATGTCACAACAATATTCTTTTCTAACACTGGATTCCTGTTTTCCCAAATGTCAATTTAGCTATTTATCCTTTCAAATTAGACCTGCCAAGGATGAAATCATCTCATTCTTCCAACCATCTCTTATATTTTTGTTATCTCTGGGATATTGGGACTTAATATTCTGCTATGACTTAATGGCACCCAGTCAATAAGCCAAGAAATCATTTAGCACTTTGTTCTCTAGTTAGTGTGTTGATATGTCATTTTCCCCAACTTTTATAGACAAACTATTCACAGCAACTTTTTGATATCTCTTTAACTCATGTCATTCAATTGATTAAGATTATTTTAGTAGCAATTCCCCATTACTGTCAAACAAGTAGCTTTAACTTTGATCAGTGATCCCCCTTGTTTTTCATTTTCTGTCCTGATGCATGTTAAATTTCCAATATCATTTACCTCAAACTCAAGGTTAGGTATGCACTTTCCTTGAAAACTAAGATAGAAATGTAGGTTCCTAACACAAATTGAATACATCTGCATCTCATCATTCTTTCTTATTTAGTAATCCTTTTCTGATGGTTTTATCCTTGTATCTGGTACAGGACTTCCACTGTATATCTAGAGACTATCTGTGTCCCATACATCAATGTCCAAGTTCACATTGTTATATTATCTAGATCCCTAACTGTTCACCCTAAAACTTAATTTTCCATAAGTTTCCATAATTGCACACGGGCACTCTATGTTGTTGTTCCTGCCCATGTGATCATGCTACATGTCTTCCCTGCCATTTTTCAAGTTGTATTGTTGAAAGTATGTGTTATATGTACCAGATACAGAGTTCCTTTAGATCATGAACACCTCTTCATCTTCATTTAAGTGATGACTACAAATATTATAATAGGCACAAAATAATTATTTAATGGATGGTGATAGAGTGGTAGCTCAGCGGTTAAGAGCACTGGCTGCTCTTGTAGAGGACCTGAGTTCAATTCCCGGAAACCATTGGTGGCTCACAACCATCCATAAGGAGATCTGGTGCCCTCTTCTGGCCTGCAGGCATATATACAGGCAGAATGCTGCACACATAATAAATAAATAAATCTTAAAAACAATATTTAGTGAACAAATAAAAAACCCCTGAGAAATAGTTGGGGGATAAGTGTCATATATCCTAATGCTCAATATATAAACTGGAAGAAATTAAGTTTTCAATTTTGAATTATAAGTAACTAAAAATTCATCTTATTTACCATTGCTTAAAAGGAAGTAATTGTTGTTATCCATAAGCATTTTATTCAGTCCTTAATTACTTTAAAGTAAAATAAAATCTGGAATTTCAATATAACTAGTTATAATATGTTTCAGTTATGATCAAGTAAGATAATCCACAAACCTCAATTACAATGAACTCTCAAAGTATGTTATCCATGACAACATTATATCAATATCTTTAATCCAAAATGTTACAAACTTTAATTTCTTAACAAATTAACTGAATTTTGACATATTTCTTTAGAAATAAAATGTGAACACTCACCTTACCTTGAACATTTTATAAATAACAAACCCAGACAATATTTATATAAAAGTATTGGTCTGCATGATGGTACTTTTTAAGTCATTCAAACAAAATACGCCAAAACACCAAATAAAAGTAACTAACAGCCTTGTGTCTAGTGCCCTGGCCACTGAGCAAAACTGCACATGGAGAATTTAGGTCATTCAAATAGATTTATTTTTATACCAGCAAATGAGAGTTTCAAGTCTAATTTGAGAAATTGTGTGTGTGTGTGTGTGTGTGTGTGTGTGTGTGTGTGTGTGTGTATTGTGCCAGAAAATCAACTCCCTAACTCTTATTCAAATGACAATATAGTAAGTAGTGTTTGGTATCTAATGAATACTAAGTAAAATATTATCAACCCCTTTTAAGATGAAGCAAGATTTGTATTGATGGAACACAAATCTAGAGTAAATGAATATTCAGTAGCCTTACAAAAATGATTGGTTTTCCAATTGCATTTAAAATGGCAATTGGAATCAATAGTCTGCCATTTTAGAGGACATGCTCTATTTCATAAATACAGAGCATTATAATTAAAAGTGTTGTTGTCTGTAGGCTATAGGTTAATTGCAAATACAGCTAGAAGGCCAGCTCTGGCTGGAGAGTGTTTAAAATGAATATAGTGAGTACAAGGGAACATTTGTGCATCTGTAAGATGCTGTAGAATCAATCCTACACTGAAATGGGGGCTGTAGTAATCATATTCCACAAATGCCTAAGACAAAAACTAAAGTGATAGTTAGAAGCTACAAACACCCCATTATTCAAAAGCTCAAAATTTTACAAAATGATGTGTTCTTTGTTTTGTTTTGTTTTGTTTTGTTTTTTACTTCAGTTTTGTAAATTTTTAGTATCTCCCAATACAGTCTATTGCCAGATGACTTGGACTTAGGCAGATTCCTTGACATAAAAACCCATATTTCCATAAAAATTGGCTAAGCTGAATATTACCTAGAGTGAATTTGAGTACTCTTATCTTTAAGAACTTGAAGAAGGAAACTGAAAATAAAAATAGAATTTTCTTTAATTACATGGCTGAACTTGTTGAATTTTATTTCTATGAGAAAGTCCTTATTTGATTATTACATACTAATAAATTTCAAAAATCAAAGTAACAAATTTATTTAAAATAATGCAATAATACAGAGAGAAGTAAATCATAAATAAATAGTAACTAGTACTAAAATTTGATATATATCCAGTATATTACTCCTCATGCATGTGAACATTTGAAAATTCATGTGCATATTTTATTTACCTAAAATGAAAAGGACATAGAAAAGTTAATAACAAACATTTTTTTTTTCTTTTCTTCTTTAGGTTTTTACTCTAATACACTTTGAGTTTTATTTACTTGACATACAAAAAGGCATACCTGGGCTAGAAATCTGGCTTAAAAGGTAAAGGCCAAGCTTGACTATATCCTAGTCACACATGGTAGAAGGGGAGTGTGGATCCACTTGGTTTGTACATACACACTGCAGCATGCACACATTCATGTACAAATGCATGCACACGTGTGCACACTCATGCACATACACAAATAAGTATAAATTTGAAAGAAAGCAATACCTATTTACTGGATTCATATCAATAAAATTGAAGGTAAATTTTAATTTCATAATTGGTCACCATAAACTTAATCACTACATTCAGATTCCCCGCCTCTCTCTCTCTCTCCCTCTCTCTCTCTCCCTCTCTCTCTCTCTCTCTCTCTCTCTCTCTCTCTCTCTCTCTCTGTGTGTGTGTGTGTGTGTGTGTGTGTGTGTGTTAGAACTGTGAACTAAGATCTACTCATTTGGGGATGCAAAGATGACTCAGCAGGTAGGAACACATATTGATCTTATAGAGCACTGAAGATTGTTTCCAGCATCCACAGGGAAGCTCATAATAACCTGTACCTTTAGTTCCAAGGAACTTAGCTTCCTTTTATGCTTCCCTGGCTACCAGGGATACTTAGACCACAGGGACCTTCATGCAAATAAGTTTTTTTTTTTTTTTTTTAGAGATCTAACCACTTAATAAATGTTATCTATGCAAGATGGTATTTTACATGTAAGCTCTGGTTCATGCTGTACATCTATAGAACCTATTGATCTGGTAGCATTTAATTTACATATCATTAATCCCATTGTCCCCAGCCCCTGGTAAGTACCATGACACTCTCTGCTTCTGAGTTTAGCTACGTTAGATGTGTACTTTAGATGAAATGAAGCAGATGATCTTCTGGCCTTAGCTTATTTCATTGTTTTATATGATGTTCTCCAGATTCATTTCCACCATGGCAAAGGCAGGATTTCCTTCATTAAGGCTGAGTGCCATTCCATTTTATAAAGGCTTTTGCTTTACTCACTTATCTTTCAACAGGTACATGAATTCACCTTGTACATAGGCATAATAACATATAAATGACAGATATTTTTCAGTTCTTTGTGAATATACCTGTAGTGAGACTTCTTGATTGTATCATAATTCATTCCTAACTTTTAAAGAAATAAATTTCAGTATGCATACAATAGTTAAAATGACAATAATTTTCTGACCAAAGGTAACTTTACATTTGAGAAAAAAAATTAAAAAAAAACCTTCTAAATAACACCTTTACAAACTTAGAATACAAAATGAAAATTGTTACATGTTTAGAACTAGATGATAATGAAAATACAATACATTAAAGTTGGTGAGGATGGGCAAATCAGCATATTGAGTAACACACCTACAAATATGCTCATTAGAAAAAGAAAGTCTATAGGCAATTATGTGCCATTGTTCTACACACACACACACACACACACACACACACAGAGAGAGAGAGAGAGAGAGAGAGAGAGAGAGAGAGAGAGAGAGAGAGAGTTGGTATTAGTGTAAGAACAACTAATAGTAATACACTACCAACCCAAACATAATAAAGGATTTAAAAATATTCTTTCTTTTTTTGACTTCTTTAAATTTTAAATTACAAACTATCTTGTTTTACATATCAATCCCAGTTCCTGCTCCCTCCTGTCCTCCCCTGCTGCCCACCAACTCCCAATCTCATTCTTTTTCTGCCCCATAGGAAGGGTGAGGCCTTCTATGGGGGGAATCATCAAAGTCCTTCACATCCTCTGTGTCTAGCCTGAGAGTGTATCCCTCTATGTGGAATGGGCTCCCAAAGTCCTTTAGTACACTAGGGATAAATACTGATCCACTACCAGAGGACCTATAGACTGCCCAGTCCTACTAATTGACACCCAGGTTCAGTGGGTGTCAATAAAGCCGTAGCTAACTGATGTGGAAAACATTGACTAAGGTTATATCTTGAAATATAATCATATATTTAAGAGAATGCCCTAAATTATGGAGGTTTACAGGCAAGTTTTCAGGCCCAGGGTCTTATAAGCTAGTCACTAAATGCTAGAAAACTATGGCTTCAAGCTTTAAAAACTATAGAATTATGGATTCCCTGAATGTGGTGTTAGTTGGGAGGACTGGGCAGTCAATGGGGCCTCTGGTAATGGGTCAGTATTTATTCCTAGTATGGGAATGAACTGTGGGAGCCCATTTCACATAGAGGAATGCTCTCTTAGCCTAGACACATGTGGGAGGGCCTAGGCCCTGCTCCAAATGATATGACAGACTTTGAAGAGTTGCCATGGAAAGCCTCACCCTCCCTGGGGAGCAGTAAAGGAATGGGATGGTGGTTGGTAGGGGGAACAGGGGAAACTAGGAGGGTGTGGGAACTGAGATTGATATGTAAAACATCCTTATTTCAAATTTGAATAAAAAATTAAATAAAATAAAAATCTACATAATTATGGATTTAGTTTCTCAGGTAAGAGGGCCATTGCTCTGGGATTTTGATGCTATTGGGTCCAAATGTAGCATTCACCATTTCAGGGGCTGGGGTCCTCAGATCCTAACAGCAAATAGCAGTCGACTCCTGAGCTTGAGACACTGGGTCCTTTTGCTCCTCACGTTTGAAAGGTTTCTGGAATTCTTCCAGTGATTGAGAGTGTGCTGGCTAATACTAGTTTCCAACTTGACATGCCTGAGTAGAGGAAACCTTAATTGTGGAAAGACACCACCAGATTAACATGTGAATGTCTGTAAAAAATTTTCTTGACTGATGATTGATACAGAAGAGACTAGCCCATTTGTGGTGGGACCACCCTGGGCTAGTAGTTCTGGATGGTATAAGAAAGCAAGCTGAGCAAGCCCATGAAATAAGCCACTGAGTTCTTCCATGGTCTCTGCTTCAATCCTCTCTCCAGAAAACTGCCTTGAGTTCCTGCCTTAGTTTCTCTTGATGACAGACTAAGGTGTAAGCCAAGTAAATCTTTTCTTCCCCATAGTTTTGGTAATGGTTTCTATTGAAGCTATAACAAGCAACTAGGACATGCAGCTAGTAGTTCCTTTTCATCTTAGCTTCTTTTAGTTTTCAGCTACTGAACATATCACCTGCCACTCAATGCTACCATAGCCTCTGCTCTTGCTGCTGCTTCTTTGTGTTACTACCCTAACCTGCTTTATCCAATCACAGTAAAGACCACAAGTAGACAAGAAGAGGCTGCTCAGAGAAACTTCACTAGGGCCTAACTATTTTTTTAACACTAGAGACAATAAAGAAAGAAGAGTCAGTTAACACAAAACTCAAATATCACAAAGGAGTAAAACTGTACTTCAGAAGAAGTTGTGCCATACTTATACACAGCTTATGTTTCTACCAATCACAGCTTTGTTTGTATATGGTTCTAATTCATCCATCATGAAGCTCACATGTACCTCAATCACAAGCTTTGAACTAGGTCCAGACTCCCATCTTCAAACAAAAGCATGTTGTTGGGTCACTAGGGAAGTGCTTCATCACCAGCCTGAGTGAGGCTACCTGTGAGATGAATGATATTACCTAGAGTAACTGCAGAGATCACTGTCAGAGTATACTTAGGCTTGTCAAGGTCATAGCTCCACTCACCTAGTGCAAGTTGTGTGGAGAAATAAAAAATGAGACCAGGGCTTCTACAGCAGCCCAGATTTCTCTAGGCTCTGTAGCCAGAATGGGTCAGTTTCTTAGAAGCATCTGTGAACCGTTTAAAGCAACTGGCCTCCAGTAACTGAAGAAGGGGTCATTTGATTGACAGCTTCCCAGGCATAGCAGCTGGCCACAAGGGAAAGGTTTTGCACTTGTCAAAAAGGGAACAAATGACCATCTCCCAACAACATGGTATATCTGAGAGGGAAAATCACAAGGTCATTGCAATAAAGACTTATAATAGCATTAGCATTCTGAGTGACAGCTAATAGTGCTTAGCTCCAAGTCAGCTAGGCAGAGAAAGGTTGAGTCCCTATGATCTGTATCAGTGTTGGCAAGTAGGACATACTAGTTTTGAAGTTATCCACTGTATCCTCCTAGGAAGTTAAGATTACAAATGACATTTGAAGCAATATAAACATGGGAGCAAAAGCAAGAAGGATTGAAATCTTAGAAATTAAAAACTCTGATTTGTCAGACACGAAAGCAAAGAATACAGGCAGCTACAGAGAACACAAAGAAGTGAAACAGCAGCATATCAAGAGTAGGTCAAACTTGACCTCAATAGGAGCTGTTTAGAAATAATGAAACCTGGGGACCTGGCATACAGGAGAAAATTGCTTCAACTTCCCCAGCAGGGCACTAAAACTGCTGGCTGCAGTGTGGAGGAATCTCATGGTATCCCAGGGCCTGTCATTTGCTGTTCCCACAGGGAAACCTCCATGAAGCATTTTTTTCTTATTATGAAAGGTAAAGAATCCTGGAATTTGTCCTCTGTGGCCAGGCAGACTGCATCACAAACCCTGCTTGCCATGTTAGTTTGAAGCCTCAGTTTCATCTTCTAGAGATCTGGAATATTGTTTGTAAAGGGAAGACTAAATGAGAGAGCATCAAATGTGAACAGCACACTATCTGAGATGATGGAAGCACACAATGGATGTTAACCCAGAGTTTTTCCCAATGCCAGGAAAAATCACACTAAACATCGATGAGGCTGTGAAGCTAACAGCACAGGGTTCAGCAAGACAATCAGTAAACCTTTGATCTTTACACCAACTCACTAAAATGGTGATAAATTATCAGGAAAGAGATAGTTTCTTAAATTGGATAGATGTTCTCAATCTAACCAAAGAAAAAGAAAGAAAACACTAACAAAAGCTACTGCCTTTTCAGCATTTATATTCAATCTTGCTGCAGCTAAAGGAGTCTCTGGAGATTTAGTTTCTTTGTTTTATCCTTAGATGCAGAGGCAGAAATACAGAAGTTGAAGTCTGAAAAGCTTTAGTCATCCCAACTGATTGCTGGACAAACCAGGTAGCATCTCTCACTCCTCGTCCTTTTAATGAGAAGAGGGTAGAAAAGCAGAGATGATTCCCTCTGGAGTCACATGACTCAGAGAAAGAACCCTCTATAAAAGGCCATTGTTGAGGAGGGCGAGATGGCTGAGTAAAGTGCTTGTTGTGCATGTGTTAAGACTTTAGTTCCAAACTGTAGCACCTCCACAAATAGGTAGGTGTGGTAGCATGTTAGTAATTGTAGCACTGCAGAGGCAGAGACAAGAAGAGGTACCATAATACAGGAAGCCATTATAGCTTTGAAGAGAAAACTGACTCTAGAAAAATGTCCTGAGACCTACAAGGATGACAACACCTAATAATCTAAGCAGCAGTGGAAAGACTATCTTAAATGCCCTCCCAGTAATGAGATTGATAACTAACTTATACGCCATCCTAGAGCCTTCATCTAGTAGCTGTTGGAAACAGAAGCATATACCCACAACTAAACACTGAGCTGAACTCCTGGAATCTAGTTACAGAGAGGGAGAAGTGATGATAAGCAAAGGCATCAAGATCAGGTTACAGACACCCACAGAGACAGCTGACCTGAACAAGGGGGAGCTCATGACCCCAGACTGATAGATGGGAAACCAGCATTGTGCAGACCCAGACTCCTGAACATGGGTTTCAATTAGAAGGCCTGGGCAGTCTAAGGGAACTCTGACAGTGGAACCAGGATGTATTCCAGGTGCATGAAAGGACTTTGGGAGTACATTCCCCATGGAGGGATATTTCCTCAACCTAGAGACATGAGGGAGAGCCTAGACCCTACTCCAAATGACTTGATAGATCTTGATGAACCCTCCTGGAAGGCCTTATCCTCCCTGTGGAGTGGGTGGGGAATGGGATTGGAGGGGGAGTCAGGAGCATGGGAGGATGGGAGGGAGAGGGAACTGGGATTGATTTGTAAAATAATAATAATAATAATAATAATAATAATAATAATAATAATAATAATAAATAGAAAAAATATATCTCTGTGCCTCAATGGTTAGCCATTGGGTGTGTTCCATGTTCAGTGAGAGACCCTGACTCAATAAATAAAGTAGACATAGTGGCCTACAAGATGACCCAGTAGGTAAGGGTATTGGCACTAAATGTCACATGACCTGAATTTGATCATTTGGATCCACATGGTAGAAGGAATGACAGACTTGGATATTACCCTGTAATCTCCACACAAGTGGCATGGCATGGGAACATGTGTGTGAATATACAAATGAATGAATGAATGAATGAATGAATGAATAAAAGAATGAGTTATCAAAATTTTATAAGTGGACAAGCAGTTGAAGAAGTCACATGACATCAACCTCTGGCCTCCAAAGATGCACATGTGACTACTCACTTGCACACACATGCATATTTGCACACACATACACTGCACACTAGAAACAAATACAACAAAAGTCTTAAAAACCTTTCTCTGGCAAAAATATAAAATTTCTTGTGGACTACCCCACAGAGCAATAGTTTTAGAGCATGTATCTTTTGAGTGACATCAATGATAAGCAGAGAAGAGCAGGAAGGAAAGGCATGAAAGAGGGAAGTATAGGCTAAAGTAGGTCAAAGATGGCCACAAATTCTTACAACCCTCTAAGATTGAGATAAAGATGCTATCTCTTAGCTTTCTTAAGTAAGTAAAAGGAGAACTAGGTTATGAAGTTCTTTGACTAACAGAATATGGCAGAGAAATGTTATGTCAATTTTCTGCTGAATCCTAAAAACCCTGGTAAATTATGTTTCCGGCCTCTTTAAAAGCCTAGCCTGATGGTGCCAAACTTTCTTGTGTAAAGTTCAGCCCTTTCTGCAGAGATAACATGAAGAGACCATCACATAAATAATTCATGTATGGAGATATAACCCCTGGGATCTGTTTTCTGGATGTACCCATATGGCTTTAGGACTGTGAACAAGACCAGCAGAATTAATTCAGTTCTGTACACCAGTACAGTCAAATAAGCACGAGAACATCTCCAGCTGATGGCAAATGCATCCACTGAAGTCTACAGCTGGGTTCCTACTAATTTGAGACTTTCAAATTTGTGACATGTAATACAATGATTGCTGTTTGAATGGACTCATACTTAAAGAAGTTCTTTAGACAGTAATGGATACTCTAAACATATCCTTAAACCGGTAAAGTGAGACAACTGTCATTAAGATAATGAAGTTTGACTGCATCGAAAAATGGTGTTAAATACACTATAAATTATTCTCTGTGAAGGATAGGTGTCCTAGAGAGATGTCCATTCTTCAGTTCATGCTGATAAAATGAATCTTGAGAGACGGAAAGACACCCAACAGCATCTTCCACACTCTTATGGAACATATTCTAGTTCCAATATGTTTATATGACATTTTAATTACATCCAGGTATGGCAGTGCACACCTGCAATCTTAGCAAGCAGGAGGTTAAGGCATGAGGATAGTGAGATCTAGGAAAGTCTGAATTACACAGTGAGTTTGATGTCAACGTGGGCCACATAGTGAGACCTTCCTCAAAATGCACAACCCCAAAATCATTTACATTTTAATATATTTGTTAAATTAAAAATCTATCACATTTTGAATTTTTATTCATGTAAGTTATATTCTTGTTTGCATAATATTTCTCTGTTTAAATTAGGTTTTGTAAACTATAAGCAAAATACAGTATTATCGAAACTAGAAGAGTTATAAACTGTAGTTAAATTTTTTAACACATTCTTACTACTTTGAATTTGGGAAGAATTAAATACTGATGGATGTATTCATGAATACTCATGAGTAGTTATCAATTGAAAGTGGTTTAGCTTTCCATTGTTCCTTTCTGTGCTGCTTCATTGTGTCTATGCAGACTTGTGGAGGAGTGCAGACAACAGAGGGTTTCCTGAACTTAAATTTCTGCTCAGACACACTCTGGTCCTGAGAGGTCTGAAAGCTCTGTCATTACCTCTTCAGCAGTTCATAGTCTTCCATCAGATTACAAAGAAGGAAAATAGCATGTTACTTATGGGTTTGGAATGAGCATGATCACTATTGAATTGTTAGATGTAAAGCACTTGCAATAGCATCTGATATATATATATATATATGTATATATATATATATATATATATATATATATAGGTCCTCAATAATGGATAAAACGTTACTATTTTATATGTTATAACATAAAAAATACAGGCAACACAAAGGTCTAAATTTGCCAAATGACTATGAAGAGGACTCAATACATTAAAATTCCTGGCTGAGTATTCATACCAACATAAAGCTGTTTATGGAATCATAACTCCCTCATTGTAGCACATTCTCTGAACTTTATTATTCGACAATTGGAGCAGAGCTGTCATAAGCAAGAAGTATTGAACTGAGCGCAAAAAGCATAGATTCAGAAGCATAGATGATAAAAGCCTTCCACATCAGCATTTACTGCTCATGTCAATACCATCTGCAGACTCCAAATAGGTCCAAGAAACATCCACCCAAATTTCAATAATTAATCTCGCTCATTTATTGATAGCTCAAGATCTTTGTTGTAGAACCCCCTCCCAGATTGAAATCCAGCACAAATACAAACACACAAGCAGTTTTACAGTTTAATGAGTTTAAGAAAGATCTTTTTACAGCTCAGTTTCTCTAATACAGTTTCAAATTGCAATTCAAGCTTGAACAGAAAAAACAAAAGAAAACCTTGAGGAGCTTAGAGAAATAAAATGTATGAAAATGACACCCTGACTTTCACTGTGAGATTTCTTGCATGTGATAATTAATCATAGTTTTCTCTGGGTTCCTGTTGGACCTTCTATCTATTCTCTTCCATGGATCTAACTTTCAAAATTGTTTGCATTAAAAAAGAGACAAAGTATAACATGAGTGAAAAAAACAGTAGTGTTAATTAGGTCATTTTGTTCAAAATCACTAGTTGACCTTTACTCACAACACAACAAATCTGGTCAGTTTCTAGTTCATTTTTATCTTAACTTTTCACCTGTGTTCCAGAAAGTCTTTAAAATTGATTAAAATATTTCTAGCTACTTTTCCACTCATTAGAGCCACTACTAATGTTCAAGAGATCAGCCTTTGAATTTATCTTTTCTGCTAAATACAAGCATGCCTCCCAAAATTTCAGACACTTTACTTGCTTTTCACTTGAAAATTGTTGAAGTTGCATACTTCCATTAGAGATCATTCCACTACCATTTTGTAATATAAGTATGATATTTTTCCTATTACGACTGAAGTATTAAAAATATTGATAAATTTATATTTTAATGGAAGTTTTACTGAAACCAAGTTCTGTTACATTTAGTGAGTTTTAAACATTACAATTTATGACTGATTTATTTGGGGACCATAAGGGAAATGTATAGTATCTTCTTTGATGTGTATTCCTATTAGAATTAGGAAAACTTGTGTGCTGTCTACCATGACTCAGGTGTGAGATCTAGTCGATGATTCTGAAACATGGTGAATGGCAGTACAAACTAAACTCTGTAATAAGTTAGCAAAGCTTTACAAAAATTAATCCAATTTCAGATCAGGCAAAGGAAAAATTGCTTTCCTCTAAGCAAGACACAGACATTGAAATTTTGAATTCATGGTAATTATGCTGACATGCACTGAACTGGTTCAAAACTGACCCCATCTAAAGTCAGTCCAAAAGGGTTGAGAAGCACACAGAGCCTTACCCTTTAGAAATTAAACTCTTGGCTTTGTTGTCAGTTGTGTGCCTACAAGGATCTAATGGCCAACTCCAAAATTATAATTATTTATGTAGACTTGGTTAAATTCAGTGAATCACAATAAATAAATAAATAAATAAATAAATAAATAAATAAAATAACAGAAAGAGAAAAGAATTCTTAATGAAAAGGAGGGTAAATAGGAGGGAGAGGGATATGAAAGAAAGTAGGGGTAAGAGTAGTCTGCATGCATATAATTCACATGAACGGCATTATCAAAGAATAGATTTAATTGATAATAAAAGCTGGGAGTCTTAAATCCCAAGCTGACGGTCACCTACTTTAATGTTTACAACAGCCTGTGAGTGAATGAACACAGGAATTGAGCTTTGTCACCACACCCAGAAGTCTGTGAGAAAGCAGACTTCCTGGGCTAAGAGCGGGCTTGGATACTTTAAATTAATTGGTTGCGCACTGGATGCTGTGAGGTGATTGGTTCATGATGTGTGAGCTTTGTTGTAACCCTATAAAAGCTGTTTCAATTCTGTGCCAGAAGTCGCTCAGTCCTCTACCTTGCATGGCGTATGGCTGATGGCCCCAGTATGTTGGAATATAAAGGACCTCATGCATTTGCATCAAGACCACTTCTCGTGAGTGATTTGGGGGGGGGCGCCTTTTCTGAGTGGGAGCATGATATGGATATCATATTTGGTGCATTGGCCAGGAACTGTGACCACCCCTCTCACACCCGAGACCTGACTTGGAGGTACCGGTGGAATCCCCTATGTGTTTGTATGTGTCTGTATGTGCTCTGACGTGCTCTGATGTGTGTGTGTGTGTATGCATGTATATTGGTCAGCACCTCTGTTCTGATCTGGTATCTGTATTTTGGAATGTGGTTTCTCGGTTTTGGTTTATAGATGTCTTCGTGGGCTGTAAGGGACCAGAAGATTGTGATTAGCAGATGTGCGATGAGAAACACAGGCTGTTGCCCTGGAGGAATCTACAGGGTGGTATAGGAAGCCTGGGGACGCCCAGTTTTAGCTTCCATCTGTCGGTTGGGAGGACCAAGTTCTGTTGGCTGAATCTGTTTGCCGCCTCGGGGGACACCCCAGGAGGTGAGGAGGACATTGGCCTCCATCTGTTGTTGGTCGGTAGACCAAACTCTGTTGTGTTCCATGGCTGTTTGACTCTTTTGCCTGGCACCTTTGTCTGGATCTGTTTATGTTTTGTACGTTTTCATTCTGTGTGTCTTTGTAGTTTTATCATAGGACAGACTGACTGACGACCTGACCTTAGTTTAACTCTTGACTACTTGACTGAAGTAACAAGTTTTTGATGTGTATGAGGGCTGGTAGGGCTGTCGATCGCAGTGACTACATCTCCAATCCAGCATGCTTCTGGATGGCATCTTAGACCATGGCAGTGAGTACAGCTCTCAGTTCTGGCGACAAAGGTAGCCGCCGCCATCTTGGATAGATCACGCCTAAAACAGCTATAGCTTTCCTGTTAGCAATGTTGTTGGTTAACAGATAAAGACTTGTTACCAGAAAAAGAGAAAGATTTACAGTAAAGACAGATTCACATTAAGAAAATTGCTAAAAATTTACAATGTGTTTTAAAATATACATAGACTTAAAGAGAAAAAAATAAAATGGTTTTAAAAAGACAGACTGTGGGTGGGAGTGGTGGCACACGCCTTCAATCCCAGCACTTGGGAGGCAGAGATAAACAGATCTCTGTGATTTCAAAGGAAACCTAGTATGCAAGTGAATTCTAGGAAAGATAAAAGTTACACAGAGAAACCCTGTCTCAAAATATGTAAAAATAGAAGTAGAAGACATAGAGTAATAAAAAAGCCATGTAAAGATGGAAAGCACAGAGAATCTTTGGATATTGTATGGCTGTTCTGTTATCCTTAAATTGTTTGAGTGTTGAGGAAATAACAACAGTTAAAAAAATGCTGCTGGTTTAATTCAGTTTATGTATTTTAAAAATGTTTTGACTCCAAAATTTAAGTCTAAGGACAATTTACTGGGGAAAAAGATTTCTACTTTTGTTTCCACAGAAAATGAAAAGCTGTGGATTCCTTCCTGACTAACGTGGTTTAATCAAGAAAGACCCCCTGAAGCAACATCAATGGGACATTGACAAGAATTCTGCGTCTTCTTAGGATCCACTATGACATCGCCCCCTACCAGCAGGAAGTAGTTTGGAAAGAATGACGTCCAAATTCCCAAATATTGTTTATAAATGTTTGTTTTCATTTAAATGGGGTTAGTTATAAATGGTTAATTACCACAAACAATATTTTTAAAGGTAAAAAGGGAATTATGGTATAGATATGAATACTTTGCTTTGAAATGGATTTTCATTTATTGATACAAATTTAAGGTCAATTTTGTGAGATGTATAGTTTTCTTGTTTAGTTATTATGTTTATATAGCTCATTGAAAATTTTAATGTATAATTTAGTACAGATTATAGAGAGTTGCCTATGATAGTGAAAACTTAGAGTTAAGTTAGTTAAAATTTCTAGATATACAGAGATATATTTGAGATGTATAGGCATTTTTTAAACCTTTCAAAGACCTACAGAAAAATGACATTTAAAATGGTTTAGGGTTTTTCTTGACAGTGAGGCACAACTGCTCCTGCTAACACCACCTTCAGAAAGGAAAATGGACATTGAATAAACACATAATGGAGTTTGCTTCTAATATGGCAAGACTAGCCATGTTAAACATTTGGACAAGGTACTGCTCTTCTGGACTGTTTGACTTTATGCTGTAGAAACTGGGCATACAGGACCCACAAAAAGATGACTGCTGAAACAAGACATACAGTACTACAGGGTTCCTGCTTCATGAAAGAGTCTGCCAGACACACTATGGCCTATGGGCTGAAGATGGAACATTACAGCAGAACTTCTGGTGACTGACCATGCAGTGAGTTGTCTCTGTTATTTCTAGAGTTATCTATCCTTCTGTGGTCTTTAAAGGAATTAAAGACAGATAGTTATGGTTATAGTTTTCCTTAGTTAGGATTAAAGATAAGTTACATATAGGACTTTAGACTCACAAAGATAGAATAGATGATATTTTGTTTAAGTCTTACAAAATTTTAATGGACTAAATATTGTTAACTGTGATTCTTATTTGATGAGTATATGGTATATTTTGCTATGTTAAGGTTAGAATCCTTCATGATTTTTCAGGGTTGGAAACACCCCTGAATGGGTTGGGCTGACCCCATGTGAGTTGCTTTGTGGGGGGGGCCCTCCACTGGTGGAAACTGTCTCTGCACATGGTGCTGATGCAATGTCCTCCCAGCCCCTATTCACTAGGCTCTGGTGATCTAGTGGGTGAGACAGCGAGCATGGAAGCAGCTCCGGGAGGCTTACTCGGGAGAAGGAGACCTGCAAGTCCCACATTGCTTCCAGGTTGGAGATTTGGTATATGTAAGGCGTCACCAGGCAGGAAACCTTGATACTCGGTGGAAAGGCCCATATCTTGTGCACCTGACCACGCCAACGGCAATGAAGGCCAAAGAATCCCCACCTGGATCCATGCCTCCCATGTCAAACCAGAGCCACCCCCAATCCTGAATGGAAAGCTGAAAAGATTGAGAATGCCCTTAAGCTCAAGCTTTATCGTATGGGCCCTGCTTCCTCAACCAGGTGACTCCATCCAGTTTACAGAGGAAGATCGATCCAACTGTAAGTGGTTAGATCTATTATTTTTACAGCAGGGGGCCTCTGTTGCCCTTTGGTTCAAGAATTCCCCTTGGATGACCACCCCACTTCCTGCTCTGATGGGACCCTCAATGACTTTGCTCTTGCTGCTTACTGATGAACCTTGTATGATTAATAGAATCATTACTTTTGCTTGGGAGAGAATAAGTATGGTCCAGATTATGGTACCTAGACTACGGTACAATAGCCTCCTGGACAAAGTGAAAGTCACCTATAGTCCTCCCAGTTCTAAGATTAGAACTATTAACAAGAGAAGAAGTGAGGAATGTTAGGATGGAAAAATTTAGCTTAATTCTCCATTGAACCCAGGAAGCTGGGAGTCTTAAATTCCAAGCTGACGGTCACCTACTTTAATGTTTATGACAGCCTGTGAGTGAATCAACACAGAAAATGAGCTTTGTCACCACAACCAGAAGCCTGTGGGAAAGCAGACTTCCTGGGCTAAGAGTGGGCTTGGATACTTTAAATTAATTAGTCTTGCACTAGATGCTACGAGGTGATTGGTTCACAATGCGTGGGCTTTGTTGTAACCCTATAAAAGCTGTTTCAATTCTGTGCCAGAGGTCGCTCATCCCTCTACCCTGCATGGCGTATGGCTGATGGCCCCAGTATGTTGGAATATAAAGGATCTCATGCATTTGCATCAAGACTGCTTCTAGTGAGTGATTTGGGGGTGCCACCTTTCCTGAGTGGGAGTGTGAGGGACCATGCTCTTGCGGGTCTTACAATACAAATGATGAGAGAGAAGTTTTGGAAGACTTTCCCAAATACAATTACAAGGTTCAAGGAGCTGACTCAGTGGGTAAAAGTAGATGATGTACTCCAATCAGCTCAAATTTCCTGCACTCAAGTGAAAAACCAGATATGATTACCCATGCATTTGTAACATGAACATGGTGGATGAAAGCAGGAACATCCCTAGGTCTTGTTGGACACAAGACTAGCTCCAGGGTCAGTAAGAGACCTGTCTCAAAGGAACATGGCAAAGGGTAGTATGTCAAAACACCTGACATCTCCCTTTGTTCTTTGTGCACACACATGCATGTGCATAACATATGTATCACATACATTTATATCCTATAAGTAGAAAGAATTGCTTTCCTTTCTGGTATTGTATAGCATGGGACAGTCATAAGAATCTTCAACAGTCTATGATACTGTGCCAAACAACTGGAAATTTCAAAGATTCCCAACACACAGAAATGATTGGTTTTGAGATGATGGAAATGCAACTTATAGCTTATTACCTAATGGTTCCTATACTATACAGGTGTGTGTGTGTGTGTGTGTGTGTGTGTGTGTGTGTGTGTATGTATGTATAGTATACTACATAAGTATAAAATACTGTGCCCATAAATATGTATAAATGTTAATTAAAAATGTGCTTAAACTTTCTGGTCATTGGTGATGCACACCTTTAATCCCAGCACTCAAAAGGCAAAGGCAGGTGGATCTCAATAAGTTCAAGACCAGCCTGGGTCTACAAGAGTTAGTTCCAGGACAGCCTCCAAAGCCACAGAGAAACCTTGCTTCCAAAAAAAAAAAATGTGCTTAAACTCAATAATAAGGTTGTGTCTTCCTTACCTTTATTTTTTGTTTGTTTGTTTTCTTTCATTTCCTTCATCATGCCTTCATTTAACATAAAATTAAATAAATACAAAATAAAAAATTAATAGTCCTTTTCTTTCTCCAAACCAGAAGCTGCAAATCTGTACTTCCTCTCATATTTGTTAATAGTTATTAAAACTAATGTGAAGTCATACAGAATTATTACCAGACAATTAAATAAATGAATGAAATCATAAACAATCAATAACAACCTTTTTCTTAGTTATAATTATGTTTTAGATAACTTCTGCAAAATTAGAAAATTACTAGATAGGCTAAGATACTTTCAACTGATTACTCATAATCTGAAAAAAATACTGTCTTTGAATTCTTGAAATAAAGTCATTTCATGAAAAATCATGTTATATTACTCATGTAAGTCCAAATACCACAACATAAAATATTCAGCTTCCCAAATTGAACATGATTTGTTTACACTCCTCTTTATTTTATTTACCTTTCAGTTGTTCTATACAAATGTCAAAGTTTCACCTTTTCCCATCAAATCAAAGAATGACACAAAAATCTAGATCACTGGTGTCTATGTATTTATCACAGTCTTATTTATCATCAACCAAGTATTTGGTATCTTCACTGAAAAGCACTTTTCATTTAGTCTAATCAATAATAGCAAATGGTTATACAGTATGTGTATCAGTCATTTTAAAAGCAAATAAAGGTATAATTTTTTGTAATAGATCATCTATCATAGAAATTAATACATTTCTCATTAAATAATCTGACTTAGAAATGACATATGATCAACAATCAAATCAAATTTGACTTTTGCTTACCTTACCAAATTATTTTCTAAATATAGACTTATGCTAGTTAGGAATATTACTTTTTCCAACTACTTATTCTAGGTCCCGCTGAGAAAATACTTCTCTACACATTATAGACCCTTCATTTCAACGTCAGATTGTGATTTGTCTCATGTCACACAGATAAAGTCTAGGCAGAAGATCACTGCTTGCTCCTTCATCTGCATCATCAATAGAAATTTGTGCACAACCAAATAGTTTGTCCCACTTACCTGATTCTCAGAGTAGATAGCCACATACAGCAAATAAATTGGTGTAAGTATTTCAATGTTTGTCGATGCAAGTCATTAAAAGTAGGGGTTAGGGTACTGCAATTAGCCAATGAATACACACAGTACCATAAACACAAAGCAGAATATTGTTACCTTAAACGGTGTGAAATAAATATGGTCAACTTAGAATACCATTTCCCATTATAAAAGCAAATTGCAAATGCAGAGAGATTTTTGTCTTTGCCAATCACTGCATCTTGGGATCATAAAATCTAAAGCCATACTTAAGAACAGACAGCTAACAATGGAGGAATTCTGGACCCAGTATTCCTGCTGAGACACTATTCCAGGTAGGGATTAAAATCTTTAAGAAAATTTTCTATTGTGAAAACAAAAACAAAAACCACCATTCTAATATAAGTCACTATAGCTAGATTTCTATTACTCGTGATCAAAGGCAACCATAAAAAGGTATCATTGCAATTGTCTAATTTCTTTCCTATCTTTATTGCATTTCAATTGAGAAAAAAATATGACAAGGATCATGGACAGAAAAAAAGAAAGGGGAAGAAAATTAAGAAGAGGGCAGAATTAAATAGGAAAAAGACAGAAAAGTTAGAAAAAGAAAAGAAGAGGAATCATGTAAGAAATACCAAGAAATGGTATTTCTAAAGTAGATGTTCTATTCTGCACCCCAGAAGAATGATTGACAATACCTGTCTTCACGTCCTTGTCAGCATTTTATGTTGTCTGTATTCTGGATTTTAGCCATCCTAGAAAAATGTGCAATGGTACCCATACTGTTCTCATTTGAATTTTCTCAATGGTATATAAGGTAGAGCATCATTTGGTATTTATTTACCTCCTTATTGCTAATCCTTTGACACAATTGGTAAGTAAACTGCTTAGTACATACTAGTGGAATTCTAAGAGGTTTCAGTATATGTTATTAGCAGTCATCTGTTAAATAATATCTTTTGCAAATATTTGCTCTCCTAGAAAAGGTTTTCATGGCATTACCCTTCTAGAATCTTCTATAATGTTAAGTAAAATTAATTTTGATACTTTAGTTTTCTTTTTCCATTTACTTAAATACTTACATTTTTGTGTTTGTTTTCCCAGGTTCTCAATAATTTAAAAAGGAAGTCACTTAAAGAATTATGGTTATAAGCCTTCACAATGCTTAATTTTGTTTTCTGTGGCATTGTGCTGACCCTCTCAGATGTATTCGGAACTGTCTTGCATGGATGCACAATTTCTCATACAAGGTCATAAAAGATTATGCATTCTACATCAGTCTTATGGCTCACTCACATTGAGGAAGACAGTGTACAACTCACCAGAACACTGAAGCAGCCCCATATAAGGACACTACAGAGAGGAACTGAGCCTTGAGACACAAAGTCATGACCAACCTGTTAGCCATGTGAATAATCTACCTCCACGGAGATATCATATTTGGTTGACATTTAAATGCACCCTCCTGAGGGACACCTTGAAACCAGGTTGCAATCGCCTCTCTCAAATCACTCACCAACAGAACTCACAGACAGTTATAAGAAAGCAGGCAATGTATGCATTAATTTAAAAGAGACAGTTTGAAAGTAATTCCATACAGGTAACACTAGAGATCATCTGTCTGAGCCTACAAACTCTCTCTCTCTCTCTCTCTCTCTCTCTCTCTCTCTCTCTCTCTCTCTCTCTCTCTCTCTAAGACAAACTTTTTTTCCTATGACCTACATGCTTTGTGTCAGATTTTCTAAAGAATATCTATTTTTCCTGAGCCTACAAACTCTCTCTCTCTACCTCTCTCTCTCTCTCTCTCTCTCTCTCTCTCTCTCTCTCTCTCTCTCTCTCTCTCTCTCTCTCTAAGACAAACTTTTTTTTCCTATGACCTACATGCTTTGTGTCAGATTTTCTAAAGAATATCTATTTTTCCTTTGCTATATACATTACCTAAAACTAGTTTTAGTTTGTTCCTTATATCCAAAAGTCTCTCAAAAACCATCTTATTAGTTCTCTTCAACAGTTCTATTTTTCTTTAATTGGTGAGTGGACCTTTTCTTTTTCAATACTTTTACAGTGGCAGTCATTTTTTTCACTATTTATAAAAAAATGTTTCTGTCTTCTATCCCTATTATGAGTGCAATGTTCAATAACAGTATTATTTCCTCCACAGTATAGACTAGCTATTCCTCTGTTCAAATTTCTGGAAATCTGAAAGCTTTCTTTTCTTGCTCATTAACGCATGAATTTGAAAAGTATGTGCTGAAGAGCCAACCTGACTCCATTTTAGGCTTAAAAGACATCTTATAGTAAAGAAAATTAGGTTAATTCACATTTATGATCAAACCCTTGCTTTTCAAAGATTGGGCTGTGTCCCACTTATAGCCTTAACAACAAATGGTTCTGTACTGCCTGTTCCAGGAATGACAATCATGTCTTTGTTTTTAAAAGTTTATAACTGTCTGGTAACCCTATCTTTATTTCAAAAGAAAAGGTTATATGATATCCTATGCTCAACTTGCAACCACGTCTTTATTTCAGGAGATATGTAAGACTAACTTGTTATGCTTATGTTCTGTTCCTATAACCCTGCATATTATGCCTGCCAAATCCACCAATTGGAAACCCCCTACCACTGAGCTACATAAAATAAAAATATTTCCCATGTTCTTGAATAGGCATGATCAACATTATAAATATTGCAATGTTGCCAAAGGAAATTTACAGATTCAATGTAATCCTGCACAATTCTTCACAGACACTAAAAGAGCAATACTCAATATTATATGAAAAAAAACAAAAAAGAACAATGATAGCAAAACAAATTTGTACAATTAAGGAACTTCCAGAGGCATCACTATCCCTGGCTTCAAGCTCTATTGTAGAGCTATAGTCCTGAAAACAGCTTGAAAATGGCACAAAAATTAACCCACACATCTACAAACACCTGATATTTGACAAAGAAGCTAAAATTATACAATGGAAAAAATTAAGCATCTTCAACAAATGCTTCTGGCATGACCAGATGCTGGTGTGTAGAAGACTGTAGATCGATCCACATCTATCACCCTGTACAAAACTTAAGTAAACATGGATCAAAGACCTCAATATAAATCCAGCCACACTCAATATCTTAGAAGAGAAAGTGGGAGGTACCCTTGAACAAATTGTTACAGAAGACCGCTTCCAGAACATCACACCAGTAGCGCAAACACTGACATTGACAATTAATAAATGGGACCTCCTCAAACTGAAAAGCTTCTGTAAGGCAAAGGATACAGTCAACAAGACAAAACGGCAGCCGATACATCGGGAAAAGAGCTTCACCAACCCCAATCTGACAAAGGGTTGATTTCCAAAATGTACAAAGAACTCAAGAAGCTAGTCACCAAAACATAAAAACAACCAATTAAAAAGTTGGGTACAGAACTGAATATAGAATTCTCAATAGAGTAATCCAAAATGGCCAAAAGACACTTTAAAAATTGCTTAACATCCTTAGCTATCAGGGAAATGTAATTCAAAACAACTCTGATATGCCATCTTGCTACTGTCAAAATGGCTAAAATCAAAAACATCAAAGACAGTTTATGCTGCAGAGGATGTGGAGAAAGGAAAACACTCCTCCACTGCTGGTGGGAGTACAAACTTGTACAGCCACTTTGGAAATAGTGTGGCAGTTCCTCAGGAAATTGGAAATCAGTCTACCCCAAGATCCAGCAATTTTACTCTTTGGCATGTCCCCAAAGGATGCACATTCATACAACAAGAAAATCTGTTCAAATATATCTGTTCCATATATTCATAACAGCATTATTTATAATAGCCAGAATATAGAATCAACCTATATTCACCTCAACTGAAGAATGGATAAAGAAAATGTGGTACATTTGTACAATGGAGTATTACTCAGTGGAAAACCACAATGGAATATTGAATTTTGCAGGCAAATGGATGGAAGTAGAAGAAACCATGATGAGTGAGGTGATCCAGTCACAGAAAGGCAAACATGCCATTTACTCATTCATATATGGATATTAGACATAGAGTAAAGGATTAGCAGCCTACAATCCACACCTCCAGGGAAGCTAGGAAACAAAGAAGACCTTAAGAGAGACATACATGGTCCCCTGGAGAAGGGAAAAGAGACAGTATCTTCTGAGAAAATAGGGAGAACTGGGGGAGGGGAGTTAGAAGAAAAAGAAGGGAAGAGTGGAGGGGGAAGGATGGTATGAGAGAGCAGGAATATTGAATTGGGGGAAGAATAGATGAGAGCAAGAAAAGCGATAAAATAATAGAGGGAGCCATTATAGGTTTAAAGAAATCTGGCAATAGGGAAAGTCCAGAGATCTACAAGGATGACCCAACTAAGAATCTAAGCAATAGTGGAGAGGCTACTTTAAATGCCCTTCCTGTATAATGAGTTGATAACTACCTTATATGCCATCATAGAGCCTTCATCCACTAGCTGATGGAAACAGAAGCAGAGACACACAGCTAAGCACTGAGCTGAATTCCTGTCATCCAATTTTAGAGAGGGGGGTCTGATATGCAAATGGGTTAAGACCAGGCTGGGGAAACATTCAGAAAAGCTGACCTGAACAAGAGGGACCCCAGAGTGACAGCTTGGAAACCACCATAGGACAGAATTGGGCCCCTGCCTGAGCAGTCTATGGGGTCCTTGGTAATGAAACAGAATGTATACCTCATGTACAAATGGACATTGGGTTCCCACTCCAATAGAGGGATATTATCTCAGCCTAGACACACAGGGGAGGGCCTAGGCCCTCCCAAAATATTATGACAGACTTTGAAGATCCCCCACAGGCTTTACACTTTCCATGGAGCAGAAGAAGGACAGAATGGGGGTCAGTGTGAGCCATGGGTGAATTTCAGGGAAAGGGAACTTTGATTGATATATAAAATAAGATTGTTTCTATTTAAATAAAATAAAAAAGAAAAAAATTATTGTTTTTTATAATTTCTTCTTCATGAAACTGTATTATTCATTTACTTTCTTGGATCAATTCTATAGTACAAGTCTTTCAGTTTTTTATCATTTTCCTTGTCAGTATTTTAAGACATTTTTTAATTCCATGATATGAATTCAGTATTTGAAATGGATTATGCTCTCCTTTCTTTCATAAGCTTATGTTTTAAGGACCTAGCTACTGTTATTCTGACATCCATCAGGACTTTATAATATTGCAGTTAGAATCTTTACACGTTTGTTTCTCGAGGCAATCACCTTCCTCCTATATTCCCATTTTACTATGTGCATAATTGTATCATTCATCCCAGCCTTCTGTGGACATAAAGCATGGATTTTCATATATTTATTAATTTATGCTCTGAATTATTGGCTTTTGGGGTTCTTATGTCTAAATCGTAAATGACAGTAAGGTGAGAGTGGTAAAGGATCTGCCACACTGTGATTTTGTGAAGTAAAGGCCAAGTTTACTGTGTATAGAGTCCCTTTCAGGAAATCTTTTTACTGAAGGATTTTCTAATGAATTTCTTGTTTCTATGCAGAGAAAACTTATTTCTCTTCTCTTATGCCTTGCCACTTTGGGAAGACCAAGTTACTCTTTTAGTACCTTTTCAACATTCTCACTGAAGACAAAAACACTTCTAGACTCTGGCAATTTCCACCCCCAAAAACCCTTTCAAGGAACCTCTTCTTTTCACTGATGCCTTTGGAATTTCAGGCAGTATTCCAGGTAATTTGGGGATCATCATGAACCTTAAGAACACAGCCCTTCTGAATAGCCTGCAAGTCTCGAGATTCTGTGGGTACACGGGAAACAATGACCTAGTATTTGAAGAATTTACTGTTTAAGAATTTCTGTTAAAATAGCATGGGTGGGATTTAAGAGGAACATAATACTTTTCTGCTACTCCAAGGATTGTCTCCACAGTTTATTAGTATGCATTGTGATCTTATTAAATTTGTAGATAATGGCCTGCATGGCAAAAAACAGGTTTTGGCAAGGCTGCACTTTCTTGTGGAGGCTCTGATGACCAGACCCCACCTCAGCACATTCAGGATGTTTTCTGTGTCCATTCCAGGGTTACAAAACTTGTCATCATCTTTTTTCTTTTTTTCCACTCTTTCTTAAAATTAACTATTTCATATAATATCTTTATTCCTTTCCCCAACTCCTGACAGTGAGAATGGGGGTGTCTCAAACTCCTTTACGTACTTTTAGGACCCTTTTCCTCCTACTGGGTTTCCTCATTCAACCCTGATAGAAGGGTTTATGCCTAGTCTTTTTATAACTTGTTATGCCATGCACAGCTAATGTATCTGGGAGGCCTGCTCTTCTATGAAGAGAAACAGAGGATGAGTGGATCTGGGGGAGCAGAAGTGGACACTAGGAGAAGTAAGTGAAGGGTAGAGAAGCTGAGGTTAGGATGTATTTTATAAGAGAAGATTTAAAAAACAAAATAAAAGTTAACAATTTTAAAGATTTTAAAAGAGGAAATGATAGTAAAGATAAAAATACATATCATTCAATTTTTAATATATGTATATATATTAAGAAATAAAAGGTTGATAAGTTTGGTGGCTTAAAAGAAAATGGTCCTCAAAGGGATTGGCACTATTAGGAGGTATGGCTGGAGTAGATATGGCCTTGTTGAAATAGATGTGATTTTTGTTGGAGGAAGTATGTTATTGTGGGGGCAGGCATTGAGGTCTTTTTCTCTTATGTTTTTGGTTGTGAGCCTATCCTTTAATAGCCATCTCTCCAGCCCGGGGTCTTTTTCTGAAGCTTCACTCCTGCTGCCTTCTGGTCAAGATGTGACCAACACCATGTCTTCCTGCATGATGCCATGCTCCCCATCATGATAATAGACTGAACCTATGAAACAGTAAGTGAACCACCCCATTTAAATGTTACTTTTATAAGTGTTGTCATAATCATGTTGTCTTTTCACAACAATAGTAACCTTAAGACAATTTGAAAATTAAAAGGATCACTCATTGTGAAAAATACTATAAATTATTTCTAAGAATTAAAAACTAATCTTGTCATAGATATTTCTAACAGACTGATCATTTAGAAAACAATACAGGCAAGAATTTTATTGATTAATTAAATAGGTTTCCAGTTCTTAAATTTAATTTGTTGTGTAGCACTAGACAGTTGACATAAATAGAGACCAGTTTACATTTGAAAATTTATATGAATTTACACCTTAAAAATGACATCTGTAAAAGGAATCACTCTTAAGAAAGTACATATACTTTAAGACCTCTCCTTTTAAACAAATTTTCGACTCAGAACCTTAATATATTTTGCATTTTATTTATTTATTTATTTTATGTATACATGGGCGTGCGTGCCCAAGTGCGTGTGTGGATGTGAGAACCCAACTTGTAAGGATCACTTTTCTCCTACTATGTGGGTTCCAAAGTTCTAAAGATTACTGGATGGAGTCAGAGGTAAGTTTGCATCTGGGATAAAAGATGATGCTGTTTTTCTCTTTACCTCTCAAGGTAAAGTTAATAATCTATGTGAATATGATGTAATAAATCATTCACTTATTTGTCATATGTGAACATCCATGCAGCAAATTAACCATGCAGTCCCCATGTAGAGGTACAAAGGTTAGAAAATGGCTTTGGAGTACATCCTCTAATTCACTGCATTACGAATGACTTAATAGTTCAGAAGTTTTAAGAAAATTATTCCCTTCTACAATAGTTTTTTTTTTTGGTAAGTCTGTCTACATAAATGTATAGGATTTATATTTTAAAATGAATGTATAATCTTTTAATAATCCTTAAAGGATTAAGCTGAGTTTGAAGTATTGATTAGCTGAACAATCTATTGGTAAGCTTAAAGGAAGGTCATCAGAATGGAAAATAAGACATTGTGTACTTTGGAAAAAGAGAACCAATATGCAGAATGCAGAATTGTCAGAATTAAGCTAGGAACAAATAAAACTCGTATCAGGTACTTTTGTCTTACCCCACTTCCAACATGCAACTAATTGAGAAATATTCTTGAGAGGACTCTGATTAGCTCCTCCTCTGGTAAAGAGGGGATTGAAGCAGAGTAATGTTTCCTTTGGGTTTTACAATAGCCTTTTTCAAGTGGGGATGCACATCATCACAATAGACATTTCTCAAATTGCAGTTCTCACCTTGACCTGAAATAGGAGCTACAGTTCAATAAAATCACAAGCAGATTTGCGTGTGCAGCAAAATTTGAGAAACACTGTTCTGATTGGTATCAAAAATTAGTGACTAATTACTTCTTTGAAGAACACTGGTCAATTCAACATAGGCCCAAAATTCTGTAGTTAAAACATTTTTTTCTGTCAAGTGATCAATGCTCCTCAAATTGTCAATTATGCCTGTGAGCCACCTTATCTTATAGAGATCAGAAACAAAAACAAAAAACAAAACAAAACAAAAAACCTCCCTGGATTGGTGTCCTGTGGACTGGCAGGACCACAGCAATCTAAGCTACTAACACAAATAAGTGACTCTCTACTTCTCATTTACCTGAGGGAGGTGATAATGCTGGCCTGAACAGAGCACACGTCTTAATTTCAATGTGGTAAGCCCTTTAAGTGATATCATTACTTTTATAAACATTTCCTAAGGAAATACCACAAGCTGACACAAATAAGATTGTTTCTCTTTTTGTGGAAAATAATAGCTAATAGAGCATTTTCTCTAGAGATTGAAGATATACTTTTAATATATTGTATGAATCACATGAATAAATATGTAGCTCTATTAATTAGATACTGTTTCTTGGTTCTAAATAGAAATATTATCCTATTAATGTTTAATGCTCTATGAAAGAAATAATTCACAACTAAACTGCTTAATTTATCTTTTTTTTTTTTTTGCTTGCAAGTCTTAAGTAGCTTTCTGCATGTTATCATAAAAAATCATGTCAGAGTTCCTTATATCCCAGGGAGTTATCAAAAGATAAAAAATGCACTTGTAAAAAAAAATTGAAACTCTGTAATTGTCTTTAATAAATTGTGCTTCTACTCCCTGTTAGTCTATGATGCATACTCATTAAAGAAACACTTCCTTATGGAGAACTCAGAAATCAATCTTACTACATTCTCCTAAATCAATATTGCCCAGTGGGTTGTGCTTCATGTAGCAAAGACCAACACTTTGTATGATAATGACTTTGGGGCCCATTTTTAAACAACCATACTCCTTTAAAGAGAGATTGGCTGGAAACTTTAGAGTAGAGACGAGTTTTTAGAACACATTTTTATTGAAATTCTATGCTTTGTGTAAAGCCAGAAATGAAAAAACATAAATCATTTTCTACTTACTTTTAAAAATGTAATATGAATGGAGGTTGTATCAAATTTTGAAAAGCTACAGTAGACATGAAAATGTCTTATGCTAACTGCAAAATGAGAATTATAAAAAAAGAAGAGATGCAGCCTCTATTCACTGGTCTGATAACAGTTTTAAAACTCTAAAGGAAAACTGTCATTGGATGACTCTGAAATTATAATCACATTTAAATTTTTTAAAAGCATGGTATTTTTCTTTTACTTACCAAGAAAAAATGATTGCTCCTAAAATTGTCCCCTCTTATTGTATTTATATTACTAAATTAAATTAACAAATCAATGAATATATCCAAGGAACTTTCAGAGATGTGTAATTTCTTGAGGATTGCTTAAATTAGTACCATGATGATTAATAATTAATATGATGTAGGAATATTTGAAAAAGTGAATGTATTATTAATAATAAAATGGTTTGTTCTTCTTAGGATCTGTTTCTAATAAATATAACTGAAAGTTTAAATAATAGAAGTAATGATAAAAGATTGCATATCTCAAAGATAATCAGATCTTATAGTGGTGGTCTTCTAACATTGTTGTCATATCTTTTGTACAAACCCTCACAAGCATAACCAACAACTAAAAATTATTCTGTTTCATAAACTAAATACTAGAAACTACTTCTAGAAAGTTTTGAATACATAGTATAACTATTGAATGTCAGAATTCCAGATTTTAACTTCTTAACCAGACCTCTATAGCATTCAGCAGAACTGAGTAGGTACCAAGACAATATTACTGACTAAAAATCAGACACTAGAACATAGGCATGACTGAAAATGATCCAGATAATTTTTGTGATTATAAACAAAGTAGTAGTGAGTATCACCCATTTTTTACCATCACTGTGCTACTGTGCAACAGAGGTAGGAGACAATGATAAGGTTGCAAGGACCTTGCCCCTAAGTGGTTATGTGGTTCTGAAACATCCCTAAGCTCCAAAGGGTTTTAAGCTTAATATAGTTCACCATCAGAACAAAAACTGTAAACTCTATGTACCACCAACTGAAAAAGGAGAGTTTAAGAATCCTACCCCCAAAATTCCAGGGCATATGTTGGAGGTATTCATTTTACTGATGTTACTAACTAGGCAACTTTGAGAGTGGAACTTCTAGTTTGCTATCAAATTCATGCATTTTTTAAAAGAATGCATTCTAGCCAAGGGAGGTGGTACACACCTTTAATTCCAGTATTTGGTAGGTGTAGACAGGTGGATCACTGTGAGTTCAAGACAAGCTTGGTTATACAGAGTGAGTTCCAGGATATTCAAGGCTGTTACATAGATAAATCCTGTCTCCAAAACCAAAAAACAACAAACAAGCAAAACAAATGCATTGTAATTTGGTTCCTTATGGCTCAAACACTGATTTTCTACGTTGAAATTAGTGTACTTCTCAGACTCCAGGAAAAAAACCCTACCTTATGGTAATGAAACCTGGTAACCTTGCATGGAACAGACTCTTGATTTGCATCCTGGATCAGTGACAAAGGCTCTGCAGCAACCTGGGATATCCAGTAAACTCCTACCTGCTCCTAACCACTAAACTTCCTGTCTCTGTGGTCTCTCTCACTTTCAATCCGCTGACATGGTCACAGAGACTGCCATGTCCTTTGAATATCATACCCACCTGAATTACATGAGAAACTACTTACTGAGCACTGTCTTTCCCTAATTACATCCTTAGACCAGGAAGCCTTACCATGTCTTGAAATCTATTTTGTAGTAATGGGGAAAAAATGAACTTCTGTTTAAGAAATAGCAGAGATGTCCTCACAGATTAAAAAGATCCTTTCATCCTTTCAGTTATTCAGCAAACTAAATGTGGCATCCAATCATATTAGGTAGGTAGACTACCTCCTCACCTGGATCCACAAAGCAAGGAAAAGAATGATGAGATCCTAGCATTCTTGTCTTTGTTTACAATCTGTTCCGTTTAGGTCAGCTTCCTGCCTTACCCTGCACATAGACATGTTCATCACTCTAGAAGCAACTGTCTGAATACTGGTGATAACTTACATAACTCATATAAGAGTATCTTACTTTCTATTTTTAAAATGTCCTGTTTCATATTCTTAAAAATACATCTAAAATATCTCTTGAAATTATCCTAAACTAATAGCCAGCTTGATACCATTAACAGAAATGTCTCACAGACAGGTAATTCTGTGATGATATTATACCTAAAAATCATGTACTGGATCTACCTGTGCCACAATTCTTTTATTTAAACCTAATACTGTGTCAGTACCACAGAGATGGGTGGAGATGGATGCCTAATCTCCATCTGCTCAAAATGATCAGTTTAATTTATATCCTTTCCTGATGCTTTTAGCATCCCTTTTGCTTTCTTTGGGGGCATTGGAACCCCTAGCACTGGCCTCCAGCATAGGGCTAACAAATAGCTGGTCAAGAAATTGAGCCATCACTCTACATTACTTTCAGCATTTCTGACCACTGCACCTCTGGGTCAATGACCCTTTCCATGCAGGCTCAGAGCATGACTTAGTTTAACATGTAAGAACAGAGCACTCTTATAGGCATTCTGTCATTAATGCCCTCCGGAATGATGGCCAAACATTTCTTAGAGTTGCATGTTATCAATATTGTCTGAACTGTAGTCTCCAGGCTTTCTCTCAGAAATCTTCCCCAGTAAATCTCTAACAGACTTTTTCCAGCCTGGTATCTACTACATCAAGGGTCTGAACTAACAATAAGCATGACAGTTCATGGATGGTCACGTCAGCATTATCACACCTAGTTTATTAATTTAAAGAATATTAAAGACCAGAAGAGTCTAGAAAAGTCTGGAAGAGACTTTTACCCTATCTCTCTTTCTATTTAAACAATTGATTCTAGCCACTTCTCTAAGTTTTCATCACTAAACACATGATATAGGAAGTAAGATGGCTGATGTCTGTAACACCATTCACAGTTGTTATCATACATCTATCTTCTACTTAAGTTTTTGCCTTTGACTTATACTTCAGTCCTACTGAATGTTCACAAAGAATTATTTGTGATTCTAGAGATAGTGTCTGTTCTCTGGGCCCAAGAACTGTGTCCCAAAGATATGTTTCTTGATGTTCATTAAATTACCTGAAAATCATTTACAGGTAAAATGATTTTCTAAAATTTACGTAAATTTCACAGTTCCCTCTTTTATATGGGGAAAATCAGTTACAATAAGCAAAAAGACTTCTTCTGAATGTAGGGTAGTAGTCCTTTGTTCTATGTCTAATATCCATATATGAGTGAGTACATACTATGTTTGTCTTTCTGCGACTAGTTACCTCACTCAGGATGGTTTCTTTCAGTTCTATCCATTTTCCTATGAATTTTAAGATTTAATTGTATTGTTTGTTTGTTTGTTTGTTTTGTTTCAGGTTTTGTGTGTGTGTGTGTGTGTGTGTGTGTGTGTGTGTGTTTTGATTGTTGTTGTTGTTAACCACACTAAGTAATAGTCCATTGTGTAAATGTCCCATGTATTCTCCATCCATTCTTTGATTGATTGAGGGGCATCTAGGTTGCTTCCAGGTTCTGACTTTTACAAATATTGCTGCTATGAACATATGTCCTTGTTGTATAAATGTGCATCCTTTGGGTATGGGTATGTTAGAATACTTGGATATTTGATGTTTCCTCTGGACACATAACAAGCTTATAATGAGTATACCTTTAATATGTTTGATCTGTAATTCTTAGTGAGCCTACACAGAGAGGAGATTCTTTTTATCCTGTTAAGAGTATTAACAATACTATATCATTTTATATAGCATTGGTTACAAACTAGGTGATGTGTAATATGAATAAGCAATATAAGAAAATTGATATTTAATTCTTTATGATAAGTCTTTAAAATTTTGTTTTAGATGACATAGACATTAATTTCTGTTAAAGTACTTATCTGGACTCCAAAAAAGTACAGATTTAATTTAATTGTCAAATTTTCCAATAAATATATCAATTTTTATAAAATTACACTTAACTTTAAATCACTTCTGCTTTTAAGATTTATTTTTTACTTTCATGTGTTAGTGTGTGTATTACACATAATTTTGGGTGTCCATGAATCGCAAGAGTATCCTCTGAAACTATAGTCATAGATGGTTATGAGGCATCTGACATTGGATGCCCATAGCTCATGGGAAACAAAGGAGAGTCTTCTGGGAAACCAATGTTTTTAGTTACATTTCACTTTCTGTGATAAGACAATAATCAAAGAAACTTATAAAAGAAAGAGTTTGTTTTGTGATTACACATTTAAAGGGTTAAAACCCATGTCTATTATGGTTGAGGGTATGACAACAGGAAGGAAGCCATGGTGTTGGATTAGTAGCTGAAAGCTCACATCTTAAGTCCAAACATAAGGCAGAACAATAAGACTGGGAATGGTGGTGGGTTTTGAAACCTCAAACAAAGTCACCAGTGACACAGCTTGCCCAACAAGGCCACACATACTGATCCTTCCCAAACAGTGTACCACCTTAGGTCAAATAGTTAAATATATGATACAGTTGGTGTAATTCTCATTCAAATCACTACAAGCAAGCACTCAACCACTGATCCATCTCTTTTAGTACATTAGCTTTTAAACTAATGTGATAAGTAATACATTTAAGTTCTACCTAGTGTAAATACCAGAATTCTACTATGTATCACCTTTACAAATAAATATACTTAAGTTAAAAGATATATAATTTGAACAACAACAAAAAAAGCCAAATTTTAAATTACTTTTCCTCTTGCCTTGAGAAAATATTCTCACAAAAGCAACTTAAGGAAAAAAGTTTACTTTGACACATCATTTGAGTTACAGTCCATTAGGAAAGAAAGTTATGAAATCAGGACTTTGAAACACCCAATACTACACCCAACCTACCTCTGAATAAGGAAGAAGACAGAAATGAAATACTGTGTTCTGATAGATTTTTCCTTTTGATGACACCAAGAACCTGGACCTAGGGAATGGTACAATCCTCTTTTAGGATTCTTCTTCCAACATCAAGTAAATCAAGATAATTCTTCATAGGTGTTCCCAGAAATTTCTCTACTATAAATTTCTCATAATAGTACCTGGAGGCTAGTCTGCTAGGTGAGTTCACATCCTGGAAGGATGACAGTTGGTACTAGTCATTATATATATTTTAAAGACTCTTAAAACACACACATTAAATATGTTTTTAAAGTGCTAGTTAGTAATAATTAACAGCAGTTTTTATTATAAATCTGAACTCAACATTCCAATTATAGAGTAGCATCAGTTAACACTCACAGAGTTGAAATTCTATATGCAACTGTACTCATCAGTACAAAAATTAAAGAAAAGAAAATTGAAAATGCTAAAATTTCTTTGAACTATGAAATTAAAATTTTTTAAAATATATTGTACTTGAAAATGCTCCCTGACAATGTATTCAGTACATTGCCAATTAAGTAGTGATTTCTGTTGAAATAAGACATCTGAATTAGCTGTAAAAATTATCTGTAGATATTCTAAATGTGTTAGAAAAAGTAAAAACAATAACATACCACATTATTTCTTGACAAGATCCTAAAATGTTCATCTAATAAGCCAAAGAGCATAAAATGCTGTTTAAATCTATGCTGTATTAATGCTTGGGTTATTATTTCTACTTTTATTATCAAAGAATAAAACAATTATAGGCTTTGTTTAGAGTAAAGGCAGAGTTTAGTCATGAAATCTAATCTCTAAATTTCTAAACAGAGTGAAAAATATTGAAATTAAGACTCAACTGATAGCATTTCAAACTAAGACCCTTTTAAAAAACCAACTCAAGGTAGACATGTCAAGGTTCCCTAAGACTCCCCTTAGGAAAATGTGTGGATTGAAGTACTCATGGGAATCAGAAAAACTATATATTCATGGATGAAAGTTTTACAGATTGATGTCCAAAGAGGTAAACTCTATACAGGGTGAAGTCCAAGAAAAGCCAGGCACAAGCTTCCACATACCCTTCCTAGTGTCGTACCATGAGTAAACAATTTTCCAAGCAACTCTATATGACAGCAGGTGGAATATCATCATCAACCAAGGGAGAACTCACAAAGCTCACTGCTTCAATTTTATTTGAGTTTCTACTCAAGGGTATGAAATACCTGGTATTAATGTCCTGTTGCTCAGGACATAGCAGGAGCTGGCCATTAGTCACATGTTAGCATAAACTATCTGATCAAACCAGCTCCACGTGGCTAGAAGCCACTAGCATAGAAAAGTGGGTGCTCTCTATAAACCACATTATGAACATAAATTAGTTAATTAAATTGAAATCCTGTGGTCCAATGTTGGACTTAAACATGTTTCTATTAAGTAGAATATTTTAAAGTTACCAAAGATTGCATTTCTCAGTTTGTTTTGGCAATGTATAAGATTTGAATGATGGGACCCTAAATTCACCCTAGTATGGCATAAAGTAAAAAATAAGCAGATTAGGACCACTGAGATGGGTCAAGACCTCCAAAAGAAACCTAAAAATCCATGAAAAAAAAACATGAATTACAGAAACTTCCTAAACATTTCAGTGACAATTTTTGATGACTAAAACAATCATTGTACTGTTCACACAAAAACTATAATTTTCCTATCACTAAGATCTCCATGGAAGCTATAGTTTCCCAAACCTTTCCTTGATAAGTTGTCCACATACATAGTATAAATACACAATTTTAATTTATGCCATTTATTGTAGTGTGTATCACTTCACATGGCAACTTGATTTTCATTGTAAATAATAGAATATCTAAACATAGATGCACCAAAATATATTTATATCATATATGAAATATAGATAAGCTTACCTGGAAGATAATGAAGACATTTAAGTATAGATTTCTCATATATATGAATGGGAAGATTAACACAGTAATAACTTAAATTTCTATACATTGACCCATAAATACATTGAGACTGCAAACAAATGTTACACGGAGTTAAACTTTAGTAATATATGTATTTGATATGGTACAGCTCTATATAGTTAAAGTAATCAACTTATATTTCACAAATATTCCCACATCCATTAAGTAACATCTATAATCATGATGAACATTTCCATCTCTCTCAGATTTTGTTCATGCCCCTTAGTAATACATATCTCAATCTCTCTTCACTCAAGTAGAAGATTGAAATGCCCTTGTACAACATTGATCAACATGCATTTTCATAATTTTATATGCATAGAATTGTAACATGAATATTCTATTTATGTCTCCTTTCCTTCATAAGTATCCCAAGATCCATATTACTTTGCACATGTAATCATTTAATTACTGAGTAATGTTTCTGTTAATGAGAGTAATATATATTGTTCATCTATCTTGGACATTCATGTTTCCAGGTTTTGAATATTATATGAACAAAGCTGTTGTAACACTTGGCTGTAAGTCATTGTACAGACATATGTTGGCTTTCTTTTATCTTATTCTGGGCCATGTAGTAGGAATGTGCACACTTTAAAGAAAAACTCCAACAGTTCCTCAGATTTATTGGGTAATTGTGTGTTCAGAGTTCCAGTGTAGCAGCTACAGCATCTTATCAACCAAACCAATACTTGAGATGGTGGTCTTTAAGTTAGCTTTTCCATTGAGTGTAGAGTCATATAAAATACAAAACGTATGCAAATTTCTCTAAAAAATAAATTTCTAAGTATCTTTATGTGTTTACCATTATCAATATATCTTAAATGTTTACAAATTTCTCATTTTTAATTTAAGCTGCATGTATATTTGACTTTGTGTAGTAAGACCATATATTCTAAATATTACTTATCAACCATAAATATATATATATATATATCGCATATAATGGAATCCAAGTCCATTTCTTACTTTTATATTTTTGGTTGTGAACCTAGCATTTAAGGGCTGAGGCATCTCTCCCAGCCCCCATTTCTTACTTTTACATTCTTAACAATGTCTTTTGAAAATCACATATTGGTGATTTTAATAAAGTACATTTAGTTTTATCTGAATAGAATAGTCTTTCAAACAAAAAAATATCATCAAGGTTTTTGATGTTTTTATTGATTAGAGAATTGAAGATGGTTCCAGAATCATTTGTTTGGGGATTTTTAAAATTAGTTTTTTACATTCAAATCCCAGTTCTCTCTCCCTCCTCTCCTACTGCTCTTCCTACTTATCCCCATACCCCATTTCCCATCTGCTTCTTGCAGAGGGTAAGGTTTCACCTATGAAGTCTACTAAATCTGTCCTCTCATCTTGTTGAGGCAAGGACCAAGGCATCACTCTACCTTCCAAACCCCTGTGTCTAGGTTGACAAAGGTATCTGTCCATATAAAATGGACTCCACTAAGTTAGTTTGTGCATTTGAGTTAGATCTTGAACCCACTGCGAGTGGCCTCATATATTATCCCAGCTTCATCATTGTCACCTATATTAAAGGAGTCTATTTCAGGCTTAGTCATTTATTCATTTGTAAGATCAGAATCAGTGATCTCTCAGTAGCTTGAGTTAGCTGATTCTGTGGGTTTTCCTATCATGTCTTGATTCTTTTGTTCATATTATCACTCCTCCCTCAATTCCATCGTACTCCAGGAGCTTGTCCCAATGGTTAGAGGTGGATTTTATCTTCATCGAAATTAGTCTTTACACTCACTATCTCCACTACACCCACTCCATACTAAACTTCCTATAGCCTCTTCCAGGGTCTAGCTTGTTGAGTACTCCTGACCTCTTCATCCATACCTTTTCTTCAGTTTACTAGATTTGACCTGGATCCCACCACTAGTGCTCCAGCCAAGTAGAGAGAATCTTCTACTGCCATTTTGCTAGGCCAACAAAATTCCTTAACAACAATCCAAATCTTATCCTTATTCCCACAGATAAGTGTAGCTCTCACTCTTCATCCAGGAAAACAACTCTATATAGCAAATATAGACCATTAGCGAAAACCACAACTGAAGAAAAACAGAGATCACTGGGTTGTGGGAAGCCCAGTCCCAGTGGATATGTCTGTATCAGATCTACAGAGTCTATGGCTACCAAATACCACAGAAGAAGAGAAAAAGATTGTTAAGAGACAGAATATCAGAAAATCTGCATGAAGACTGTCTCTCTTAGAAATAGTTGAGTAAACAAAACCTAATGACAACAATCCTAATGAAGAAGGGATGAAGCCACATGGGACCCACCCCTAGACAAAGAACCAGAGGCAGCTAATGACTGCTGAGAGGGTAAGAATTCACTTTTTCAACAGATGAGACCCCCTGTTTGGCTATTCAATATAATATGGTCAATCCTGAAATCATGTAACCAACAACAACAACAAAAAGTAACAATAATAATCAAATGATAAAGAGGCTATCAATTTGAGAATAGGGAAGAACTTGGGAGGGGTTTTGAGGAGGAGCTATGGAAGAGGATAAAGGATAAAAAAGAAGCAAAAGGAGGAAGTGATAATTTTGAAGCTAACAAGTTTTCAAAATTAAAGAGTAGAGACACTGCTTCACTGAATTAATAGTAAATATTCATAGGATTTCAAAGATGATAGCTGAAAATGTAATTGGCAATAGACCCTATTCTTGCTAAAAATACCAATAAAAAGTACAGAAAATCACTCCAGAAAAGATTGAATGAGTCATGAATTAATAACAACAGTGTTTGAGGCCAGTCTTAGTGACTCATCTGACATTCAGTTTGATAAACACCATGGTTTGTACTCCATACTTGTATGCAAAAAAATCTCTCCAAAGTAATATTAAAAGTATTGCTTGCTAGTTGATGTTTTTATCATATTATAGCTAAAATTAGTTTTATGAGATTCAAGTATGAAAAATTATTATACAAGTACAAATTTTCTTTTGCAAGTTCTGAATTACCCACAATTAGAAGGATGCATTCACTAGCACATTTTTAGTCATTGCTAATCTATATTCACTCCTCAGGCAAAGCAACCCCATAAGAATAATAGTGATATCAAAGAAGACTTTTCCAATAAAAGAATGGATAAAAAAATTCCACATACTTTACTTAGAATATGATCCACAAGAAGGATTTTTAAAACTACCCTTTACAGTAAGTACTGTTTTAGACTTTATTCAATTTGAAGTCAATAATCTTTTGAAATTTACTTTTTGAACAATATTTTAAGACTTGAAATGCAAAGCTTGCTTTCTTTATCTTTTTTCTCATAATGAAGCTTTTGTATACAGAAAGTTTTGGCTGTAGTATTTAAATAATTACTTATGATCATTCTCAATAAGTTAGTTGGAGTCCTAAATAATTTTCCTATGAATCTTGTTTACTTTTTCTCAATATATAGACTATGACTGGAGAAATAAAAGTTTCGTAGATTGTCCAGAGCCAAAAATAATAATAATAGGTATAATCCAGGTTGAAGCGTAATTAATCTGACTTTATACCTTTTACATTCATTGCAGCTATAATTTTAGGGCTATTTCCCAGCATAACTCTTCTTTTTAGTCAATAGTGACAAACATTAAAAAGGCCACATTTCACAAAGATAAATAAACATTGAACAGTTACACTCTTTAGGAAAAATAATGACCAGTAATATTTACAGAGGTGATACATGCTAAAATTCAACAAGGTAAAACAAACCCATAGCTTACATAACAACTTAACATTCATTTTGAAACACAAGAAAATATATTTAGTTAGAAGTAAAATTAGTAAACAGATTTTGATTCAGAAATATATTGAGCACACAGATATTGATTATAAACAAATATTCTATGTCAAGAATATAGAGGAAAAATAAATAAGAGAAAAATTTAAATTATTTAAAAATAAAATTACACAAGGGAGAGAGATAATATAATAAAGGGTAAATTACTGACTCTATTCTGAAAAAAAAAGGGGGATATAGATATGATAGGATAAAAAAGGTAGGTTAGTGGATCTACTTGACAGATTTTGATGATCCCTCATGGAAGACCTTAAGCTCCCTGGGAAGTGGGTGGGGAATGGAATAGGGAGTCTGTGGAGGGGATGGGAGGATGGAGAAAGAGAGAACTGGGATTGATATGTAAAATAAGATTGTTTCTAATTTAAAATAATAAACACTTTTCAAAGAAGCAACTACTACTGGCTTTAAATATTTTACATTAGTATGGATTTTTGTATATTGATACAAATATAAGTTTATTTTTGTTAGAACATAATGTATAGATATTTCTAATCTTATTCAAGGTATTTTATCTATGTAATTCATTTAACAATATAATGCAAATTTCTAGTCTTTGAAAGTTATCATTACCAATTAATTAGGATAAAGAAATGCAAGTTAGTAGTTTGTCATTATAATCAAACTTGTAGTCATATTAAGTATTTTTTCAAAATCAAACAGATATATTTTGGATAAACAGGTCATCTTCAAACACATAAGAGATTTGCTGATTATGGCATTTAAGATGTACTTCAGAGAAAATGATGAGCTTCAAAGAAACTCCACATGGAGTTCATTTTAATTGTGACAAAAATCTACTCATTGCATAAAAAAGTACTGTAGCTTCTACATGAGAATGCCATCAAATTAGAGCAAGCAGTACACACAAAAAAGTGACTGCTGAATTTTGCCAAGACAAGGTAAGACAGCCCTGCTGAATATCCTGCTTAAGCAGAATAGTCTATCAGATATGTTAAACTGGAAAGCTAAAGATGGATGTCCCAATGTTACCTTGAGTCACTATCCAGGCAATCAGTGAAACAGCTGTCATTTCTCACATTTTTTGGAAGTTGCTTTCTTGCACTTCCTGCTTACTCAGGTAATAATATTTACTTCTGATGGAATTGAAGACTTTATAACAATACTATTCAAAAAAGGGGAACTGTGGTGATATTTTGTTTATGCTCTAACAAATAAAGTTTGACTAAAGATCACAGGGTGGAGCTAGTCACTAGTTAACCACAGAGGCAGGACAGTGTTGACACACACCTTTGATCCCAGCACTTGGGATCTCAGGCCTTTAATTCCAGCACTATTGAGTTAGAAACATGAACTGATATGGCTGGGAAGAGTGAGGAATGTAAGGCAGGAGGAAATAGGTGTTGGGCCTTTTTCTGGCTGAGGATTTGGTGGTGTTAAGAATTCCAATAGCTAACTGTTCTGCTTCTCTGATATTTCAGCTATAACCTCCTAATATCTGACTCCAGGTTTTTATTATAAGACCAATTACAATTTGTTCTTTAAGGAATGAAACACAATGAATAATAAGAGTCTAGTGAGACTGGTGGTGTGTTAGAGTCCAGCAAACATCTGCTTAGCCACATTATGGTGTAGAAAATGAAAAGTAAAGACATAACAAATCAAATGCAGACTAAAATATTACTACCAAGAATTCAAAAGAAATGTAATGATGGGTATTTTATAAAACACAAGCATCAATCAGTGGAGGTTGGTGATATAGCTCAGCAGATGGGGTGCTTGACTAAAACACAGAAATCCAAAGGCAAATAAAACTGGACATGGTGAAGTGTGACTATAATCTACATTTAGAATATGGAGACAGGAAGATTAGGAATTCAAGGTCATCTTCAAATACAGGTTTTAGCTCAGCCTGAGAACAATTCTCAACAGAAAAAAAAATCAGTAAGTTGTAGGGTTAATACAAAGCACTACATATATATCAATATATTTACATCAATATAATTAGAACAAAAATAATGAATATAAGGAAATTAGAAAAATATCACAGCCAAGGATTTTCATTATAGATGACACTCTTGATGCATATATTTACAGAACATTCCCACACCAAAGAATCAGGGAGCATTGCAAAACAGAGGGCAGAAAGATTGTAAGAGGCAGAGAAACAGGGAATTTGTTGGGAGGTTGTGGTTACTACTATCAACATAAATTACATGCATTAAGTGTCACTGAGGTGATTGCCTAAAGATGAGCTAAACAAGGATGGCTGTAATAAACATGTTAACAAGGACAGGGAAGAGCCACACACACACAAACACACACACACACACACAAATGTAGGCAACTGAGAAATGCAGAAAGTGGGAGAAAGTCTTTGCCAAGAAAAAAATGTGCCAATTGTTATCTAATAACAAACAGTTAGCCCCAAAGATATATATACAAATTAAAAGTATACAGACTGAGCAGATTATATTTAGAAATGAACATGTACATAAATATGTGCATATGTACACAATAACAATGTATAAAAATAGTACATGAATTTAAAAGAGAGAAGAAAGGGTACACAGGAAATTTCAATGGAAGGGAAAATCATAGAATATTATAATCACAAAAAACTTTTAAAAAGTGCTTGCCATAAAGTCTAGTGACCTGAATTGCAGATCTTCTTGTCACCACACACACTCTCACAAACACACTCACACACACACACACACACACACACACACACACAAATATATATATATATATATATATATATATATATATATATATATATATATTCATTACCTGCTTACTCAGGTAATAATATTTACTTCTTGGGTCTCCGATGGAATTGAAGACTTTATAACAATACTATTCATAAAAAGAGGAACTGTGGTGATATTTTGTTTATGCCCTAACAAATAAAGTTTGACTAAAGATCACAGGGTGGAGCTAGTCACTAGTTAACCAAAGAGGCAGGACAGTGTTGACACACACCTTTGATCCCAGCACTTGGGATATATATATATATATATATATATATATATAGTAAATTTAGAACCATAAATCCACTATTGATTTACTAATTTTAAGAAACAATGCATGCCTCATTCAAGACATGAACACTTTAGATAGTTCTTACTTAATAATTTTTTGGCAATGCTTCACTTCTAGGCAGAGAAACATGAGACTCTAAGCTTAGTGTTTAGTGTGTCATTTCATATTTAAATTTACAATCTCTTCCAAACACTGAGCTAATTTTCTTAATAAACCACACTGAGTTTAGATTTTCTTTGTGGAGAAACATAATCTCTGAAACTGATTTTTGGGTTCTTTTGGGGGGGGGGAGTTGTTTGTTTGTTTATGAACCTTTGCTTTTTTCCTCCATTTTCCTATGTGCTCGGGACTCTTGTCCCTGTCCCTGGGCTCTTCTCTACTGTAAGCTGATACAGAAAGGCCACATATGATAGGAAGCAGAGTCTTTAGAACTTTATGGCTTGCTTTCTTAGCATATGTTTATCTATCTAAGCCTCTGGTTTCAAGACCTAATGTATGAACTAGTAATCACTTATTTATTTGTGGTTTGGCCGATATTGCTATTTGCTGATGCATCCAGTTCAGAGTCTTGATAATTCTTCCTAGTTAGTAGAATAGCAGAGGAATCAACAATGCACTGAAACAAAAACAACAGGAGGAATTAACTCTTCTTCAACTACAATCTTCTGCCAGTATACTTTGTATAATGCTGTAGTTATGAATGCCAGATTAGTGTCATGGAGACTGACTTTATCTACCACTAAGGTGATCTGAGGAATGACAAAACAGTCCTGACAGCTGACAAGTGGTAGCTATCTTGGAAAATAACAATAGGGCATAGTGTTTGCTATTGAATTGAAGAGATTTAATAGATTATCAATATCTGTGGCATTGCTCCAAGACAATAGCACAGCAAAGCCAAATAAAAGAGTATAATGAGCTTATAGTATTTCCTAATGCCCCTTCTCTCCTGGTCACTGGCTGGCCACTGTCTCTTTACCTGTGGCTCCAGCTGCACTTCACATCTAGCCTCCTATATTGGAAATTATTAGGATACTCAAATGCTAATTTGTCAACACTTCACATGACTCAGAACATATAGCATTGCTTCTCTTCTTAATCTGCCTCAAAATTTACCCACAATGCTTTGACATACCACTACAACCCACATTGACAACACTGTGACAATGCATAAACCTGTTTCATGCAAACTTTCAAAAAGTTGTTATTTTACTATGGATATATTTCTGAAGACCTTCAAGTATTTGGTTTTAGTATCCTCACAACAGGATTTAATTATGTACTATTCCAGCTATTGTTTAGATTTCAGAGTAAATGATACTTCTATGCCTTGTTTATATTTTAAATTAGTACAACATAATGAAAACCCTTTAATAATATCTTCCTAAGCTAAGTATAAACACATCCTACACCCCAACAATTGCACATTAGATGTATTCCTAAGACTAAGAGAATGCATATTCACCATGATATAGCAGGAATTGTCCATAGTTGTGTTATTCATAACTGTACCAACTGTGAGCAGATAACCTGTTTTAAAGCACATAAGTTGTATTTACTACAACAGAGCAACATTAATGAATTAATTCAATTGCACATAACAATATGAGCTAATATCAGAAACATAATATGGGTCTTTAGAGTTTTATGTTTGTTTGTTTTTGTTTTTTCTTAGAGTGGAACCTAAGGTTCTCTATAGCTGAGTATTAATATATCCCCAACACTCAGAAGCATAGAATCACAGAATCATTTATATATGTATATTGACATATATGGAAAATTAAGAGGAAGTGCTTCATGACCTGGATGCTGATTATGTGGGTATGGAGGTTCAGGAAAAATCACAGAGTGGTATACAAATGATGTGTTTTATTCCACTTATATGCTAATGGTTTGAATTTATATATGTCCATTCAGAAAGTACAATGCTTACCTCAAAAGGAATAAGAAACAGTGTATTCTGATTCCATATGAGTGACCATGGCAGTTGAATTACTCCATATTCCATGTTCTAAGGTAGTAGGATTGGTGAAGTATTGATAAAAATAGAGCAAAGAAAATCATACATCAAGGTATTTTTTCAAATACTTTGGTAAGCACATCATGGAGCAAGATACAGAAAGGCAGAAAAAAAAAACTGTGCTATAGGACTTTAGATATTGTCAGCATTTTAGCCACTCACTTGGTGGAAAGTAGGAATATGTGCATACATTCCCAAGGATTTAGCTAATGGTCACAAAAGACATTAGGTCCCATACAGAGGAAGGTAATAAATGGCTATGAAAGGAATCAAAGTTGCCCCATGGTAATTTGGCTCTGGACTTGAAACATTCCAACCTCTCCAAAACATTGAACTTCTAATCAGTCACTTAACCTTTAGAGACACAGTTTCTTTCCAGAATTTCTCGCTCACACATATTTTTAATAAAACTTTAGGAAGTTGGAGCAAAGCAGTTCTCACTCCCATAAAGTCAGGTCTCTACTCAATGTTAGCACATTAAATAAAGCTACTAGAAAGCCCCCGTCTCACCTTGAAATAAATGGCACACTCAAAGACTGGTGGAAAGGAGTTTAGGGAAGAAATTATGTACAGGTATCTAGACAAAGCAAAATGAATCAAGTTAACCAAGATGATAATCCACCCAGGACCTGTCACAAGCAAAGATGTTCTTCCCATCCACACCCCAACAGTTGAAATGATGTCAACAAACAAAGCAAAAGGCTGTAGCTCTAGAGATGAACACCCAAGGGGCAGACACTGTGAATGACACTGTAGCAAGGAAAAGAAAGAAAAATCAAGAGCTCTTCCCAAAATCTCTCTTTCCCAGTCCAACTGAGCTATGGGCAAGGTAGTAGATCACAGGTATGTTTCCCTGGAGCCACTATTCCAGAGCACAGAGTCAGAGCAAAACAGTGCAGAGAAATGGTCTGCAGTGGGAAACCCTGAAAAGGTGGATTAGATACAGTGATATATAACCAGTGTTTGCAAGGACCATTTCCTATAAACTTAGTATGTGACTCCTTTGGAAATAAAATATGTTCTTTTCATTTCACCACAATCTTATTCACTATCATCAGCCTCTATGATCTGAAACTGTCATTTGAATTCAATATTCATTCTTGGTGCTATATTTTTTTAAGATATATAAATCTCTTTATGTTGAGATTAAGCTGTGGCCTGCTCTAAGTTAGTGCACATTGTGTGAAATATGGTGTTTATCAGACTGCTCCAGTCCTTGAGAGAGTGTTTAACACATAGTTTGCAGTTCTATTTTGAGACTAAGGGTTAACTGTGAATGTGTGTGGGTACCTGAACAATAACACCTGTATCAGACAACATCAGCATCACACTGAGAAAAGACTTATTTTGGGGAGTTCAGAGAGTGTCACTCAATAAATTTATCACAATGAATTGAGAATATAAGTATATTAATATGGTACCAGGAAAGCCATGCCCAATAATTATGGAGCACATCACAGCAAGAAAAGTTATATCTGCTCCAATTCCATAAAGTGATGAACACTTAACTCTATTAACAGCCATGGTTCCACCAGCCTGTCTCCTGACCACTCAATATGAGCACCTGTGATAGACAGGAAGAAACCTCTCAACTATTGCTGTGGTTTCAGATCAGCCTGGTCTCTGCTGTTGACAAGGCTTATTCAATGGCCACTTGTCCATTCTTCTGTCAGTCTATTGGGCCTGTCATCTACTTACCTGCCAGTTTGTTCCCAGTTCTGTGTCCTGTTTTGCTCACCTCTACCATTGAGCTCAACTCTGCAGGTGCCCTGTCAGAGCTGTAATAACCACAGCTTGCTTCATCTGCTTCTTCCATTGCTTACTTTTGAAGCCTTTTCTTAACCCTTACAATCATTTTGTATCCTACATGCTTACATATGTGGAAGAAGATATAGATATATTTATTGTGTGATGTGTGATCAAAGCACTCTTGCTAACAAGTAGTTTGGGTTTGACTAGGGTTTCCAATCTGGCAAATAGCTACCAATGAAACAACCAGACTTGGCAAATATATTGTTATTTAATAAATTCTGACATCATGGAAAGACATAGTATGTTCATAGATGTTTATACACTGTGACTTAAGTATATGTCTATGTTTATGTGGGGGATGCACATATTTGTGTGCATTTCTAGGTAAGTGGTTAAGGTTGGGTATTTTTCTCTATACTCTCTACCTTATTTTATTTAGTTACATATTTAATTACATTTTGAGACCCATTCTGAACTCAATAATTCAGCAAAACTGATGGGTCAGGAGAACTCCAAGAGTCCTCATGTCTTCAATTTCCCAATGATGTGATGACACATGCATGCCATCTATTATTTGGATGCTGTAATGCAAATTAAGTTCTTTTTCCTGCTTTCAAAGCAAGCACTTTACCAACCCAACATATTATTCCATCTACTTAAAAAAAACTTTATGATCCTAGACATATGCATTTAAACAGTATTAGAATATGTAAATGGCTACTATTGACTAAAATTAGTTTCAAAAGATTGCAAGATAAGAAGAGATTAAAAATATAATTACTATAATCTAAATCTTAATCAAACATCTGTGAAGAGAATACAACATGTTAAATTAAAACTATCTTTGGAATGTGGAAATCAAAGTTATACTTATTAGTACTAATTAGATTAAGCCTTTAATTAAATCTAAAGCATTCATAATAGAAATTTTAAATATCATTAAAATTATATGCTACAAGTAATTACTTAAAAACTTGTAGTTTTGACAACCTTGCAAATCCCATGCCAACACAATTCTTACTCAATGTTCAACAATTTTATTTTATGCAGTGTTTTGAAAATGATAAATTTGAAATTATTTTTACAATAAAATATCATTCTTTTAACATTAAAATAATAATTGGCAATATTATTATATCTAATTTACTCATAAGTAAAATATTCATGGGCTGAAGAGTAAATTGAGACTTCATGAGTCTTCAGACCTCTACCAATCAGGTATTATCCACTAACAAACTGGAAACACAAAGTCTCACACATATACAAAGAAATGCAGCACTAACCTTCTTAATAAATAAACATCAATAAACTTCAAGGCCTATCCAGTTTTGGAGCTACTATCTTAAAATGGAAATTTATGATCTAATGTTTCAACAATTTCAATGATACAATGCAATAGTGTTGTAGGTACATTACACAACACCACATATCAATACTAGGTAACAGCTACTTGAATTTAAAATGTCTTTTCCTTCAGTGATCACTGGCATTAATATGCAATGAAGAACTTGATCTTAATTTATTCTGCTTATCTCTAAAGCATAAGCATGCATCATCATTGCCATCTATAATGGTAAGTTATTTTTATCTCAATATATTGATGGTTAAGTAACAACTTCACACTTGTAAGTGTTGGTTCCACTATAGAATACACAAGCATGCTTGCTGAGCTAAATGTCTTACCACCTCAAACTCAGAGACAATAATCCTCTCTGGTGTCATGTTGATCTAGCAATTTCAAATTCATGAGCAAGGAAGAGGCATGAACAAAAAAAAATGAATGAGACAACTTTGGTAGCTCCTCAAATTTCCCTCCTTCATTAAAACAGTAGGTCTGAATAAAAAGATTTGATAGATACTTCTCAAAGGATGAGATTATTTGATAATTTCCATGAAAAATAAGAAGGCAAAATGGCTTGAGTATATGTAATACTTATATGAATCATATACTCAGAAGAAAAGATAGTCATCAGGTACTCTCCATAGTCAGACTTCCCAGTGTGCAACTTCCCATTTATCTAGAATAACATCCACAATGATCTTAATATTCTTCCACTTAGGTAATAACTAAACACCTTTTTTACTCTGTCAGCAATATTGGCATTCTGGGGTGGTAAATGTTTTTGTTTTTGTTTGTGCACAAAGAAGACATTCCTACGTATTGCAAGATGGCAAGCAGCCTTTCTGGCCTCCACTTAATGACTACAGTTTCATTACTGTGACAATCAAAAGTCCTCAGAAAATTCCCAATGAATGATTTGAATATGATAAACATCTCCCTCTTGAGAATCATAGCTATTTATTGAGCACCTAGACCTAGTAATCCCACAAAAGTTTCCATATCAACCCTAGACTATACCCCTAATACTTTTGCAAAAGACTTACATAAGTCTCTACAGTGTGTTGGTCTTAGCTTCTGTATCAGGTGTTATTCTCAGTACAGTGAGAAAATACCTGATGGAAATATATATACAACTTTCTCGGGTTTCTGTTAATCATGATGGAAATGTGATTAAGAGGTAACAGCTGGGTTTATCTTGGACAAAGTATAAAGCGGGAAGTGGAGGAAGCTCACATGACAGTAGGCCAGCAAACTGTGAGGAAGACAGCAAAAACTGTGTATAACCTTCAAGGCCTATCCCTATGGACAATACCTCAAAATCTTTTCACTTTCCTCAAATAGTTCATGGCCTGCCTTAAAGAAAACGTGGTGGGAGGTAGGCACACAGGCTAGTGGAGACCATCTCAGCCTGGGAGCTTTGAAAGAAGCTCTCCTGTGTCGGAAATGGCTGACTTCATCTTTCCCAGGCTAGAATTGCTCACCTGTGGTTCTGTATTTCTATGGTCTTAGAAATGAACCCTACACCCGTGCCTTCTCTCAACATTGCCCAGTGGAAATTTCCACTTGTGTGGGTATTGCTACATACTTTGAAGTCTGGATGGAAGTCACAATGCCCAAGAATTCTTGTACTCTCTGTGGTTGCTTAATTAGTAGCATGTGGATCCCACCTAGGCTCACTATTATGGCACTTTAAAACAGCAACCTGAACCACAATTAGACCCATTAGAGTCACCACTGGGGTGGCCAAGAGGCATTGTTTCAGAATGTGGTACAGGGAATGAGCTGTGATCTCCTCAGTAGAAAATATTCTGGCTCCAGTCATTTCCAAGTGTACATTGAACAATTCTATCAAACAACAGTGTCATTATTATTTCCTATATTTAGAGATAAATTATAAGAAAATGTCTGTGGATGAACTTACCATGTTTAGTATTGATTTATATATTACTAGATTAAATGCCACTACCATAGTTTATGGAGTGTGTTTTATTCTCAGCGCTTCAGGAGGCACTGAGCCAGGCCATCTTGAAATTTAAGTAAAACAACCGTGTCACATAATGTATTTCCAGAAATTAGCAGAAGTGATTATTGTGAGTGGGAGGAGTTAGATATGTTAATGAGCTGAGGGTCCAGATGAAAGAAAAACCAAACAAAAGAAAATGGAAAACAAACAAAGGGTAAATATTGACTTCTCTTTTGTGAAACAGGGAAGTCTTTTATTGACCGTGAATGTTAGAACACCAGGTTTTATGATGTTGTATTTCTAGGACTTGAATCAAAAGCAACTCTCCCAGTTCTCAGACCCTTTGAGACAGACCCTTTGTGTGTGTAAAGGTATGTGTTTTTGCTATTTTCGTTCTGTTTTCCTGGAGTTTAGTGCCTGAAGTAGGATGATTCTGAAAACAGTGCTAAAGACAATTTGTTATAAGAAAAGGTTGGTTACATTTGCATGTATGTGAAAAATTTACAGTAGTTACAAATTAACAACTAAATGCATCATTAAATAGGAGAATAATTCACAATGGCCTAATAATTCATCTAAAACCCTAAGGGTGTCTTCATTTTACATAGAACACTGTACCAAATGTGAAAGAATACAGGATTAAATTAGAAAAGTAATTATAATATTTTAGATTATTTATATGTGACATAAATTAATAATTAGCAAGAAATACTAAAGATAAAAATAGTATAGAAACAAAAAATAAGTATGATTTTTTAATAATTGAAAAAAGAAAGAAAAAAGGGTAATGGTGTAAGAAAGTAATTAGATGGATTGCTTGAAGAACCTAGACTTATGGTCAAAGACAAGTAGTTTGTTATTACAAGAGTTATTAATGAAGACAAAGAGTATTTCAATGGTTACTAAAATTACCACATTATACAAGTGTCTATGAGCAGATTTGTTTTCAAAGTGGTTATTTGCTTAATTTTCTTAAGGCTGTACCGTTCCTCAGCTTCAATGACAGGGTGCATCTAGAAAATTTAAACAGCATTCAGTTGTTTGTAATGCATCTTGAGTGGGTTTTATATTCTCATAATTTTTATTCCACATTATAAATGATCAATGCTACTTTTTAAAAGATTAATCACATAAAATAATTTTTCAGAAAATTAAATTGTTTTTGTTATGAACATTTTTCAATCCTAGTAACATTTTAGTATGGAAAAGCATCCACAAATAAATGTTGGCCTCATTCTTTTACCTGAAAACTGTTTTTGTTTTACTTTTTAATTTTTGCAACAGGGTCTCAGCAAGAAGTGTAATCTGACCTCAGTCACCAAAGTATGGATATTGAACACACAACACAATGCCTAGCCCAGACAAAACTCTTCTTAAAGAAAACCTGTAAGTCTGCCTCTATTTATTTTTTAATATGGCAATACATAAATATTAAAAGGTCATTTTTGATTCCAAAATGTTTTTGTTCACTCATAATATCACATATTTCTTTTCTATTTTTATTTTATTTTATGTGCATGAGTATTTTGTCTGCATATATGTACATTCCTTATGTGTAAGTAGGCCAGAATAGGTTATCAGACTCACTAGATCTGTAGTTACAGATGGTTGCGAATCATCTGGCAACCAAACCCAGATTCGCTTCTAGAACAGTAAGAAACCCTGAGCCACCACTCCAGCTCCAGTTTACACACATTTCTTAAAGATGTAGAAATTGATATACAAAAAATCAACTAAATTGGTTTTATTATTAAATGCAGTCAACATTATTTAATGTCATAGATAATCAACCTACACAGAAACTTTTGTGCTTCTTAACACTTCTTATAGCAACCATTCATAGAGAATTCTGAAACTGATTCCAATATTACCTTTGTTGCAGTACAGATGATCACCAAGGTGTTCCTGTATGCTGGGTAAATGCTTTACCTCTGTCTATTTACAATATTTTCTCTAAATATGGTCAAGTATTCTTCCCTTTATTTGAAGAAACTATGTCTTTTTGTAAGAAAACTAACTACAACAAAATATCTATTTAGAGATAGCAGTCATAAAAACAAGGTAATAAAACAAATAAAAGCATAGGTATCAAAATAACTTGGTAAATTTTTTCAACATCTATTTGGAAATGAATTGGCCTCCTAGAATTATTCCTGAAATTCTTATGATTAAAGGCATAGTACGGTTGTTTATATGGAGATTATTTCAATTAATTACAGCTTCACACCTATTTGGATCAAGTGCCTTTTTTTTCCTTGAAGAATCGTCCATAGTTGAAGCTGCCTTACCTCACATTACACTGTTTATTGGTCAAGTTTAGATTCTCCTAATAGCTACTATGTAAGTCTCTCTTATTACCTTGGTTTCAGCTATGCCTGTACAACGGTGTACATCATTAAGGTGTCCAAGTTATCAACTCAATCATCTGTGATATTCATCTGAAATTTTACTTCAAAGCTCTATGAATTTAGATTTAAAAGATTAATCACATAAAATAATTTTTCAGAAAATTAAATTGTTTTTGTTATGAACATTTTTCAATCCTAGTAACATTTTAGTATGGAAAAGCATCCACAAATAAATGTTGGCCTCATTCTTTTACCTGAAAACTGTTTTTGTTTTACTTTTTAATTTTTGCAACAGGGTCTCAGCAAGAAGTGTAAAAATGCATTTGATCATAATTCATAGTATTTTATAACAGGTGAAATAATTAAAAACAACCTTCTATAATGAAGCTGACCTATTATACAAAAGTCTGCATAATGTCTCTATTATGTGGTTGGATTTTGTGGAACAGAAAAGCCAAAGTGTTCACTACATCATTTTGTCTCACTCATGCATGACGCCCTCATACATTTGAATGGAATTTCAGAACTGCTTGATTTTGATACACCAGTTTCTAGCAGCTCACATAAGTCACAGATGCCTCCTAGTTTCAAATCGTTCTCTGTAAGAGATTTGGAAGCAGGATTACACGAATCTTTTAGCAGCTCTCTGAAAAGATGATTTTAATAACTATTTATAGTTTTCCTACTCTAAAACCTATGTGAAGCCCGGATTTAGTGATGCAAAATGAACCAAGGAGAAGAATACAGTTTTTACAAAGTTAATTGTTCATGGAGGGAACAAAAAATAAGTAAACAAATAAACTAAACATGGTAAGTGGTGTAGAAATAAACTACAGAATGTCAGTCTGGAGAAAGGAAGGAAGGACAAAAGTGGACCTCGGTCAACAGGATGCCTTGAATGATCCAAGGAAAGATGTAATTTTTCTTGTTCATACTTCAGGGACAAAAATCATTGATACTTCACACACACTTCTAAATATAAAGGTTGCGGGGGACAATACTCTGGGCAAAAAAACAGCATTTCTAAAGGAACAAAGAAACTGTGCTTATGAAAGGAACTGAAAAAAAATAAAAGTGAATTTGACACCTGCTTGTGGATGAGAAGGAGAAAGCTGCATTAAAAGACATGAAGGACCACACTTCATACAGCAAGAAATAAACTTCAGAGCAGAAGGTATAGTGTAGATATGTTCTGCTTATGTTTCATGGCCGCTGGAAGGTTTAAACAGTAACTTTTTGTCTAACTATAATCAAGGAATCCCACTAATGGAAAAGTGACTAAAAAAGGTTCTTTTAAGAACCAACAAAAAAGTAATGACATTTCAGAGAGGTATTTTGACAATAAAATACATACTGCTGAATTTGATATAAGGACAAAATAATGGAAGGCATATGATGGCACAGTTGGACTCCAACAGTTATTTAGAAGTTTCTGCAAGAGAAAAAAAAGAACAAAAAGAAGAATGAGGAATGAAGGGATTAGACAAAAATTAAGAATTCCATCTTAAAGTCCAAAAGTCTTCCTGAGGAATCAGAGTTCATGATCTTAAAATAGGTCTGGAATATATGAATTTTACTATCATTAAAACAGGGGAAAAAAAAGTAGAGCTGGCATAGATCAGAAGTTAAGTGATTTGTTCCCTTTCAGAGAAATTGAATTTGGTTCCTAGAATCCTTGTTGGACAGCTCACAACTGCCTCTATCTCCAGCTCTTGGGGATGCCTTATCTCATCCAGCATCTGCAGGCACGCACCTGTATGCACATGCTAATACACACACACACACACACACACACACACACATACACACACACACACACACACACACACACACACACACACACACACGTACCTATTTTCTAAAATTCAGAAGAGAAGGAAATTAAAGTGAGACACCATAATTAAAGCTTCCACGCTTTACGAGATTATTATTTTTGTGTTTTGCTAGAATTTGTTGCTGGATGTTTTCTACTTTACTGAGAATTTCATGGTTTTTATTACTCTAAGTTGAAGACTGAATCCAGGATTGTGTATGTGCTGTAAAGGTGCTCACCACTAAATGATATCCTCATCCTTAACATGTAAACCTTCTTCTGCCTAAACCTGATCTACGCTGTCCAGGAAGCAAGAATATGATAGCCTATTAATTTTGACCAAATATAGCATTGCATGCCTAGAGCTAATAACCAATACTCAACTAGGCTAAATTCTCATATTTATGATTGCTAATGACTTACCACCCTCTTTTGTACTGTTAAGAGTAATATATACTTATCTCAGCTTTACATATAAAAAATAACAATTTACTCTTTTATTCAAGAATTACTGAATTAAATTCTCAAACAAAATTTGAAGTCAGTAAATCTATAATTACATGTGCTGAGAAGATTTTCATGTAGTCCATTTACTGTAGAAGTTGTAAAAATCACAGAAGCAAATTAGAAATGTACAAAAAGTATAAAAATAACAATCTAGCAAAAATTTAAATTGCAAATTAAAAAGTTTTTCCAGCAGCAAATATTAAATTGTTTAAAACTACTTTTAATAGACTTAAGTTTCTCCTAATATGAGAAAATAGCATTTTATCAGCTATAGTCACTCAAGTTTGGCTGACATTTTTTTTTCTTTACTGATAAAATGAATTCTGGGCTGACAAGTAGTTCAGAAATATTGAAATAAGGAAGTATTCATATAAAATAAAAGCCAAGAATCCACCCATTTGCGGAGTATCCAACTAAACCACTAGGTGTTGATAAGACTTCTGAGTTGAGGAGATGATCCACAGAAAATTGCCTCTGACACATTATCTTTACCTCAATTAGGTGGCAATGCTATGGTATGTAATTTGTTTCTGTTTAAAGATGAGGAGCTGGTAAGAAGGTTATAGTAAACAACACCTGTTGCTCTTCCAGAGGACTAGAGTTTGGTTGTCAGCACCCATGTACCAGGTCACATTTACTTGGAGCTCCAGCTTCAGGGGATCTGAAGCCCTTTTCTGGCATCCCCGGGTGCCTGTATCACATGTTCATACACATACACACATATAAATACAAATCAATAAATCTTTACAAAAAAATCAAGAGTTTAATGTCAATGAATCTTTCTTATGCCCCTTACCTCCTCCATGCAAGAGAAAACTGTGTGAAGAATATACTGAATCATAATTTTGTAATGTAAAAAAGAACCTATGTGGAGAACAAAATTGGAATACCTCCCCTGCCCCTTTTCTATAACCAATAAGCAGTTTCTACAGGACATCATTTGCATGAGGATTGTGCATCATGGTGGGTGCAAAGGTCTAAAGCAACATCTTCATCAGTTTTAATGCTGCAAACTGAGTCTTTCAACAGAATTCTAGGGTGATAGCATCCCTTACATTATCTTACCAGGTGGTGCTGACTCATTTAATAATATGTAATAACACTGTAAATAAATGTATAAACAGCTAAATGTATATACATTTAAGTTTGTTTCAGGAACTCAAAATAACTGAAATATATATATATATATGTATATATATATATACACACACACACACACACATATATATATCACATTTAACATTTTCTTTTGGTGCTACATGGATTTATGTATATGTTTTGTTTAATTATACAGAAATTTCAATAGAAGGTAGTCTAAAACCACACATATCTATTGGGGAAATATACATTTTAAAAATGTATGTCCGCATTGACTTCTATTCAGAATACCTTGACCTAATTCTTTACCTCACTGATATTTTCTTTACAGAAAAACCTGATCCATGGATAACATAGTTCACAGTTGTCTAAACGCTTACATACTATTTCATAAAAGTAAACTAAACTCAGATGATCCAAAATCTTAATAGAGAATGAACTTCCATATGAAATTACTATCTAGAAAAAGTTCTTCCATGTCTAATGTTAAAGTTTAGAAAAAACAAATAAGTATAATTATTTAATAATTGTGACCTCTGTCCTTTTTGCTCAATCTTAGGAAAATTCAATTGTCAAAAATACACCATAAAATTCAAACATACAGTAGAATTGCCTCTGAATAAGTTTTCTTAATTTATCAAGAGAGACATTGTGAGGTTCAAAATAAAAGACTTTTGCCCCCCTCCAGGAAATAATATTTATAGGTAATCTTTGAAACTCTACATTGGAAGTGAAATAGTCTTATTATCAAATTTAGTAAAGTACTGAGCAAGGCACAAGTGGCAATTTGCTGATCACATGAAAAGGGATAAATTTGGCAGGGCTAGATGAAGTAAACACTCTCAAAAGCCTAGGCTTCCAAGTGAATTCCACACTCCCAATGACCATAATAGGCACTCACTACCTACTAATCATATCTCCAGAAACCTTTGGATTCTTCAGAGCAGCTAATGAATAGCTGTCCAGATCTGCCATGGCTGACACAGTTCAGGACACTGTGAAATAAAGTGGAGACTGTGCCTTACAAGCGCAGTTTTGGCTTTCATTCAAAAAATGCAAGATTTCTGAATCTCTTTTCTTTCTTCCCACTTTGAAGTTTGAGACAGACCTGCAACGCAATGTTTTGAAAACCTATGTTCTGCTTTGGGAAAAGCAAGAGAATTATTTTGTATTTGAACAGTTGTCACTCTTCTAAGTTTCTGATACTTTCTATCTGGATTATTGTTCTATTTTATGTTTTATTCCCCTCAAATGTGAGATCCATTAAGCTTCATCTTATTCTGAACAGCACAACATAATGACATTTGCAAATAAGCACTTAAAATTCTCTGAAATATAGAACAGTGGTATTGACCAGAGACCCCAGAGAAGAGCCAAAGTTGTTTAAAAGACAATAAAATAAAGTATATGTTTTGTATTCACAGAGTTTTAATTTCTAGATGGTAATTATTTTGCTGAGAACATTTGAAATTAGTCTAGTTGAAAATGCATCAAAATAATGAGCATGGCACTTCTTAATACAAAGAACTTTAAGCCATAAGAAGGATCTAGAGAAATCAATGCCTAGATAATGTGTATAGGCCCCTAGCCATCCATAGGAAGTCAGGTTGTGTTGCAGATATCATTTACACTATGTGCTCTCATGGTTTTTCATCTTGTTTTATTTCCTTTTAGTAATACACTTTCTAATTATGATAATGCCTAAAATGTAATATTCTAATTAATGCACATTTATAGTTGTTTCTTGACAGTTTACTGATGATTTTCTGTTTCCCAGAAATAAAAATCTTTCAAAGTTAAAAGATGACAGAGATCTGCATCATGGCTTCATCATCATGGAAGTTGGAGGCAGATCATATATTTTGTTCAAATTTTATAAAAGTTCTCAGACATATAGTATGAAATCATTCTTTTGGTGTGTCCAGCAATTACAATGTGAATCTATGTTAGTGCTGATGTGTGCATTTGTATGAAGTTGCATGTGGAGACTCAAGGTCAATATCAGTGACTTTTCCTAGAACACTCACTACCTTTATTTCTTGACACTGGATCTTTCTTTAAACATGAAACACAAAAGTTAGGGTCAGGCCAGCTGATATATGAGCTTCAGCAATCTACTGCTCCCAACCCAGGCACTGAATTTACAGGAGCTGAGTCCTTAGGCTTTTGGGGGGAAAAAAAAAGCAATTTGAGAGATTATAATATAATTGCATAATTTCCTCCTGTCTTTTCCTCCATCTAAAGCCTTCTATGTGCCCCCCCACTATGCTCTCTTTAAATTTTTGTAGACTCTTTTTTTTAATTGGTGGTGTGGTGTGTGTGTGTGTGTGTGTGTGTGTGTGTGTGTGTGTGTGTGTGTGTGTGTGTGACTTTTTAAATACTATCAGATCAGTCTATATAATGCTACTTGTACAGGTATATTTACAGGCATGATCTTGCAAAAGAAACATTATCCTCAAGCTCTTTATATACAATCTGCAAATCCAAGCACAGGTGCTCAGGAATTTTACTGCCTGAGTCATCTCCTTGGTCCTCTACCAAATTTATTTTTACGTATCTAGTTTTTAGAGATTTATTTTATTTCTGTGTAAGTGTGTGATATGAATATGTGATTGCACATGCATATGATGCTGTCTGTGGAAGCCCGAAGACAAGAACAGAGCACTTACAGCCGAAGATACATGGCTGATTTTTGGGTCACACAGTGTGAGTGCTAGAGCTAAAATCTGGTCCCCTTTGAGAGCAGTGAGATCTCTAAAATACTAGCTAGCTAACACCACACTTAGAAATTTTTAAATGAACCAAAATGAAATGTAGCTGTTTTTAACATATTTTTGATTATTATTATTGCTAAAATTTTATTTTTATTAATATTTATAAATAATATTTCTCAAACTTAAAATTTGATATAATTTTTATTTCTATATGATATGTTACCTTTATAAGAATGGAGAACATATTTTTCTGTTCAATAAACATTCTTCTAAAGAATAGAACTATTATACTAAAAACTGTGAATGAATTGCTTTCTAAATATGTTGAAATGACATTTGGAAAAGGGGCTCAAGAGAATAGAGGTCAACTCTGACACAGTAAGTGACCCACTCTTCTCATCACGTTGATCTTGGTAGCTATTTAACTGTGATGAATTTCACTAAGGAAAATTTCCCTTGATGAGTATTGAATTTTTCTGAGAGCTCTTTTTCTATAGCCTTGTGTTCACACTGAAGTGAATCTTATAGTTTGGTATAATTTGGTTTTACTGTTGTTTCCTCTTACTGTATTTAACTTAGGTACTTGTCTGTTAGTTATGTTTGTACATGTTTTGGCTTGGCTCGTATTGATTGATATGCAAGTGTTTTCTGTTTAGTTAGCTGTCTAGCTGTTGTCAATGGCTGTATAGCTGGGCTTTACATTCCTAAATCTCCTGCCTCTTTTCTAAGTTTTTGGTGATGTGTCTGCTGATCTGTCAAAACCTCAGCCCTTACTCTCATTATTTTGCCCTCTGTCTTTTGCATGCTTATGTTTACTATTTTTGAGTCAATTCTCAGTGAATTTCAAAGATATTATATGGGAGATCTAATAGATATTTGCCAAATCTTGTGATTCAATCAAAATTTAGCTTTCTGTGGCTGGTCCTCACAACTACTTGAGTACAATGAGGTGAGTTCTTTTTATATTTCAGTCTTTCTCTTCAGATTCCTTAGGTCCAGAGATTAAGTTAAATATGTGGGCTCTGCTATCCATGCAAACAGCTGTGAATTCTGTATCTAAGAATTGATCCCATGAGTTTCAAATAAGCAAAAGAAATCAATTATGTTTAATGTTGCTACTTTAAAAAAAATGACTCTGGTAATCTGTGTACCTAGATTTGACTATTTTTCCAACAAAAAGTTTTTGTCTTTGATTTCCCCAAACTGCTTTCTGAATATAAACAATGTCATAGTGATTAAAACTCAAACATAACAGCATAGAAAGAACAAAGAGGCAGAATATAGACCATGCAAATGATGGGGCCTTTGGAGGGAATTTGAAGAATGGAGTTATGAATGTTAAGAACGCACTTACTATTTATTGGCATGTGTTTGAATAATGCTTGTTAATAAGCATGAAAAGAGAAAGAAAAGCAAACAGATGGTGTCTTGAGCAAAGGGAACAATGGCTATGGTAAGGAAGTGAGAGTCAATACAATCAGACACACAGATTGCCCTCTGAGACAGCTAAGCCATCAACAGGAATGACAGGAATGTCATTGAAGGGGTTGTGTTCTGGCTTAATAAAACAAGGTAAAAAAAAATCTTTTCAAATCATTTAGTTGTTAGATTATTTCATATCAGTTAATAGATTATTTCATATCAGTTAATAAATGGTTTTGACATAAGAACACATGCACAAATTCCTTTAAAAATTGAAGCAGAATAGATGGTCTTATAAAAATAATTTTAGTATCCAATAAGTAAAAATTCAGTAGTTTCAAGAACCATATAGTGATTAAAAAACAGAACAATAATTCAAATCAAAGACAAACCATATGAGCTAATTTATCTTTCCATGGTCAATCATATGCCACATAATATTAATATCAGTGACAGGTAACATATCTGACAGTGATCCCAAAAGGCCACCATAGAACTGAAAACTTCCTATCACCTAGTGAAGTTATAGATATCATAAAGGTACAGGACAATGGGAGGACATACAGCTGCTTTTAGGAGGAGAATAGACACCAAGTTTGAAGCTATAGACAAGAAGGTGTACAGCAAGGTACATACAATCCCTGAAAAGACTTTTGAGATACTGATATCATGAAAAGATTGGATTTGAAACTACAAGAGAGGTACTTTTCTCTCAAACTCTGGAAAGTGCAAACCAAAGTGTCAGAAATTTAAGCAGATTTGGCAAGGAATGAAGGTGACATTGCATGCATGGAAGACTGCATTATGAAGATAGATCCATTAGGCTAAACAATGTGAAAATGAAATTTTGTAAGAAGCCTTGGTTCTTCACCACATTAGAGAACTGGCAAGTGATATATAAACAGCAATGTCTATAAAGTAGAAGCCAATGCTAGGGGATGTGTCATTTCTTAGAGCAAACTATGAATTTAATATTGAATATTCAAACCTAGCAAAGTAGAATAAGCATAAGGCCACAATTTAACTATCAGAATGACTTGCCTAAGACTTATATTTGAGGATTAGTGTCATTATAGAATATTAAATATAGTAATCAATGGTTGAGCCAGCATTTATATAAAAGAACAAAATACTATTCCTTCTTCATGTGAATATTTGGCATGATACAAATACACTTGAGATTTAGTTATACATAAGCTATGTCGTTGAGAGAAGATACTCTTCACTTACTTGATTTTCGAATTTTTGTAACTTCTATGTACACTCTATCAAAATAGCAGTTAGAGAAACATTCCAAGAAATGTGTTAGACAATTACGATGTGGTCATTGTGTAAATTTCATTCTAATCTACATTGCAGAGGTCAATCAGTCCATGTAGATTCATAATAAAATGCAAACATTGTAAACATAAGACAACAATGTGGCATGTAATACTGCTTTAATACATGTATAAAATTAGCATGTGATAGACACTGAGAATGCAAAATGAATTACAAGATTAATGTATTCTTTAAAAAAGTTCTAAAGTTTCAGAAGAGAGGAAAAAGTTTATATGTTTCATATAAAAGAATGGTCATCATTCTGCAGTACTCACTGCAAAGAAGTTGTAATTTTAAAGCCTTTAAAAATCTTTTGAGTCTGAAGTCCAGGATGGTGATGCCTCCGGAAGTTCCTTTGACATGCAGGATTTTTTTAGCTATTCTAGATTTATCATTTTCCTTTATGAACTTGAGTATGGTTCTTTCAAGGTCTGTGAAGAATTATGTTGAGATTTTGATGGGAACTGCATTAAATCTGTAAATTGCTTTTGGTAGGATTGCCATTTTTATTATATTGATCCTACTTATCCAAGATCATGGGAAATCTTTCCATTTTCTGATTTCTAGGGAAGGACACATGGAAGAGCAATGAAAAGAGATATCTTAATAGAGAGAGAGCCACTATGGGCTTAGGGAGAAACCTGGTGCTAGGGTACTCCCAAGAATCCACAAAACCCAGCTAAAACCCCTAGGAATAGTAAAGAGGATGTCTGAACTGGCCTACCTGTGTAATCAGATTGAAGAATACTCCAACTAAAATCACAGAGCCCTCAGTAATTGATGAAACCAGACACAAAGATTCACAACAAAGAACTAGGCCAAGCTCTGGGAATCCAGGCACAGAGAGGGAAGAGGGAATATATGAGCAAGGGAGGTCAAGATCATGATGAAGAAACCTTTAGAGACAGCTGAACCAAGCTTGTGGAAACTCATGAACTCTATACTACAACTGTGGAGACTCCGGGTGACCAAACTAGGCCTCCATAAGTGGGAGACAGTTGTGAAGCTTGGACTATCAGAGGGACCCCTAGCAGTAGGACTATGATATAAAGCTGGCACATGAGCTAACATGTTGCAGCCCATTCCTTAGGGTGGGATGCCATGCTCAGTGGCAGTAGGACCATGATATAATCCCAGTATTTGAGCTAGATTGTTGGAGCCTATTCCCTATGGTGGGATGCCATGCTTAGTCTTAATGCATGGGAGAAAGGCCAGGCCCTACCTGAACATATTGTGCCAGACTATGTTGACTCCTCATGGGAGCCCTTACCCATGAGTAGTGGACTAGGGGTGGGCTAAGTGGGAGGTGAGGGGAGTGGCTTGAGTTCAGTGGGATTGGAGAAGGTGTAGGAGGAAGAACTGTGGTTGCGATGTAAAATGAAATTAAAAAAAAGCTTTTGATTCCAAACTATCATTGTTTGTTGAATGTAATTTTTTCCTTTTATGTAAATTTTTGCCTGTTACCTCATTGCTATTAAAAAATAAATTGTCTTCTCATTGAATGAATGGGTAATTTTGATTATTAACTTTGGGATATTTTTCTTTAAAAATATTAAGACAACATTAAGATAAGGACTTGAAATTTTAAATAAAATTATGATTATATATGTTGTATTATTTTCTTGTGCAACAAGAGAAAACATAAAATAAAGCAGATATAAATACCAGGCAATGGAACCCCTATTGAATGAAAATTAGTATTGCAGTTTGAATATAAAATTGCCCTCACAGGCTTCTGGGTTGAATGCTTGAGTCCCAGCTAATAGTTAATAATAAGGATTGTTTAAGAAATCTAGTATACCAATGTACTTCTGCTGAAAAATAAGAATATGCATTAAAAGGAAAAACCTGACAAAACACGCATGCACATATTCATGTTCCCACAAGTACACAGACACACAGATACACACCAGGGAGAGAAGTCTAAAAAGTAACTTTTGGCCTGGAAAGCAGTTAGTCAGTATGCTACTGATTCTAAGTGTCAACACATTGTAAAGTATATGCTCATATGAAATAAGGAATAAAAAAGGAAACAGAGAAAGAAGACTACACCATTCCATACACCTACCTGGCATCATGCTACAACTTGGCCTGAAATGCCTGCTATGATTTTTTGTCATGATGGGCAGAAACTTTGACATGAAACACAGATATCTTCCATTGCTTAAGTTTTTGCTCAAGAATTTGTCAGTGCAATGAACATCTAACACAGGGAATGAAGTGGTAATTGCACAGGGAAGTAAAATTGTGATTCCAAAGACAAATAGTAATGTCTGTACTGTTGCAAAGTCTATTTTACAATCATCATATGACAACTTCTAAGGATTTCACTAATCCGCAGGCACAAAAGGAATTATGACTATTAATATAAAGTATTGTTAATAAACCTCACAATGTATGAACAAGAGCCATTAAGCAGGGAGGAGAAAGACACAGCAATAGGAATTTGGGAGAAGTACAATTAAAATATCTTATCCTCAAATTATCTCCATAAAGTTGTGGGAAGAAGCTACTTTTATTATTGAAACAGCATTTAACCAAAATGTGATGCACATCACAGGCAATCTGCTGAGAGAACTTTGTGAAGACAGAAAGAAATCACACCCTTTGATGTAGCCAAGTAGATACACCCCATTATACACATGTTTTCAAGATAAATAATATCTAGTCTTTAAGTAGGAGGAAGTGACAGTACCATTTGTCACAGATAGCTCATCTTGCCTATGTCTTTGTGGTGGCAGGCTGTTTTGCAACTTGGAACAAGAGGCTCCTGAAATGCCCACCCACAGATGCTGAGAGGAGCACTGCTGTCCTTTATGATATGTCCGAAGGATAGTACCTAAGTCCCTATGAAAGGTATTCTTAGGTGATAACTGAGACAAGGCCTACCCGGGATCTCAAGAGGAGTTAGTTACATACATTTCAATAAGAGGAGACACACAAGCTCCACACATAAACCTGAGCTTATGAGAGAAAGGAAGGATGAGGTGAAGTAGGCATGCTATTTTTAGTACCTATATAAGCTTTTAGAAGATGACTGTGTTAGCAGCTTCTGGTAAAATGGACTGCCAGAGACAAAGATCTGAGAGAACAAACCATGAAATAAAGGAGCTAGATAGTCCTTTGAAGTTCAAGAGATAAACAGAGAACCTAAAACAATGATAAAAATATACCAGGAATAAGAGGGAAAGTAGGTGTGCTCTGTAAACAAGCTAAAATAATTGTTCTGTGTAATTAATGGAAGAGTAAAAACACTAGAGCAACACATATAGACATACTCGGAGCTATATACATGAACAGTTCAGGGAACTGATATGGATGGCACCGGAGAGCCACACATGAGCAAAGACTTCAGATTGCATCTTTTTAAAAAATACTTTGAAGAAAGTAAATATGGCACACGTTTCAGTGTCTCTGAAGGATTATGAAGTGTGAAGACATAAAAATAAAGAGAAAATAGTACAATTACACTATATAATCTTTAAGACATAGTTTTAACTCTTTCTCTATATATCTTCCTAGAGATGTATTTATCTCTATATTGAAGAAGATAAAATATCACAAGCATATGCATATATGCATTTAGATGCATGGAAATGTGTGTGTGAGAGAGAGGGGGAGGGGTACACCCATGTCCTCCATAGCATATTTATATAAGAAGAATTAAATTAGCTAACTTTAAAAAGAATTACAAAATAGTCCAAGGATGACTGCCTTTAAGATAACATCATAAATAGTTCTGTGCCAGTACCCACAGTGTACTAAATCCTTCAATCCTCCTTCAGAGGCTCTGGTTTGAGACTGTCTTGGAACCCCTCTCTCCAAAATTGAATGGTTCTGTTGGAATAGTTTGTCTTTGGGCTGAGATGAAGAAACAGCTATGATACTCTCACCTCAGACACATATACATCTCAGGCCAGTAAATCTATCTCAGATAAGGTTCTAGGCAGTCCCACAGAACTTAATCTATTACCTCCAAGGAACAAGAACAAAGTAAATGAATTGCAAGTCTGTTTTCCACTGTCTCTTGAGGTACCCTGTGCTCAGAGCTGGGGTTTCTTGCCAAACATTTATTATCAGTAATTTCAGTCTGTAGTTTAAAGCTTGTCTTCATTGTTTTAGTCTTTTAAATCTGGGGCTTAGCATTAGATTTAACCACGGTGAAAAAAAACTTACATGCATTCAGAAAATTCTAGATCAATAACTGGCCCCTAGAAATCTAATATTAGAAAATAATACAGTTAAAAGCCTGTAAGCAAGGATGTTGATTTTGACCAGTAATATTAGAATGAGTAATATTCAGTTTGGTAAGTTCAATATGGAAACCAAATCCAATGGATGGTGTTAAGTCAAGGTATTTAATTCCAGCATGGGTACAAAACTACATGGGAATGATTAATCCACAATGAGGAGCAACAGAGTAGACTGGAACATTGTGGACTTGGGCATTTCCAAAAGAGTTTTCTTCCCTATGGTTCTCCAGCCAAACTTCACTTCCTTCCTTGACCCTCTGCTTTACATATCTACAACCATTGATCAATCAGCTGCCCATGAGCCAATGGACCTAATCTTCCAGACATGCTGCCACACCTAGTCTCAACTCTTTCCTGAATTACTAAAATAGACTTTCTTCCACCCCTTTATATTTTTTATCTTTATTTCTTTTTTTCTCCACCTCCTCCTCTTTTCTTTCCTACTCTCTCCTACCACTTGCCTCTTCCTCCTCTGTTGCAGAGTTTTACTGTCTCTGTGCCCATCCTTCTTGTCCCTACATTTTCAACACAGATGTTTGAAAAGTCTAAATTAGTCAGACTCCAGGCTTGCTGCCTCAAAATACTCCATTCATTCTGACAACACTGTAAGGCCTGTAAGGCCTTTTAAGAGCTCATGGCCCTCTTCATTCTCACTGATGCATCCTTCTGCCTTTAAGCTCAACTTCACCCAGGGTTGCCTATATATTGTCTGTACCGTGGTGTCTTTCTTAATTTTCTTTCTATTTTACCTCTGAAATCTTGGTAGCATCAATGACCCATTTCTCACCAGACTATATGGTTAAACAAGCCCAGAACCTTCCTCTAAGAATTCCCTGTACCCTTCCTCTACTTTATCCTTGTAGTAATGATGAGCCAGGGACATACTTATTTGTAAATTTTCCCCATTTTGGTTGAATTGAGATAATCCCCAAAATTCAAGTAATTTTGTTTAAAGAACTAAAGTAACCCCTTTCTTGGTATCCTTGCCTCCCCAGAAGCAGACCCAGAGAAGGCACAAGGGACTTTAAACTGTCACCTGACTCCATTTATTTCAATCACCTCCCCGAACCTTATCCCACACTAGACCTTCTCTCCTCAGGTCTGTCCTTCCATTAAACTTGTGCTGTTTCATGACCACAATTTCCTGTGGTCATGACCTTACAGTTATCCTCACCAACTCATATGCTACATGGTCGTAGTTCCTTGACTATATGTTGGGCTTTTTATTTCCACACAGCATGTGCATTTGAGTGATGGTCTCTATCTTCCTTATTGGCTGCTTTTGCCTAGCCCTTTCTGTGAAGAAATGCCCACTTCAGAAGGCATTTCTTCACAGAAGCCTTACAGGACCACTCTCAGACTAGTGTTTGAGTTTCACCAGTACAAACTCTAAAGACAGTCTATTTAAAATAGATCCCAGAACCTTGAGGGGAAGGAAATGATATGGACAGAGCAGTGTTCTCTATCAACAATGTTTCCATTTCCAAAACTGTTTGTGAGGCCATGATTCATTTATTTATTTATTATTCCATCAATTATTTTTGAATAATGGTTAATCAGACTGATGTGGAAACTTCATATATACATCTTATCATACAGGATGCTGGATGGGGACCAAAAAATTAATAAATAACAAATAAATGGCAGAGATCAAGGGAAATGAAAAGGCAAAATGAATGGTTACCTTTCTATTCTCAGGGAATAGAAAAATTTATGAGATGAAAAAAGAACAAGAAGATAACTCCCATAACTATGCATAGTTCATAGTTCCCTGAATGAGAGTTCAGAGCTTAGCTTCCAGGGACCTTTTTTCACATGCTTCACAAAGGATATGCTACTTTAAGAATATCCTCTAGGTATAGAGACCCGAGTATCTAAGGAGATTGTATTTACTGAGCTCTATTTTTTGTTCAGTGATAAAAGCCAGGGGTTTAATACTGTGAAGAAACAAAAGCCACTGTCTTTTTAGATGTTGTTCATGCTCCAGTGTTAAGGAACCCTTCCTCCAAGCCTCTCCACTATATTATAGCACATCCCTGATTCCCTGTGTCTGGATCTACTTCTGAGAGATGTAATCGGTAATAGGTGAAAAAGGAATACCAGTATTAGGCATGACAAGTAAAAAGCCACAAAGGAGAAATACCATTTCTATGCCTAAGAAGACACAAAGAGATCTGGCTGAAGAGCTGATGAAATAGTAAGAAGTGACATCAGAGAGGTTCGCTGGATGGTTGTCAGTAATGCTGAGTAAGACTTCTCTACTTTTCTAAACCCACCAAGCCCTACCTACCCGTTGTGAATATCAGGGAAGTGGTTGTCGCTTACCCATACCAGCAATAAGGCATGTATCTTTCAGATGTTCAATAATACTAATTAAACATATCATTTACTTTAGGAAATTTCTCCATTACTCCATTATTTTTGTCTCTATAAGTAAGTACTCAAGGGAAAAGATGAAGAGAGCTGCGAAGTGCCACCCATTAAAGATGGAGCTGGCTTCCACCTTCCACCTCCCCAAGGGTGAGCTCTCTCTGGCATAAATAAGCCCTTATTTGGTTAAGTCTGTTCAGCCTGTCTGCTTCCGCATTAGAGTAGCCTATCTGCAGGGATTGGATAGTGCAAGGGGGTTTAAGCCTGTGCAAGGGTCCCTCGGGCTCTCGCGGGGCAGAAGAACAAGTTTCAAGGATCCTGATTAAAACTGCATGAAGAAGATCTTCCCGGAGTTGTATCTTCCTTGCTGTGAGGGCAGGCGCCTACAGAAAGATATTTAATCAAGAAAAAGGATGTTTCGGATCACAGTACCAGAAGTTTCTATTGGTCATTTGATCCATGTTTCTGGACCTATGATGAGGCAGGATATCAAAGTAGAAGAAAGCTATGAACATCATGGTGTCCAAGAAACAAAGAACAAAATTGTCAGAAGAAGCCATGTTAAGATATACACTTGCTATTTTCCTGAAGAACCACTATACTGATTTCCAAAGTGGCTGTATGAGTATGCACTCCCACCAGCATAAACTGTCTTTGGTGTTTTTGATTTTAGCCATTCTGAAAGGATTAAGATGGTATCTCAGAGTTGTTTTGATTTGCATTTCCCTGATGGCTAAGGATGTTGAGCACTTTCTTATGTGTCTTTCAGCCATTTTAGATTCCTCTATTAAGATTCTCTATTTAGTTCTGTACCCAACTTTTTAATTGGATTATTTGGTGTTTTGTAATAAGCTTCTTGAGTTCTTTGTATATTTTGGAGATCAGCCCTCTGTCAAATGTGGGATTGGTGAAGATCTGCTGATTTGTTTTGTTGACTGTGTCCTTTGCCTTACAGAAGCTTTTCAATTTCAGGAGGTCCTATTTATTAATTGTTGATCTCAGTGTCTGTGCTACTAGTGTTTTGTTCAGGAAGCAATCTCCTGTACCAACTCACTCAAGGGTACTTCCCACTTTCTCTTCTAGAAGATTCAGTGTGACTGGGTTTATGTTTGGAATTAAGTTATGTGCATGGTGATAGACATCGGTTTACCACAAGATCCAGCAATTTCACTTTTAGGCGTATACCCAAAATATGAACATTCATACAACACGGACATCTGTTCAAATATGTTCATAGTAGCATTATTTGTTATAGCCAGAACCTGGAAGCAACCTGAATGCCCCTCAACTGAAGAAGGGATGGAGAAAATGTGGTACAGTCACACATGGAGTACTACTCAGCAGAAGAAACAAAGAAAAAAGAAAAAGAAAAAAAGCCAATAGAAATGGAATCTTGAAATTTATAGGCATATAAATGGAACTAGAACAAACCATCCTGAATGAGGTAACCCAGTCACAAAAAGACAAACAAGGTATGTATTCACTCATATATGAATTTTAGATACAGAAAAAAAGGAGCACCAGCCTACAATCCATACCTCCAGAAAAGCTAAGGAACAAGGAAGACCCTAAGAGAGACATACATGGTCCAACAGAGAAGGGGAAAGGGACAAGATCTCCTGAGCAAATTGGGAAGGGAAGAGGAAGTTAGGAGAAAGAAAAGGGGAGAATAGGAGGGGAGAGGAGTACATGTGGGAGCAGGAAGATTGAGTCATGGAAAGAATAGAGGAGAGCAAGAAAAGAGATATCATAATATAGGGAACCATTATAGGTTTAAAGAGAAATCTGGCACTAGGGAAATGTCCAGAGATCTACAAGGATGACCCCAACTAACAATCTAAGCAATAGTAGAGAGGCTACCTTAAATGCTCATTCCCGATAATGAGATTGATGACCATCTTATATGCCATTCTAGAGCCTTCATGTAATAGCTGTTAGTAGCAAAAGCAGATACCCACAGCTAAAACTGAGCCGGACTCCTGGAATCCAGTTGCAGAGATAGAGGAGTGATGAGCAAAGCATTCAAGACCAGGCCGGAGAAACCCACAGAAACAGCAGACCTGAACAAGGGGGAGCTCATGGACCCCAGTCTGATAGCTGAAAACCAGCACAGGACTGACACAGACCCTCTGAATATGGGTGTCAGTTAGGATGTCTGGGCAGTTTATGCGGCCGCTGGTAGTGAATCAGCATTTATCCCTAGTATATTAATGGACTTTGGGAGCCCATTCCACATACTAGACTCCAAATGATATGACAGACGTTGAAGATCTCCCATGGAAGGTCTCTGCCCTCTCCCGAGAGAGCAGAAAAAGGATGGGATGGGGGTTAGTTGGGGGACAGGGGAGGAAGGGAGGATAGGGATCTGAGATTGATATATAAAACAAGCTTGTTGCAAAATTAAATTATAAAATTATCAAAAACAAAGGAAACTTCCCAGTGACTGATTTATTTGACCTAGTCTCATCACTTGAGGTTTCCATCACTTCAAATAATGCTGTCATCAGAAGACCATAGCTATATCACAAGTGCTCTGATAGGTATTTCGGGTCTAAACTATAATAATTATTTCATGGCTACTTTTTGAAGTTACTGTTTAGATTCTCATTCTGATAATGTCAACTATATTTCCTTAATGCTTTAAGAAAGTTTATAATTCTAAACGTAAAAATTAAAATTTAGAAGACTGATAAAGTTGAAGAAATATACTAGCTTAATTTCAGAGTAAGAAGACTAATAGGTTTGGTAAGGTAAATAAAATCAGAAAAATCACATAAGTGGATAGGGCATTCATGTCATATAAATTAATACAGTGGTTAAAAATAAACCTTGAGTTTTCCAATTATGAGTTTCCTTTTCTGCCCACTTAAAAACAAACTATTGTATTTTATTATATCTTCTAATTATTTCATATTAATGATTCTATGAAGCAATATATAAATATTCAATTAATTATGCCTGTCTATTTTGAGGTTTTAAGAACAGATACAAACAATAAATATTTCAGCTCAGCTATATCAATACAAAGTCACAATTTAAAATGTTTGGTTAAAAATAATTCCATTACCCATATACACAAAAATTAAAATATTTTCAAGACCAAAAAAGACTTCTGTGGTGAACTTGTCTGTAATCAGATAGGTAGGCTGCCAAGGATAAAATGAATCATTAAATATTAATAACCATCAATTTCCTGTAGAGCTGTCCTGAAAACACTTACCATAGCTCATGAGCTCTTCGGCATTGCCAATGAGTCACGTCTAGCTTCTGGCTTGGGACCGGATCCCTTAATTGAGAACACAGCACTTTACCTAGAGAAGCCTTATCCTGAACTTTAAATTGGATACTTAGATAAGATCTGTGAGATATTGGCTTCTCACTGATGCTATTCATTCATTTCCCACACCTACCCTTTACCCAGACATTGGTCACTCTTCTAAATAAAATGTCAAGATGCATCATTAAACATCATTATTAATAGCATATTATATTAGTCTCCTGAATCGGCTCTAAAATATGACTGCAGAATTGCTCCCTTAAAACAACAAAAACTTATTCTCTCACAGACTTATTCTCTCTGACTCTTGTAAGTCAGATATATAAAATCAGCTCCACATAGCCAAAATCTGGGTAATGGCAGAACTGTGCTCTCCGTGGAAGCATCAGGAAAAAATTAGTTTTTGGCTCTCTTTTTCTGATGGAAATTGTTATCCCATGCCTCCTTAACATCATTCTTACCTTTCTTACATTTATCTATTTGGAATGAAGGCAGGGTTGCCTGGGCATGTGTATAGAGGTCAGGGGACAACTTGTGTGAGTTAGTTAGTACTTACACCATGTAAGTCCCAATGGATGAATTCAGATCGCCAAGCTTAGACATGTTGATAAGACCCACTGAACCTTCTCACTTTTCTCTGTCTTTCTTGGTGTGATCATTCTATCAGATCCTCCTCTGAATGTTTTAAAATTTCATTCAGCTCTATATTTTGAGGATCCATGTGATAGGATGTAGATCTTCTCCAAAATACAGAATAAGAGCCTCCTCTTAATATCATTAATTTAATATAGCAAAAACTCCCAAAGCATATACACAAATAAAAATCTATTAGGTTTTGCTATCACTTCACATCTGTCTGTCATAAAAACTTGAGAGACGAGTACCAACTTGTCCTTAGTACAGTGATGTATAATTATATAATCTTAAATGTGGTCAAATTGTTGTCAGAATGTAACAATTTTTTAATTTTCACATTCAAAAGGATCATATGCAAGCTTTAGAAGAGAACACACAATATAGGAAAAAAGTATGAAGCCACATTTGAACTTAGGACATATTTTACTTAGGAGGATTTATACATAAATTAAGGTAATTGGTATACTTTCTCAGCTGAAAGTGTATTGAGAGGCAAACAGATAATAATTTCTAGTTACAAAACTGAGTAGTATAATCTAAACTTATAAACTCAACATACTTCCTTGAATGAAAAATATGAGTTGGTACTCGTAGCATACATCCACAAGGGAACATATTTTCCACAAGGAAATCTGCACATAAAGTCATTTTCTCAGAATTTGAGAAGCAAGGTTGTCCCAACATAAGTATAATATCATATTTTGCTTCAGGGGAACTTTACAGTTCAAGAAAATGTCATTAGTGTAGTTTCATGAAGTTTGCTTATAATAATGTTTTCTTAGATCTAATAAAAACAAACTTCTTGATAAATCAATGTGTATATAAAAATTAAATATTGGTGAAATAGCCCATACCACCTTAGTACCAACTTCAGTAGTATTCTTTATATTTTTAACACACTTCACTGCTCAGTGTGTCCTATTTTTCTTCCTGTCATTAAAGTTGGTTGAGGGCTGGTACATCTTGTCTCTATAGCCTGAGGATGCATGTATGCCTATCTATGTGGACAACACTTCTTTCATTCTTGTATGAGATGAGCAATAAACAGTATAGTGAAAGTATGCATCTTTAACCTGTGCAATGTAATAAAGACAGAAGAGGGTACATGAATTGACAAACTGTTTAAACACATTTCTCACGGGATCTATAATTATGTACTACTGAGGATGGTACCTAGGGAAACCTGTCTGCAGAGAAGTGCTGCACAGAGGGGCTCTCCTGGCCCTCTGGTGATCTTTTAATATGGGCACTTGTCTGTTGACTATATTTTCATTTTTTCTCTCACAGGATAGTAATTAAAGTTCATTTTCCCTAGTGACTATTGAAAGAAGCTATCCTGGACTGTGTCACCAGAAGCTGTAATTCTGTTATTTTGGAAAGATAATGAACATATGTTTGTTTTTCAAAACATTAAAGATGCTTAAGGCAAGAACAGTTAGAATGAAAATGAAATGAAATGCATACTACCAAAAGGAAAGATCTCCAAGCTAGAAGTGGAATACAATTTAAATATTATGCCCCACAATGCCCCTACTAATATCAACTAGTGTGGACATAGCCTTTGTACATATACAAAACATACAACTAAATACAATTCAGTCATTTAGTAAAGTATTTCATGGTTAGTCTGTGAACACACTCATTGGAAAGTTCTAAGTGAAAAAAGCCAATGAAATTATTTTTTGTTTCAAAGAAAAGCTGTCAGTGGGTGAGGAATGATGTTAGTTAACCATGGCCCACTGAATTATTTAATGGTCATATCTACACACTTTGTACTAAGAGTAAGTTGGTGTTGGTGGGCAGTCCTATTTTCCGAGGACTTGAAGCTCACATACATGAAGCTCACACACATTAATCTCATATATACAATAATTGCAAATCTCCAAAAATGAAGAATAGTTATCACACTAAGATTTTTGTGAGTGATAATCAGGATCTTGAAACAAAGAAACAATATGGCATTTCTTCCCATGTATATCATGAATATCTGCCAGCTAGCTCCATTCACAAGCACAGAGCTGGTATGACGTTGTCTAAGACTATCCCAAATTCCTGTCCTCTCAGATGTACAGCTGGACCAACTGCAAGCTGTGTCAGCTTACTTGGCAAAAGCACAGGGCTTGAAGTAAATATTAATGTTTTAGAATCTTTATTACAAGACAAAAACAGAGTTTATCAACCTCAACATTCTTATGTATTAGAATGCTCTTTGTTTTTGTTGGTTTTGTTGGTGTTGTGTGTATGCTAAACTTTTATAAGTTGTTTTTAGCTTCTAGCAACAAGATGTCAGTAGTACCCACCCCTCTGTCATATTAGCAAAGATTCTCCAAACCATGTCAAATGTCCACTAGGGGGCAAAATCAGCCCAGTTGGAAACCAGTAGCAGAGACCTTGCCAGTAGCAGAGACCTTGCTATATGGTTTGAGACAATATGATTCTAAGTTGGATAGTGTACAGTGTGAGCATTTTCAGAATAACATGTGAGCTACAAAAGTCATACATTCATTCACATAACCAGCTTTATTAAACAGCTACTAGAGACGAGGAAACACACTCTAGGGGGTAAAGATGAACTACAAATTATTCTCCCTAAGAGAGAAAATTGTCTATACATAGAAATATGTTTTTCAATATGCTACAGAGCATTGGCATTTCAGAGTGGGAGAATTAAGAGTAACACTATAGGTAAAATTGGGAACAGAAAAATCATAGTTTCTTGAGTTGTTTTAAAGCAAAGTAGGGCAGTTAAGAAAACTGTGCCATAGACTCAGCTAAGAAAAGCTATTACTCTTCCTAATGTGGCTTAAACTTTCATTATTAGAATCATAAAATTTTAGAGTTTGAAGGGACCTTGGAGATCACCTAATACCATCACCCCACCCCTGTTTCACAGAAGAAGAAATTGATTCTCTCTTTACCTCCTGTGCATTGCAAGCAGACATAACAGAAATAAGCAAGAAAAATCTAAGTCGATGTGTACAGCAGCAAGGGCTCTCCATTTATACATTAATTTTAAAGGGAATAGCACGAAACCTGACCTTCTCCTTAATTCAGAAGGAACTTCTAATAGTACAAGCTAGCATACTGCACCACAGATGAAAACCATGCTGCCCTGGAGGGCAGATGGAAATCTTGGGTGGGAATTCACTGTGTGGGAAGACTTTTAGTCCTGAGTCTTTAAACATCCCCCGAAATAGATTAGGGGGACAGAGAAAGGAAACCACCTGCAGGTCTTTTTTTCATCACAACTCCCCCCAATCTAAAATGTTTACCACTCAGTACTTTAAAGACAATGGTGTGCACTGCACTCATCACAGTATATTTTAAATGATCAGATAATTTCCAGAGCAAAATTTTTCATTCTGCTACTTACAGCATGTGAGGCCCACATAAGACCATCAACAAGCATAAGGATAGAATAATAACTGCTTTGCTTTTTGCCTGCCTAATCCTGAAGCACAGGTGTGGCAGCACAGATGTGCTTCCTACAGAGCTCAGGAAGTCCAACAGAGAGATTGTGGAAATTGTCTTTCCTGGTTGTAAAGGTACCCTTTATAAAAAAAAGCATTTAAATAAGCAGACAATAAGATGGAAGCGATGGCATGAGAGTTAAAGAACTTTGAGAATTGAGATAGAAAGGTATATGCTTTAACTTACACATGTCATGTGACGAGGGTGTGTGTGTGTGTGTGTGTGTGTGTGTGTGTGTGTGTGTGTGTGTGTGTGTGCATGCACAAGCGCAAGTGCTTGTGTGCATGCAACAGATAGCAATGTCAGGTGACTGTCTCCATTATTCCCCATCTTATTTCTCAAGAGATAGTTTTTTGGTGACTCTAAACCTGACCTCATTTGGACTAGCTGGTCTATAAGCTGAAGGGAAGCTGCTTGCCTCTCCAAACCCCCGGTGATAGGCATACAGACATGCTCTGTCTTGAATACGGTTAAACCTTGACTAGGTCTGTGATGCCCATACCCAGGTCCTCGGGCTTGTGCAGCAAGCACAATGCTAATTTTGCCACCTTCCTAGTCCATAATTTATCCTTAAAATAAAAGATTTTAAAATGTCTCTATTTTGCAAATACTGTATTTATTGATTAGTGCCACCCAAAGGTATCTTCTACTACTTAAACCCCAAAATAGCATTAGGATAATATTTTAAGTTATTAAAAAGTTATTAAGTAGCCATTTGTGTTTGGGACATTTCCTTATTCTATAGATGTTTTCTGTCTAAAGGATTAGACAATTTTCACTAACTACCTTGAGTAAAGATTAACTCAGAGGGAGAGAGAGAGAGAGAGAGAGAGAGAGAGAGAGAGAGAGAGAGAGAGAGAGAGAGAGAGGAGAGAGAGAAAGAGATGAAGAGAGAGGGGGTAGGGAGAGGACCCAGTTATTGGGTTAGAATGTCAGTACCCCAGTGCAGTGAAAGTTGAGGGACTTAGAGGCAAGTAAGATGGGTCTGTTCTCCCATAACAGAATGAAATCTCAGGCCAAAAATCAACCACATGTACTTTCACCCATCATCAACCTGAAAATACACATCCAGGTAATATCAAAAAACCCCAGTGTTTCACTCTGCTTCTGATCTTTTCTGTGTATTACAAAGGTACCACATATTGAGGATTTGGGAAGGCTGATGTGAAAATAGCCTCTCATTATACAATCAGCTCTTAAGGATAAAACACCCATCAGTCAAAACATTTAATGCTATCATCATAATAAATAATTCCTATTTAGAACCAGTAATAAAATATTTTCTACTCTGAGGTAACAGCCCGGAGAAGTCCACACTGAAACAAACCTGTATAAGAAAGTAGGAATGAAGACTGCTCCATCTTATATACCTTGCAGGCTGAGATGACTGTTGTGACTAGATGGAAGCTAATTTGTTATGTTCTTACACATCTAAAGAAAGGCAAGGTAGAGGGTCAGGGACTCACAGCATATACTTCACCACTCACAGTGAGTGACATTTGGAAAAGTGAGACTTGGTATTATTAACATCAACAATAGAACAAAAACACAAGTTAAGATTGTCACAGGCAAATATATGGTCATCCTAGCCACATAACTCTCTTTTATTCTGTGTGGCCATATAATGTTGGAACAAAAACAAACTCAGACAAAATTCTATTAAAAACAAAGTCATATTTTTATAAGAAGGAAAGTTTTCATTCTCAGTTCCCAGATAGTACAGCAAAATCTTTAGATAAACTACCTTTCCTTTGAATTAAATAAGAAAAATTTCTCCAAATCTGTCTTTCAGTAAAGAATCTAAGAATAGAATCTATTATATCTCTTTATATAAATGGAAATAGCATTAGTCCTGTTTTGACATAAGTAAAACCTTAGAATTATCTTCAGTTTCCAAATTAAAACATGTCAATTCAAATAGTATGAGGTGAACAGTAATTTTCCTACCACAAGTTTTGAGGTTATTGATTATATTTCATAGGCTGTGAAATGACCCTGAAAGTTTCACATATTTCTTCAGGGATTTCTTTTTACAAATATTTCTTAAGACAACTTTATTAACAAAGGGTAGGAAAGAAAGGATTTGTAGATGGTCTTCATGGTCTCCACAATGAACAAGGGAGTAAGATTAATATTGTTGTGGCATTATCACCACGCAATTTTATTAAACTAGTTTTGTGGCACCAAAAAGGATAGCTGCTTTTCTGCAGCTGTTGTGAGAAAGCAAACAACAGTGACTTTTTTGCTCTGAGACATTTGTCTCTGCCAGAAAATGAGGACAAATTTTTAAGGAAAATTACCAGAATCTCATTAGTTGTCACTAAGATCAAAATATGAAAAAAATGGGTCCCAAAAGCATGAAACTTTCAATATCAAGTATGTTGAGGGAAAATGTCAGAAAATGGGATACAGTGTAATGCATTCTTTTGAATCTACCACCCTGGGGTGCAAACAGATATAGCATGGTGTCTGTGAACTTGTTCTAGGAAGAAATGATAAAAGTTCAGGGCCAAATGCACTGTAACTTGAGGGTGGCCTTTAGGGCCTGTGTGATAAATGCTATTCATTCAGGAATGGTACTTAGAACCATGTGGGACGATCACCAATTATTTCATCAATCAAAAATCATGGCTACCATCTCTCTTCATAGATTTTTTTGTTGTATTATTTGAAGTATTTGTATAATTAACTTCATTTTGTGTGAATTCCTGGTGATATTTCAATTCAAACTGAATACCTCTATCATATATGAGATAATATTAATCAGGAAGTATTATCAATTTATAAACATAAAGGTCATAAGCCATCAGCTCCAATGGTTGTCTCTGTTCTAAGACATATATCAGTAAAATAACCCCACTTCAGCCCATTTTCTCTAATTGAAAGCCAGTTTCAATGCCAAGTTATCATGCTGTAACATGTGGGAAATAGCACACAGCCACTATTTTCTTTCTCATTTTCTATTAATATGTAGGGAGATATAAGCCAAAGATGCCTGTGGGGTGATAAGAACAGAAAAGGGGTTTCCCTGGGCTTTTGAGGAACACTGGAGTCTTGGTTTATGTGGAAGCTGAATTGTGGACAATTGGCTCAAGTCAGGAAGGCCTTGGTATGGCTCCACAATTTTTAATAGCCCAACTTTGGGTTATGACAGCCTGCTGTATTCTACAATGACTCAAAAGAGTGTTTCCTTTAAAGCTTTGAACTGAGACAAAAACAAATAACAGCCCTTTTCACCTAATGGATGGATTAGTTCATTAATTTTGAATGAATTTGTTTCTTATTTAGTTAACATTAGGTCATGCTCTTTTGGGGTGACATTCACTGTGCATGCTTCTCTCTAACCCCCAGGGCATCCCACAGTTCTTGGGCTTATTTGCTTTACTCCTACCTCTCACACACATAGCTCTCTTCCTCAGGAATCAGTCCCATCTTTCATCTAACAATCTCCTGCACTTTGTAAAAGCAAATCATTCCTTATGTCCCCAGCAACACTTGCCAGTGATCGTTTGTGCAACCAAAACACCACCAAAGTTTTACAAACATCAGTCTTGGAGCAGGATGCACTCCTGATACTGTTTCATCTCAGTCCTATTGTCACTGTAATGAAAGAAGTATTCTCAGCTGCCTTTACACAGGAATTGGCTCGTCAAGTAGCTTAGATTTTATGCAGGGACTGACTCATCTTTGCACCTTTGCTAAGTGTTTTGGAATCACTACAATTGCTTGTTGGCAGAATCTTTGATGCTTCATTGTTGAAGACACATTACTGATTCTCTAAATGTCACTTGTAAACCTCATACTTCCAAGCATCTTAATGACAGGACTTTAAGCTCCGTAATGTGTACTCTCTCTAAAAATCTAGTCTCCCAAATAAATTGACCAGACAGCTTAATGGATGTGCCACTTAAACTTGATTTGGCAAAGGTAGAACTAAGAAGAAATTTAAAGGGTTTGTGTGTGTGTGTGTGTGTGTGTGTGTGTGTGTGTGTGTGTGTGTGTGTGTGTATCCACACATATTGGGGTCACTATGTTTTACTTGACAAAATATCAAAAGGTCATTATGTTTAAGCTTTATTTCTTAAATGAACACAAAATTCTGCAAGGCTCAAAACTCTTCTGCCTTCCAATATTATGAGAGACCACGAGTAAGCTGGAAAATGTGAGAAAACTTAGGCTTTCAAGCAAATTTGCTTTTAATATGGACCCTACATGAAGAGCTTTTCTGACATTTTGGATGCTTAATGGGTTTAGTCAAAAAGTAGACTAGTTTCATAAGTGTCAGAGTGTGCAGCAAGAGGTATGGAGGAAGAGGGAGTCTGCTGTGCAATAATACTTTTGTATACCATAAAGATTTGTCACACAAATTGGTTTAAATAAAGCTCACTGGCCAGGAGCAAGGTAGAAAGTATAGGCAGGAAAAGACAGCCAAACTAAAGATGCTGGGATGAAGAAGAGAAGAGACAGAGGAGACCCCAGCAGATGTAGAGAAAGCAGGATGTGTAAAAAATGATTTCAGTAACCATGAGGCATGTAGCAGAGTGGTGATAAGAAATGGGTGCTAACTTAAATGTAAGAGTTAGCAAGTAATAAGCCTAAGCTATCAGCCAAGCATTTACAATTAAGTTTCTGAGTAGTTTTTTTAGAGCATCTTCTGGCACAGGAAGTTTGCCTATATGGGCCTTTACCGCCTTCAACTTTACTGGAACAGTTATAATTCTTTTTTTTTTCACATGTCTATCCCAGTTCCCTCTCCCTCCCTCCCTCCCTCCCTCCCTCCCTTCTTTCCTCCCTCTTACACTCTCTCCCCCTTCACTTGCACCCTGACCACCCTCCCCTTCCATCCCTCCACCCCCATTCCACATGCTATTCAGACAGGGTCATGTAAATCTGTCAAGTCATTTGCAGTAGGGACTAGGACTATCTCTAGGTTAAGGGGGTATCCCTCCATGGGGAATGTGCCCTCAAGGTCTTTTTGTGCACCAGGAATATATTCTGGTTCCACTGTCTGGGGTCCCTTAGATTGCTCAGTCCTTCTAGCTGAGACCCATATTCAGGGAATCTGACCCAGTCCCATGCTGGGTTCCCAGCTATCAGTCTGTGGGGGCCCATTAGCACCTCCTTGTTCAGGTCAGCTGTTTCTATGTGTTTCTGCAACCTGGTGTTTGCCTCTGGATTCTAGTTCAACTCAGTGTTTAGTTATTGGTGTTTGTTTCTATTTCCAACAGATATTAGATGAGGGCTCCATGATGGTGGATAAGTTAGTTGTTGATCTCACTATCAGGGAAGGGCATTTATGGTAGGCTTTCCACTGTTGCTCAAATTGTTAGTTGGAGACAGTCTTGTAGTTCTCTAGACCTTTCTTTAGGTCCAGTTTTCTCTTCAAACCAATAATGGCTCCCTCTTTTTATGTTCTCTCTCTCTCTCTCTCTCTCTCTCTCTCTCTCTCTCTCTCTCTCTCTCTCTCCCTCTCTCTCTCTCTCTCTCTCTCTCTCTCTCTCTCTCTCTCTCTCTCTCTCTGTCTTTTATTCCTACCCTGACTCGATCTTCCTACTGACATGCACGTGCTTTCCTCTCCTCCCCTTCTGTTTCTCCTAGTTCTCTTGCCATTCACTGTCCCCCCCCCACTTCCCATGTGTTCTTGAGGACTTGTCCTTCCCCCTTTTGTGAGGGACCTTATATAAATCTCTTAGAATACACCTTGTATCCTAGAACAGTTGTGGTTCTTGTTAGGTAATAACCCAGAGCCCTCTCCACCACTGGTATAAGAAGAAGCAGCCTGCTGCATTTTGACCAACAAAAATTACTTCTGATCATTTGGTAAGATGTCCTGGTTTTAAGAAGGCCTGTGCATAGCATGGAAAGAAATGCTGCTCTCAGCCCTCTGAAAGAGACCCAATTTTATAAATGTAGCTTATTTTTCCTCACCTGATACATATATACAGAATTTGTTGACAAATAATAAAGCACAGTTAAAAATCCTACAGTTTGGAAATAGCATTTTGACGAAGAAAGAAAAGTACGTCCCAGAAAAGAAATGCCTGTGGGAATGACTTCTAGTAAAGGAACTATTAGACCATCTCCAGAAGTGACATTTCCACACATGAACAATGAGCTAGAGAAGAGGAAATGGAGCAGCAGTCCATGAAGAGGCTGATTATAACATTGAGAGAATTTGTCATCTATAATTGGTGTGTGGAAGAGAAAGTATGTCTCACTCATATTGAATGCTCTAGAAGCTAATATAATGCCTATGTTCATAAAACTGTATATAACTGTAAACACCACAAAAGTAATAATCTAGCACTGTACAAAAGCAAAAATCAGAATCATGAGAAATGACTGCCACAAAGAGTTACCAGGCCAGATTGCTCATCTCTCAACTCACCCAACAATCACCATTCTGTGCTAAATTTCAGCCCCCACTAAAGCATAAATGTGCTGACAGTTGCACATATTCTAACTGATATTCTTTTGAGATATTTTAAGCACTTCATATGTCAAAGTTATGTGGTAAATGTAACATTAGCTATCTTTAATCATATTTCTTTGAATTAGTATTTTGCTTGAGTTTAATGGGCAGATTATCATCCTGCAGTTGGTGTTTTACTGCATTGGCTAAAGGAGGGGATGGGGATAGAAGGCAAAATCTACTGTGCCCAGCTTTTATGGTGAATAGCATTGCTTTCCTTTAAGCACCTGACCATTTTCTTAGTGTGTTAAGAGTATGAATAAACTAGTAAATACCAGCTTTATACAACCTGGTCAGACATGCTAAGAATTCCCTACTATAAGACAAATGGGATAGGGGAAATTTCTGTAATCAAACTTGATCCTGTATTACTTATCCCAAGATGTAGACTCTGTTATTATTCTTTTAAAACAGTTTTACTAAGGTGTCTGCTGAATCTGTTTAGTGAGAGTCATTCACTTGTCGTATTTAACCAAATTCCTTACTCCTCATATTTGATACATCTGTGTTGACATTTGTAGCAAAAGAATCTGTGAAGCCAATTTATCCAGAATTTCCTTCACCTCTGATGTTTCCTCTTTGTAAATTTTCTGTATATTTGCCACAACCTCTTCCTTAACATCAACCTTTATTTAGTTTTCTGGATTCAGTGTTTCTCCTGATGCCTCTGTCCACCATAGAACTCATACAGAGTCTCACATACTCTCCTTGGTTGAAATCTGATTTGCTATTCTTTAACGAAGAAGAATCATTTTAACAAGTGTATGTAATTTTAAAATTTGTAGTAAAGGTCATATTCTGAATAATCAGACATCATAGTCTTACTTGATTGTGCTAGAGTGAAAGAAAGAAAGCACTCAGTTGCTTTGCTTTGTTTTTACTGAAAATAGATTCTTCTCTCACACAATTCATCCTGATCACAGTTTCCCCACCCTCCACTCATCCCAGCTGCTTCCATCTCTCTCTTCTCCACCTTTTCTCTCACTTCAGAAAAGATCTTCAAGAGACAACAACCAAACAAAACAAAACAAAAACAATAAGACTAAGCAAAAGCACTCATATCAAAGCTTGACAAAATACACTTTCTTTATTCCTGTCACAACTACATTGGTACAGTTTTTTCTAGACTAACTAGCAAACAAACTTCTTATTTTAAATAGGCATTCTCTGTTAAAATTTTAAAAAAGCATGATATCTTAAAATATCTTTTTAAAGGTTGTACATTAATACACACACATATATACACATACAAACACACACACACACACACATATATATACACATACACGCACACATACACACACATATATATACATATATCTGTATATATATACGTATATATACATATATATATATGATGCACTAAATTCTATAAATTCCATATCTATACTGCTGGGCTTAGAAAGAGTAGGAGATTTCAATATCCTACTGTCTATGATGGACAAGTCTCTGAAAAAGAAATAAACAGAGAACATTAAAATGCAAAGGTACATATACCAAGGTTAAACCAAGAAGAAATAAACAAGTTAAATTTACCTATAACAAATAAAGAGATTGAAATAGTAATATAAAATCTTCTGACTTAAAAAAAAGTTCAGGTCAGGTGGATTCAAGAAGAATTTTACCAATATTTAAAAGGACTATAACCATTACTACTTAAATTATTCTAAAAAGGATTAAAAGAAACAGAAGAAACTATTTTGATGCATCTTTCTACAAAGCCAGTCTTATTTGAATATCAAAGCCTATAGACAAAGCCACAACCAAAAAATAGAAATGTAGGGCAATATTGGCATAAACAAAGGTGCAAAACTGCTCAAATTATAAAGTAAACGTATATATATTTAAAAGATTATCCACCCTGATTCAGCTTCCTTTATTGATGAGATTCAGAAATGGTTCAACAAGCATAAATTAATAAATGTAATGATGCATACAGTTGTACTTAACCTTTTAAAATCACATGATCATCTCAATAGACCCAGAAAATAAAAAATTCCATTTACAAAAAAATCCAACATCCTTCATAATCAACATCCTTCATAATCAACATCCTAAAGAGACTAGGACAGTTGGGAAGATTTCTCAACATAACAAAGACTATACATGACAAACTCATAGACAACATCATTCTTAACAGAGAAAAGGGAAAAGCAGTCTCATTAAAGTCAGGAAGAAGACACACAGTTCACTGTCTCTACAATTTTCAATATTGTCTTTATAATAGGACAAGAGACTAGAGCAATAAAAGAAGAGAAAGAAATTAAAGGAATAAAAATAGGAAAAGATGAAGGCATTGGTGTAAGATATTACTGTACTGGATTTCAAGTTTTATAACAGACCTAGAGTAATAAAGACAGCATTGTGCTTACACAGAAACAAACATACACATCAATAGAATAAAGAACTCAGTATAAGCCATTTGATATTAGATAAATATTCCACAATAACCACCAGAGGAATGGTAATGTGAAAACTGGGCGCTTAAAAATTAGGCCTATATTTATTATCCTTAACAAAAGAAAAAAAGAACAAAAACATCAAAGACTTCCCTGAAAGGCCCCAAAGTGCTATATGAAAGCATAGATAGCACCTACCAGGTAAAGATGCAGGAAAATATTCACTGAATAGGACTCCATTTGCTCAGAAATTAAACCTAACCTTAACAACCGGGAACTCATGAACCTAAAAAGCTTCTGCACATCAAAGAAAACAATCAATTGAATGAGGAGAAACCCCCACAGAGTGGAAGAGCATCTTTGTCAGATATATGTGTGATAGAGCATTAATATTCAGAATATACAAGTAACTCAAAAACAAATATTGACACAAGATAACAAATCCAAAGGGGGGGGGCATGGGATCTGAACAGAACATTCTCAAAAGAAGAAATAAAAGTGATTAAGAAATACCTGAAAGGGTGTTCAACATCTTTAGCAATCAGGGAAAAGTAAATTAAAACTACTTTAAGAGTTCATTGTGACTAAATCTAACTGGCTAGGATTAAAAACTAACTCACAAATTCGGGCGAAGATTTATAAAAAGGGGAACCCTCATTCATGGCTCCTGAGTCCTCAAGCTGTTTAAGCCACTATGGAAGTTGGTGTAGAAAGACCTCAAAAAGTAAAAACTAATCTACTATATGACCCAGCTATGACATACATCCAAAAGCACTAAACATCTCCCTTCACATAGGTCAGAGGGGTCCAAGACACTGAAAGATAACAGACTGTTGCCATTCTCCTTGATTTCCTCACACAACTTGAAAGTTAGACAACAAAAACTTGGGTTACAAGTCTTGGAGGAATTCAGCTGTTACTGAAAAAGATGCTTCCTCCCTGACGACTGGATATCAAAATATGATGTTATTCAAGCTGGCAACAGAGAAAAGTTATCAAGAGTCCTTTCAAGTAAACCACAACAATGATGATCCCAGAAATTGCAATTGCAGGGTATATATCTTGGGGATAACAAATAGTTCCCTAAACAAACTTAATATCTACTGAGCAAGAAAGAACTCATGCCAAATACGGTAAACCTGGCCAATAACTGCAGCTAACGAAGCCATCTCCCCTAAAACAGAACCTAATATTTTCATTTCTTAAGTTAATACAGTCCTGGATTATTCTAAATGTTTTTTCTCATGCTCATAGTTAAGTATGGTTTTCTGCCACCATTATGTAGTTTCGTTGTGCAGCAGAAAAAGCCTATTATTGTATGGATCCACAATTGGACAAATTGCAGAGAACAATGACCATGGGATTAAGTCCCAGTTAGTACATCTACAAACAACCCTTATATCTTAGGTTTAAGGAGTATGGAAGAAGTGGGTAAAATATAATGCAGAGATCGTGTCTTTTAGACATGCGAGGGATACTGTGTCTATAAAGTCTCAATAACATCATTCTTCACATAAGACCTGCACAATCAAGATGACTGAGTGAGTTGGGGGGGGGAACAAAGGAGAAGAGCAATGAAAAAATATCTTTGATCCTCTTTGATTTCCTCTATTGAGAATTCTTTCTTCAATTCTGTACCCCATTTTTTAATTGGGCTATTTGGTGTTTTGTTGACTAGTTTCTTGAGTTCTTTGTAAATCAAAGAGGCTGAAAGACAATTAAGAAAATGTTCAACATCCTTAGCTATCAGGGAATGCAAATGAAAACAACTTTGAGATACCATCTTACACCTGCCAGAATGGCTAAAATTGGAAACACCAATGACAACTTACGCTGGAGAGCATGTGGAGAAAGGGGAACACTCCTTCACTGCTGGTGGGATGCAAACATGTACAGCCATTTTGGAGATCAGTATGGTGGTTCCTCAGAAAAATTGGAATTAGCTTACCACAGGACCCAGTAATTCCACTCTTAGGTATATACCCCAATGACTCACATCCATGCAACAAACACATGTGCTCAACTATGTTCATAGCAGCATTATTTGTAATAGCAAGAACCTGGAAGCAACCTAGATGCCCCTCAACTGAAGAATGGATAAAGAAGATGTGGCACATCTACACAATGGAATACTACTCTGCAGAAAAAAAATAATGAAATCTTGAAATTCGCAGGCAAGTGGATGGAACTTGAAGAAACCATCCTGAATGAGGTAATCCAGTTACAAAAAGAGGAACAGGGTATGTACTCACTCATATATGGATTTTAGACATAGAGCAAAGGCTCACCAGCCTATAATACACACCACCAGATGAACTGGGATACAAGGTGTATTTTAAAAGATTCATATATGGTCCCTCACAAAAGGGGGAAGGGACAAGTCCCCCAGAGCACATGGAAAATGGGGGTGGGGCAGTGAATGGAGAGAGAACTAGAAGGGGAGAAGAGGAAAACAAGTGTGAATAGATAGATTGAGTCAGGGTGAGAGAGTGGGAGGGAGCTATTATTGGTTTGAAGAGAAAACTGAAGCTAAAGAAAGGTCTAGAGAACTATAAGACCGACTTCAACTAATAATTCGAGCAACCATGGAAAGGCTACCATAAATGCCCTTCCCTGATAGTGTGATCATCAACTAAATTATCCACCATCATGGAGACCTCATCTAGTACCTGTTGGAAACAGAAGCAAACACCCATAACCAAACACTGAGTCGAACTAGAATCCAGATGCAGAGAGAGGGGACAACACCAGGTTGCAGAAACACATAAACAGCTGACCTGAACAAGGAGGAGATTGGGCCCCCCAGACTGATGGCTAGGAACCCAGCAAGGAACTGACTCAGATCCCCTGATTATGGGTCTCAACTAGAAGGACTGAGCAGTCTGGGGGAACCTCAGAAAGTAGAAACAGGATCTATTCCTGGTGCACAAAAGGACTTTGTGGAAACATCCGCCATGGAGGGATACCCCCTAACCTAGAGAAATGTGAGAAGTCCTAGTCCCTACTTCAAATGACTTGACAGATTTATATTTCCCAACCTGGATAGCATAGCCCTACAAGTGGAATGGGGGTGGGGGAATGGGAGGGGAGGGTGACCAGGGTGCATGTCACAGGGGAAAGAGGGTAAGAGGGAGGGAGAGAGGGAGGAAGAGTCGGAGGGAGGGTTGGAGGGAGGAAGGGAGAGGAAACTAGGATCCACATGTAAAATGTTTAAATTATATTATTAATTAAAAAAAATAAGCAAGCAGACAAAAAGCTAACTATCTAAATGCTCATGCCAAAATGTTGACCATACTCAGGGGTTCCAAGATGTGAGAATGAACTTTCAAGTCAAGTTAATTTCTCTTAGAGCTGTATCTATCCAGAATCAAAGACTTTATATTTGTTAAATAAAAGGTAAAACACATGGTTTGACAAGAGAGAAAGAGAGAGAGAGAGAGAGAGAGAGAGAGAGAGAGAGAGAGAGAGAGAGAGAGAGAGAAGAGAGATCCTGATGGAGGAAGACAGTATGGGGTTAGGGAGAAACCTGGTGCTAGGGAAATTCTCAGGATGGCCCCTGCTAAGAACCCTAGCAATAGTGGGGAGGGTGTCTGAACTGGTATTCCCCTATATTTAGAATAGTGACTTGCTTAATTATCATCATAGAACCTATATCCAGTAACTGATGGAAGCAGAAGCAGTGACTCGCAGTCATTCACTGAGCTGAGCTACTGGAGTTCACTTGAAGACATTGAGAAGGGATCATATGAACAAGGGGTTAGGGTATCAAGATCATGTTTGGGAAAAGCACAGACAGCAGACCCAAGTTAGTGGAGCTCACTGACTCTGGACTACTGAGAACTTGCATAGGACTGAACTAGATCCTCTGAATGTGGGTGACAATTATGTGGTTTGATCCATTGAGGTGGGTGGCCTGGCAGTGGGACCAGGACTTATCCCGGGTGTATGAACTGGCTTTTTGGAGCCCATTCTCTATGGTGGAATACATTGCTCAGCCTTGTTATAGAGGGAAGGACCTTGGGTCTGCCTCAACTTGGTATGTCAGACTTTGTTGATTCCCCAAGGGAGGGCCTACCCACTCTGTGGAGTGAATAGGGTGTGAGATGGGGGGAGGTGGTGAGAACAGAAGGAGAGGGAAGAGAAACAGGCAGTCAATGGCTACTGAAGGAGGAAGAATATTTTTTTTTCTCCAGAGATAAGAAACATTGCTATGGATATTCTTGCAGTGTTTTCTTTCTTTAAGATTGTGTAATGTCACTTAATGGTCTGTTAAGATAGTACTAGGTAATGAGAAAAGACAGAATGCAGGCAAAAGGACACATGAGTTACAATAGTTCTTTGCTTTCCTAATTGCAACTTTTTCATGATTTATTTCTTTTTTGTGGTAGATAAGTACATAAAAAATATAACTGAAAATTAAAGAGTAAAAACCCTAAGCAAAACTCCATGGCTTCAGAATGAGTGTTCTAGCTGTACAGAAGTTAACTATGATGTGTGTATAGGATTTGGGATTGGGCAGATATTTGTTTGACCCGCTACCTTAATCTAGCTGTGCAATATTTTTCTTTGTTAGTTCATTACAATAAAATGATTTTTTTGTTTAAGACATAAGTTATACTTTAAAATATTTCTCAATTCTTTAAAAATTTCACACAATGTATATTGATAATGTTCACCTCCAACTCCTCCCAGACCCAGTTAATCACTCTGACTCTCCTCTTTTATTTAATAACAAATCAATTCAAGATTGTGCTGTCCATATGCTTCTTGTATGGCTACTCCTTATATAAAGTTGACTTCCCTTTTTCCAGAAGGTAAGTGTTCATAGTCCCTCTGTTATGGGTGGGAGCTGATGAATCTCTTCTTCCTCCTTGCTAGAATGCTGACAGGTTTGATATTGTTTAAGTCTTATATGGACAACTACAGCATCTGTAAGTTCTGTGCATTCATTGGTCCTGTCATATCTAGAAGACTCAATTTTGCTCTGGTCCTCCCTCATGTTGGGCTCTATAATCTTTCTGTTCCTTCTCCTACAACAGTTCCTGAAGCTTGGGAAGAGTTATCATAGAAATGTCTCCTTGTGCCTGTGCATTCCAAAGTCACCTATCCTCTGCACTTTAACTTGTTAGTGGTCTCTGCATTAACAACCATCCACTGTAGCACAGAGAAATTTCTCTGATGAAATCTGAGAGCTCCACTATCTAAAATTTTAGAGGACTGTTTGTATGCCCCTATAGCAAAATTACAATAGTATGTTTATTGCTGAAGCCTATGAATTCCCATCCCCAGGTTCTTTCTAAGCTTTTAAGTACCAGGCATGTTTCTTTCTACAGATGTAGCAGGCCTCAAATCCAATAAAAAGCAATTGATCACTCCCATAACGCTCATGCCACTATAGTAGCCATGAGCTTAGCTTTCCATCATGATTTTTATTACAGTATTCAGCATTCATGGCTGGGTAATACTGTTGATGACTTTCCCCCCTAGGACCCTGTGTAGCCCCTTTCTTTTCTGTGAGAGCCAATCAATAGAGAAGAGGCTTCCTACTCATTACCAACTTGGTATCTCCATAGTCTGTGACCAAAGTGTGTGGTGTCTTCATCATTAGGATTTTACCAACAAATTCTGATAGGCAATCAGGAGCATTGATAAGAGCCTACATTGTTTTTGGTATATCAAGAACACCTCTGACCAAAAACTTTTTTGCTTGAATAGCTAACTTACTCTCGAGGAGATCTCACACACTTGGCACTGGGCAGACAAGTCCCCATATATGGTAATTTCTATCAAACTTATTCAAAACTTATTTGAAGCTTATAAATGGAAGACTTCTGTGTTATATTTTTAAACACCCGCATGTTAGTTACATTTAATCCTGTGTTCTCTCCTACCCTTCCCTTTGCCACTTAAATACCTTTTCCCATCATTGCTCTCTTCTCCCTCATGTCAAGCTGGTTTTATAATCCTCTTGTCCCTAAAGATCTTTCTTCATGCCTACACCAATATGCTTTTAAATGATATTCTGTTGCAGAAGGAAAAATTTATATACATTCACAAAAACTGAGAAGGAAGAAAATCACAGAGTTCCTAAAGTAAAACTTCTGTAAGAAATGCAACAGATTGAAAAGCAAACCCAGTACCTTCTTTCATGTAGTCCCCCCACTAGTCTTCATTGCTGGGGGAGAATTTGATTCTACACAGAGACCTGAACTGTCTGTGAAAGGAGGGGCAGACTTTGGGGAGCTAGGGGAGGGCTGGAAACAGGACCTCCACTGACCTTTAAGATTAAAACTCTCTGGACATTCAATTTTCCCAAAATATTTGAAGCATTTCATTAATCAATACAGCTTCCTGGCCTGAAAGCAAAGCATTGATATGTAATTCCATTTGGAAGAACTAACATAGGTCTGAATTCAGAACTCCTATTTCTACAAAATACAGAAAATCACACTGCTTCTTTTTCCTCACTGTCTTGTTGGCTAGAACAAGTGCTTGGTATTCTTGGCATTGATAAGCAATCTCAATAAGGGAGTCACATTGTCAAGCATGTGCCAGAGGATGCTGGAATCTAATAAAAGCCAACTTGCTCCTAATGCGTGTGATGTGTGGCCCTGTTTCATAGGACTTCTGTGCAGTTTCAGTGCATTAAACTTAGGAGACTGGCCTTTTTTTTTCTTCCCAAGGAAAACATGGATATTAATTTATTAAGTAAGCAACAGATTTTTGCTTCTAAAATGGTTTAATTAACTTCATAAAGAATTTGCCTCCCAATATATTTTAATATATAACTGATTAATTGCATTGCTGAAAAAAGTACAGTAAACAAAAAACACATGGTGCTTCCCTTTATTAAAATGTGATTATTTTGAACACTGAGCTCCCTAAGCATTCAGCACAAGGGAAAGGCACTTGGAACCCACATAGATTTTGTGTGAGTCACCTAAGCATTACTCTTCATATCCTACAGGTTTCATGAGCACATTCATTAATGTTTGTTATGAATAGGTTTTATTAAACTGCAATAAATGTTGATAAGAAAACTCAGAGTAAATGCTAAGTAATGAAAAGTAATGTTAGGAACAAGAAATAAATATTAATTTTATTGTTTAAGACCCTCCACAGTTTCCAGGTTCTTAGTGGTAGCGTCAATGCTCAAAGTTGAGCGTGCAGTCACTTTAAGGGAACACCAGAAAGAAGCAAGAGCTGCTGGACAGTCACTGTAACTGCTTTCACACTTGAACATACTTTCTCTTCCCATTGGTAGATATACCCTTGGTGTAAATAAAACTCTATTTATCTAAAGTGACATTTACACCAATAATGCAATGGCTCTAATTTCATTTTCCCTTTTCCTATTCTGAAAACTGTCAAGGCATTTGAAACTAGACCAGAAAGTTTATAAAAATGGAAAGTGTGAACTATAGAGTAAACAGTGAGGAATTTGATCATATGAACAACATTGAGAAGTATGAATATAGGTCATGGACTCATTGAAGATGCCAGTTAGGACAAATATTCTATGAGAGCAGACATGCCTTTTCCAGACAATATTTCTGGATACAACTCAAATATCAATAATATTTCTCAGACTAATTATCTGTATAAGTGGTGATTGTTCTCCAATTACAGAAACTTTGTTATCATTACCAGAATTACTCCAAAGGGGCTTTTAAAAATGTGAGATATCAAATAAACTTATGCTTTGTGCGATTTCAATTTTCTTCCTCTTCACTGATGAGAGACAAGGGAGCAATAAAACTTCAAATTGTGTATTTACTACAATTACCACCAACAATAGCAACCTGATTGGTTTATGAGAATCACTCATTTCATCTTGTCTTTGCCTTCTGTCCTGGCTCATTTTGATAATGATCAAAAGATTCCTTAAATCCAAATAATGTGTTTTGATAATCACAGACTAGTACCTATAGCTCCCTTTAAATGCTGAATTTCACCACAAGCAATCTTTTCTTATTTATGCAACCAATCTTATTGCTTTTCTTAGATATGGCATAAAAGTATAGCAAATGAGTGTCTGCCCTTCAAATCCAGATTTTAGTAATAAGGCAAAGACACTGTTACAAGGAAGCCCCATCTGTCTTTAAAAGAGCCATCATTTCGTAAAATTGCTTCTCGTATCCTACATGGAAAACCACCATCATTAATTTTGACCCAACCTCTCTCTAATTTATATCAATAAATCCCTGACAAACTGAAAAACTTTTTCTACCTTTATTGTCTGACAAAGATAACCCACTGTGAGAAATAACGATGCTCATAAACGGAAGGCAAGAAGCAATAACAGCTTCTCTTACAGATCATTAAACAAGAAACCTGCTCAGAGACAAGACCTCTGTAAGGCTCTGGATGAGGCAAGTAGATTTCAAATGGGTAAATTAAGAGAAGTATTTCACCATGTCTGTGAGAAAGTCTAAGGAAAGCCTCATCAGTAACAATGATCTATAATGTTCACCAGCTATCAAGTTGCTATGTGGTTGAAATCTGCCCTTGTAAACACCTGAATGTTTTCATTTTATAATAAAATACTTGTTACAGTTACAATGTCATAAGTGGAAAATTGTTTTTAATAAATCAATTCCTGATGGGCAAAAATAGTCATGTACCTGTTTTACAACCACATACATTCTTCCTTCTAAAAAAAAAAAAAAAAAAAAAAAAAAACCAATAGCTAAAGCAAGAAAAAGTAAGACTTCTCATCTCAAAATCTATCTGATCCCATCAAATTCAAACAAATATATTTTCCTAAAATAATGCAGAAGTGTTGCCAAAGCAGTCACGAGGTTCTTTTACCACATCCTCCCTGACTCTCTAACTCAGGATATCTTTTTACGTACATGTCACATTTTTAGTTACTTTTCTTGACTTTGCCCCAAATCTTGTCCTTGCTATAGCCTTTTCTATCTTGATAGATAACTCATTGTACTCATGCTCCCTGTATATAAATTATACCTCTTCCACACTTTAAAGGGGCATCAAATATATCAAACACCACATTAGATACACAGTACATATTATCATTTCCAGGTCTGCAAATATATCGCTGGCCCTGTATTTTTGTTCTTTGCTACCTTTCACAATGCAAACCTTGTCATTAGAAGATATTGCAGAAGGAAAGATCATCCCTACCAGGGGTGTGAGCACCTCTCAAAGCTCTCAATGAGTAGGCAATATTTGTAGCACCCTATGGCAGTGAACCCATCATACCTTCCTAAAGACCCACAGTTTTCAACCTATAGATCTTGACCTCTTTCTCAGCGGTTGAAAATCAGATATCCTACATATCAGCTATTTACATTATGATTTGTAACAATAGTCATGAAGTAGCTACGGATATAATTATATGATTTTGTGGTCACCACAACATGAGAAACTTACTAAAGTGTCTCAGCATTAGGAAGGTTGAGAACCACTGCTACAGACTGATCCCCCCCACCAAGTAATCTAAATGTGCTTGAAATAATGTGCTAAAGCACAGAATTCTAGGAGGTAGGACAGCCTCCTTTGACATTCCATTCTATATAGTACCAACAAGTTCTTTAGCCCACCATCTCAGCTGGCTTCTCAGCATCTTATGTTCATGCTCTCCTCCAGATCAAATTTACTACCTCAGTCTAGGGTGAGATGGGCATAGGCATCTGTACCTTTGTCTTCACCTCAGAAATAACATTTGGTCCCTAAGACACAGCTTCAATAAAGTAGAAGGAAGGAACAGACTCCTGACATTTTCCCTTTGACTTTCACATGTGCAGATGACATGTACCAACTCTTCCTCCACACATCACACATTATAGTAGTAAATAGAATAACCAATTGATTATATGTTAAGGATCCATATTTATTCAATGTCAGTTTCCCCAAACTGTTTGTCTAACCTTTTTTTATTTACTTATTTTTATTATATATACAGTGTTCTGTCTGCATTCTGACTGTAGGTTAGAAGAGGGCACCAGATACCATTACAGATGGTTGTGAGCCACCATGTTGTTGCTGGGAATTGAACTCAGGACCTCTGCAAGAGCAGTCAGTGCTCTTAACCTCTGAGCCATCTCTCCAGGCCTTGTCTAACCTTTTTATAACATGAGCAACTCATATATTTCTCAAAACTGTTTTTTGTTTATTCATGGATTTATGTCCATATACCTTATTCTCATCTTGGCAATTTTCACAGAAAATTTCCTGAAAGTGTGAGTAGAGTTGCCTTAATGTATACATTATTTGAAACTGTGACAACTGAACAATATTGATTCTTCAAATTTGCTAACGTGGTGTATTTCTCCAATTATTTGAGTCACATTAAGGTCTTCTCATCAGTGGTTGAGAAAATCTCAATATTGTTGAACTTGTCTAATATTTGTTCTGTTTTGCTTATACACTGTGTCAAATCTAACAAATGTCTTTTCACATTCAAGTTGATTGTATGTATTTTCTTCTCAGGGCTGAAAAGATTGCTCAGCAATTCAGTATGTTCTGCTCTTGCAGAGGATCCAAGTTCACTTCCTAGCACCTACATCAAGCCATTTATAACCACCTGTTATGTTAGACATCAGGTGTCTAAGGACACCTGCATTCACACCTATGCATGTGGGAGCACACACACACACACACACACACACACACACACACACACACAAAATTAAAATTAATATTTTTCTTTTTTGCTTGGTTAATATGGTGAATTATACCACTTGATTTATAAATGAGAAGCTAAAACAGTTTTATTCTTCTGGAATAAACCTTCCTTGGACTTTAAATGCTATTCTTTGTAAATGGTATTAACTTGAAAAGTATCTGTGTTTATAGTATACATGTACTATTTATTTGTTTTTTTTTAAACTTGTTTTTCCTATAATGTTTATGTCCAGATTGGGTATCAGAATTATGTCTCCTTAAATGAACTGAGACACATTCTTTCTTTCATTGTATTTTTAATTTTTGCGATATTGCTCTCAGGTCTTTTTAAATGTTTTATATAAATAGGCAGCAAATCCATAAAGACCAGCATTTTTCTTCATCAGGAAAATTCTTTTCTCACACATCCCATTGTGTTGATGATTGTATTGGATTATTTGTTGCCAGACTAGATGATTGTTTGCAAATTAGGCTGGAAATATACATTGCAAGTCTCTTAGTGTTATTAAACTAGCAAATACAGGAAATGTATGTGCTACAGAAGTGTGGATAAAGTGACCATTTTTTACCTAATGGACATGTTAGACAGTGCAGTGAGGACCTCCTTGAGAGGCACCATTTCAACTGCCTATCAACCACTACCCAGGGTTATCACCAACCACAAAGCAACACGGGAGGGATTCAACCCAACAAAAGGTTCAGCCATTGGTCCAGGTTTGACTGCATTAGAACAGGCAAAGGCTTCTGGGTAAGAAGCAGATACCATTCTTCTCCCAGCTTGCACCTGGTTGTTCCATCTCGTAGACAGCTGTACATTCCTTGACGTCTTAATTTTGCCTCTCCCCATGCTAATGTCAAAGGATCACTATCACTCTCCCTATAACCTCCATCCTCAGATCTCCTGGAATGTCTATTTTCTGCTTCTGCCACAATTTATAAATTCCTTTTCTAAAGTCAAATATTTCTATAGTTTCAGTGTATTTGTTTTCTGACATAATTCTAATTCACACATTAATACATGGAATTTATTTTAACTGCTGTTGTATAATTTCATTAAACTTTTGTACCTTACCACATTTTTCAGTTGACTTTCTACAGATCCTCACCAGCTTTAGCCCTTCAATTGCTTTCTCTATAGTGATTACTATAGATGCTGTTAGTGTTGACTCTAAATAACTGAGGTCCTCATTTTTATTATTTGTTTGTTTTGCTTTGTTTTGTTTTGTTTTTTTGAGACAGGGTTTCTGTGTATAGATTTAGTACCTGTCCTGGAACTCACTCTGTAGATCAGGCCCGCCTCAATCTCACAGAGATCTACCAGTCTCTGCCTCCCTAATGCAGGGATTAAAGACACTTGGCCAATTCAAGTCCTCCTAAAGAACAAAGAGACATTTAATTGCTCAAGTCAACATTTTACAACACTTTAAATTAAAGTTCATATGATCTTTATCTCTTTGTAACAAATCAGAAACCAACCAACAGGAGAGCTAAGGCAGACATGAAATATACATATATATGAGTAGATGTACTGGAGTTCCACCTACATTTTGTGTAAAACAAGAAAAGCTAGCACATGGGTCATAGTTTGTCAATTCGACTCTAAAATATATATGCAAAGCATGAAATTAACTGTTCCTTGAGAGTTTAATATTATTAGGACACCGACTAAAAAGACAAGCTTTGCCCTGTTTTTCTGTTTGTATTCTTCTATTGGCTGGATTTTTCTGTTTTGTTTGGGTTTGGTATGGTTTTTTGAGTTTTGACACATGATCTTGTTCTATAGTCAAAGCCAGCCTACAAACCAGAGTTCACCTGCTGGGATTACAGGTTTGCAGTAGCACACACCTCTCTTGTCAGATATGACCACATATTACTTTCAACTTCATTAAACCATTTTGTTTTTTCACTTTTGTTTCTGCAGTGTTTTTGTGGAGACAATGTATATTTAGATTTTTTTTTGATCAGTATTCAAGTTGGGGGTACCTAATTGTGCAGGAAGTACTAAATTTTGATTATATAATTATTTGAAGAAACTATATTATGAATATGGAATGTAAATGAGTACTGGACAGACATTTGTGTTTACTAATATTGAACCAACAGTTACAGTCATTGTTAGTAAGTAGTTAGCAGAAATAGACTGAAAAAAAAAACAAGTATAAATAGTAAATAAACACAGAGGTAATGCATGAATGATAAGAGTCAGAACTTTGTTTATATTACTATATGTGTCAATAAAAAAATGACCTAAACTTTTTCAACTAATTAGCAGCTTAGAGTAGTAAAACTCAGATTGTGTTTTTAATACAGATAAAAATCACCCCTTTCTTCTTTTCTACACATTGAATATATTGTATTGGATTGTTCTCTTCATATTTAAAGCTTTACAATAACAGAGTAGTGAGTGTGGCTTTAAGAGTAATAATGCACTCTAGGCACAGATTTAAATGCCTTAGTAAAAACATCAGTTTTCCAAAACCAAGAACTAAATAACAGCCATACATGCATAATGTAATGTTTGTGTCACCAATAATAAAACATGATACCTTGGGCTTTATATTTTCCAGTAATATAGGAAAAAAAATCATTCTTTCCATACTATAGGAATTTATAAATATAAAAATATGCACATAAGAAATCCAATTTTACACTTATAAATTATCACACAAATATAATATCTTGTAGAACTGAGTTATCAGTCATCTGTTCTCACTGATTTTTTCTAAGATGTTTTATGACATAATTAGTGAATAAACTATTTCTTCTTGTTGAAAAAATATCTGTTGTTGAAGTTCATTATGATATTGTAATATCCGTTTCTAAATATTAAGATAGCCATTAGGAAAAAAAGGAGTAATGGGAAAGGCTTATAAGGGTAACCAATTGGAATATAGAGGACTGAGCACTCAAATAGTGTATATTTGTGAAAGTAGAACTACACAGAGTAACCATACATTAAAATTTAACCTCAAAATTCCAATAACATAATAACAAAAGCACATCCTTAATGTCCATCGTCATTCTGAGGAATACATGAACAAAACCGTAAAAACTAACTGAATGAATGAATGAATAAATAAATAGATATATACCAAAGATATATAAAGCCAGAGACATCACAATACACTTCTTTTCAAAATATGCCACAAAAATTCTAGTAACCAAAGCAATATGGTACTAATATAAAGACAGACCGATCAATAGGACATCAAGCAGAAACAAGAAATTAAACCACACTCTTATAGTCAGTGGATATTTGACCAAAAATACACCATATGAAAAAGAAAGTATCTTGTGTGTCTGTGGCACATCCCTAGTACACAAATGGACTTTGGGAGCCCATCCCGCATAGCCAGATACTCTCTCAGCCTAGACACATGGGGGAGGGCCTATGCCTTGCTCTAAATGATATGACAGACTTTGAAGATTATCCATGGGTCTATTCCTAGCCAGGTCACCAAAGGCACAGGCAACAAAAGCAACTATTTATCTGAAGGAATAATGTCTAAATATCATAACAAATGAAATATACTTGTGGTGGGTTCAATAAATATAGACCTCATAGGTTCATGTGCTCACAATTTAACTGTAAGCAAGTCCTCAGTTAAATGCTTTCTTTTACAAAAGTTGCCATGGTCTCTTCACAGCAATAGAATAGTGTCTAAGACACTGCTAAACACCAAAAGAGGGAATAATCCACTAACTACTCCCCACTCCCAATATGCTCAAGAGATCTTGTTCCTTTCCCGTTTTGTGAGGCCTTGTATGAATCTCTTAGATTCCTCCTTGTATCCTAATTTCTCTGGCAGTGTGAATTATAGCCTGGTGATCCTTTGCTCTATGTCTAAAATCCATATGGACTGACTCAGACCCCCTGAACGTAAGTCTCAGTTAGAAAGCCAGGGCAGTCTAAGGGACCTCTGAGAGTGGAACCAGGATGTATCCCTGGTGCACAAAAGGACATTTGGAGTACATTCTCCATGGAGGGATACTCCCTTACCTAGAGACAGGAAGGAGGGCCTAGTTCCTACTCCAAATGACTTGACAGATTTTGTTGACCCCTGGAAGGCACCACCCTCCCTGTGGAGTAGGGGGAATGGGATGGTACGGTAGTTGGGGGGCATAGGAGGGAAGCAGAGAGAGAGGGAGGGAGGGAGGGAGGGAGAGGGAAAGGGAGGGAGGGAGGCAGAACTGGGATCAATATGTAAAATAAGGAAAAAATTTAAAAATTTAAAAAGAGTGAATAATCCAATTTAAAATCTCTAAAATATTAGGCAGACATTTCTGAGATGGAAACATACAATGGCCAACAGAAAAATTAAAACTATACACCTTCTCATTAATCATCAGGGAAATTAATGCTGAAATGAAAATAAGATTTTATTTCACCCCAGGAGATAACCACCCAAGAGACCAAAACAATGAATGCAAGCCATGGTGTGGAGAGGTTGGAATATAAGCAACCACATACATGATAGAAAAAAGTAAGAAAAATCCTCAACAATACATAATTCACAATTAGAAATGATATAGCAATTCCACTGTACAAAGTCATTATCCTAAAAAGAAACTTATACTAAACATTATTGCAGTATTATTCACAAGAGCTGAAATATGAACTAAACCCAAGTGCCCACCTACAGATAGGAAAATATAAAATTATGCATATATATTTATGATTATTGTTGACAAACATGAAAGAAATCCTTTATGCAAGAACATAAATAGGATTAGAGGCTATTAAACTAAGTGAAATCAGACAGACAATGAACAACAAATACCATGTGTTTTTACTTCTTTATGGAAACTCATACACAGTCAAATTTTTTTCCTTTTTTTATTTAAATTTAAAACAAGGTTGTTTTACATGTCAATCCCACATTTTTTGAATTACTTTTTTAGTTGTTACTCCCACAAGCAGTGTGCCACCATTGTCTTTGCATATCGTCCAGGCAGTAGTACATCATTGTGGTTAAAGGGCTGTGGCTGGCTCAGTGTTTACATTTCTCTTTGGAGAGTGTGCAGATTACCTTACTTTATCAAAAACACTTCATAGGGGCGAAGCCTCTATGTGGGCACCAGCTCAACATCTCCACTTCAGTGAGTGGTGTAGGTGCTACCCTTAGCAATGGGACTTTGCTGTCAGCAATCTGTAGTCTTGTTCGTTTGGAAATTCCCATGTTGTCCATTTGCCAACAAATTAACTAGATACAGTCTCAGTCCCAATACTAGAAGCTTTGTTTGGTGACAAGATATGGCCAGTTGAGATTCTGTCTCCCCCAATATTTAGTAATTTTATTTAGATTCTCTTCATATAGATATATATTTCAGGAAGTTTCTACTGTACTAGGTTTTCATACTACCCTTCAATGCCCCTTAATTTTAACTGTCTCTCCCCATAGTCCCTCCAACAACCACCTCTCCCCTCCCTTTCCCCAGTTGGTCCTTCCATTCCAACCCCCACATCCATCCACAATTATGTATTCTATCCCTCTTTTTTAATGAGGGGTATCTGTTCCTTCTAGCCCCTCCCAACTAATAACTGATTTGACTTAAAATCCACTCCAAGAGATAGAAAACACACCTGACACATCTTGGATGAGCAAGAACATGAGACTAGATAGCCCAGATATCTAGAATAAAACAAACTAATACTAATCTAAAAAAATAAAGAAAATGTAGCAATGAATTGACTCCTAATGGTATTCTGCTATTGTCACACATTAGTACCGTATTCAGACATCATCAGAGATGTCTCCACCTGTATCAAATGAGAACAAATATAGAAATCTATGACATTACATCAATATTTAGAGACCTTGGAACACTCAGATATCAACAGGGATATCTTCATCAAATCCCTCCCCTTAGATCTCAGGGTACCCCACAGAAGAAGAGGCAGAGAGAGTTTAAGAGCCCCCAAAGGATGGAGGACACCAAGAAAACAAGGCCCTCTAAATGAACATGAAAAGCTATATAAACTAACAGAGACTGAAGCAACATACATTGTGTCTGCATAGGACCTCTGTGTTTATATGTCTTCCAGTTGAATGATTTTAGGAGATTTGTTAGTATGCAAATGAGGAGTCTCTGATTCTTGTGTCTTCTCTTGGCTGTTTCCCTTCTGTTGGTTTGTCTTGTCAAACTTCACTGTGACAGTTTTTATTTTATCTTATTATATTTTATTTTGCTATATATTTTTGAATGAATGAATAAATGGATAGATGGATGGATGGATGGATGGATGAAAGAATGAATGAATGAATACCTAGCCATTAAGGTAAAGGTTAATTGAACTTTTACTTATACCTGCTGGGAGAGGGAAAATCAGTTTTCTCCAAAGGAATGACACTGGGTCTATCAAGCCACTTCAGGATAGGCCTCATGTTCAAGAGTGAACAACATATATTGGACTCCACAAGATTTTGTGTGTGTGCTTTTATTTGGTAACATTTTGATGATGTAGTTTCTCTTTTGGGGTAGGGTTTTATTTTCTTTTAGGTTTGTTTTTATTGTTGTTGACTGGGCTTTTGTTTGTTTTTTGAATAAGAACTTAAAGTTGGGGTGGGGTGAGAACATGGAAGGACTTGTGGAAGAATATGATCCAAACATTTCATTTTAAAAATTGTTTCAATTAATAAAACATATATTAAATTATAAATTATTTTTCTATGTATGTGTTTTGTGTGTGCGTATGTGGAAGTTAAAATACTACGTGATGGAGCAAGTTCTCTTTCCTACATGTTAGAATCAAGGGTCAAATTCATGTGTCACCCTCCTTAATGAGCTGAACCATATTGTTGGGCCAAAAGTCATAAGTTAGTCTCATAGTAGAGTAGAATAGAACAAGTCTAGGGACTGAGGAGGAAGGCTATAGACAAAAGTTCAACAAGGAATTCCAAAGCACAGGAAGAAAGAAATTAGCTCTAGCTTTTCTAGGGCACAGTTGGATGGATGTCAAGTCAAACAATCTCTGATATATTTCCAAATGTCTAGAAAGTGAAATACTCAGCATATTAAATGATTAATTTTAGAGATAAATGTTTACTACTCCTACTTAATTATTATACATTTTATTACTATGCTTAATTACTGCAGAATAGTCCATAAAGATGTACAAATATTGTGATTTCATTAAAAATCCCACATAGAAATTCCAAGTAAATTTTCTTTAGTTGGAAACCTGAGTTATTATTGAATGACATGATATATGTCATTCCTATACCTAAAGCATTCCTATACCTAAAGTTCAGAGACCATTGCAGAAGACAGGACAGAAAGATCAGAAGAGCCAGAAGATGAAGAAATTTACTGTGAGGTTTTATCTCCTAGTAAACTCAGAATCTATGCCCATAAAGTCTCATCAATATAACTGTCTAAACATGAACTGAACAAGGACTATGCCAACAGACTTGCCAAAAGGGAAGGGGGAAAGTCCATGAGTCCTCAACTCTACACAAGGAACTACAGGCAACTGAAGAATGTTGAGAGAAGAAGAAATACTCTTCTCCCTGGAAAAAATCACACTAATTGGTTATCTAATACTAAATGATCAGCCTGAGAACATACATACATGAACATTATACAAGCTGAGCAAGTTATATTTAAGAATATATTGGTATATACATATATATCAATGCAGTCAGCAACAATTAATGAAAAAAGAGGCAATGAATGTGAAAGACAGCAAGAAGTGGTATATGGGGAGAGATTGGAGGGAGAAAGGGGAGAGAGATGTAATTATCATATCAGTTTTTTTAAAAGGTGAAAAAACAATAAAAGAACAAATCAATTTATTCAAATATGATCTACTCCTTCAATTGTAATGTGCCAATGCTTTCTAAAATGAGTTACAGACAATGACATATGATCACTTTTCAAATGTTAATGAGAAAGAAATAAAGTCATCTTCACTGGGATTCTTCCTTTGTTCTTCTCACTTCTACTTCTGAGATTCTACAATTTATTGTTTTTATAGTTCTATTTTATGAAACCTACAGTGCTACTGAATACACTTCCTAAACCATCCCCCAACCTTAACTGCTTGAATCTTCAAACTTATCTTTCATTTTCCTCAATATTGACCATCCATCCAAATTTACAGTGTAATAGGAAGATCAAAATTAAAATGCCTCAATTAATGTCTCTCGTAATAAGGAATGACAGATGTTTAAGTCTCCCCATGAGTTTTGCATTTGTAACATGAAGCCAAGAATTCACTGGTAATTTTGTGGTAGTTACTGTTCACATATTTTGTCTTAGAAGAATGGATTTCCAATTAAGATTAAGAATTGGGATGGGGTGGTGAATGTCTATCACCATGCCTTAACTTATGAACAATAAATGTACTGGCACAAGCATTTTCTTTATAATGGTTATGTAAACCCTCGCCTTAATTTGGCTTGAACTTCATGGAGTAGATAAAAGTTTAGATTTATTTTTTAACTTCAAATAGCAGTGACAGGTAAATGCTGACTGTCTTGATCTAGCCCAACACATATTTCCCTGCAGTCCTCAAAACATGTTTTCTAATCAGTATACACTGTGCTGAGGAGTAACTGCATTCTGGAACATTTACATCACTTGGGAGCAGTCAGTTAGTCAGGGCAAACACTACTGCATACCTTAATGTTTCTTAAGGGCATCTTTCTAATACAGTGGAGTACACTTACCAGGGTTCATTATGATAGGTCTGAGTCATCCAGAATGGGTAAATTATGCTCTCCATGCTCTGTTTCTTGAGGGATGCTTTTCTAAAGAGATGTGGAAAAAAACTACTTTTGTAATCTAGAGAATCTATCCAAAAGAAAAGGTAGAGAGCTGTCTTGTTTTCTTACTCTTAGCAATACTTTCAAGTACTTTTTAGGGACATGTCCCTGGTCACTCTGAGATTATTTCCATATATACAACTTAACACATTTGAAGATAGGTCATAGACTAACAATGGTTTCTTCAAGAGCTACAAAAATGTTCCCTACATCATTGAGGCCAGTAGGTATCAGGGAGAATGAATTTCCTACAGAGCCATCAAGAGTCAAATAAAAGGAACTTGGGAATTAAGATGAAAATGTGTGATACCCCCAAACCTTCCCTTCTGCCAGCCTATTTTCAGCAGGTATACTGTGCAAGAGCTGAAAGATGCATCAACCAAGCAGAGGAAGAATATGCATACATACCAACTGAGCAATTTAAAGACAACACAATAGCATACAGTGTCCAGACTCTCTGTGTACTTTCTGTCTTCATGTGGCTTTTTTATTACTCTACTTCTTCTACTTATATTGTTTCATTTTTTGAGACAAGGTTGATCTGTGAAATTTTGTCTGTTCTGAAATTCACTCTGTATACCAAGTGCATTTGAAATCAGATATTTGCTTGCCTTTACCTCCCGAATGCTATAATTAAAGGTGTATGTCACCACACCCAGCTACTCTCTTTTTTTCTATTTTTTTTAAATCATTTTTTCCTGTTTCTTTTCTCTCCCAAGTCTATGTGTTTGTTAAAACACACTGTAAACTTTTAGAGGTTTTTCTTTATCTGAATCTGTCTTTAATGTAAATCTTTATCTTTTTCTGGTCATGATTCTTTTATCTGCTAAACAACATTGCTAAAATTGAAGTGGTGGCTGTTTTAGCCAGCTGTTCCTGAACACCATTGACTTGTTAGCAGGGTCTCTTAAAAGAGCCCTGATGGGAGATGTTATTCTGTAAATATGTTTCTCATACTGGTTATTGAATAAAGCACTGTAGGCCAATGGGAAAGCAAGATAGGCGGGTCTAGGAGACAAGGAGGAAAAAAAAAAGTATGAAGGAGGAGTCAGCATGGAGTGTCCGAGAGGTAGCAAGCCAGTGCTGCTCTGGCTGGTAAGATGAGCCACGTGGAAATACTTAGAATAGTAGAAATGGATTAATAATTAAGACAAAGTTAGCCGATAAACAACAATAGTAACTGGCCAACAGCATATATCAAATACAGAGTCTTTGCTTGTTATTTGGGGCCAGCGCAGGGATGAGACCAGGCGGGCTGGCAGAAAATATATACATTACAGTTGGTGCCCAACGTGGCTATAAGAACTTTCTCTTAAAACTAATAAAAGCTTAAGAAGCATTTTAAAAACAAAGCAACAGAGACTAGCAAGAATTCTTGGTAGCAGCATTTTCTCGGTAGGATTTATTGTGCTGTAGACAGAGATTTGAGTGTTTCCTTTAAGGAAGTTTTCCTGACTCAGCACAAGTGGCAAAAAAACACACTGATTTTAAAGAGCTCTGATAACAATTCATTGGTGTGTATGAGAGCTGGCAATGGCAGTGATCATATCTCTAAGCTGGCAGCATGCTGCTGGATGTAGTATAGACCAAGATGGTGAGCACAGCTCTCACTGCTGGCGGTAAAATAGCCGCCACCATATTGGATAGACTGAAAAAAAAAAAAAAAAAACAAAAGCCTGGCTTTCATTTTTTTATTTCAGCAATATTGTTGTTTAGCAGATAAAAGACTCGTGGCCAGAAAACGACAAAGATTTACAGTAAAGACAGATTCACAATAAGAAAAACTGCTAAAGGTTTACAATTTTTTTTAAATTGTAGGCTTGGGAGAGAAAGAGAAAAGATATAAAATGATTTTAAAAAGGCAGAGTATGCCTGGGTTTGATGGCACACGCCTATAATCCCAGCAACCGGGAGGCAGAGGAAAACAGATCTCTGTGATTTCAAAGTAAACCTGGTATGCAGTGAATTCCAGGACAGACAAAAGTTACACAGAGAAACGCTGTCTCAAAATATGTAAAAATAAAAGTTAAAAAAGAAATAGAGTAATAAAAAAGCCACATAGAGATGGAAAGCACAAAGAAACTTTGGATATTGTACACTGTTCTGTTATCTTTAAATTGTTTGACTGCTGAGAAAATAACAACTTATAAAACAAATGCTGCTAGATTAATCCAATATATTTATTTTAAAATGCTTTGACTCAAAATTTTAAATTCAAGGACAAGTTCCAAGGGAAAAGTATTTCAATTTTTGTTTCCACAGAAAATGAAAAGCTGTGGACTCCTCCAGACCAATGTGGTTTGATGAAGCCAGACCCCCTGAAGTATTATCCCTGGGACAAAGCAGCCTTGCAGACCACTATAGCCAAGATTTCTGTGTCTTCTTAGGATCCCCCATGACAGTACCCCCTATCAGCAGGAAGAAGTTTGGAAAGAACAATGCCCAAATTCTCAAATATTGTTAATAAATCTTTGTTTACACCTAAATGGGCTTGGTTATAAAGGGCTAATGACCACAAGCAATCTTTTTAAAGGTAAAAAGGGAATTATGGTATAGATATGAATGCTTTGTTTTGGAATGAATGTTCATTTATTGATACAAATTTGAGGTCAATTTTGTAATATGTATATTTCTCTCTTGTTTAGGTATTATGTTTATAAAGCTCATTGGAAAATATAATGTATAATTTAGTACAGATTAGAGAGTTATCTATGATAGTCAAAACTTGGAGCTGTTAGTTAGGATTTCTAGATATATAGAAATGTATTAGAGATGAATAGGCATTTTTCAAACTTTTCAAAGACCTACAGAATATCACATTTAAAATGGATTAGGGTTTTTCTTGACAATGAGGCATAACTGCTCCTGGCAATATCATCTGCATCAGAAAGGAAGATGGACCTTAAAGAAACAAATTATGGAGTTTGCTTTTAATATGGCAAGACTAGCCATTTGGGCAAGGTAGTGCTGTTCAGGACTGTTTGACTTTATGCTGTAGAAACTGGACATACAGGACCCACAAAAAGATGACTGCTGAAACAATATTTACAGTACTACAGGGTTCCTGCTTCATGAAAAAGTCTGCCAGACACACTATGGCCTATGGGCTAAAGATGGAACATTACAGAAGAACTTCTGGTGCCTGACCAGGCAATGAGTTATTTGTAATATTCTAGAGTTTATTTATTATCCTTTCGTGGTCTTTGAAGGAATTGAAGACATTTATGGTTATAGTTTTCCTTAGTTAGGATTAAAGATAAGTTAAATATAGGAGTTTAGACTCACAGATAGGATAGATGATATTTTCTTTAAGTCTTACAAAATGTTAATGGACTACATATTGTTAAGTGTGATTCATAATAAATAACTGTTGTGTGATATATTTTACTATGTTAAGGTTAAACCCCTTCTTTTTATTTTAGACAGAAAATAGGAGATGATGGAAGATGTTATTCTGTAAATATGTTTCTCATACTGGTTAATGAATAAAGCATTGTTGGGCCAATGGGAAAGCAAGATAGGCGGGGCTAGGAGACAAGGAGGAAAGAGGAAGTAGGAAGGAGAAGTCAGCATGTTGTGCCCGGAGAGGAAGCAAGCCAGTGCCATTCTGGCTGGCAAGATGAGTCACATGGAAATACTTAGAATAGTAGAAATGGGTTAATAATTAAGACAGAGCTAGCCAATAAACAATAATAGGAACTGGCCAACAGCACTGTATCAAATACAAAGTCTCTGTGTGATATTTGGGGCCAGCGCGGTGATGGGATCAGGCGGGCTGGCAGAAAACATACATGTTCTGGTTTTTTGCTGCTTATGCCAAGTCAGGAAGACTCCCTTAAAGGAGCTGCACAAATATCTGCTTGTCTCCAGGAAAACAGAGCTCACCAGAGAAAAAATGATGCTACCTTGATTGTCTCCTTTTGTTTTAAAAATCCCTTTTTAATATTTTGTCAAGTTTTAAGTGGAAGTCCTTAGTACCCACATTGGAAGTGCCATTTTTTTACAAGCACTTTACCACCAGCCTGTTCCCAGAGCTGTGTCATCCTCAAATAACACACAGAAATGCTGTATTAGCTATAAAGCTGTTGGCCTGTTACTAGTGTTTCTTATTGGCTAGCTCTGTCTTAATTATTAACCCCTTTCTATCAATCTAAGTGTTTCTTTCACATGGTCTAATCTTACAAGAGAAAGAGTCTGGACCTCTTACTACTTTTGGTCCTACATTTAGACTACATTCCCAGCTTTTTAATCAAAAGAATAGTATTGATAAGATTCAACATCGAATTCATTTCTAGAGATCTGTCTGCCTCCTTACTTGGTTGATTTAGAGGCCTTGTTCTCTTGGTGTCCTCCACTTCTTCTGGCTCTTACACTCCTTTTTCTCTGGGTTCCTTGAACTCTGAGGGAGGGATTTGATGTATTATTTTTTTGAATCTCCTTTAAGCTGAAATTTTTGATCGATTTTCTTTTTTTTTTTAACTTTTTAAAATTTTAAGTTTTACTATGTATCCCTAGATAGCATGGTTGCTGCTGTGTATGCCATCTTGGTAAGTCTCATATGAACCCAAAGAGACTGAAGCAGCAAGCAAGAACATGATATATATATATATATATATATATATATATATATACATACATATATATATGAATAATAGCTTTCAGTATAACATTTTTTATGGAACTCCTGAGTGGGTCTCTGATTGTGTGCATTCTCTTAGGCCTCTTTTCCCTCTGTTGGTTTCTCCTGTCCAACTTCAATGTGATTGATTTCTTTGCTTTATCTTATTATATTTTATTTTGTTGTATCTTATTGTTAATGAAAATTGTACATTGTCAACATGGTGGTGGCACAGCTTTAATCCCAGCACTCAGGAGGCAGACAGATCTCTATGAGTTCATGGCCAGCCTAGTCTACAAAGTGAGTTTCAGGATGGCCAGAGATGTTACACAGAGAAACCCTGTCTTGAAAAAAAAAAAGAAAGAAATTGTGCATATATATGTGCATATATATGTATGTGTGCATATATATACATTTGTACACACATATATGCATATATATACATATACATGTATATGTATATACATATATATATGTAGAGAGCTGCAAAGTGCCACGCCTTAAAGATGGCGCTGGCTTCCACCTTCCACCTCCCCGAGGGTGAGTGCTCTCTGGAGTAAACAAGCCCTTATTTGGTTAAGTCTGTTCAGCCTATCTCCTGTGTTAGAGTAGCTTCTCTGCAGGGTAAACGTAGCTCACTGGGGTTGGTTAGCGCAACGGGATTTAAGCCTGTGCAGGGGTCCCCCAGGGTCCCGCAGGTCAGAAGAAGCATGTTCAAGGATCCTGATTAAAACTGCATGAAGAAGATCTTCCCAGAGTCGTGTCTTCCTTGCTGGTCGAGGGTATGCATACATATATATACATATGTATGTATGCATGTATATACATACATATGTATATATGCACATATATATGTATATGAACACAAGCAGGATGAGCAAACTTGTGAAACAAGCCAATCCTCAATGATCTCTGCTTCATTTCTGCCTCCGGGTCCCTACCCAGAGTCCCTGCCCTGATTTTTTTCATAATAGACTGTAAGATGTCAGGTAAAAAAAAAAAAAAACATTTTTCATGCCAAATTAATTAATTAATGTGAAATACCATTACATAAAATTTCATTATTCTAAAAATTTTTCATGGGAGAGAAATTGGAGGCTTCCTACAACTTAGTCTAATTGAAGATGATATTTTACAAGTTTTTCTCTTGTTTTATAGACTTTCTTAGTTTGCTGTAAAAGTTCTTTATTTCAGTGTTACTCCCATAGAAAAGAATGTTTCCCCAGCAAGGTGTGCATGATTCACCCAATACTGAGATGGACACAGTGTGCTAGATCCACCCTATGCTGTGATGAATATAGTGTGAACATGTTAAAATCTGATAGATGAGCTGTGAACTTGAATTTCAGGCTCTGTTTGTTTTGGTTTTTCTTTAATAGAACACATATTCATTACTTTCATTTTGCTTGGATGCTTTGTTATGAGTCTAGGGTCTGATTGTAGTTAAAGATTCCTATGAGATGGGGTATTAGATGCCCTGTCACTACTGATACAACTCCCCTCATATGACTCTGTGGCAAAATGAATAGTGCATTCGACTTCTATTGACACAACAACCCTGTGTCCCAAAGTAGCTCATTCACCCACAACCACTCAGGGTTATTCTTTGCCAGTCTATGCTTACCATCAAGGCTGACTCTTATGACAGTAAGGAGGAGCAGAATAAATGACCTTATATGAACTTACCATCAGAAATGTTTAGAAGACAAGCAACATGGGTTCATTTTCCAATTTACATTAAAATGATATTCCTCTTCCAGTATTATGGCAACTTAGATTTTGAACTGATCAAACAGGAAATTTCTAATATCTTTCAATGCAATCTCTTTATTTTTGTCATATGAATTCTGGGAATTGCAACATGCAAAAACAAAAGTCCAACATTTCTATGGAACTGAGACGTTTCCTCAAAATTGTCTTAATTGAACTAGTTTCTACTGATGTCTTGAACTGAGATGGGAAGATGTAGAAAATGATAATTCCTGGAGTTAGTCTAATTTCTAGCCTGCATCTCCAACAAAAACAACAGTGGCTGTTACAAAGTGAGTGCTCAGGAAATACAACAGGCCTGAGTAAATGACCTCTATTCAGTCATTAAAACAATGATAGGGGAGAAAAGGAACAGTAGAAAAACCATCGTATACACTTATGACTGTGCATTCAATCTTAGAAAAAGTTAGATCTTTTCATATAGCAAAAGGCAGCACGTGGGTAGCGGGGTGGGGTGGGGAAGGAATTGGGGAACCCTGCCTGTCATAGTTACTAGCAATATGTAGGATAGTATCATGTAACAGTAAACATTTCCAGCTTTTTACAACTTCTCAAAACATACATCAACTTATTACAAACAAGAACTATACAACATTTTACATTGTGATTTATTGGTGGCTAAATGGACATTATAGACATCTTATGAAAATCAAGTCTCTAGTACTTAGCAGTCACTTTTGGATAGGAAGGACACACCAGGAATAGCTGTTTTGTCTGGGGCATGTCTGCATTGCACCACCTTTTCCCACTCCAATAAGCCTCTCTGATCGCTCTTGTTTTCCAGGGCGCTGCTTCTCTTTCCCATGCACTCTACACCTCCATCCCATGTGGGATAATGGCGGCAGCTAAGGTACTGAATATTAGGAGAAAACTCTATTAGGGTAAGACAAAAAAATGTCTATGAACTGTCAGATAATCCAGGAAGAGTACACCTGCAGTCCAAGGACCAGATTACAGCACGAAATACAGCTAGAAAGAACCATATGGAGGGCAAAGCTGCAATATCCAATAAGAGCACCAGGTGTATTTTTCAGCTGTATCAAAACTGCTTTCACCAAGAAATGTGGGGAGACTGCTATCATTGCTCCCCTGTGTGAAGTTATTCCAACTGAATGGATGTGCCAAAGAATAGTAACTGGGTCTTTTCTCAAAAGGAACCCTGGTTTAAAGGAGGGGCATAAGTTTTACCCACAGAAAACAGAGATGTTCTTCAAGGATGTGATGCCAATAATGGCCCACAGTGGTTTGAGGAGCAGATCATTGCTGTGAAGTTCTGCTATGATGGACTTGTTTTAGGCCAGACTGAAGTGGACATCATGAGTCATGCTATATTTGAAATACTGGAGAAATCCTGGCTGCCCCAGAACTGTACTCTGGTCGATATGAAGATTGAATTTGGTGCTGATGTAACCACCAAAGAGATTATTCTCGCTTATGTAATTGATAATGATTCCTGGATACTCTGGCCATCTGGAGATCAGAGCCAGCAGAAAGACAATCTTACCATGAGCTCAAGGAAGTAACTCCAGAAAGACTGCAGATGGTAAAGAAGAACTTTGAGTGGGTTGCAGATCGAAAGGAGTCACTTCTGAAGTCAGACAGTCAGTGCAGGGTTGTAGTGCTGATGGTTTCCACTTCTGACCTTGGTCACTGTGAGAAAATTAAAAGAAACTTAGGGATTCTGTGTGAACTCCAAGTAACATCTGCCGATAAAGGACTGGATGAAACTTTGAGGATTAAAGCACAGTATGAAGGGGATGGCATACCTACTGTATTTGTCTCAGTGGCTGGCAGAAGCAATGGTTTGGGCCCAGTGATGTCTGGTAATACTGCATATCCAGTTATCAGTTATGCCCCCATCACACCAGACTGGGGTGCTCAAGATATGTGGTCATCCCTTCAACTGCCCAGTGGTCTTGGCTGTTCAACTATGCTTTCTCCAGAAGGATCTGCCCAGTTTTCTGCTCAGATATTTGGGTTAAACAACCATTTGGTGTGGGCCAAATTTTGAGCGAGCATTTTGAACAATTGAATAGCTTTAAAGCAAGCTGACAAGAAAATCAGAGAATACAATTTATAATTTTTTTTAAAAAAAGTAATTTTTAGGAGAAAAGTTATACATTCCTAGTTTGGATTAAAAAGAAAAGAAATCAAGCAAATTGATTTTACATCAGAGAAAACAATTGCATTTACTACTAAACAAATGGTCCTTTAGATTTAGGGGTTGACAGGTTGTCAGTGAGTATTTGTTACTGATATTTTCTAGGTTTGGACAGTGATGTGTTCCTGCAAACTCAGCACACCAAAGGCTGAGGCAGAAGAAATATGTGTTGAGGCCCCGGATTGATAAAACAATCTTTGTAGTTAGTAAAATTAGTATGACACTGTTCAATTATATATCACCCACTATATGGTGGGTAGTTATATAACAATAGCAAAGAAATGTCTTTTATGGAGCTAGAGCTATGTCTCTGATTTAAGAACTCTCTTACAGAGGACCAGAGAGGTTGGTTCTCATCATCCATGTAGAGTGACTCTAGTTATTTCTAAATGCTAATAATGACTTTATAAATCAGTAGTTACAGGTTAGTCTTCTATAGTTCATGATTTAAAAATTAAAATATTTCTATTCTTTATGATAATAGCTATTCTCACTGGCTGGTCTGTACATTCTAAATCATTATCTAAGAAAGTGCATAGCTACATGAATCTCCAAAAAAGAGAAGAGAGAAAGAAAGAAAGAAAGAAAGAAAGAAAGAAAGAAAGAAAGAAAGAAAGGAAAGAAAAGAAAAGAAAAAGGAAAAGGAAAGAAAATCAAGTCTCTGTGGTTGAAATTTTAGTAGAAGGGCACATGCAAGGCCCATATTCAGGAATTAAAGCAAAGAAAAGCAAGAGGCAAATGGAAAACTATGATCAATCTGTTTATTCATCTTGGCTGTTGTGAGCTGGTTTACTTTCTCTTACTCTTCTCTTGCATATGAAACTGCTTACTTCTCTCTTGAGGTGATGCTGACATGTACGCTTCAAAACAAATGTACAAGTCTAACCTCTCTCCTACTGTTTTGTATTTCAACTGTCATGTTAACATTAGTTAGATTCACCGTGCTTCCACATCATCTTCCACAAAGCAGGGCTCATAATTGTGGCATTTGGGGCATCAGAGCAGCAGCAGTTTTTACAAAGACTCATTCCTGATACATTGTGAACTTGCCAGCCATTATTTTCTTGTGTCTAATAGAAAAATAAAGTACATTTTCTTCTGTAAGCCTAATGCCTTTCACTTTTAATATGTCCTTTCCCATTTGGTTCTACAGACATCTTAAAAAAATGTGGAGTGTTACTTTCTTGTTTTAAAGCATATGAATGCAATTTTGCATGTCATTCAGGAAGAAACAAATATATATCCACAAAGCAAGATGAAATTCTGCTAAATTATAGACAATGTTTGGATATGTTTGCAACAAATTGCTTTTGGAAATTCTATTGCCATAAACAAATATGGTTGAGAGTAAAGTTATAATGGGGTAGAGAGATGATTCAGTGGTTAGAAATCTTGCGGCTCTTAAAGATCATTGGAATTTGATAACAGGTACCCAAATTAGACCCTCAAAATCACCGGAAATTCCAGCTCCAGAAAACCCAGTATCCTCTTCTGGAGTTTATGAATACCTATGTGCACATGCACATACAGAAACATACACATAAAGTTACATAAAAATATATAACTTTTCCACAAAAGGACTTTGGGAGCTTGTTCCCCATGGAGGGAGACTCCCTTATCCTAGAGGCAGGAGGAAGGGCATAGTCCCTACTCCAAATGACTTGACAGATTTAGATGGCCCCTCCAGGAAGGCATCACCCTACATGTGGAATGGGGGGGGATGGGATTGGAGGGTGATCGGAGGACATGGGAAGGTGGAAGAGAGGGAGGAAGGGACAGAGGGAGGGAGGGACAGAAGGAGGGAGGGAGAAAGGGACGAAGATGGAACTGAGATCAATATTTAAAATAAGAAAAAATAAATAAATTTTAAAAAACTTAACTTTCTTCAAAAGTTATATAAATTAAGCAAGTTTAGTTGCAATCAATTATTTAAATTACAATATCTCATTCAAACAATGCAGAAAAATAATGTGATAGGTTCATAATAAAATAGTGTATGTTGTATATCATTGTAACTAAATGCATGCAACCATATTTGCAGTTAATTTTCATGGGAATACACTTGGTCTTCTAATGATACTTAATAACCTGACTCTCTCCAAAGAAGGCAAAGAAAATGTATAAATTAACAGTGTGTATAACTATAATTGTAAGATTTTGCTGTGAAAAAATACATATAGGAAATTTAACAAAACCCTGATTTAAAAACTGGGTCAAGAAAGAAGTCAAAGAGATATCTAAAAATCTGGATTATCTTTATGAAATGCTAGTATTTTTTAAACAGAAATATAAAATAATAATCCTAAAACAAATGTGACCATATAAAGGGCTAGATGTTTTTGACAAAAGGATAATATTGCTAAAATAAATACACACCTTCCAAAAAGGTTATTCCAGTTAACCTTAAAAAAGACTATTTATGAATTATCTGAGCTCCTATTATTAGTCGTATTATGATTATTATATTTTTCATGGCAATCATAGTTGTAATTTTACACAATAAGGTCTACATACTAAAATAAAAACTCATATCCATGTCTCACTGGATATAATCATTATTTGACAATGTTATTAAAACTTCATGTGGTATCTTTATAGTGTAGAAGGGCTTTCATAAGTTTCTGAGGTCATTTTTAATAAAGTCACCATTTTCATTTATGGTGGATCTGACCTCATGACCTCATCTATATCCAGAGAGTTACTTTATAATACTATCACATAGATAGTTAGTATTTTACATGTGAATTTTGGAAAACAAATACTGAGCTCAGTAACCCATAAGTTATATTGATATACATCATAAACTTCTAAACATATGACTTTAAAAATTTTTAATTCTGATTTATAACATTCATTGAGCTCTTGGATGTGACCTGTGTATCATTTCTTCAAAATTGAGCCTTATTATGAAAATGGAACAAGAAAATAATTTAATTTTTATTTTTAATCCTTTAATATCAATTTATGCCTTCAGAGAATTCTGTCTCATTCATTCTTTCCTATGTAGGTACAGAAGCTTGACTGTAGTCCTAAAGACAAAAAGAATCCAAAATGGAATTACATCCATAATTTTTAAAACTAAATACAGAAATGAGAATTTTCATTTACTAAAAATATTATATTCATATAGAAGACATGAAAACTAAGACTTTTTTCCCTGCTGGTCAGTCTGGTCCCATTCTTTGCTCATCCCCGCGAGCTGCCCGGTCCCGATGCCATGCAAGCCCCAATAACATGCTGAGACTCTGCATTTGATACAATCCTGTTGACTGGTTACTATTATTGTTTATGGGCTAGGTATGTCTTAATTATTAACCCATTACTACTTATTTAAGTTTTTCCACGTGGTCATCTTATCAGAGTGCAGCAGGCCAGTATCTTGCTTCCTCTAGCTCTACATGCTTACTCCTCCTCCCTACTTCCTCTTTCCTCCTTGTCTCCTAGCCCCATCTATCTTGCTTTTCCATTGGCCACAGTGCTTTATTCATTAACCAGTATGAGAAACATATTTACAGAATAACATCTCCCATCATCTCCTCTTTTCTGTCTAAAATAAAAGAAGGGTTTTAACCTTAACATAGCAAAATATATCATACAACAGTTATCAAATAAGACTCACAGTTAACAATATTTAGTCCATTAACATTTTGGAAGACTTAAAGAAAATATCATCTATCCTATCTTTATGAGTCTAAATTTCTATATGTAACTTATCTTTAATCCTAAGTAAGGAAAACAATAACTATAACTATCTGTCTTTAACTCCTTCAAAGACCACAGAAGGATAATATATAAACTCTAGAAATGACAGAGACCACTCACTGCCAGGTCAGTCATCCAAAGTTCTTCTGTAATGTTCCATCTTCAGCCCATTGGCCATAGTGTGTCTCCAGACTCCTCAATAAAGCAGGAAACTTTAAACTGTCCATCTGTATTTGCAGTTTGTCGGTCAATTTTCTCTGTGTCCTGCAGAATGTCTGGCAGACTCTTCCACGTAGCAGTAACCCTGTAGCACTGTACATTTTGCATCAGCAGTCACATTTTTGTGGGTCCTGCATGGCCAGTTTCTACAGCATAAAGTCAAACAGTCCAGAAGAGCAATACCTTGTCCAAATGGCCAGTCCTGCCATATTAGAAGCAAACTCCATAATGTGTTTCTTTAATGTCCATCTTTCTTTCTGAAGCAGGTGGTGTTACCAGGAGCAGTTGTGCCTCACTGTCAAGAAAAACCCTAATCCATTTTAAATGCAATATTCTATAGGTCTTTGAAAGGTTTGAAGAATGCCTATTCATCTCAAATACATCTCTGCATATCTAGAAATCCTAACTAACTTAACTTCAAGTTTTGACTATCATAGGTAACTCTCTATAATCTGTACTAAATACACATTACATTTCCAATGAGCTATATAAACACAATACCTAAACAAGAGGAGAAATATACGTATTACAAACTTGACCTTAAATTTGTATCAATAAATGAAAATCTATTCCAAACAAAGTATTAATATCTATACCATAATTCCCTTTTTACCTTTAAAAAGATTGGTTGTTGTCACTAACCATTTATAACCAAGCCCATTTAAATGAAAACAAGCATTTATAAACAATATTTGGGAATTTGGGCGTTGTTCTTTCCAAACTGCTTCCTGCTGGTAGTGGGCGCTATCATGGAGGATCCTAAGAAGACACAGAAATCTTGGCTGTAGTCTGCAAGGCTTTGTCTCAACTGCTTTGATTGTTGGTTCACCTGGGGAGCTGTTTCAGGGGGTCTGGCTTCATCAAACCACATTAGTCTGGAAGGAATCCATAGCTTTTCATTTTCTGTGAAAACAAAAGTAGAAATCCTTTGCTCCAGTAACTTGTCCTTAGACTCAAATTTTGGAGTCAAAGCGTTTTTAAAATATATAAATTGATTTAATCCAGCAGTATTTCTTTTATCAGTTGTTATTTTCTTAGCAGTCAAACAATTTAAAGAAAACAGAACAGCATAAAATATCCAAAGGTTATCTGTGCTTTTCATCTTTACGTGGCTTTTTTATAATACTCTATTTCTTCTACTTCTACTTTTACATATTTTGAGGCAGGGTTTCTCTTATCTGTCATGGAATTCACTGCATACCAGGTTTACTTGGAAATCACAGAGATCTGTTTTTCTCTGCCTCCCCAATGCTGGGATTAAAGGTGTGTGCCACCAAACCCAGCCATACTCTGTCTTTTTATAATCATTTTCTTTTCTCTTTCTCTCCCAAGCCTATGTACATTTTAAAACAAATTGTAAACCTTTAGCAGTCTTTTTTAATGTGAATCTGTCTTTATTGTAAATCTTTATCTTTTTCTGGCCACGAGTCTTTTATCTGCTAAACAACAACTTTCCTAAAATAAAAGCCACTTTTTTTTTTTTTTTTTTTTTTTTTTTTATAGTGGTGGCTATTTTACGGCCAGCAGTGAGAGCTGTGCTCACTGCCTTGGTCTGTGGTGCTGCATCCAGCAACATGCTGCCAGCTTGGAGATATGATCACTGCCATTGCCAGCTGTGGTACACATCAAGGAATTGTTAGCAGAGCTCTTTAAAATCAGTGTGATTTTTGCCATTTATGCTGAGTCAGGAAACCTCCCTTAAAGGAGCCGCACAAATATTTACTTGTCTCTTACAAAACAGAGTCCAACCAAGAAAAATGCTGTTACCAAGAAGTCTTGCTTGTCTCTGTTCTTTTGTTTCTAAAAACTATTTTTTAAGCTTTTGTTAAGTTTTAAGTGGAAGTTCTCAATCCCACTTTTGACACCAGATATTGTGGTTTAATAATGGTCAGGATATACAAATAGGCCAAATAGATGTTTATTCAGCGAGAATCAACTCACAACACAGAAAAATGAACACAGCAGTTGGAACCATATGCTCCTCTCTTGCCTACCACCAGAAAGAGAGCGTTCCCTGCCTCCTTCTCAGACCTAGTTCCACAGGTCACTTCCAACCATGGCTCCACCCCTCAATGGGTGTGGTCAGTGCCACAGAAGCACACAAAGTGAATATCCCACTACAAGGAACTGTTGGAAGATTTCTAGAACAATAATGTTGGGAGGAAAAGACACTAACAGGATTTACCTGGGGTTGAGGTGGCTCAAACTCATTTCAAAGTTGGGCAAGACATCCTCTGATCATCTAGCTGGATTCTGACTCAAAGAAACTTTGGTCAAGACCACAGGTATCTCTTCTACATTGATTGACAGATATGACTAAATTTAAAGACCACACCTACTCCTTTAATTATTATTCTTACACCCTGGGATGCTAAAGCTGACAGTGCACTCATTTGGGTATGTGGGACAACAACTATCCATGCTAGTCAGAAAATCAATAGTGAGAAATTTCTGGATGCCAAGAAATCCAGGTGAACAGGGAAGTCACATTTTATGTCTGGAAGCTGCATATGGAGCAGCACAAGAGAGGCATCAATGCTGGCAGGAACCTCCTGAATTTACAAAAGCAGTTGACCCCAAGCACTACAGATACTAAATGTGACTTACATTTCATAATTTGTCAGCTTTCTGAGGCTTTGGTGTTGTCTAAAGAAAAAAAATACTTGTCCTGTTACTTTTATAATTCTAATTCATAAATTTATATAGTCAATGAAATTTTTAGAGGGGGAAATATTTCAATAGGATATTATTTAACTGGTCTGTCAAGAAATTATGCTGTAGATTATGAGTTCTATGAGAGTCTTTATTGGTATATGAAAGGGGTTGTATTTGCTCACAAATCCTTTTTGTCTTCTGAGAAAAAAAAGGAACAGTGACTTCAAATTTCCATTTCATTTACAAAGGATTTTACTCATATAATCCCTACATTATAATCCTTTATAATTTCCTTACTCTTAATACTATTGATTATTTTTAACCTCATTCCTCTTGCCTGTGTATGTGCACACATGTGTACATGTTTGTGTGTGTGCTTGCATATATGCACGTATATCTGCATATGTGTGCATGTGCAAATGGAAGTCAGAGGTGGATATTTTAAGTCTTCTGAAATTTATTTTTTTCTTATTTTCTGTGACAAGTTATTTAACTGAACATAAAAATGACCAATCAGGTATAGCCCCTGCCTCAGCTTTCCCAGCACTGGGATTACTGGGATTATACACATGACTAGCTTTTATTTATTTATTTTTTTGTCACTAGTGCTGAAGAGCAAATAGCTGTCCTTATATTTGAGTGAAAAGCTCGTTGCCTATGGGGCCATGACTCTAACCTTAGATTTTAATTTTGAAGAGTAATTATAAAATAATGTTCTTTCTGCATTTCACCTTCCTAAAGTAAATGTACATGCTACTATTTATATGTACATCTGACCATTATAAACTTCAGTGAAAGGGCTAGAAAGTTGAAGTGTACATAAGAAATTAATTATAAACATGTGGGAAAAGGTTTGTCTAAAGTTACTCAACACAAAACACCAGATCTGTTATCTCATTATTCATAATACATGAGAATCAACTTCTAATGAGAAAATAAGCAAAATTTAGGTCAATCTCTGAGATCAGAAAGAATTATCTGGATTCTGAATTTCAGTCATTTTTCAAAGTGCACACTGAGTTTATTAAGTACCTAATAGTAAGGATAATTGAAATCAAACTCATCCATCTATTTAAAGTGATATTTAAAGCTCACCAAGGTTTACATTTCAACCCTACTGAAATTATAGGACAGAGTGATGAAAACTAATTTATGGCATAGCTTTTAATCACAGCTGGTGTGTCCTAATGTCAGCTGTCTTTTATCCTTTGAAAAGGACAAAACTTTGTAGCCTTCAGTTCTGAGCCACCATTGCAGAATACAATAGTGCCACCTAAGTGGCATCTGAAAATAGAGAGCCTTTCGTTGTACCTTATCATACTGTAAGAGTTTTCCTTTTATGATTGGGGAATTCTACACTAAAGTTGAAAGTATTTTTTGTCCTGGAAATATTTCTATTGTCTTAGATTGCCTTCAGATTTATTTTTCAAGGAGAAACAGATATATAAACTTCCAGGTCATTGCCAACATCCACCATCCTACACATCAGGAGATCATCTAGAGATTTCTATCCAGAGGAACTGCTTTTAATTCAATTCCTCTTGGGTGTACATAAGAGGGAGGGAAGAACAATAGATAGCATCTTTTTTACTAAGGCTGGACCTTTCCTCATTTCTGTCAATGGGAACGCCCCTCTGGAAACTTCTTGAAGATGTATCATACAAATAGTATTACAAGAAGTGTGCTGAGACTTCTGCTGTCATGCTGGTACTTCACCATCACTGCCTGATGTGCTAATCTATGTGTTACCAGTTTATGAATGTTCTTCAACCAAAAAGTACTTATCGAGATCTAAATGATATACCCCTAAAATAAAGTTTAATACAATTAATGTCTGTGGGATTTCATTAGTCAATAATATATTAACAATCAAATATATTTTTCTCTCTTTGAGTAATATGTAGTTGTTTGGGAGGTTTGGTTGTTGTTGTTGTTGTTTTTAACTCTTTGATCTTTGGGATCCCGCCACATAGTTCCAAAATAAATACATGGAGACTTATTCTTTCTTATGAATGTGCAGCCTTAGCCAGGTGTATTTCTAGCCAGCTTTTCTTAAATTATCCAATTTACCTTTTGCATCTGGGTGTTTGCCTTTCTCTGGTCTATATTCGTTTCTTTCCTTTTTATTCTGTGGCTGGCTGTATGTGGCTGGGTGACTGCTCCTGCTGGCCTCCTCTCTTTCTCCTTTTCTCACTCCTCCTTTCTTTTTCTCCCTTCTCTCTCCTTGTATTTATTTTATCTGCATGGCAGCCCTATCTATCACTCTCCTACTTATCCATTGGCCATTAAGCTCTTTATAATACCAATCAGGTGTTTTAGGAGGGTAAAGTAATACAGTTTCACAGAGTTAAACAAATGCAACATAAAAGAAGGCAGCATATCATTGGTTCATTAAGTATGTATTCCACAGCATAAACAAACATGATATATCTACAGCTAATATTTTGCAAAAGAAATACATCAGAATAACCTGAATTACTGTTTAAAAATATATGTCCTCAGTATCTCTCAGATGTTCTCAGGGTAAAATTAAGGAATCCAACTTTTTGAAAAGCATTTTAACCAGATGTGGCAGTGTCACAAGCCATTACTCTGGAGCTTTAGTGTCAGAGACACACAGATGCAAAAGTTGAGCCTAGACTATGCTATTCAGAGACACCCATCTCAGAAACAAAAAAGGAAACTAAATACATGGTAAGTATGAAAATATTTCCAGTTGCACTTTCTTCTGCTGTGGTTAAGAATCTAATATGAAATGTATCTTCACCTAGTCTATTAGGTCAGAGAAAATTCTTTCTGAGGAATGTGTTCTTGAAGTGTTTTCTGGCTGTGAGAAATGGATTTCTGTGGTCAAACTAGTTGACATTCTCTATAAAAGGACAAGGTTTTGGAGATAAATTTGACTCATAGTCCTGCTCTGTAAATTCCTAGTTGTGAAAAATTCAAGAAATTCCATCATCCTGACTTGATTTTCTGACACAGAAAACTTCTTTATTGTCTTCCATCTTATAATGTGATTTAGAAATAATAAATTAAAAGCCTACAAAGTAGCAAGAACTCATTGCTAGATCCATTTTCTACTATTAATTATTTGCTTACTTGATAAGTAATGAGTATCTTCAGTCTATGTCTGCTCTGCTCTCTCCAGTAAATTAACCCTGACTCTCTCAAAGAGGGTACACAAAGCCAATATGGTGGTGCATGAACTTGAGATTATCTGGATATGATAGCCAGCCTGAATTATATACCAAGCTTGGGCCCTGCAGGGCCATATGAGATGCTGTTGTAAAGAGAAGTAAATAAAAAAACTCATAGATAGTCATTATTTTTACTTTTCATATTCTATTTAATCTCCAAATCATTTCAGTTTATTCTTTGCATCATGTCACCAGAACAATGATGTCACTGATATATATGTTATCAAATCAAACCAATAGAAAAATGCTCCTCATCTTTCTCATCCACAAACCAATTTCACAAACCAACTTCTCTTCTTCAACCATTTAATTTGTTTAACTTTTCAGGATTTTACCTATATTTTCCTACCCCATTTAACTTTTCCTTTTGTTTACCCTAATCTACATATATCCCTAATCTACATATATCCCATCCTCAAATGTTGTATAAATGTCACACCACTGTCTTTGGATGTTATAAAGCAGTCTCAGACTCCACAGATACAAAACTATTCTTACTCTCCTTCTTATTTAACTAGTTTCCCATTTACTTGGGCCCCAAACTAGGGAATTCTCCATTGGCCTATCACTCTCTGTCATCTTATGCTCCAACAACTTTTGGGTCACTTCTGTTTATTTCCTAAATGTTTCTCCAACTCATGAACTTCCCTTTCCTCTCCACTGTTCTCCTCCTTCCCTCTTTATCACCTTAACAAAGATCAGGGGATCATGGACTACATTAGGTTTGCATATGAAAATGTTTGCTGGAAATTTAAGGTAAACAACAACAACAAAAGTAACAAGAGTAAAATTAGTTACTTTACATGTTCAACAAAGGCAACTTGGGGATGGTTGATCTGAAAACATAATTGGAGGATGCAGTCCTTCATGCCAAGAAAGATGTGCAGTGAGAGGTTGAGGTCATGCTGGATTCTAAGTAGAAGAGCAAACCATCACCAAGTTGTCTTTGTTGAACATGTAAGGTAACTAATTTAATACAGGACTCCAAAACATAGACCCATGCTTCCCAGTTAAAATAGATGTTCTCATCTTAATTAATCTCATCTAGATCCTCCTCACAGACATGCCAAGAGGCTTGTCTTCTAGATGATTCTAGACCCTGTCAATTTGGCAGCCAGTATTAACATTTACTTCCCATAAGGAACCTTTTTTTTGGGGGGGTGGACAATTTTCTTCCTGTCACAGTGTTTAGCCATATCACAGATAATTCTCACTCTTTTAGTTCCTCTAGTTAGATGAGCCCTGTCCACCTCTAGCTCTTAAATCATGAATTGCTTAAAAGATATATACTCTCTTCACTCATTTCTTTTGATGCTTATACTGTAACTGTCTTTCAGATGTCAGTTCTAACATAGATTTTTCTGATTAGACCAGGTTGTTACCCCCTATTTTAAGATTCAATGTACTTTATGTATTGTTTTTTTCTTCACTACACTATGCCAAGGTGACTTATCCAATTCATTGTTTTAGTAATTTTTTTCCTTTGTAAATTTTATTAATGATCTAGGTAAAAATTTAATAACACACAATGACTCATAAAAGAAAGTAAATACAGTTTATGCTAGAAATTAATGGAAATATGGAAGAATAATATATATATTCCTAGGAACTACAATATTTAGCATTCTGTAAGCTGCCAAATTATCTAGACAAAAGAAATCTATTTGCTCAGTTAATAAGACACACACGAAGAAAGAGAAACAGGGACAGAGAGAAACCGTTTCTATACTTTGTATCTCAACTGTACAAGATTTTTTTTTCTATTTGCAGTACCTACTGTGCCATCAGTATTAGTCCAGTCTGGGAAGTTAAGATTGTTCTTTCAGACAACATTGTGCTCAATGAAACTGGGATGAGATGTTTTATTTTCCTCATGTTGATGTATTTTGTTTGTTGAGTCAATGTCACATATATCTATCAAGGTTGGCTTCAAACTAACCATGTAGCCAAGGTTGGCCTTGATTCCTCATGGTCTTACTTCTATCATCTACTTAAGTGGGTGTGCACTACCATACACAGATTTATGTTTTAAACCTTTATCTGTAAGATTCCAGTTACATGCATGCAATAAGAATAGAAGCCGAACTCCTGGAATCCAGTTACAGAGAGGGAAGAGTGATGAGCAAAGGGCTCAAGACTATGCTGGAGAAACCCACAGAGACAGCAGGCCTGAACAAGGAAGAGCTCATGCACGCAAGTCTAATAGCTGGAAATCCTGCATAGGACCAACCCAGATCCTTTGAATGCCTAGGAAGACTAGGCAGTCAATGGGGCCTCTAGTGTTGGATCAGTATTTATCCCTAGTGTACAAGTGGACTTTGGAAGCCCATCCCACATAGAGGGATACTTTCTCAGCCTAGTCCCATGAGGGAGGGCCTAGGCCCTACTTCAAATGATATAACAGACTTTGAAGATCCCCCATGGAAGGCCTCACCCTCCCTAGGAGCAGAAAAAGAATGTGCTGGTGGGCATGATAGAAAAGGATGGAAGGATGAGGGAACTGTGACTGACACATAAAACAAATCTTGTTTCAAATTTAAAGTAAAAAGAAAAAAAAAGAAGAAGAAAGAAAAGTTGCTTAGCTGATATTTAAATAATTTCTCCAAAAGTCAGCTGGGCTAGGCATTTCCAAACCAGTAAATCCACCCACTGTAGAAGTGCTTTCTGTATTACATTCTCTAAGACAGTTGAGGAAGAGTTACGATGCCTCATTCTTTATCAATTTTGGAAGCACAGAATATTTTCATTTTTAGAAAAAAACAGGTATATTTCTATTGCAATACCTTAAACAGAAGAAAGTATGTTATGGATGAATATTTCAAATGACAAATAATACAAATATATTTCATTTGAAATAAACAAAAATGTATATGTAGTTTTTATTTGCACACAAAGTCCTGATTTACTGTTTTACATAGCAAAAGCAAATCTGAAGAACCCACTCCTCTGTTTAAGCTTTTATTGGGGGATAGGAAGGAAGAAACTACTGAAGGGTTTTTGTTTATTTGTTTGTTTTGTTTTGTTTTCTGAGACTCCCCTATGGTCTGGCCGTAGAATGTAAACAATATAAACAAATCTATCATTGTCTAAAATTTTCAGAAAATTTTAATGATGTAAACTATACATTTTTTTGTGTTGCCAATAGGCAATATTTTCTTTCACCCCTGATTAGCTTTCTTTGTCTAGTTTCTAAAACTGGATTCTAGTTTCAGAATTCTTCTTTTAAAAAAAAGCTATTAAAATGTCTGACTATATCAGTGATTGAGAGAAAAAATAAGTTAGGTGAACTGGTCGTGATGTTTACTTAGTATCAAAAATGGATCAAGGACAGAGAAAATTCAAAAAAAAACTCTGCATTTACTAAAATTGAGGACTTAGACAGTAGATAAGCCATGACAGGAACTTTATAGGGAAGAATATTAATTAATAATCATAGATTTGATTATTCCAAGTTCATACTAGAAAGTTTGGCTCTAAATCCATACTATGCAATTTATCTACAAACAGTATTTCCTAACATAAAATATTCTCATCAATCATATGAATTTACTAATAAAATGACTATGTCTGAGGAGAAAACAACTTAGCAACATTATGGGCACTATACTTAAAAAGTCAAAGGCATATTTCAAAGAAATACTACACAAGTACACAAGCCTAAAAACAGTAGAATATAGCAGTTAGAAACTGCTATAAGCAATATTTTATTTGTGTATTTTCTTGTTCCAGGTCAGTTGCATACATATATTATTGTTACGAATTGTACTTTAATGCATTGATGATAAATAAATAAATTACACATATTAATGAGCCACATTCTGTTAGATGTTATGCATTAAACAATGATGCTGCTACAAAGGGAAAAATAAGAGTGAAATTTTTACCAATCTTCTAAAGTTTTGCTGATATTTATTTTAGTCTTAGTTTCAAACTTTGCTTCAAGGTCTACCTAGAATTAAACACTTTTCCAGGATCAACAAACTCAACCACAGTGAAATGTCCAGAGATTTTGGACAGGTATTCAAAGCATAAGTATTAATACAAATATTGACTTTATATTTTGTTGAACATCTAGATTTATTATCTCTCAGGGCAAATATTGACTGTATCTTCCAGGTCGATAAATCTCTATGTTCGCTGGAACAAAAGTCAATACCTGTATCATATCCATTTTCCCAGATGATAACTGCTGCTATTCATGTTACACGGTTTAGAGTTTCAAAACTTATGTTTATTATAGGGAAAGAAAGCAATAATAAATTTTTTAATTGGTAAATAAAAGCTAAAATTAATTTAAAATGCCTGAGTCTTCATAGCTAGAAGTTGTATTCATATTTTTCCCAGGAAAAGAAAATCTGGTAATGATGATTTAAATGGGGTGGGGAATGAAAAATTAATTCTCTAGTCTTGTATTTTACCAATCAGTTATTAATTTTGCTTGTTCTCAAACAACAAATCCCTGGGATTTTTTCCCACCTGTATTCTTTAAAGTAAACGTTTACTAAATATGAAGAGTATTTATTTTCATGTATCCAAAATAGTAGATACTATCTGGGTGACTTTACATAATTTTGCTTTGAAGTTTTTGAGATTTGAGACTTTAGAATAAGAAAGTTTGTATTATATATTCTGGAAGAAAATTAGAGATCATATATATTGTACATGGAGAGTCACTAAAATGAAGGGAGAAAATAGTGCTTTTGGTCTTTTTAATGAAAGAAAATTTGAATGTCCACTGACACAAATAGTCATGTCTTGCATAGGAGATTTCTAGCACTTTGCCAGGAATGCCTACTGTGAAAGCTGGACCTGTTTACTGTGTATGTACCACTGCAGACACAGGTTGGAACTTCACATTCACACTGCTGTGTGGGCAGTGACTCACCAGGTAACACAAGCAAAGTCACTGCAGTTGTGTGTTGGTTTTGTTTGCTTACTACTTCAGGGATTTTTTAAGTTGTACTTCATGCTAGGTTAGAATTAATTCCCAGGAAACCCAGATTGGACTGGAATCCAATATTCTAATGTCTCAAGTCACGATGTGTATAAAATGGTAGAACCAAAGATGCAATAACACAGTGTCACTACAAAAAGAAGACAGCTTGTTTTCTGCTGAGAAAAACTAATGTTACATAAAGCAATTGATGAGGTGGAAGGGTTTCTACAGTGTTCCTTGACTATCTACACAACCACAAGATCTGGTTGAAAGATCAAAGAACCTCACTCCTAGCTGCTTCCAAGATCACTTCATACTCAAGAGAGTCAACCAAATCGTTGAGAAACATTTAATGTCATTGAATCAAAGTAAGATGGAGAACTGGAGAAACAAGTGTATGGCTTCATCTCTTTCCTTTCAATTTGCTTCACTGTGTTACTAAATTCTTCTTTAAAACTGTTCTTCAAATTCCCCATGGATGGCCTCACCTTCCCTGGGGAGCAGAATTGGGATGGGACAGGGGTTGTGAGGGGGAAAGAGGAAGAGGTGAGAGTGAGGCAACTAGGATTGACATGTAAAACAAGCTTGTTTCAATTTTAAATAAAAAAATACTTTCATAAAAAAAATTGCTCTTCAATTTGGCCTTAACTTGACTTGGCCAAAAGCCAAAAGTTTCCAACTGTGATACTCATTAAAATCCCAAACCTGAGTATATCTACTGCTACCTAATTAAACTAGCTGCCTTTTAAATGCATATGCAGCAATTATGCATCACTTTTCTTCATACTCGACTAACTAAAATCACTTATTACCTTATCTAGAACATAGTGGACTATAATTTCTCTAGCCGATTTTACAAGAATTATAGTTTGACAGAAACCTGATCTTAAAGGGATTACTCTGTGCCGTCATTTGCAGCTTTTCATCATATTATATAATCCTCATTCAACGACAATACTCAGGGACCCCAGTGCTCAGCTACATAAGTTAGAAGCAACGAAATTGGAAATGGCAGTGCATTCACCTTTCCAGGTGATAGCACTAATACAGCTGCTTCTCTTCATTTGTGCTCAAGAGACTCTGGGATGGGAGGACAAAAACCAGGAAGGGAGTTATCACCAAGCACAGAGAGAAAGATTTCTAATACAATGTCTTTCCTTTCTTTGCAAAATACCATGTATCTTTTCTCTCTTTGAAAAAGATTTCTACATTTTAGGATGCTAAATCAGAGGGGAAAACTTCAGATTTTATTATCTACTTGTCCTTGCCATTTTAACTTTAAAAACTCTAATGTTGAATCCTTTCGACCTTTAATAATTTCCGTTACTTTTCCACATTCATAATTGTTCTTGAGTTTCTTAGGTTTAAAAAAAAAAATCTTATTTAAAAAAATAGCACTGAACTAATGAACTCATTACTTAGAATGCAGAATTTTCCCTCCAGCAAAATAAATTGAGCTGAAACCTTTAACAAAATAAGTTGCTTAATTTCACAAGAAGTTAATGCTTCTTTGGACATGCATGTGTGTGTGCTTGCCCATATATGCACTCACAAACATAGTCACTTAAATACCTAAAACAAGTTTGGATCTAGTGCTTTATATTGAGGCAAATGAGATAAGACTTACCATTGTTATTATTCTTTGCATAATTTCATTCCTGTGACTACAAATACAGCTTCTGTGTATACACAATTACCCACTGAGAAAGGAAGTCATCATTAACAACAACAACAAAAAAAAAGCAAACAATTCCCAGAAGTTGGAACTTTCAGAACCTTCAGCTTTACCAGGGAGAATTAGATGTTCAGTTCATGGAACTCTCAAGTCTTAGTACACAAGGAATGAGACTAGGTACCAACTTTATTCCCTATTGTTGGTTCATTTTTTTCTTCTGGTGTTTTAAACACAACTATCATATTGTCAAAGTACATAAGAACTTTTCATTCTAACTCTGCATTTTTCCATACAACATTCACTGCCAGAGACTTCAATCCTCAACACATTTTGGCCATGGGCTTTGTATTTGCTTCTTCCTTAAAAGAGAAAATTAGTTTAGTAAAATATGCATCAAGTCAACCACTGTTCCTGATTGTTTACAAACTAACACATTATGAGAATACACACAAGTCACAGCTTTTCAATTCCCAGAAGAGTGTAGCAGATGCACTGTCATAAACAACTGTCCATTTCTTACTTCTTCCAAAACTAAAATCATACATGCCTGCACACAAACTTGTAAAACCAAGCCCAGTTCCTGGATTCATCTAGGAGAATGATCTGCTATGCAGACTGGGCCCATAGTCTCTAAGAGATATTCTCCCATCAAGCTTTCTAAATATCCTCTTTATGATTATATCTGATGGTATCTATCAAGCCTTCTTCCAAGGCCTGACACATACTGGAGTCTTCTGGGAAGTGAGATCATCAACTGAGAACACGCTTCCATCACCATCACATTGACCTGCAGGCAAATTTATGGGCATTTTCTTGAGGTCCTTGGCTATGTAAGAAAGGTAGATGAACAAGCCATGGACAACAAGCTTGTAAACGGTGTTCTTTCATTGCTTCTACTTCAGTTCCTGTTTGAGCATGGCTCATCAGTGAGCTCCAAGTTTAATCACAGGCCTTGACTCTAATAATAATAATAATAATAATAATAATAATAATTAATAATGATATTGAAAAAACCAACTTTTGACTCCCACACACACCTATACCTGTATTCACACATCCTATATGTAGTTTTGATGCTACATTGATTCAATTTTGGTGAATGTTATTTATCTCTAACTGCATACCTAAAGTAGATACATTATAGATAATTACTCTGATTTTTCTGTTTCTACATACCAATCACACAATAAAAAGTGTTTAAGAAATATCACTGAAGGAATTTTCAGTAAATGGTCATACCCAAGTATTGTGCATTTACATCCACAAATCTCAACACCCTCCTTCATCCAACTACTTTCCAAGCAAAGGTTACATGCTATCTCAACTCAAAATGGTTCACAGTCCTTTGAACTCAGCAAGTGAGTTTTCTGTATATAATGCCTAATTATCAATGTTATATTAGTAAGGAACCTGAAGGGAAAATAATGAAGAAAATGAATATAATATTGTGATCTAATTACTGAATATTTATAGTTTTATTTCATGTTGAACATAAAAATAGGTTTTAGAATTGGACATCAGGAAAAGACCATGTCCTTCTGTCTTAGTGTTCTATTGTTCTGAAGAGACACTGTGGCCAAGGCAACTCTTATAAGAGAAAATATTTAATTGGGGTTTGCTTACAGTTTCAGAGGTTTAGTCCATTGTCATCATGGCAGGAGCATAAAAGCACATGGGTGATGCTGGAAAATTACCTAAAGTTCAACATCTATGTAGGCTTCAAGAAGAGAGATACATTGGGCCTGGCTAGGGCTTTTGAAACCTCAAAGCCTGCCCCTAGTGACACACCTCCTCCAACAAGGCCACCATTTTTCCAACAAGACCACACCTCCCAAACCTTCTCAAACAGTGCCACTCCCTGATGATTAAGCATTCAAAAATATGAGCCTATGGGAACCATTCTTATTCAAATAACCACTCCTAATAACATCTTTATAACATTGACTTACCTAGTCTGCTTTGAGATTTATGCAACTAGTTAGAAAAGCAAGGTTGAGTGCAATTACTGAATATATTTCTTGAAAGAGGATAAATACAGATAGGATCAGAAAACTAAATTAAAACATGTGCTTGCTATCACAGATAATGCCAATGACATTATGACACTACTTTCTAAACACCTTCAAACCTTCAACTTCACTGCAACACCATTCACATGACATACGCTTCTTTAGGTTCTCTCTACTTTCCATGGAGAAATAACCAAGACACATACAATGAACAAAGAAAACTAATCTATTCTTACTCTGAATCTTATACCATTTTGCCAAATTAATATCTTTACACCAGCAAAAAGCCTTCTTTCAATCTTATTCATGTATGCATATGTGTTTATGTGTGTGTTTGTGTGTGTGTTTGTGTGTGTGCGTGTCTGTGTGTGTGTGTGTGTGTGTGTGTAGAATAAAATGGGAATAGTGGAGATGGTGAGATGATTCAGGTATTTATTTCACATATATATGTATATAAATTAATATATGTATTCTCAACTTGAGCCTTTCATTAATCACTAGTATGGTATAAGATATTTTTAATTTTAAAAATCTAAAGCATTAGTATCCCCTGAATACCATTTTACTCTCTCTTTCCTGCATGATCATGTAGCTTGTTGTTTTCCACCAGCCTGCCAGCCTGCCTGCCGCCGGTCTGGGCCCACAGCCGCACCAGCCCCAAATAACATGCAGAGACTCTGTATTTGATACAATCCTGTTGGCCAATTACCATTATTTTTTATGGGCCAGCTTTGTCTTAATTATTAACCCATTTCTACTTACCTAATTATTTCCACGTGGCTCATCTATCTTATCGGGGAGCGGTGACCCACATATAGGACTTTAGACTCACAAAGATAGGATAGATGATATTTTCTTTAAGTCTTACAAAATGTTAATGGACTAAATATTGTTAATTGTGATTCTTATTTGATAACTGTTGTACAGCATATTTTGCTATGTCAAGGTTAAACCACTTCTTTTATTTTAGACAGAAAAGAGGAGATGATGGGAGATGTTATTCTGTATATATGTTTCTCACACTGGTTAATAAAGCACTGTGGCCAATAGAAAACTAGATAGGCAGGGATAGGAGACTAGGAGGAGAAAAGAGGAGGTAGAAGGGGAGTCAAGATGTAGAGCATGGAGGAAGCAAGACGCCAGCCGCCGTTCCCCGATAAGATGAACCACGTGGAAATAATTAGATAAGTAGAAATGGGTTAATAATTAAGAAAGAGCTATCCCATAAACAATAATGGTAACTGGTCAACAGGATTGTATCAATACAGAGTCTCTGAGTGTTATTTGGGGCTCACGTAGCGGGACCTTGGCGGCAGGACCGGTGGCAGACAGCGGGGAAAATCCTGCCATAACATGATCATTCTGGGCCATTTTCTGTACTTGTTTCTATACTGTTATCTTTTTTACTTATCACACAACCATTCCAGTTTGGAATCTCTCTTGTCACTACACCGCTTAGCATGTCTATTAGTGTCAGTCATGTTGCTAGAACTGAAGGGCATGCTTTGGTCTTTGCCTTGCTATTTTTGTTTTTACTAACTAAACATTGATATAGAATCCTAGCTACTGTCTAAAAAGTATAGGACAATTCAACTACAGTTTATCTCTGCCTCTAAAATAAAAATTATCTTTAAGCAAAAATTTGTTCTTAAACATTTCTCTTAGGTGAAGTAAGGTAGGTTAAAGAAGATATATATCTTTCAGAAATTTAATTTAAACACTGTGACATAAGAGAAAATCATGTGAGAGTATCTATATGTCATTGGAAGTGTTTAGGCTTTCAGTAGGACAAGAACATATCCAGCCAGAAGCATGTAACACAGTGGAAGAATGGATGACTGCTGTGTGGGAGCTTTAGATTAGATCCCCAACACTATACAATAAAATGTGGAAGCTTGAAGAATATTCTGAATACAAGATAAGACTATGTGACTTTTTTGTAGCATACCACAGTCTACATAATGGACTCTAAGGAAGCAAAGGTGGATCCCTGGGAAAGTGGAAGATTACTTTCATAACTCAGAGCAAAAAACCATTGTGAGTCCAGATAAGAATGAAAACAGTGAAGGTCGTGAGAGGATAGTTTCATTTTTAAGATGAAAACTAAAGGATTTTCTGGGTGCTTAGATTCATGTGAAATATGAAGATGAAATATGAGGAATAAAGACTGAAACTATTTAACTTGGCACTGAAACAGAGGCAATGGATATTTCAGAATGAGCAGGTTTGGAAGTAGAGACCATGAAGACAGGAGTTCACATGAGAAGACATTAATGTACCCCTTAGAAAGCTAAGAGGGGGTGGTAATTAGGTACAAATAAAGATTTGAGTATCAAGTTAGAAGAAAAATCACTGACAAGATTCAAATTTCAGAGCCATCAGCATAGAGGTGATTTTTAATTCATGAACCTGGATGATAACACTAAAGGGATGAGCGGAAGGCAGGAACAAGGACAGGCAATAAATTGGAGACTGTTTCATCAAAAGGAGCTGGGAAATGAAAAGGATAGAAAAAAGATTTGGAAATGAAAAAAGAAAAAGAGGAAGGAAGGAAGGAAGGAAGGAAGGAAGGAAGGAAGGAAGGAAGGAATTTCCAGTGAGGAATAAATGAAGATTGTGAAAACTTGGTGCTGAGGGATGCAGCATTTCAGCAGGGAATATAAAAAATACTAGCCCCTAGAAAGTCTACTAAGTCTATCCCACCCTCTCCAAAGAGCAGATAGGCGATGGGCAGGGGAGTGGGGGGAGTAGGAAGAGGAGAGAGGGGGAACTGGAATTGGAATATAAAAAATAAAAAATATAAAAAAGTAAAAAAAATGGTAGCTCCAATTATTACAAAATGTTGACAAAAAATAAAAATATAAATGAATATTCTCCTGTTTCAAGAAGGTATATACCATTTCCTGTATTTTTTATTTATCAGTTTTTATTTAAATTGAAGGCATAATCCCTTTCAAATATTATGCTATCTTTACTAGCTGGCTATATTACCAGCCCTCTAGTTGTTGGCAAACAGGAATTATCAGTTCATTAGACATAGAAAATACCTTTGCAAAACTTAATTCATTGTCGAAAAGTTGATAATGATTTCTCTGGGTGGTGGGATCACTGTTAGAGAAGCACACCAGCCGATTGACACACAGTGATTAGTGCACAGCATGCTGGACAGGAGATTGACTCACTTCAAAGTACTGGTTTATACCTGACAGGGCCTGCAGAGACAGCTGTGCACAGGTCATGCAGTCAAGAAGAAAAGATTACCCCAGGTCGGAATCCACTGATGCAGGCAGAACCACAACAGGACATCTTCCTCATCCCCTCTCCATTCACTTCCCCATTCAGGGATATTTTTAATATCTTCCAAGTGCTGCAGTCAGCCCTATCTATCTTCTTTACTTAAAGTTACCTGATTAGGGCCTTTAATTGCATATCTAAAAATCCTTCCTCAGCAACAGCTAGATCAGTGTTTGGCTAAAGAACTTGGACGGTAGTCTAACCAAGCTGACCCTACAAAAAAGCTACCAGCAAGTAAATTTTCCAGAATCCATTTGACTTTATATTGCACTGCTTGGAAATATTTTACCATTTAAAGGCTTACTTATAATAAATACTTTTTTTTTTTCTAAATGCACTCTCTGCTTAAACTCCAAATACAGAATTAGGATTCCTTATAAAAACTCATGATTAATAATCATCCAACAGTAATTAACCTCTTTTCCCTTAGAGTTAATTTTCTTTTTCTCCTTTGAGAAGAAAATATGCTTTTGGAAAAATAATCTTTGTTCTAAAAAATACAACACTACATTTTAAAAGCCACTCTGCCCCATCAATGTGACAAACTGGGTAGCTTTAATTGTTATTCAAATAAGAGCAATAAAAGTACTGGGCAGTGAATAAAAAAAAATGATGCTTTTTAAAATGCAGTGCTTATTTGGGATGAAAACAGACAAACTATGAGGGAAAAACAAATCCAGAAGGTGTCCTGGAAGACATTCAAATGGCAACACTAATATTCTCCCTAATGCCTTTGTCAGACTCCAGACACTCTGGGAACAAATCTGCCGAGGCGCTTACGCAAAACAAACATTTGAGACAATCTCTCATACAAAACCTGAAAGCTAGATGATGGCATGTATAACAATACTAAAAGAGGACAATAGCATAGCCCACACACAAGAAAAAATAAACAACACAGGAACTTACCACTTCTGGCCTTAAACTGGGTGGGACAATTTTTTTTGCCAAAGAATTCTCAACTACAGACACACAGAGACTGATTTTTAGTCTGAAAACAGTGGTTGTTGGGACTAGAGAAAGAAATCAACCTTCAAACAGAGAACTCCAAATGGTTCTAGGTTAGTAGTGCCCCCAGGTGACTGTCAACACAAATAAATATCTTCTTTCTCTTAATTTAAACTGTGGCAATAAGTCAAAATTTTGTAGAGAAAAATAAGACAAATATGAACTCAAGGTATTATATGAAAGAGTTAAGATATATGAGATTGTAAACAAGAATTGAAAACATGTTAGAACTATTAGACAATTAAAGAAGCTCCTCAAAAAGCATTGAAAATCATTATGCCACTGCAGGTATTTTTAAAAGAGGCTAATTTCAAAGAATTCTTCATATAATTTTAGCAAATGCAGGTAAGTCTGTGAACGAAATTAAAATTAAACATAAGAATACAGCAGAGGGGGATTTATAGTCCAATCTGCCAGAGGCCTCTAGCAACAGCTCCTTCCCACACATACTGCTGGGGTAGGCGGGACTCAACCTGGGCTGCTGCTGGGGCTCATGTCTGGTTTCATGGCTCTGATGCAACCACCACTTCTGTTGATGTCCATGACTCCTGATACCACCAAAAGCCACAGGATAGTGCTTTACAGAGTTGCCTTGCCCCTCACTGGCTGCAATACTTGGGAGAACTTGTTCTGCCCCTCAATGACTGAAGCATTCGGGAGAGAGGGTTCTACACCTCACCTGGACATCACAAAAGAGCTGACCCTGTTTGCAGGGGCATGGACAATCTGACTCTGAGGGTGGAGAATGGGCCCCTCTCAAATGCCATGTGGTAGCATGAGTGAGGGAAAGATGCCCTCTGCTTCTCACCCCTTGCCACCTGCAGCAGGTGGATGACCAGACCCAACCATTCACCAGCTGCAGCACTTGAGAGAACCTGCACACCACAGTAGAGTTGACTCTGTATACAGGAGAGCACAGGATAGCCCTCCTGAAGACAGGATAGGGCATAGCTTATAATAAATGCCTCCCTCGTCTGTGGTGTGGTGGTGGGAGTGAGGGACAGATGTACTTCTGCCTCATCCCTACCATCTCCAGCTGGCTAGAGAGCTGACCCTCTCCTTTACCAACTGCAGAACTGTGGGAAGTGGATCCTGCACTGCGGATAGGGAGCACAGCAGAGCTGACCCTACTGACAGGGGCACCAGCGAACCAGCACCAAAACATGAGCATAGGCCTGCAGACCCAAAGCTACAGGATCTCCACAACACAGGGCAGCAACTGGATATCCAAGAAGAGTCTCATTGAGGGCCCAGAATCAATAGTATAGTAATAGTATAGTAGAAACCAGAGGCCTTAAACCAGACTAATGACTCTGCAATGGACACTTGCAAATAAGGAAATATATTTTCTGTATGACTCATTGTGTCACTCTACCGCTTCCATGATGAGATTTTTCCTTTTTTTCTTTTGTTCACTTAAAGTTTATTTTATGGGGCGGGGCTTGCAGCGGCACGGGGCAGATATGATGGGACAGGTGAATAAAGGGATAGGGATTTATGATCTGAAAACACAAACAATAAATAAAAAGAAAGTTAATAAAATTACAGCATGGAAAATTGAGCAGAGAAATAAATACTTTTTCAAAACTATTGAATAATCTTTGTAATTATAATGCTCAATGAATTCCTAAATAGGGAAGAACTCCACATAGAGAGATATTACAGTGAAATAATGGAAATTTAAACAAAAATCTAACCTTAAAAGCTACCAGTGACAAATTCAGTGACTGGAAATTGGGTAGACTGGGAACTTCTAAAGTACAACCCTACTGAGCAAAATTTAAAACCTAAAACTACTTTACAAGCACAAATATAAAATTAACATGTGTAATGGAAAAATAAAATAATTCACAACCATAACTATTAGAATTTTCTAAAATTGTAACTGAGGAAGATGTCAGATGGAATACTGAGATGATATGATGGCAAGCAGACAAAATGCCAAGTCTATAGATACATCTGAATAAAAGCTGGTTGTAGAAACTATCAATAATAAGTAATGTTTGAGAATTAAAACAGACAGACCGAGCAGAAGTTCTCAAGCTGTGTTCCAGGGACTCCTTTCTTACACCTTTGAGTCTCAGGTAGTCTGTGAGTGCAAAACAAATTAATAACAATACTTTGTCTGTATTTCTCACACTCGTACTCTCACTGTGTGGCTCAGTGCAGGGAACCACGGAGTTGGCTTGGACTATCTGTCTTTTGAGTGGCATGCATCATAGGTTTTTCAGGTTAGAGCCCATGGTTCCTGCAGCACAATGTGCCTTCCAGTTCCCAAGAGACCAGTTCACTCCCTCAGACAGTGAAGCATCCAGGCTGCTTTGTGTTTCTCTGTATGTTCCCTTAGAAGTCATGGAAACTTGACAGAACAATTTGTCTTGGATATTAATCTTGTGTACCCTGTATAGCTTGTAAACTTCCCTGTATCCTGGCAACTACAACTGTATTGATCCTGGCAATTGCCATTATATTCTGTTTCTGATAAAGGTATAAAAATCTGATTGTGCTCAATAAAATTGTCACAGCCTCAGTTGTGCTGTGGCCTTTTCAACCTGATATGATTTCACTCCTTGCCATATCAGGTGACTTTGGCCTGGTAAGTAAGCACAGGTACTTACATCTCAGGAAACCAACAATTTCTAAGTGGTGAATTTATGTTGTCTAAAATTATGAAAGGGTATAAAATCTATTCAAAATACAAAATTGATTATTTTAATGCAGGAATATATGAAAAACCCATTGACAGAACTTCAGGTTCTAAATTGCAACTGAATCTTTAAAAGGCTACAACCATTTGAAGTGTTGATACAATACTATAAGATAATATTCATAACTACCTGAAAATTATATTAAATTGTTTTCTTTCTTCTTTTATAATTACTGGTCTTAGTAAAACTTGATTGCTTCGTAACTTCCCACCAAAACAACAAATTACAACAGATCAAATGGAAGCAAATGTAAAAATTGACCTCTTTGTATTAAACCAGATATCAAAGATTTTCAAACTAAAGATAATGCCACTTAAAATGCAGATATTTTTTGAAAAATGCATATTTTCACAAAATGTATTTATTAATGATTTGAAATTACATTTAATGAATGTTTATTCCTTATACACATTAATAGCTACAACCCACTTGAATTTCTTTGTGTTCACCAGCAACTTTTATTTTCATTTACTTTAATTTTTTAAAAGTCTGTGTATTTTGTGTGAGCTATGTGTGCATAGGAATGAAGCTGCTCCTGGAGTCTGGAAAAGGGTACTAGAACTCTTGAAGCTGGAATTACAGGCACCTGGGAAGCAGCTGACCTGGGTGCTATAAACCAACTTGGAGTCTTCTTTAAGAGAAACACCTGTTTTTAGCCACAGAGCCATCTCTCTAGCCCCAGGGAACATCCAGAATGTTGAGAGTCTGGTACTCAAGTATTGGAGAAACCCTGGTCTGTGGTGTTGCTAACATTGTGTTTCATATTATGCAGCATATGAGACATGTTTTCTGCTAGTATATTTTTTTATTTTGAAATGCAAATATTTGTATACAAAGTAATCCAATACAACAGTTTTGTCCCCTTACAATCACAACTTAACATATGAAATGAGTAATCCAATACAACAGTTTTGTCCCCTTACAATCACAACTTAACATATGAAATGATGAAATGATGATATCTAAAAATGATTATGCCATGACTGGAAAAATGTCTCTGATGGGAGATGTTATTCTGTATATATGTTTCTCATACTGGTTAATAAAGCTCTGTGGCCAATAGAAAACTAGATAGGCGGGGCTAGGAGACTAGGAGGAGGAAAGAGGAAGTAGAAGGCGGGGTCAAGATGTAGCCCGGGAAGAAGCAGGAAGCCTGCCGCGCGGCTCCCCGATAAGACGACCACGTGGAAATACTTAGATAAGTAGAAATGGGTTAATGATTAAGACAGAACTAGCCCATTAACAATAATGGTAACTGGCCAACAGGATTGTATCAAATACAGAGTCTCTGAGTGTTATTTGGGGCACACGTGGTTGCAGGACAATGGCGGCAGAACCAGCGGCAGCCGGTGGGGAAACCTGCTGTAACATGTCTCAGAGCTTTAGAGTACTTGTTACCCTTGCAGAAGTCCCAGATTAAATTCTTAGCAACCATATGGCAGTTAACAAGCACATATAACTCCAATTCCATGGCCTCTGATACCTTCTCCAGCCTCTGTGGGCACCAGGCATACACATGGTGAACAGACATACATGCAGGGAAAACATTCATAATTATAAAACTAAAGATTCTAAAATAATTAAAAATTAAAAAGTATGCCATGATCCCTTCTACAAATCTTCCCTTGACTTCTTACCCCAAACAGAGCCAGCTAGTCTCTCATTTATTTTTGCCATCTTCTCTAATTCTTTGGAATTCTTCAATGCAGGACCTCACCTACAAATGTTTAAAATATGTTTCATAGGTGTCATCAGTCTCATAAATGTTTCTCCCACTATAATATAGATACCATGAAGGTAAATGTACATGCTTGGTTTAGTAAATGAGAATGTTAATGGATCAAATGTATTTACCTCTAACCTTTCAAAAAAAAATCACCCATCATCAAATTAAAATTTTCATTAAAAAATTATGTATTTTGCATGTATCTGATTTTGCTCTAAAGTTCTTTATCCACTAATTTTCAAAAATTGTCCACTAATCTCCATATAGAAAACTTTGAAGATATGCATTTTAAACAAGTAAAATTTGTACTAAGGAAATAAAACTATTCATAAGCACACACACACATACACACATGCACACACACAGTGATTTTGTAAGTCAACTAATAAGTACAACATCATATGGCATTTGTAATCATCTGAAGAAGCTAATATATAAATGTATTTGTATAATGAAGAGATGCAAAGGGGACTCACTCTATAACAGAGTAACAATACCCCTTCTAATCACCATATACATCACAAATAAAAAGTTCACTGCCAGAAATGGGTTTTGAATCTTTTGGCCAGTGGTTTTACAGATCCAGGAAACATTATAGGTTATTGCCTTTGGTTACTCTTCACTACTTGATGGTAAGATACTTTTGCTGACAACACTGCATACTTGAATCATAGAACATGGAGAAATCGAGCCAGTATTGGCTAGAGTGCCTCATCACTAATGCCTACCTTTTGTAGTGTTGGAAAGTGCTATGAACACTACCCTACCAGAGGAGAAAACTGATCATCATACTGTGAACTGTGAACACACCAGCTATAATAATGACTAGCTTGACAAGATGTTCCCACTTGTGAAATACTGGCACAAATGTCATAAGTAATCACCCATACATGGTGTTATCAGGCCAAGAATCTATGAACAGACAAGACATAGGATCTAGAAAATCCAATATTACTCTACTAAATGAACATAGTATTAAACTAATACCTAATGGTTTATTGTTATATCCATTTATTGAAATCAGCTTGTCTTTCAATTTCATCTGAGAAGTTCCTATTTTTAATAGATGATGACTGACATGAAGACCCACCACTAGCAAACATATAGAAAATGCTCTTCTAAATGACACCTATACACTGCATAGCCCCACTCAAAGCTCAGGGATCATTGTGAAGGAGACAGATTGTAAGAGCCAGATGTCATAGATTACTGTAATAAAACAATATCTTCTGAACACAGCAAGGCAGTTACACAAAGCAACTCACAGTAGTTGCACCACATGCACACAGCCTGGGTAAACCCAGGGCAGACCAAATTTCAGCATGGGAAAGAGTTACACCTCCAAGAATATTTGTGCAGCCCAAATTGGTTTTGACAGGTAAAAAAAGAGTAACAACATAAATCTGACTGAGTAGGGAAGGTGTAATGTATCTAGAAAGAGATGAAGGGAGAGTGAATATAATCAAAACAAATATGAAATTCTCAAAAAAGTCATAAATATATACACAATATTAAGAATGTATCTGTAAGCTTTGTTGATCAAGTCATGCTCTAACTTGTCAGTTTTTCATGACTCAATATCACTATACACAAAAAAATAATTGAGTGTATTTTTTAGTTCAGTCTAGTGAATTGATACATTTTCAGGAAAATATGAATATATTTGAACACTAAATGAAATCCATAAGGAATGTATATGTCTTATATTTATTTATAGCAACTATATTTTTCTCAAGGAATAAATAATATTTAAAATGCTGCTTACTTAAGTAAATGAATATCCAAAATCATTTGTGAAGCAATAAGTGATAACTTGGGGAATCATCTCTATTCAAAAGGAAAACCTGTTTAAAAGGGGGGGGGTTATTCCAAAAGCTTCTCTACTAAAAAGAAAGTCCCAACATCAAGTGCAGAAAACTCACATGTCAAATGTCAAATTGTGACAATTCTGAGACCTACATGAAGAAAATTCCTTGAAAATCTATTATCTAATAAAAGATATATTAAAACCATATTGCAAGTCATGATCATAATATGAACTAGTATTGAATAATACAAGTATGACTGGTTTATATTCTTGGGGTGCTAAAACTAAGGGAGATAAACCTGGAATACCCAAGGCAATATATTCCCAATTAAACCTGTGGCAAACGCTATGAAGAGATATGCCAGATACACATGATGGTAAACAACTGGAAAGAAAAATATCTGTTTCTATAATCAATATACTTATCTTCCCACTGATAGTCAGTGTAAATGGTACTGTGTTACGTTAAGATTTTCATACAGTTACACAATTCTCTCCCCCCCCCACCCCAGCCTATATCCCCCTATCCACCTCTTCTGTTACCTTTCTTCCATTAGTCTCCTTTGTTCACCTAGATAGTTTAATTTTTTTTTCACATTCTAAATACATGATTTTATTTTCCTACACAAGATAGAGGAACCATAAATATAATCAAACATTTAGCATTTGTCTAAGACTGATTTAATTTGCTTCAAGAATGACTTTTTGTATAGATTTTCCCAAAACAACACATCTATGTTTTTTGTAACTGAAAAATGTTTCTATATAAACTATATTTTCATTATCCATTACTCTAATGGCATGTTGGTTGGTTTTGGCCAACTTAGCATGAATCTATACATATCTGGGAAGATGGACTCTTCCCTTTTTTCCATTTTTTAAAATTGCATTTTACATTCCAACCTCAGTTCTCCTTCCCACCCATCCTCCATGCATTGTTATCCCACCACCACCAAACCCACTTCTCCTCACAGGTAAGGGCTCCTACGAGGAGTCGACTATATCTGGCACATTAAGTTGGGGCAGCACCAAGCCCTTCTGCCATGCATCAAGGTTTAACATGGCATTTCACCATAATGAATGGGCTCCAACAAGCTAGTTCATGCACTAGTATTAGATCCTGGTCCTACTGTCAGGGGCCCTCAGACAATCCAAGCTTCACAACCATATTCCACATATGGAGAGTCTACCTCAGATCCATGGAGGGTCAACAGCTGTCAGTCCAGAGTTCATGAGTTTCCACAAGCTTGGTTCAGCTGGATGACAGACTCTTAATTGAGAAAATGCCTCCATAAGATTGTCCTATAGACAAATTTCTGGGGTATTGTTTTGATTCATTATTGATGCGGGCGGATCCAGCCCATTAAGGATGGTATCATCTGTAAGCAAGTGATTCTGAATTGCACAAAAAAAGCAGGCTGAACCATCTACTGGGAACAAGCCAGTAAACAGGATTCCTCCATGCTCTGCTTCAGTTCCTTCCTCCAGTGTCCTGAATTGAGTTACTGGCCTGACCTCTCTTCCCCAAGTTCCTTTTATTCATGGTGTTTCATCACAACAATAGAAACACTAACTATGTCAATTGGTGGACTTATAGGTTGGTTCCATAATTTAGCTATTATAAATAGCTCAATAGATGTTGTGGGGGAAGTATGCCTGTGAAGTGTAGACTTGGAGTCTTTTGGTTAAATATACATGTTCAACACAGATGGATCAGAAGCTGGATCAGACTTATTATTGATATTTTAAGGAACTTCTACTTACATTCACAGTGACTGGCATAGTGTATATTTTTTTTAATTTTTCCTCTTAATTTTTAATTATAATTTTTACTCTAAGAATTTGATGTACCTATATAATGATATATGATAATATACAGATACCAGTTTTACCTCTCCATTTTTCCACTATTCCTCTAATACACCATGTTCCTAATTTCTTATCTTATTTTTAACCCATAGATCACACTGTTTCCAGCAGCATATAAATGCTTTATTCTGTCTCATTCTCACCAATATTTGTTTTTATGTGATTTTTCAAATGACTAGCATTTTGACTGAAATATTATAATTTTAACTTGTATTTCTGTGATGGCTATTTGTATAGTCATTTATATGTTATCTTTTGGAAACTGTCCATTTATTTCAGCAGCCAATCCATTTGCTTGATTTAGTAATGAATTTCTCCTGCAAGCTGTCTCTTTGCTTCATGGTCTTTTTTGTTGTACAGAAACTTTTTAATTTCATAAGATACAACTTACCAATTATGGGAATTATGTCTTGAGTAACTAGAGTCCTATTAAGAAAGGCATTGCCTATGCATATATCTTGAAGTATTTTTCCATATTTTTCTTTTAAAAGTTTAAAAGTTTTAGACGTTCATTAAGGTACTCGATTCACTTGGAATGGAATTTTTTCTGCAGGGTCAGAGACATTTTTTCAACACCAGTTTTTGAAAAGACTGACTTTTACCATCTATTTCAAAAATTAAGTGACTGTTATTTCATATATATAGCTTCACTCCATTGATCTATGCATAAGTTCTGTTCCAGGGTCTTGCCATTTCTGTTACTAAGTATCTGCAGCATAACTTAAAATTATATGGTGACACCTCTAGAATTGGTTTTTTTGCACAGGATGGTTCAATGTACATAAATCAATAAACATAAAGTATCACATAAATGGACTCAAGGAAAGAAATCACATGATTTTTTGAATATATGTAGAAAATGTTTTAAAAAAAATATATCAGTTTAATAAAAGCAGTGAAGGAACCATAAATAAGGATAAACATAATTTCAACTTAATAAAGGCTGTATCAGCACACCTCTAACCAATATTAAATTAAATGGGTAATACATTGCACTGCTTCCTCAATCTTTTCACTTGTTTGGTATCTCCAAATCTCTTAATCTCAGTCATCTTTAATGATAAGTAGATAATGATTTGTTTTTTCTCACCCAATGTTATTTGACTTACAAGTTGGTCCTCCAGGTCAGCTAAGAGTGGAATCTGCTCAAACTCAGGTGAAAGAGTCTGTCAAGCTTTTCTAGGTCTCAGTGTTTTGTTAATGCATACAGTGTACATTTTAGGGAGGGTACTCACTAGGAAAATCCAAACTGTGATTCATGCTGTTATTGACATCATGGCAAATACTATAGAGAAGATATATGAGAACCCTTTATGCCATGTTTCAACCAAGGCTTAAAAAGTAAATATCTTTTTCCTGAGACTTAATTAACAGATTATTTTTTCAGCCATTAATTGATTTGTTTGTTTATTTGTTTTATATTTTCACCTTTATACTTATGATAAAAAGGTTCCTATGCTTTGTTAATAATGCAAAATGGTTGCATTCTGATGGAACATAAAAGATCAAGAACGAATAGACGTAGATAAAGTTATGAAAACCTGTGTAATTCAACTTTTAGCTTTTAATTATTTTCAAAAAAATAGCATCTTAGTTAGGGTTTCTGTTGCTGTGAAGAAACACCATGACCATGGCAACTCTTATAAAAAAAAAAAAAGAATTATTTGGAGTGGCTCACAGTTTACAAATTAAGTCCATTATCATTATGGCAAGGCAGCATGAAGGCAGACATAGTGCTGGAGAAGGAGCTGAGAGTTCTACATCTAGATCTGCAGGCAACAGGAAGAAGTCTGACACTGGATGTAGCATGAGCATAGAAGACCTCAAAGCCCACCCCCCCCCCGCAGTGATACATTTCCTCCAACAAAGCCACACCTACTAATAATGACAATCCCAATGAATGTATGGGAACCAATTACATTCAAAATACCACAAAGAGTAATATCTATCAAACTGTTTTAGAAATGCCCCTGCTGGACATTTTAAAATTATATCTAACACATTGATATTAATAAATCTTAAGTTGTTTAATCTTTTAAAACATGATAACTTTTGGTTGTGAGTTTTATATTAATGGTATTAATGTTTTCTAACACTAATTGTATAATAACTTCACTGGAAGAAAATCCACCTCTTCTTCAAAGAGTAAACTGTAATCATGTGATGCAAGAAAGCAGATATTTTTAGATTGTTTAAATTTGAAATTAAAAACGCATTGACACAACTGCCCCTATCTCAGGTGGAAATTTGAAATTGACAACTAAAACAAAAGAATAAGTTTAATAGTATTAGCAAAATAGCAGAGAGAGTCCCCAGTGTGACTTCCATGTAAGAAATAAGATATAAAATTCCTCTTAACAAAATTCTGATTATAATTAATGAATTTTTGGGAAGGTATAAAAACAGGCACTAGTAAAGCCCTAAAGACCAATACTTAAAGAAGTCCAGTACAATATATTCTGCTAAGAAAGTATGGGCAATGGCCAGACTCTTGTTAAAGAGAGAAAGCAATCTTCATGAACAGTACACTCCAGCATGTTGCATTACAAACAATGAATGAATTATCAAAAGCACCAAATTATGCAAAATTTTGAGACCCAAATTGTGATTACCATTTATAGTACAGAAGTTTCATTAGTAAGATTAATGATGATTTACTGAAATCATTAAGCCATTACAATTTTTGAGTAAAAGTCTTCCCCTACTGTATAGCCACTTTCCTGAGAGGAATATTTTAGGTCACTGACTTAACTGGAAAACATGAAATATGTAACAAGGCGATGCCATTTCCATCTCTTATAAATGCATTTTTAATTTATTTTCCTTTGCTGCATGTTAATTTAGTGATTACAATCTAATTAATATTAGTAAGCATCAGTGGACAGGTAGAGAAAATAAACTGAATCAAAGGTCTCTATAATTTGAAGACAGGTTTAAAAGCATTAAGTAATCAGTCAAACTTACTCATAGAATTGTACAAAGTAGCTTAATGCCTGTCAGAGTAAAGGAACAAATTTATTTTGCTATACACAATCAACATTGTGTCTCTTAAAAGAAACTTACTCTGTAGAACAGGCAGGTATTACACTATTGTTCTAATAAGAGTATACATAATGAGAAGACAAAAAATATCATTATTTACCTGAATTACATGTTTTTACTGTGAGCACTAACTTGAATGTGTTTCTATTTGCTAAAAACTAAATGCATTAACAGACAAACAATAAAATAACACCAACAAAAGCAAGCAATAAAGCGTTAACTGTGAGTTTCTACATTTTTATGGCCATAACCTGAACCCCTCTGACCTAACACCAGTTCTTCTCTCTCTCTCTCTCTCTCTGTCTCTCTCTCTCTCTGTCTCTGTCTCTCTCTCTCTCTCTCTCTCTCTCTCTCTGTCTGTCTCCTCTGTGTGTGTGTGTGTATGCGTGTGTGTGTGTGTATCTGTCTCACATATATACACAGACAATTATCTGTTATTCAGATTCCTCTTACTCCTTATCTTACATGTGATTATATTTACATGGATCTGAAATTTACCTTCTCACCTAGACCACAAGAATGTAAGCCAGCAACACCAGGCAATCCCATTGACTAGAGGCAGCACAGTCTGAGAACTCTCCAGAATCTATCTACTTGGACAGGAACATTGATTCTATCATGATTTCAGTATGAGAGGAGGTGCGAGGTGGGAGGGTCCCTGTTGTTCATCTGTGGTGCATGAAAATTACAAGAGTATGTTTGATTTCTTAGCATCAAAGAGCTGTTTGAAACAGGTGCCCAGGCTTACAAAGGACACTGGAGTTCATGGACAGAGCATCTACTTTAGAATTTTAGAGTTCTATTTGTGGAAAGGGATGTAGAAGTTCTGCTAATTCCCCACTTGGGGCTTCCTATTGTCTGATAAGACTTAAGCAAGCATACTGAGTTTATCTCCTGTGAAAAATCCTGAGGAGGAATTCAAAACCTCTGTCATTCACCTCAGCCCCTCAATATTTTTTAAAGAAAACATTCTCCTATAATAAATATTCCTGTAGCATTTCCAACCTGTTACTTGCCTGTCATTTTTCTAACTTCATGCCTCTCTGCCCTATAGAGATGTAAATGTGAAAGCATTCTACCATCTTCAGGAGTTTCCCTAGATTCTTGTACAGAATTATTTTATGATGACAGTATGGCTATTTATTCCAGGATTAGCATAACCAAAGTCATTATGCAATAATGGTCATGGCAATGAAGTAAACATAATGTTGCTGAGGATAGCTAAGTCTGAGGGACCTGTAAGAAGCAGTGGGAGACAGAGTGTCAGGGGGTCTAGTCACCAGGCTCTTTTTTCTAATTATATGTAATCCTTGTTCTGGCTGCATGTGTTTTGGGGGATGCTAGTATTCAGAAAACAAAAGGCTGCTGTGGAGTAGGGCTTTTTACTTGTGTCACAGTCCATAAATAAACTAGGGAACTTCCCTACAGTATATTTGCCCTTTAAGTACTGTAAGTAACCACAATAAATTTATACTAAGCTCAGCATTTCTCTTAACTGGACTTCAATATAGACCACTCCTAGAGCTATTACTATTCTATCCATCTAGATTAAATAGATACTTCTTTGCATTGCCTCAGGAAAACCATACAATAAATATATATTCAACTTATATTAATTGAATACAAATGAGTTACTCTTTGCAAGTATATTTTAATGTGAAATATTAAGAGAATATGAAAATCATCCATCCCATATCAGCACCAACAAGACTGTTGGACACTGCCCACAACGCCACTGCTCTGGTATATGTAGTGATATATTGTTTATGATATAATAAAACAACTGAAGATCAGAAAAGCAAAACGACCAGCCAATAGAGAGCTCCTACCTCTACCAATGCTCAGACTGAAGGGGCAATCCACTAAACTTCAGATTGCATCTCCACTCCAGACTGCACTGCTCTCCACCAAGCCTCAGAATTCTAGACTGCTATGTTCTCTGCAACGTGGCTGGACACTAATTGCCTAAGACTGATTTTGTTTCTTCCTTATATACCCCTCTAGTTCCAGGATTAAAGGTGTGAGCCCTGTTATTCTTTTAAACTGATTCATTCTTGTGTAGCCCTGGGTGGCCTTGAACTCACAGAGATCCATCTACCTGTCTCCTGATTCCTAGGATTAAAGGTGTGTAGCACCACTGCCCAGCTTTTATAGCTAACTAGTGTGGCTAGCTTTGCATTCTGTTTTTCAATGGCTTTATTAAATTATAGATAATATATCACCACAGATGCAGGCTCCATCAACAGGTAAGCAACTAAGTGACTTACCTGTCAGCTGGACTGCTGCTACCCATTAAATTCTGCTCCCCCAAGACCTTCTCTGCTGTCAACACCACCCACCTCATCCTCCCATGACCTGACCTTCCCTGCAATTCTAGAAGACTCCATAGGCATAGCTGTAGCCCATACCTGTCAGAAGAACAGGCAAGAGACTGGTCTCCCAGCTGAACTGCCACAGTATCCAGGGCACCCTAAACACCAGGGCACTTCCTGTGCCCCCTCCAATCTCAACACCAGCAAGACTGCTGGGAATTGCCCCCAACTCTGGTGGAATTCCATTGCTCTAGTGAAGTCCCCACCAGCCCTTCCCTGCAATGGCAGTAAACTACATAGGCTTAGCTACAGCCCGCATCAATCAGAACAACAGCACCCCCTCCACTGAGCTCTGTATTTTTCTACATCTCTGGAAGAGGACTTCATCTTTGAAGGAGCCCTAGCTGAATCTGGGCACCTAAGGCCCCATAAACATCACAAAGACACCTTACTAGATCTGAAGATTTGCTAGTCAGCAGAACCATTGGCCACTTAGGTCAGAAGACAAGAGAACCAAAAGGAAATAAAGGAACAAACCACCCATCCAATAATGGCATATACAAAAGCATACACATATATCTATAATCATCCCAATGACTTAGCTGATTTGACTAACATTGCTTACAGATATTATAGGAACTGTAAATGTCTTACTGATTACTAAAACACAACAAATCCTGGCATCTCTGTCTTCAAATTTATATCTATCATCTTTATTGTCTTAAACTTCAAAGCAGATGCCTACTCAAGTTGGCACCCAAGCATTTTCATCAGTTATGTAGTACCTGTCTAGCAGCTGGTTTTACGATGCTTAGTAGCTCTGAGTTTTCCTAAAACTCTGTCATCCCCTTGAAAATTAAAAATAACAGGATAAGAATTACTAAGATTTTTTTTTAAGGTTCAAGACCAGTGTGTCACACAAACAGATTGACTTGTGGTAGAGGCAACTACCTTGTGACAGGAACCAAGTAATACTCTGTCTCTCCTGAAGCAATAATGACTGCCTAGATGCTAACAGGACACCATAAATCTTGACCTGAAAAAATAATCAACCAGACCACAGTGTTATCAAGAGAGTTTAACTGTATATCATTCATGCCCACTCTAGTTCTGTTCTTTCCATATATAATTATGGGGTTATTGCCTATGCCCTAAAAACAGTGTTTCAGACACTGATGAGCTACTGTGTTCCTCTAGGCATGTCCACACCAAAATAAAGTTCTTCTTGCCTCCCTATCACGTATCTCTTCGATTGGATTCGTGCGGCAGCAGGTTACCAAATCTGGTCTGTTAGGACTCCTAGAATCAGGCATCAAGCCAAAAACTTTAGTAACAGGTGTAATGATTTGTGGAAGTCTTATTATACAACTTATTATACAACTTATTATACAAACTATACACACAAAATAAACATCATCTAAGATGATTGGCTTATAAAATTGTACACACCAAAATATGCAGTGCTCTGAAATGCTGTAATGATTGTCTGTATCTAAGTCAGTAATGAAGATAAATAACCTTTTGTGCAATCCACAGAGCCAAGCATTTTGCATCAGGTATCCTTGGTGATAGTGTGACAATGAGGCACACATTAAGGATTGTATTTTAGTGTTTGAAAGTAAGAAACAGAATAGATGAAGTGATTAGAGCATTTGAATGAGCTGGGCAGCATAACTTGACATTCATTTGAAAGGTAGTAAATTATAGTTTCTGTGGAGGCTATTGCCACGTTAATCTCTCCCTGGAAAATGTTTCTCTTGTGTAATATTTTTAAAGATTTGGACTTCTCATTTCAAACAAAAAGCAACAAAGAAGTGTTTGGGTATCAGAACTGGCTATTGTTTGAAGGAATTTGAACAACTCAACAATTCTGTAAATTACCAAAGTGATAGAGCATTCCCTCTGCCAAAGGGGAAAACAATGCTTTGAACTGGAATTGCAACAGCCCTAAGGGAAGGATGTGAAAATCAGAGAATTGCTCCAAAGGTTCACTGGAGTTTGTGTTAATCTGTCTCCTACAGAGCAAAGAGAAAATAATAACCAGTTCTTTCGTGAAAAGCATTTCCACTGGTATTTGTTGAGCAGAGAACTAAACTGTGAATATAAAAAGGATTGAAGGGAAAGGCAAAACTGCCTTGTCATTTTAGGGTTCCTTCCTGAAGCTTATTTTCTGAGAAAACTTAATCATACATTTGATAATGTGAAAGTATATATATCCCGACTTCTGAATGTTATAGAAGCTGCCAGTGTCTTAATGACAGAGCCTGGGCCTTGATAGCCATATCTTTAACACAAAAGTAAACCACAAGTACTAACAAAAGTGACTAAAAGATTTCTCTAATGGGGACACATTGAGGAGAGCAAAAACATAGTCCCGTGACAACTCTCAAATTCATCTTCACGTTTCTGGTATTTGGTTTACTTTTAAATAGAGGGTCAGAGTTATGATGGTAGCTTAGTAGCCCTGTTGAGATGTAGTCTTGCACATCGATGACCTACCATTGTCCCAGATCTAATTTCCCCAGCAAAGTGATCTGACAAGTCTTTTTCTGGGAGACAAGATCTCTGCTCCAACCTGGCCCAGGGTTTAGACGATGTCTTAGTTTATTTTCCTGGCATGTGATCCCTGATAGAACTCCAATTTCTTAGGGTCCACTGTTTTAACAGACTGATAGCCAAAGAGAGATCATGAGTGTCTTCTAGAATATTCTCACTCATGCACAGGTATATTGTTACAATGTAAATAAATATGACTGATTTGATGGAGAAGGACATGATTAAGTAGGGGAGGAGTGCTCTATGAAGCAACAGCACTGAGCCGCAGCCTCATGAGAGACACATCCCTCTTTACTGCACACTTACATTCCTTTCAGCTATAGATATTTCATCCTAATTAATGAACAGATATCACTATTGCTGCCCTTTAAATTTTTCATGTTTTTTTTTCCACATTCATTTTGCATGTGATTTGGCCTTTGAAAACAAATTTAAATTTAAAATGTGAATCAAGTTTTGACAAATTCACCCATTCCCATTCTCTCCCTAACTCCACAAAATATCACCAACTCAAGGTGATTTAGACCCTTTCTCAAACCTTGGCTCCAAATTAAACGTTCAAAGTAAACATTCCTGGACTCTTATCTTTGTGTTGAAATAGTATCTGTTTTCAGACATACTTTCCTAGATACTTATATGATTTAAGGTACCACTCACTGAATATTGGTCCTATTTTAGCCTCTGTTACTAGAGCCTTTGTATAAGCATTCATGTAAGTTAAAGAACCTTACCTTAAAAGAAAATGAGATCTCTAATTCATACATTTTAAGTCAGACAATCTTATTCCCTAGGTGACACCTTTTTTTTGAAAAAGTTATTTTATAATAACATGAATACCCAAGTCTGCAGAATATAATTAGGCCTGTCTGGTGTAGAGTTTTTAAAAGTTTTCATGGGTAAAAGTTTAAAATCCAAACAGAGATGTTCAAGGAGCACAGGTAGGTAGGGAATTAAATGTGAGTGAGGTACCATATGAGAAGTGCAGGGCCATAAGAGAACATTGTAGCAGGAGACTTGTCCTTTACCTTTTTTATATGAAATAAGGGTAAATGTATGTATAGATGTATGTCTTTGTATGATCATGAAGCAGGTATAATATAAGAAATTTTATTTTGTGCTCACATTTTTTTTATTAATAATATAATTTAAGAATTTTACATGCGGATCCCAGTTTCCTCTCTCTTCCTCCCTCCAACCCTCCAACCCTCCCTCCCTCTTACCCTCTTTCCCCTGTGACATGCACCCTGGCCACCCTCCCCTCCCATCCTCCCACCCCCATTCCACTTGTAGGGCTATGCTATCCAGGTTAGGTCATGTAAATCTGTCAAGTCATTTGAAGTAGGAACTAAGACTTCTCTCCTGTCTCTAGGTTAAGGGGGTATCCCTCCATGGGGGATGTGTCCCCAAAGTCCTTTTGTGCACCAGGAATAATCCTGTTTCTACTGTCTGAGGTCCCCCAGACTGCTCAGTCCTTCTAGCTGAGACCCATATTCAGGGGGTCTGAGTCAGTCCCATGATAGATTCCCAGCTATCAGTCTGGGGGGGGGATTAGCTCCTCCTCACAATTTAAATTGCTTTTAAAATTTAGACTTTTATTGGCATAGTTCACGTATAAAATAATTGTGAATAAATGGTCATATATATGTATATATATATATATATATATATATATTTCAGATAAAATAATTTATTTCAGTCATTTGTCTTAGGAATACTGAAATAAGATTGTTCAAACTCAATTTCTAGCTGTACTACTAGTGATTTAATATCTGTGTGCAGTGTTATTTTTTATATGCCTTAAAGAGAATCATCAGCAGAACAATTTCAGTTATTAAGATTAAAACACGGGTGTTTTGATCCCTTAAACTCATGTATAGAAAAAAATCAACAAATGCTATTTATTATTTGGTATTACTCTGTTTCTTAATATTCATCTAGACAAACAATGTGGGTAGAATTTTCAAGTCATTTATTGGTACATACAGAAAGTTCACAGAAGCACTATTTACTACTACAAAAGAGTAAGAAATGGAAAACAAAATAAGACTTCTTTTAAATGTTTGGATTAATTTTTTTTACCAAAATGCATTGTTTGCTGAATTTAAAAAGAAGGATTTCAAACATAAACTCCCTTTGATAAATGAGCCAGGATGTATAGCCACCAACATAGGGACATGCTGTGTAGCACCCATGCTACAATATATTCCATAAATCGGGCAAAGGCCTAGATATTGAAATAAGAGACAAGACAGAGGGTCATTCCTTCAATAGCAGTGTTGGAATGCCGAATGCCGTTTTTTTGAAGGGAAGATGTGGGCTTATATACTGACTCAGAGCACAGTGGAAAACCAGGGTCAAGAGTACGGGTTTTAGTCTTAGCTTCTCTCTAGCAGATGTGTGTTAGCAAAACAAGAAGAGTACCAGTAACAACTCTGGTGAGGAAGGGGGAGAATACCAATAACAACTCAGGGGGGGTGGGCAAGCTGTTCCAGCCAATAGCTTCAGGCTTTCTCAAAGTGCTCCAGGGTCCATGCAGAGCCCTACAGTGCTGTCTTAAGAGCATTCAAGGTAACATCTGAACACCTTGAACAGAGAGGCAAGCATCCCTGAGAATGGCTGAGGAATGCTAAGAGATGCCTATGGCTACTTATGACAAGAGTCTTCCCTCAAGATGAGTTCAAAACCATCACATCTTTCACAGGGTTTTCTGTCTTGTCATCATGCAAGGTCATGACAGAGCCTCCCAAAAGGTCTCTAAGTGAGGTTATATTTTTAATGAAATGTATTTATTCTCTGTGTTTTTCATAACACGCATCTTGATTCCATTCATTCCTCATCCTTTCACATCTGCCCTCTGCCTCTGAACTCCTCTGAATAAAACAAAATTCAAGAGAAAACAATGAAGAAAATAAAATGAGAAAAATAAAAAAGGGAAAAAATTAAAAATCTTCTCATGAAAGCTACAGTGTGACCCAACAAGACACTCACTGCACCTCTTTGTCCATACATCTCTACTTGCAAGTGTTCATTGCAAAGAGTCGTAGATCTGGTTTAAGGCCCCTTACCACTACACATTTGATGCTGGGCCCCCACTAGGACTCTTCCTGGACATTCAGCTAGTGCTCCATGTTGTGGAGATGTTGCAGCTTATGGTCTGAGGGCCAGGTCCCTTCCCATGGTGTGTATTTGGGGACAGGCCTAGTCATAACCCTGGGGCTGGGCATGGGCAGCTGGAGGGTTGGTCTGCCAGATTGAAAATTAAGACAGCTCTCCCATGGTCACAGTTTCAGGGCTGGCTTACCCACACCTGAGCTAGCAGAGTTGTCTCTATTGTGCTGCTCTGTCAAGGTGCAGGGCCTGCTCTTCCAAGTGATGTAGCTGGTGGGGCCAGGGACATGTCTCCCACTCTCATGACCACAGGGTTAGCTCTTCCCCCTGCCACAGGCATTGATGTGCAGATGGGAGGGTTTCCCCCACCCAGCCACCATAAAATAGGTGAGAAATGGGAGCTGCTCTCCTGTGCTCTCAACTTTAGGCTGGGTCACCCACACCTTTGCTAACAGGGTTGGCACTACTATGAAGCACTGGAGAGGTACAGGGACTGGTCTCCTGAATGTAGCAGCTGGTGAGGGACAGGGATGGCTCTCCTGCCCTGAAAACAGGCCAACTCTCCCACCTGCTCCAGGCATTGGTGTGCAGGGGAGAGGGCAACCTTCCTTATCTCATAACAGATGAGTAATGGGGATAGCTCTCACTAGTTCATTACTTTGGGGCTCTCTCACCCACACCTCCACCAATGAGGTTGGCTCTATTGTGTTGCCCAGGGAAGGTGCAGGGCCTGCTCTCCAGAGTGCTTCAGCTGCTGGGGGTCAGCAATAGTTCTCCTGCTCTTATGACCTGCCCCAGATATTGATGGGGAGACATCTGCAACATACGGATGTGTAGCAGATAAGGGGTGGGACTAGGCTCAACAAATCCTCAGAGTTTGTTCTGTGCTATCAAAGGTGATCTCTGCTGTGCTACCCAGACAAAGTGCAGGGCAAGATTTCCCAAGATGTCATCATCTCCGCCAGCTCCCTTCTCCTCAGATCTACCTCTGTCCAGTGCTCCTAACTCTAAGCTCTCTCTCTCTCTCTCTCTCTCTCTCTCTCTCTCTCTCTCTCTCTCTCTCTCTCTCTCTCTCTCACCCCATAAGATATGATACCTTACTTTTGCTTACTCTAATATGGCCTTATGGCTGGTGCTGCAAGGTACCTGGTAGGCCTGTGTTTTCTCTTTGGAGCTGAGAGTGGGCAACCCCAGGACTGCTTGTGGGTCTCTCTATCTCACTCAGGTAGCCATGCCACAGGACTGGGTCATTCTCCATGAGTAAGGTCACTAGGAGGTCACTACAGTGCCCAACAAGCAGTCAGGCTCCTAGCTGATGTGTTTGGCTGCCTTCCATTCTGCCCCATGTTGTGAGTTGGGGGCTTGTCTGGAGTTCTACTACTGGCCAGGATTAGAATCCCATGTTCCTGCTTGGCTGTGTTGTGATAGTCACCTTTTAAGCCTGGGTTGGACCTGTGTTTCCTGTTTGCCTGGGGTCTCCACAGATGGAGCAACATTATATTAAGAGAAAAAATCTAAAAGCTGGAACTGGAGAGATGACTCTGCAAATAATGTTCTTCCAGAACCCAGCACCCACAAGGTGGTTCAAAGTCATCTGTGACTTCATTTCTAGGGGTTCCAAAGCCCTCTTACAGTGCACAGATATGTAGGAAAATACCCATACACAAGAAAAATTGAAATAAAAAAATCTAAAAGTAGACTAGTACTTAGAATTTCTATATTAATCTATTAAAAGCTACAAAACTAATCTGTAACATGGACCAAACTGATTTAATATTAGTATATACATTTACTGAAAAAAAATGTCTAAGAGATTCAACAGAATAGTGAACAGTAAGTGGCATACCCAGTACAATGGAAGAATATACTAGAACCTGTAGTATAATGTGCTGTAACTAACTCATGGAGGGGTTAAAAGGAGTGTAGTCTTCATAATAAAGTAGAAAATAATTATACTGTGTAATTGTTACAATGCTTATTAATGCTTTTTTATTATTAAAACTCCAACATTAATGTTTTTACCCATTAAACAACATTCTACCATGGTTGAGTTCCTCTGTGGAGTTCAAGGTGGCATATCTCTTTCTAATGAAGTAAATTGAGTTCATTCACATAATAAAGTGTTGCTTAGTCAATTATAACACAACATGTGTAATTATTTTCTTGAGAAAGAAGGAACAAGTAGATGAAACATCCCACCTTCCCCCAAACACATCCTACTTTTGTGCCCTTCCTTGTATTGCAGCAACTTATCCACATCCCTGAAAGATCTCACAGTGCTACACCAATTGCCCTTGGATATTATCAGCCTTTTTCTCACAGATGTTAATGTGCCCACTTAAGTGAAATGTACAGCTTCCTCTTCACAACGTGCTGTTTCTCTCCTATGGCTGTGAAACCTGTCCTAAGGAAGTGCATTTTGATATGCTTGAACAAATTTCCAGAAGTTTATTTTTTTTTCCATTTCAGAATCAGGCAGTCCAGGCCTAAGTGGCTGGTTCCACACATCATCATAGACTCAGGCTCCTTCTACAGTTTATCCATATCTCCAGCTGTATTCCCAACTTTACCTATTAGCATAATTGAAAACACTTACTTCATTAAGTCTGCCTTATCCCTAGCAGGAGGAAAGAGATGAAGAGAATTCTGCTTTACCACATAAGCACATTGCTTAGAACTCACATGTGACAGGACTTCTTGCATGAGGCCAAAGCTTGATCACCTACCCTCCATTCAAGAGAAGAAACATAAAAAGTATCTGGGGCAGGCATACACCCTGAAAAAATAACCAATGGATGTTAATTCTTCCTTTTTGCAGTGCTTCTCTAGATTCTATTAAACAGCAGGAACATCACCTCCTGGATCAAACACTCTGATTTCAGTTTACCCTACAGCTCCATACAGATAGTCTCCTTTTTCCTTTTTTTTCCGAACTTGGGGCTATCACCCTACAACAGAATGTATCTTTGGGTACCATATCCCCTACAAATTTGTGGAATAAGGATTCTTTCAGTACAACTCATGGCCAGCTCCCTTCTGCAAGGCCCAAGTCTGGAAACAGAAGTTTCTGGAATGCATCACTCTCACTGTGGCCCTTCCTTCCTGCTCTGCTGATAGGAGAATGCCCAGCATCTCAGCTCTGGCCATTGATAATATAAGGATCATGTGGTACTCTTGGCCTGCTTGGGATAATTTCTAAATTTATATATTTGCAAGATTCTTATATCTAAAAATTCCTAATTAAAGCACTGGTTTAACATAACTATGATACAGCAGCCAGACTGGCCAAATCTACTACCACTAAGGCATACATCCTGGGGTTTGAGATGGTACTCCCCAACATCTACCCCATCTATGACCTGATGGATGACATGAAGGGACAGGCCCTGTAGAACCCTGACTCATCAGCATGTCCTACTCAAATTTAAGCTTTACCTCGCAGACAAGCATAATGACAAATGGGAAGAAGCTGGATACCAAAGGTTGGGGTCTGAACCAAAGAAGTTCAGTATACATACATATGACACCTGTCTTCAGGTGACACATAAGTTAATTGTTTGGTTTTAGTCCTTAGAGTATCACCAAAACTAATGGGAGAAATTATAGTTTTCACTTTTTTGACAACTTTTCTGCAGCATTAAAAAATAATTCATAAAATGAGTGTGTGTGTGACTAAATCCTGACAAGTATACACAATGGAACCGTCATCACATTCATTCACAAATACAGCTATGACACCACAAAGATCCCATGGGCCCCAGTGTCATCCTGATTCTCCTGCATGATCAAGTGAACTCCTGTCCCCAGACGAGTACAGCTGCTTTCTCTCTCTAAGTTCATTTGTATTTTCTAAGACTTATTTTGAACAAAATAAGACAATATCTAATATTTTTATTCTGGCTCCTGTCACTTATAATAATGACCTGTATCAATTATAGTTTACTTTTTATTGTTTCATTAAGTAATATTCCTTAAATGAATATTAAGGAATTAATATTAAATTAAATCATATTGTATTTGGACATACATCAATGAGTGAATAATGCCAATATTTCTAGTTCAAGACTGACATGAATGTTGGTATGAACAATGTTGTACAGACCTTTGTCTAAATGTGCTTTCATTGGTAAATCCCCAGTAATTGGATGGTAATTTTTATGGTGAATTATTAAATCATTAGGAATTTCAGTTTTTAAAATGACTGTAGTAATTTTGTACACGATCTTGTAGCGTGTCTGTTTTCTGCCAGCCCGCCTGCTGCTGCTCTGGGCCCACAGCCGCACCAGCTCCAAATAACACTCAGAGACACTGTATTTGATACAATCCTGTTGGCCAATGACTATCATTGTTAATGGGCTAGCTCTGTCTTAATTATTAACCCATTTCTAATTATTAACCCATTTCTATTTATCTAAGTATTTCCACATGGTCATCATATCGGGGAGCCGCGGTCGGCGTCTTCCTTCCTCCCCGGTCTACAACTTGACTCCTCCCTTCTACTTCCTCTTTCCTTCTCCTGGTCTCCTAGCCCCACCTATCTTGTTTTTCCATTGGCCCAACAGTGCTTTATTCATTAACCAGTATGAGAAACATATTTACAGAATAATATCTCCCATCATCTCCTCTTTTCTGTCCAAAATAAAAGAAGGGTTTTAACCTTAACATAGCAAAATATATCATACAACAGTTATCAAATAAGAATCACAGTAAACAATATTTAGCCCATTAATATTTTGTAAGACTAAGAAAATATCATCTATCCTGTCTTTGTGAGTCTAAAGTCCTATATGTAACTTATCTTTAATCCTAACTATGGAAAACTATAACCAAAACTATCTGTCTTCAACTTCTTCAAAGACCATAGAAGGATAATATATAAACACTAGAAATGACAGAGACAACTCATTGCCTGGTCAGTCACCCAAAGTTCTTCTGTAATGTTCCATCTTCAGCCCATTGGCCATAGTGTGTCTCCAGACTCCTCAATAAAGCAGGAAACTTTAAACTGTCCACCTGGCAGTTTGTCAGTCATTTTTCTTTGTGTCCTGTAGACTGTCTGGCAGGCAGCCTCTTCCATGAAGCAGGAACCCTGTAGCAATGTCCATCTTGCATCAGCAGTCACTTTTCTGTGGGTCCTGCTTGTCCAGTTTCTACAACATAAAGTCAAACAGTCCAGAAGAGCAGTACCTTGCCCAAATGGTTAGTCTTCCCATATTAGAAGCAAACTCCATAACACGTTTCTTCAATGTCCATCTTCCTTTCTGATGCAGGTGGTGTTACCAGGAGCAGTTGTGCCTCACTGTCAAGAAAACCTTAAACCATTTTAAATGTCATTATTCTGTAGGTCTTTGAAAGGTTTGAAGAATGCCTATTCATCTCAAATACATCTCTGTATATCTAGAAATCCTAACTAACAACTCTTGTTTTGACTATCATAGGTAATTCTCTATCTGTACTAAATATATTATACATTATATTTTTCAATGAGCTATATAAACACAATACCTAAATAAGAGGAGAAATATACATATCACAAAATTGACCTTAAATTGTATCAATAAAAGAAAATCCATTCCAAAGCAAAGTATTCATATCTATACCATAATTCCCTTTTTATCTTTAAAAAGATTGCTTGTGGTTATAACCATTTATAACTAAGCCCATCTAAATGAAAACAAACATTTATAAACAATCCATGGGAATTTGGGCGGCCTTTCCAAACTACTTACTGCTGGTAAGGGACGCTGTCATGGGGGATCCTAAGAAGACGCAGAAATCCTGGCTGTAGTCGTCTATAAGGTTGCAATGTCCCATTGATGTTGCTTCAGGGGGTCTTGTTTGATCAAACCACATTAGTCTGGAAAGAATCCACAGCTTTTCATTTTCTGTGGAAACAAAAATAGAAACCTTTTCCCTAGTAACTTGTCCTTAGGCTTAAATTTTGGAGTCAAAGCATTTTTAAAATATATAAATTGAATTAATCCAGCAGCATTTCTTTTATCAAAAGTTGTTATTTTCTCAGCATCAAATAATTTAAAGACAACAGAATCGCGTATAGTATCCAAAATTTCTCTGTGGTTTCCATCTTTACGTGGCTTTTTTATTACTCTATTTTTTCTACTTCTATTTTTAAATATTTTGAGACAGGGTTTCTCTGTGTAACTTTTATCTGTCCTGGTATTCACTGCATACCAGGTTTACTTTGAAATCACAGAGATCTGTTTGCCTGTGCCTCCCGAGTGATGGGATTAATGGCATGCACCACCATACCCAGCCACACTCTGTCTTTTTAAAACCATTTTATTTCCTTTTCCTTTCTCTCTCAAGCCTACATAATTTTAAAACACAGTGTAAACCTTCATTGTAGCTCTGGTACACACCAATGAATTGTTAACAGAGCTCTTTAAAAGCAAGACGGTTTTTTGCCACTTATGCTAATTTTGGAAACCTCCCTTAAAGGAGCTGTGCAAATCTCTGTCTACTGCAAAACAAATCCAATGGATAAAATGCTGCTTCCAAGAAGTCTTGCTAGTCTCTGTTCCTTTGTTTCTAAAATCCTTTTTTAAGCTTTTATTAGTTTTAAGTGAAAGTTCTTATAGCCACGTCTGACACCAGATATTGCGGTTTAATAAGGGTTAGGATAAACAAATAGGCCGAATTGATGTTTATTAAGGAAGAAACAACTCACAACACAGACACGTGAACACAGCAGTTAAAACTGGTTGCTCCTCTCTCCGTGTCCTGCCAGAAAGAGCATTCCCAAGCCCCACAGCTCACTTCTGCCCCTGGCTCCACCCCTCAATGTGTGTGGTCAGTGCCACAGAAGCAGACACAGTGAATATCCCACTACAATTCCCCTTTTAGTCTAAAGAAAAGATTTAAGCTTGATACAAAACTATATACAAAACAATGAATAACAAGTGTGCTCTAAGAAAAGGAAAATCAAGAACAAAACCACAAACACCTAGTCCTAGGGTGAAGGCATAAGGGAGTTTACAATTGAGTTGTCCTAAACTGGAAAGCTTAAGTCTAGTACCTAATATATCTAACTAGGAAGAGAGAATAATACTTAAGATAGTTTAATCTACAACCTCATCAAGACCTGAGTAGGAAAATAACGATACTAGGGTAGACAGGAAGTGCAGATGGGCAACTTCCAAAAGGTGCAGCGAGGACAGAAACAGCGAGCTACCTGGACAGTCACCCAAGGTCTCACAGCAACGTTGGCCCAGCCAGTATTGGCTAAGGCCTGGAGTATATGACACACCACAACAAAAGCAGGGAGGTAGAAAGGCTATCTTATCCTGACTTGGCAAGGTTCAGCAGTCTTCTATGTTTGTCTCCTGCAAGCACATAGGACCGCATGTCCAAATCAGTGGTCAACGTTGAGGCAGTTCCTTCCCCAAGAGGCCATTAGCCGAAGCGAGGATGAACTCCAGAAGGAGCAACAACAGTGTCCAACATACTTTTGGGAAAGTGCACGGTGCTGTCAGAAGCAACTGTGTCTCATGTCAACAGAGTACTAATATAAAAACATTTAAATGCCATGTTCTGCAGGTCTATGAAGTGATTGAAGATTAAGCATCTATGTCTGACTAATCTCATAGGCAAACATGGGTGAGGATAATCTGTAATACTCAGGACTTGGCTAACAAACCTGAATAAAACGTCCTTGAGTAAAGCCACTGAGCCCTCATCAGTGCCTGTACAATGTTTTACAATTTGCTGATGTTCTATCAATTTGTCTTTTAATGTCTCATGGTTGGTTACCAAATCTAAGAAATAGTTGCATAACCAAGATTACAAAGATGTTTCTCTTAGATTTCTGAAATAAAATTTTGACAGATTTAGGACTTCACATCCTCTAGTATGAATCACTGGAGCTCATGTTTGTGCATGGTATGCAATACCAATTGAAGTTCGTATACAGATGTTTGACTGTCTTCACAGTTATTAAAAGCCAAGCTTTTTCTTGCCAGATTGAATTGGCTCTTTCAAGAGAATATAATATATGACTTGAATCCCAAGCAGCTGTTATTTGTCATTGGTCCATTTATCTATCATTAAGCATAGTCATGATTAACACAGCTTTAACTGAGTTTTGAAATAAAGCATTATGAGCTCTTTAAATTTGTTTGTTTTGAAATTTAAAGATATTGGACTTGTAGAATTAGTTGGTCAAAATTTTGATACGATTTCATCAGAAGTATATTCTCATAAAATAATTTGAGGAAAAATTGAAAATTTAATATTAGGCAATTTGATATAGAATGTGTCTCATTTATTTAGATTTCCTCTATTTTCTTGGGGTTAGAGAAGTGATTGAATGGTTAAGAGCATTTGTTGCTTTAGCAAAGGACCCACATTGAATTCTCAACATGCAATTATGTGTAATTCAAGTTCTAGAAGATCTAATGCTCTCATCTGGACTTCAAGGGCAGTAGGCACATACACAGTACACAGACATACATGGAGGGAAAACACACACATAAAATAACAATAAAACAAACAAACAAATAAATATTTTTTCACACATTTTCAGGTTTGTCTTTAGTATTTTGTGTTTGTATGGTAAAATGCTAATTTCTATAGTGATATATTATTTATAATTTATTAAAGCTTTACTGAGGATTCAGAAAAGCAAAGTCAGCCTCAAGCTACAAAGATCAGGCAGTAGTAAAAACATACCTTTAATCCCAGCAGCCAGAAGCTAGGAGGCAGTGGTATACAACTTTAATCCTAAAATTCAGGATTAAGAGGTAGATGGATCCCTGTGAGTCCAAGGCCAAGCAGAGCTACACAAGAGTGAATCAATCTAAACAGAGAATTATAGCTCACACCTTTTATCCCAACATTAGGGAACTATATAAGACAGAAGCAAGGTCTCAGTAGAAGCATTTCATTTTCCAGCATGCTAAGGAGAGGTTACAGTTATCTTTCTCAAAAGTAGAATGAATCACTGAAAACAAGCATTTCAATGTCTCATAGCAAATGTTAATGTGGATATTTCTGGCATCAGTAAATCATCTTTGTTTAGTAGGAAAAATATCTTGTAGAAGTGCACACCTGTGGTATCAGCTACAAGACACAGTAGGTGCTTAGAACAGCATAAATGCACTTCTTTGTAACTATAGAGACAGATTGTAGAGAGCCCCGTAGTGCCATGCCTTAAAGTGGTGCTGGCTTCTGCCTTACACCTTCCCGCTGGTGAAGACTCTCTGGGTAAACAAGCCCTTAATTGGTTAAGTCTGTTCAGCCTGTCTGCTTCCGCATTAGAGTAGCCTATCTGCAGGGTCCATGTGGCTCACTGGGGTTGGTTAGCTCAAGGGTATTTAAGCCTGTGCAGGGGTCCCCCAGCTCTCTGTCTGTCTCTGTCTGTCTCTGTCTGTCTGTCTGTCTCTCTCTCTCTCTCTCTCTCTCTCTCTCTCTCTCTCTCTCTCTCTCTCTCTCTCTCTCTCTCTCTTTTGCAGGCCAGAAGAAACATGTTTAAAGGATCCTGATTAAAACTGCAAGAAGAAGATCTACCCGGAGTTACGTCTTCCTTGCTGGCGAGGGCAGGCGCATACAAATGGTGGCCGTACTGGAAATTTTTCAGATCACAACTTCTTGCAGTCAGGGTAGCGCTGGCAAGTTCCCAAGGTAAGTTGGGACCAAAATTAAGGCCCTCGGTAAAGAGGCAATGAGGTCTCCGGTAAGGAGCGATGAAGTTCCAGGTTTGGACTAAATTAAGGCCCTCGGAAAAGAGGCAATAGCTCCGGTAAGGAGCTATAAAGTCCCAAGTAAGTTGGGACCGAGTTAAAGACCACAGAAAAAGGCGGCAATAAAGTCTCAGGCATTAAGCGAGAGGTTGTAACAAACTGAAAGTAAAATTTTTAATATGGGGACTTCTCAGTCTCATCCAATTTTTCTGGCTCTTCAGGAGCTACTTTTGTCAAAGACACTTAAAATAAAGAAAAGCACACTAGAAAGATTCCTGAGTGAATGTGATGCCATTGCACCTTGATTCGCAGTTTCTGGAGACCTCACGCTAGCGTGCTGGAACAAATTAGGCAGGGATCTTGACTTTGCTTGGGAACAAGGGACGCTAAAGTCCGGAGTCGACATGTTTGGAAGATAGTGCGTAGCTGAAATGAAGAAAAGAGGTACTGTAAAGAGGCGATGGAAAAAGGGAAAGCTGCACTAGAAATGTTGCAAGAAGAAAGATCAGAAGATATTGAGAGCACAGGAGAGTCAGGTACTGATGAAACAGATTCTGAGGAAGAATTGCGAGCCCTCGTAAAATGAGTTCAGAAACAATCCCCCTAAGGGGCAGAGGGGGAAGGGAGAGGAGAAATGGTGATGTAGGGAGGGGAGGGACCCTCCTGGAACAATGCCTTCGGGGCCTTCTCCTTATCAGAGTGAGGAAGGGCAGGGCTGAAGTACAGGGCATTCCTTTTGCCCTGAAGTCTGGAAAGCCTTACGAAATGACTTAAGTCTTGAACAAGTAAATCAGATTGCCATAAAATCATGGAAGTCATTACCCAATAAGGGAGAGGTGAGTGGTAATCTCACTAAGATACTGCAAGGCCCAATGGAACAATTTTCAGATTTTATGGCCTGTTTGTTAGAGGCTACAGAGAGAGATTTTGGAATTATAGCAGCCATAGTTGCAGCTATCTCTTTTGCAGTTGTGGATTCAGTCACAGCTGCAGTGGCTATGAGCACATCGGTGTAGACAGACTCTAAGCTAAATGAATTGTCCAAGAATGTGGCTACTGCCTTGGATACTCCATCCACAATTGGTGCTCAACTAAAAGGAGGTTTAATGACTGTAAACCAAAGAATTGATCTGGTGCAGGAGCAAATAGATACCTTGTGGCAGCTGGCCCAATTGGGATATGAAATGAAATATCCAGGTTTGTATGTTTCCAGCAATCAGTATGAGAACTTTACACGTGCTGCTAATTTGTCACGACAGTTGTCTAAATATCTTTTAGGAAATTGGTCTGCTGACTTTGATGACCTGATGGCACAGCTGCAAGCGGCCATCGTTGCAGTGAATTCAACACGTGAGGATGCGGGACTAGCTGTCAGATTGTCATCGTGGTTCCCGTTGCCATGGATCATCTGAAAGAGTGGACGGTAATGGGAGCCATGGCTGTACTCTTGTTGCTTATCTCCTTCATGGGCCTATGGTGCCTTTGCAAGATGAGGTTTGCTCAGAAGCAGTATGCAGCTATGGTTGTCCAGGCATTTACAGCCATTGAGGTAGGACAGTCTCCCCAAGCATGGCTCACAGTCATGAACAAGAATTGATCCTTCAGGCTCAGGTTGTATGGCTTAGCACTGCACTCCGAGTTAGCTCTGGAAGTGAGCAACTCCAAGAAGGGCAAGTCTGGTTGCATGTGGGTTGGTGTCCGAGGCCCCACCTCCAGGAAAAAGATGCAGGAAGGGTGTGGCACTGACTTGGCTGACTACCAGGATTCAGGGTCATTACAATGTCCACTGCTTTACTGGAGATCAAACCACTACCCTTGCCTGTTGCGTTATTAAAACAATAAGAGGGAACTGTAGAGAGCCGCATAGTGCCACACTGTAAGTGGCACTGGCTTCTGCCTTACACCTTCCGGTTGGTGTAGGCTCTCTGGGTAAACAAGCCCTTAATTGGTTAAGTCTGTTCAGTCTGTCTGCTTCCACATTAGAGTAGCCTATCTGCAGGGTCCATGTGGCTCACTGGGGTTGGTTAGCTCGAGGGTATTTAAGCCTGTGCAGGGGTCCCCGGGCTCTCTCTTCTCTTTCTCCTCAAGCGCGCGCTCTCTCTCTCCCTCTCTCTCTCTCTTTCTCTTTCTTCTCCTCTCCCCTGCTGGCCAGAAGAAACATGTTTAAAGCATCCTGATTAAAACTGCATGAAGAAGATCTACCTGGAGTTGTGTCTTCCTTGCTGGTGAGGGCAGGCGCGTACAACAGATATCTAAAATCTACGTGTCTATAACACTATGTTATCTTGGATGGTTTTAAGGGAGAATTCTTCCTCGATTCTTATAAAGCTGGTCATTTTCAGCAGTTTGGTTTTAGGCTATATTATTTTAATCTCTGCCTCTATCCTCACATTGCATTCCCCTATATGTGTCTGTTTTTCATTTTTAATATTTCTTAGTTTTGGTCTATTATCATAAGGATGCTTATCACTAGTTTTGTTAGCCAGTTGTAAGATGCAGGTTATCTCATCATCCCACAAACATCAATTATAACTCAAAGGACTCTTTTTTCCAAATATGGAAATATTTATAGGCACCAGAAAATAGAACATGCTTATATTTTTAGGAGGCCACTATAAAGTTCACTTTGTAATTCATGTTAAAATATCATCATGATCAGCATTCATTATTTAGTTGTTAGTACCCAATTCTTGTCTTTTTAAAATATATAGAAGAATCTTGCACATTCTGTGTAGACACACACTGTTAATAATTATATTATCATGTATGGACTGTCCTGTGAAATGAAACACAGAATGACAAAATGTGAAGTAGAGAGTTTTGAGTATTTTCATTTGGAAGAAATAGAGTTCAAGTTGAGGGATATGATTGCTACTGTGGTTTTGGTCATTAAATAATGCATATATTATTAAGGCATTGGACTGTATCTCATAGCCAAAAGTAACTGTTTTACTTATAAATGCTATAAACTTTTTAAATTTTATTTTAAAGGCCACATGAAAGAATTCCTAAAGAAGTATTAAGGACAGGAGTGTCTCAAAGATGCATTCACTTGTCTTCTAATTTAGAAAATTATGACATTTATAAGCTCCTCAATCTAACCCATTCACTATTTCTGAAATCAGGAAAAGACTCACTAGAAGAAAAGAGCAGCTCTACTGCTGTGATGATCTTCTAACTGTCCACACACACACACACTGTTATGCAAAATCTCCCTACAACAAAGGACCAAGTAGGCCAACCATAATCTACATTTCATGTTTGGGTAGAAAAACTGCAGCATCCTTCACAGAGAAACTCTCCATGCCTAGAAGTTATATGCTACAGCAAAGGAAAATAATAGATGAAGAAGTACTTATTTTGGTAGGTATGCTCACAAAAATATGTTTCTTTATCAGAGGCAGCAAGATAATGGTTTTTAATTTTATCAAACACATTAAAAATGATACCATAAATATAAACAACTGATGAAACCTACATTTTTTTTATCCAGGTGTTGAATATCTAGCATATATACTATGCTTCCATCTAAAAAAAGTATATTCCTGAATGAGTACATACTGTTGTTTATAAACATTCCTGAGATTAAAAAAAAAATCTATCTTGGAGGAAATCATGTTAAGACTGGGAGTGTTACAAAGAAAGTTGAAATTCCATCCTGCAAGAAAACCCATTAAAACTCCATTGTAAGCAACTCAATAGCTTCAGGAAGTCCCTGAAATTTACTAGATTTACTTAGCCCTTCCTTCCCTAGGCTTGTGTAAACTGTAAGGACTGCTGAGAGACACTTTCAGATAAGGCCAGCTACCTATAAGAGGCTCAGATCAACACCTAGCATCCCAAAGAAGATGCTGTCCAGTCTGCTGAGCTTCCTACAAGTGGTACCGTGAACTTTGGGTTTGCAGCTTTTGTAACCTGTGATGGGGTATACCTTTGGTGATGCAGCTGCCTTTGGGCCTTTTTTATTCCTGTAAGTAACCCCCCAAAAAAACTCATTGATTCCACAAGATGGACTTTGGTGATATCCCGAGTGTGGTATGTTGGTTTCCTATCTTGGGTGAGTACCAAGGAATACTGTCACAAAATACACACATGCATAAAAGATTATCTACAGGCAATAATGGAATTTTAGTGTTTCTTTTACACTCTGCCTATCAAATATTTACTATTTAGAAGTAAATATTGTCTTCTAAAACTTAATGCCATTTTCTTAGTGAAAATTCTAAGAGCTTTGTGAATGACTGACAATAGGGGGGGAAGATATAGAATAAAAATGACTGGTACAAAACACTGATACTATCTATGATGCAGAATAGACTATATTTCCAGGCACATGGAAGAACAGGGTTGATATTGTGGAATATTATCTTAACTAGGCAAAAATGTACTGCATCCGTTTATGCTGTGAAATATCACTTTAACTATGTGAAAGTGTGTTACGTTTGTTAATGCTGCTTTATTTAATTATGTTAAGATGTGTTGCATTTGTTTCACCTTGCTTGTCTAAGGCACCTAATTGCTCTAACAAAAAGCTGAATGGCCAATAGCTAGGCAGAAGAGGAATAGGCAGGCTGGCAATCAGAGAAGATAAATAGGAAGAAAAAATCTAGAGAAAGAAGAAGAAGGAAACAAAGGGGAAAAAGAGGGCCACACCTGGGGGTTAGAAGCCAGGCCATCAGCAAGTAGGACATACAGAAAGAGAGGTACAAAGCTCCAAGGCTAAATGTAGATTTAGAGAAACAGATTAAAATAAGAGCTGAGATAAAGCCGAGCATTCATAACTAACAACAAGTCTCTGTGTCATGATTTGGGAGTTGGCTGGTGGCCTAAAAGAAAGCCTGCTGTAGACTGGATTCAAGATAGAAGAAGATGTGATGAGCAACTGTAATTGATAGGTAATAAAGGAAATGAAAATACAGACAAAGTCAAATCCTGGCTGTGGATACATGTACTGGCTTTAAAATGAAAAATAAAATCTGTTTTGTGGATAACAGTTTAAGGTACTCTAGGATTCACTTATATTTGGTTATTTCCACTTTGTTTTTACTGATTTACATTGTTAAATTCTTTGATTAACTTTACACACCTTCTCTTTTAAACTTCTTTTAAGTATCATCACATACATACAGATCCTTGAGCTGTAGGTATAATTCAACCTTAGATGACTAGCCTAGTCAGCATGAGGCCCTTAATGAAAAATTCAGATTTCAAGGGTAAGTAGACAGAGGCAAGATTCCAGAGCAACAGACTTAAACTAACTGTGTGGAACTCATTTGCATACCAGAAGCAGAGGCAGGATAATGTGAGTTTTTGCTAAAGGGGGGACGCTAGGCAGTCCAAGTTTTTTCACCCATTATTAAAAATATTATACTGGGAGGGAGATGTTGAAATGATACCTGCTGATTATAAGACAGATGGGGAAGATATAGGTGGGCCAGGAAGTCACGTGAAATGCTTGAATGGGTGACACAGCAAGGCTGCCATTAGAGAATGAATGGTGGATTTCAAAACCACAGCAGCAATGTTCTAATCCCCTTTTACACTCCATTTAAGTGCCCAGTTTGTAACTGTTTTTCTATACTCATTATTATTTGCAGCCCTTCGAATCCTCAAAAGTTCCCTTTGTACAACTGTACAGACTCCCTAGCCACAACCACTGCAAAATAAATGAGTAATTGTGTTAGTTAGACTAAAGTCTGAGCTGTTGTTACCAAGAAACTGAAAAACACATTATTTGAAGAATAAAGGAATTATTATTTTCTTTCTTGCATAACAATCTAGGCCAGGTAGATAGCAGCTCATAACAGCCATCCAAGGATCTAGACAAACCATATAGTTTTCCTTCACAGATTATTGAAAGTCAAAGATATCTCCAGTTGTTGCTACTACAATTCTACAGTTATTGATACCCATGGTAGCAATACAAATTAAAATGGAGACACAAATTAGATACTCACATGCTATAATTAAGAATATAGTCACAGGAATACACTGACAAAGAAAGGAAAGGTTCAACTAGCACAGAAAATATTGGCTAACTTCATAAGTTCAATATCCCTTTTCCACTTAAATTGTAGCAGGGGAACCACAAAACTTCCATTCTAAACAACAGTGCCATGAGAAAAGTTTTTCATTAGGTGTGTCAATGGCCCACCAAACCCACAGCATGTAGTTATCATAAACTACAAGATTGAAAGTCACAGCCTATTATGTTACACTGTGTCTCTAGGTTGTAAATAGGATTCAAATTTACTTTATTTTGCCTTCCTTCAGTATTCACTGTGAGAATGTGAACAGTTGAATAAAAGTAATAAATCCATGACCACTGTGAACTTCTTTCTCCTTAATAACGTAAATGTCTAAACTTTAACACAGACTTACAGGCTTCAGGTGAGTTGGAACAATAATAAACTTCAAGATTTATTACTTTAAAAAGAGAAGAAAAGCCACAATCAATTCTCCAAAGCCAACAATGAAAAGGTCACATTCGACACTTTTAAAAATATTGCCCAAACAAGAAATCCCTGGTATTAAAATTGATTCTAGATATGAACAAAATCAATTGCAACTCATCTAGCTATGAAATTAAATTATCATAAAGATAAATCAAGTAATAGCCTATTGTAATTGCATATAAAATAGCAGTTATAGCAAAGGGTTACATGCATATATCATCATACATTATAATCAGGTAGGAAATAACACTACATATTATAGCTAGATCAATGTCTTAAATATTAAAAATTAAAACAAAGTATATTATTGCTCAGATAAGGTATAGACAGACCCTAAGTGTTGCATGGGTTATAGAGTCTTGAATATTGCCAGTTTGCTCTGCAAACTTACCAGAAATGGCATCTTGTTCCTCTTGCTAGGTTTACTACCATGTGTTTCATCCTCCTTCTTAGGAAAGCAGATGAAGAAGTTCAGTTTGGGAATTATCAGAAACAGTGAGGAAAGGTCTAGTAGTTGAGCTACGGTTTGAATGGAAGAACTTTTATGTATCTCAATATAAGCTAATAGCATCTATTCCAGTAAGAATAAAAATTAATCATTTCTGAGACTAGGGATCAAACATAAAACATAAGTCTTCACCACCAATGCTAAGCAAGTGCTTTATCACTGAGATATATTGCTCATTAAAAGAACCACCTTTAAAATGTCCTTCAATCTTTTGATGTCCCCTAAGAAAATTCCAAATAAATCTTCATAAGAAAATCAACTATAGTAAGTGCCTGATGCTGTCAACAATGAAGGAGAGATTTAGTAAAAGACAGAGGTTTCACCCATCCCCTCTTTTCAGTGTGTGTGTGTGTGTGTGTGTGTGTGTGTGTGTGTGTGTGTGTGTATGTGTGTGTGTGTGTGTGTGTTTGTGTGTGTGTTAAGATAGTATCTTTCTAAGTAGCCCAGGCTGATCTCCAATTTTCTTTCCACCTCTTGAGTGCTGGAATCACAGATGCATGCCACCATGCCTAACAAAGGCTAACCATTTTCCTTCATAAAATGGAACTGAAACTGTGGTGCTAATATCACAATTGTCCATGTCATTCCCTTGAGTTCTGAATGACACTAAAACATCACAGAATGGCTTACTCCCAAGCCTATTGATGAGTCTCACCGGCATAAACCATAATTCCCCAAACTGGAGAGTGAATTTGACACCACTCAGTGTTGAGGCATGACTAGCCATGACTTTCACTCTTTTTCATCCATTCAGAGACGATGTCTATTGTACATATCTACATCTGTAGAGCACAAAAAAGCTCTCATGCTAAGTATATGAAAAGTTTAAATGGATAAATATGTTTCATGTTGAAGTATAAAAATAAATGAGTTACTGAACAAATGTTAAGGTTTTCCGTAAACCTTTGGTTTTTATAAAAACTTCCCACTAAAACTCTGGTATTTGTTTATGGTAGGGGGACACTAGTATATATTAATATGGAAAATGGCAGTAAAAATTCTCCAACACTTTAAGTGATAGCTACCATACACACATAACAAACAAAATGTGCCAGCCAAAGTGCTCAAATGGAACTCTTAAATCGTGTCTCCACATAGATAAAAACAAATGTTTCCTTTATTTTTGCAAAGTCCTAGTCTATGATTATTATACCTTTACTGAGATGGGAGATGTCAAGAGAGTAAAATACCCATGCCGGGCCCTCTCTCTGATAATATAAGATCACATGGAAATATTTAGATGAATAGAAATGGGTTACTATTTAAGACAGAGCTAGCCAATAAGAAACACTAGTACCAGGCCAACCAGCTTTATATCTGATAAAGTGTCTCTGTGTGTTATTTGAGGCTGGTGCAGCTCTGGAGCCAGGCTGGTGGGAAAACATACTCTTAACAATACTGAATTATCATTGTGTGAGAGGTCCATATCATTCAATAAGGTTCTTGTTTGGTATGAAGGTGTTTGCCAATCTTTGTCAGTCCTTTATTGTTACTTGTTACTATAGTTTGAATGCAAGATTAGCAGTAGCCTTTTAAATACTTGCTAAAGAAACTATTGTTAAAATAAGTGCATAGCTTTGCTCTCAAGCTGGGATTGTTTTAAACTATGATTCTTGCTAGCATCTTGGTTAGAGATGAAATGAATAATATTTACATTAATATTTAGTTAATGACTTTCACTATAGTATCAAGACATTCAGCGATGTGTTGAAAGTTTACAAGTTACACATTTCTGTGTAAATATGAACATGAAGGTGATATATATCATTATGGTTACATGTATAAACATACACCTTATTATATGTTGCTTAAACAATGCAGGACCATTTTCCCCGTATTATCCTACTCGGTTCAAAGGAAAGAAGCAATGTTTTCCAATAGGCACAATTGCTTTAAAGCTATCAAATATTAAAACTCTAATCTTCAATTTAAAAAATACCATTATTAACATTAGATATCTTTACTATTATAAAATTAATCAAGAATAATTGAAATAAAATTTGTGCTAACAGACAAATGAAATGTGTTGGATGTTTAGGTGTACCACAGGTTGTCAGAATATAATTACAATAATCAAAATCTAAAATCAAACCAATATAATGATGCAATCAAAAGTGGTACATTATAAGTAATCAAATAATAAAGGCAATTATAATAATCCTCTAAAAGGAATGCTTGAATGGATATTAAGGTCACTATAATTGGGAATTAATCCAAACAATGCAATATACAGAAGGTAGATTTCAAGACTAGAAAACAAATGAACTTATGAACACAGGCAAGCGGTCATCCTGACTTAAATTAAGTACAGAAGATAATATACATCCAGATATAGTGTTCCTAAAAGTAGACAACCACAAATAGATCATCAGTTCTAGGACAAGTACCTCTTCAAGGTCAACATTACTATTTCAGTAATCAATAAGCCACCATCATCTTAAAACATTGCTATAATTCAATGTATTCTAATATTTATTGAGTGAGTGACAGATATGTTTTAGAAATATGTCCACCCTATTTTAAAAGAATACTTTTTTTTTTCGGTTTTTCAAGAGAGGGTTTCTCTGTCTCTTTTTGGAGCCTGTCCTAGAACTCACTCCGTAGACCAGGCTGGCCTCTAACTCACAGAGATCAGCCCGCCTCTGCCTTCCAACTGCTGGGATTAAAGATGTGCACCATTAACACCTGGCTAGAAAATGTCATTCTTAAAAGTATATATAAATGTATACTTTCTTATAAAATTTTGTACTGAACAGAAGAAAGGGTGATATAATGGCAAATTTTATGTGTCAATTTGACTGGGTTAAGGGATACCAAGATGTGTACTAAGATGTTATTTTGGGGTGTCTATGAGGGTATTCCTGAAACACATCAACATTTGAATTTAGCAAAAAAACACCGTCATCCATATTGGATATATTTATTCCATCTATTGAGGGCGTACCAGCATATTACAAAAGAAAAGATAACAAAAGATGGAGAGTGAGCTGAACATCTGCTTTCCTCATCTTGGACATCCAACTCCTGGTGTGGGGTTATCAAGGGCTTCAGGACTTCATAGCAATTCCTTCACTCTCTTTTACTGACTCTTATTCCTACACAACTGTTACCTGGTGCCTATTAATCAACTTTCCCCATTCCTTACCTGCTCTACACTGCCAAACCTCTGGTAACTACCATTCTATTATCAATTTCTATAAGATCCTATTTTCAGATTCCACATGAGTAAGTTTTCAAGTATTGTCTTTGGAGACTTTACTTAACACAACGATTTCCAGGTCACCTATGCTATGACTACCCATAGCTATGACATACCCATTATGTGTGTGGATATCATTTGCTTTGTCTACTCATCAGTTAAAGGACAATTAAGTTATTTTCATTTCCTGACAATTACAAAGAGCAATGTAAAGAAAATGTAAGGCTAGATGACTCTTCAACATACTATTTTTATTATGTTTGGATACATACATCCAGGTATAAGAATAACTAGACCATATGATAGTTTTTAATCTTTTGAAAGGGAGACATCTATAGTATTTTCTGTAATGGTTTTACTTTGTACATGTTCCCTAACAATGTGTAAGCATTCCTCATCTCTGCAAATCCTTGATAGCACTTGTTATTTTCCAACTTTTTGGTAGTACTCACCCTACTAAGGTGAATAATTTGGTTTGCAATTACCTGTTTACTGTTATTGATATTTGTGTACCCATTAGGTAATTTTATGTCCTCTTTTTAAAGAATGTCTTTTTAAGACAGTGGTTAGATGGTTTATTTAGAAAATACTTGTCATAGGAGTATGAGGAATTAAATTCAGATCACCAGAGCCCATGTTAAAAAAAAATGTGTGTGCTGTCATGCACTTGTAATCCCAGTGCTAGGGAGGCAGAGCTTGCATGGTTCCTGGGAATTAGCAGTGATATTCTGTGATATCCTTTCTCAAAAATTGACTGTGATCAAGAAAGACTGCTGACATTAATTTCTGACCTCCAAATGCATATGTGCACCTGTACACACACAAACATTTACCTATAAAAAATGTCTAGATATGTCAGTCTATTTTTGGGGGGGGGGAGTGTTGCTATGTTCTTCAAAAAAAGGTTCTTTTTCAAAGAGGTAATATGGTTTCATCTGGTAATTTCGCAATTAAAGGTTACACTTGCAGCTGTAAATTCATTTCATATTGATTTTATAACTGGTTAAAGACAGGAGTCTAATTTCATTCATGTGTGTAGGTAACCAATTCTTACTTCAGCGATTATGAATAGATAGTCCTTCTACAAGAATATCCTACCATCTATGCTGAAACTTGGTTGCTATCAATTCCTTTATGTTTTAGGCTTATAGTTCTGTTGGTCTTCATGTCTCTTGCTATGCAAGTCTCCTATTATTTTCTTTATAAAGGCTCTGTTCTACATTTTAAAGTCATGTAGCATAAAGCTCTCTGGTTACGTTTGCTCAAAATCATTTTTAGCTATTTGCAGGTTTTAATATTGTTCCATATTCTGCTCCCTAAACTAAAACTAAAAGATTGCTTCTTGCCCAATGACATGTTGATACATTGCTTTTAGTAAAGGGTTTGGGAAAATGTGTTTACTCTATCTTCTTTCTGAAGTACTTTAATTAAAAAACCTATTCACTCATGACATTTTAGAAAGGAAAATTGACTTGGTGCCCTTAAACTGACTTAAACATGGAAGTATTTCTTTATTATGAAAAATAAATTCTTCTCTGTGGATTTCCAGTTAAGGAAAAAAATAAAAAGTATTTATAGTTCTGAAATTCTAAGACTGTTTAATATGTAAATTTCTGAATGTGAAAATTGTAAGGCTGGTAGATGGTGGCACACACCTTTAATCTCAGCACTTAGGAGGCAGAGGCAAGCAGATCTTTGTGAATTCCAGGCCAGATTGGTCTACAAAGTGAGTTCTGGGATAGCCAAGGCTGTTTCACATAGAAGCCCTGCCTCAAAACAACAACAAATAAAAACAAAAAGGAATAAAGAAAAATGTATGTATGAAAATTCCATAATGAAATATATTGCTTTATCTGTTAATTTAAAACAAAAAGTGAAAGGGGGAACTCTCTCCTTATGAATGGCACTGTCTTCATTGTTTTCATAAAATCTATAACCCTGTCCCTGAAATTGTGCTGCTTTTGAAACAAAATAGCACCCTTCATATAACATAGGAAAGATACTGTTTTCAACAGAATAACAGAAAAACCTTTAAAGCAGGAAAATATAATTTCATTATTGTATTTCCCCAGTGTGCATTATATGATAGCAATTCAATGATAATGACCTACATGCATTTTGATTAATAACAATGTCAAAGAATCCATTTTGGGTAAGGAACATTAAATCAGGGATTCAAAAATATATTAGAATTCTATATCTTCACCTAACTTTTCTAACAATTTCTAGTAACAGAGTTTTGTGATATAATTTCAATGATTGCTAAAGCTCAATGTATATTAATTACATTTAGTTTCAATTATAATTATAGTAATAAATCTAAGTCCATTAGAATGAAGATTACTTAAAATCAACTTTATAAAGAATTATTGGAAATGATCCATTTTCCTGTCAATTCATGAGTGCCAGTGAATCAGTGACTATTCACTAAACATGTTGTCTGTACCCTGCCCCATAATTAGGTCTCACTTGGCCTGAATACCACACATAATATTAAGTAAATCTCAAATGTAGATTAATAACTACTGATAAGAGGAGTGACAGATATATTCTGAAAGAGAATTTTCAGTCCAGTAATGTAAAGTGGAGTCTTGACAACAGGCAGGGATAGTCTTTAACAGTAGATCTGAATAAAGATCTAAAAGAGGGTAATGATGTTACAAAGAAAAGTGAAAGGACAGGGCAGAGTTATACACTGCTCTTGAGACAGACCTGATGGTGTTTTGTTAGGAAGTATATTGGAGGATTAAGAAGAAAAGGGAGTCAAAGTTGTTAGCTAGTTTTTAGATCAAGCAGCTATCTGACCTAAAACTTGACCTTTTCTCTGTCAGTCTGCATCAAAGATCACTAGATTTGGAACCATCAAAACCCTGAATAAACTTTCTAACTTCACTTGCTTTTAGCTACTAGCTTTCATCGCTAATATTAGAGGTCACCTATCTAAGCCATATGTTCCCATTACATTTGCACCCCTGGCCTATGGATCACAGTAATAACTTTTGCTCTGTTTGCTTTTTAGAATTTTGGTGATGTCTTGAACTAAATGAAAATATTAACTCCTCACATGGGTCTGTGTGCATGTCAAAAGTTGATGCTTTTATTTCACATTTTTAAACTTTCAATTAAAACCCAGTTACATCATTTCTCCCTTACCTCCCTCCAACCCCTCCTTGGCTTTTGATATCAGAGGCCCATCTCCTACCAAGTTTGACATGGCAGGGTACATATTCAACAAAAATGTAACATACAGCTTTATAACCTTTAATATTAACAACAAAAGCAAGCTGATCATACATGTGCAGATAGTTAAGGTCTCTTATCTCCAATCTACTTTCTCCATGACTCAGATCACTCTGCATCTGTATTCCATGTTTGCACAAAACTACTATCATCGGGAGCTGAGACTGAGATTGACTGCTCTGTCTACATATTTGCTCACATCATTAAAAATCTAACCATCTTGGTAGAAATCACTATACTCTGAACTCTCTCCTAGAATTGAGTATAGAAGACACTTTATCCTGTTTGTTAAAATTCTCTTGATTCTGTCACAGGCACTAATAACCTTATTTATATCACTAAGTGTATACATAATAAGATCAGTGCTTGGTTTACACAATTACACTAAAATATGTGGGTGAGGGAGTGATCAAAACTTGTCATCTACTTTATCAGCTATCCATGTGCTCAGAAAGACCCCCAAATTACTTTCTTTTAACACATTTCACACCCAGGAGCTGAAAGCAATATCACTTTTGTAGTCACTTAGTAATGAGCACCCAGACAACTTTCTTCTGCTTACCCTAAATGTGCACCATATGAACTATATCACTAACCTATGCCGTGGACTTTTTGATCAACCTTTTAAATCCTATAATAACTTCATCTTTGAACTATAATGTACAAGTTGAGAACTCACTGAGTAAAATTTCACTAATAAAAAACCACTTATCTTATAAAATTAATTCATTTGTCTCATTAGGATTAATTATTATTCCTGAATATTAGAAAGTTTAAAAGACCATAATATTTTTAAAAATTGTTTCTTTTTTAGATTATAATATAATTACATCATTTCCCTTTTCCCTTTCTCCCTCCAAACACTCCCCTATATCCTACCTTGCTCTCTTCAAATTAATGGCCTCTTTTTTCACTAGTTGTTATTACATGTTATATATTTATATATATACTTATATATAATTTAATATATATTCCTAAATATATTAATATATTTACAAGCGGAAGAATATTTCTCCAGTTCTCTGCATTCCTAAGATACCTATAGTTTTTTGTGTAGGGTTGAGGCCTCCTGGGATTTCCCAATTCATGTTAGCATGTCTATTGGTGTTGCCCTTATTCAGCCCATATTTAGGCAGTCATGTTGTTTAGTCCTGCTCTTCTGACTCTTGCTATCTTTCCTACCCTTCATTTCTCTGTGTTCCCTAAGCCTTATGTATGGAAATTGTTTTGTAGGTGTGTCCAGTGGGATTGAGAGCTCCAGAACTCTGCATTTTGATTGGTTGTAGTTTTTTCTAATGATCTCTGTCTATTGCAAAGAGAAAGTTTTGGTGAGGAGTAAGGACTACACTTATCTGCAGGTCTAATGACAAATATTTATAATGCAGTTAGTGATTAATCTGCCTAAATATATCAGTGGTTGTATGTTCTCCTCCAAAATTCATGGCTTCATGAATCCTGAGTACCTGGTTCTGTTTGCACAACCAGGCATGCCTTCCCTCTTGCTGAGCAAGTCTTAAGTCCTGCTGTTTGTTGCCAATCTCTTCCAGCACGTGTTTTCAGGTGTTTTGTTGAACTTTCTGGAAGTTATGGTTTTATACAGGTAAATATGTGCAGCAAAGAAAATGAGTAGTATGGTAATGTGCTACTTCTTGGTTAATTTGCTGCATAAAAATTCTTGAAACAGTACTCACTCAAAAACAAAATTTAGAATGGAATGCACTTCCTGGAGGTCAATTATAATATAATTAAGCAAATGTTCTCTAAAGGTGGTTCTTAGCCTTGCCTAACTTTCAGATTTATTTATTTTTTATTCCATATTTCAACAATGGCCGAGACACATCTATTCCTCATAGAAATCTAAAAGACAGAGAGAAAATTGACATTTACAGCATCTCATAACCCTCTAAAGCACAGAGGTAATTAAGAAGTGATTGAAATTTTTACTTTGAAACTACTGAGTGCTTTTAAACAGTTTGGTAGTTTGCAGTTCTAAAATCTTCATCCCATCCCAGAGTTCCTAGTGAGGAAAGTTAAAATTCCAGAACGTGTTAGTTCTGAGTTATTCATGTTAGATTCCTCTGCAACCTCTCTAGTCTTTTCAGAGGTTTGGAAATACCATTTGCTTAACCTTATATAGCTTATGTGTTTGCAACTGAAAGCTGCCTCTACCTTGAATTTGATGAATTATGAATCCAAGAAGAACAAATAAAAAGCCATAAATTATAAAATACAACTTATAAACAAGGTATTTTAATTGAGTGTAAAAATACAGGTAACTTATAAACAAGGTATTTTAATTGAGTTCTTTATTTCATTTTCACTAACTTAGTTGAAAATATTCTACATTGAGCATATTATATTATTTTTAAAAGCACATTATATTATTTTTAAAAAGCTCAAGATGTTACAGAGTTGAAGAAAATCATTGAGTGTAATTATACAGAGATAGAGAAATCATTATTTGTATTATCTTCTAAAGTTATCTCTGAAAGACTTAAAAATGGCTTTTTACAAGAGAAAAATCCTAGAGAAAGCCTGTTGTTTTCTCTCACAATCTAGGGGAGTTATTGTAAGTGATAGTATTAGCAAGTCAGAAACCTATCCACCTCATTAAATATACTCACCAGAAATCTGAGCAACAGAGAAAGTTAAATTGGCTTAGCATAATCAGTAACATTTATAAGTGGTCCTTTCCCAAGAATTCCTCAACAATCCTTAGAGCCCTGTCATACTAATCAACAGTTTCCTTTTAAGGTTGGTAACTTTATTCTCAACATTTTTTCAAGCATTCAAAGATTAAAAGATGATGCACTATGAACTTTATGAAGGAGTAAACATTTTTCTTTGTAACAACTACAAAGATACTGTTCAATTTCTCTATTTTCTATGATGCTGAACACTAAATAAATACCTGCTGCTCAAACACCTGAAGATGCAAAAGCCAATCTTCCCCCACAGTTCTTTTCCACACCAGCCATCCAAGACAAAAGTAAGCAATAAGCATGCGTGCCTATATCAAACCATTGTTGCTGCCTGAGGCTCAAGCCCTATGGGACTAAGATCTTCTACTGAGAAAGTGTGCCAAGAATTTAAAAATAGAAACATCTGTGTTTGATCAAACTGCTTTCTATTTTTAAAGAACTACTCACTGTAGAGACTTTTAGACAGTAATTTGTAGTGTTGTGGTCAGGCCTTAATTTCATATCAATTATTTATGAAGTATTTCTTTTAAGTGAGTTTTGCCTTTGAATATTTAAACTTTGTGTATTTTCATATGCTATTCAAATACTTAACAGAAAGCATCCAGCAGGTTCAATTAAAGCTCATGTCAGAATAAAATAAATTGATGTGAATGGTAAGCTGTCCTAAAGAATTTCTCAGCTTTATTCTTTTATATTTCTAGACCAAAGAAGATCTAAAATTAGAAACATGAGAGTTCTAAATCAAAAGTTATTCAAACTAAAAGTTCTAATTGATTCACAGCTCTTTGAATGACACTTAATGTTTCTCCATTTACTCCTTAGGCCTGGATTACTATGCAAAACAGGTGTTCTTACAGGATTAAACACATTGTTTAGATAGCTATTTAAGTTTCACAGTGAAACCTTCCTTGCAAGAGCTACAAATCCCACCATAAAGTTTTGACCTGCAGATGAACAGTACAGAACCACACAACAAAGATGCACATTATCAATAAAATCAGCTTCTAATGAAATTACAGTTGTGAAGGATGGCTCTTTGAACAATAACTCATTTGTTTGTGGTGGGTTCTGGTATAATACAAGAAAATTTCCTTGTTTTTGTTATTTGTTAAAACCTGGAAAGAACTTTTGAAAGGAAAGAACAAATGGAAAAATATAGTTGCAGGAGAGTGAAGAAGCCTCAATAAGGAAAAGTCTGCAGGCTCACAGAGTGGCTATGAAGGGAACAAGAAGGGCAAAAAACAGCTCCCAAAGATGAAGCAGTTGCCTATGTAAACCAGTGTCTATTCTTGGGATGGACAACATTGTGCTTGGACACTGCATGGCTTTATTTTGCCCATAAACAATTTGAAAGGATTTTGATCTAGGAAGAAAAGGTCTTCTTCCAAGAACCAAATAGAAATTCCTTCATGGCAGGAGCCTGAATGCAGTACAGGTGAGAAGATTATAGTGCTCGAAGATGTTCAAATAGGTGTCATCACACATGCATCTCCAACATTATCCTCAAAGTTAGGACAACCATCACTGTTACGGCAGGTTCCTCCTGCTGGCTGCAGTGGGTCCTGCCGCCATGGTCCCGCCACCATGTGAGCCCCAAATAACACTCAGAGATTTTGTATTTGATACAATCCTGTTGGCCAGTTACCATTATTGTTGATGGGCTAGCTCTGTCTTAATTATTAACCCATTTCTACTTATCTAAGTATTTCCACGTGGTCGTCTTATCAGGGAGCCGAGACAGGCATCCTGCTTCTTCCCTGGGCTACATCTCGACTCCTCCCTACTACTTCCTATTTCCTCCTCCTGGTCTCCTAGCCCCACCTATCTTGTTTCCTATTGGCCTATTAGCCGGTATGAGAAACATATATACAGAAAAACATCTCCAATCACATCACTGTCAGTGTTCAACAAACATTCAGAGAAAGGAGGCATCATAAAAAACCATTGTCTTGAGACTCTGGAGTGATCATGAGCAAGTCAACTGAAATCTCAGGAAGGTCCTTCTTCATTTATGGAATGTGAATGAAACCAAATAGCTAAGATGTCTTACAGTCTTCAAATCCACCCACTCCAGTGTTTTCCTGTTTGCCATGACTTTTAGGGTTTTGTATGTTTATTACTGTATATTGGCAATTTAGAGTTTCATCTATTTTAAATTAGTTTGGACTAAAAGTATTTATGTCTCAAAAGAGACCAGGTATCCCCACTCAACAATCTACTTCTACATACTTGAAATTATTAGCATCTGTACTCTGTAAGGTACCATAGAAAGGCTATTTGAAGCATACAGAGGAACAGAAAGATAAGAAACAGAAATTTACTTAAAATAATTTATGACACCAGAAAAGTTAGCTAATCAGTCTTTGATTAGATTATAATCAATAAAATGAAATTAATAACCTACCTAATAATCAAAATGGTTGCTATATTTTATTAATTATGATCATAGAACAATTGCATCAAACATAAAAATATTATACACAAAGTTAATGAATAGACAGATAAAGATATACACATGTAAGTGGACTTTCATTGAGTCAGAGATTAAGACATTAAGTATATATCACAGTTTAATTAGATTAACATAAATTTTCCACAAAAGCATTATGAATAAAATGTTCATTAATAATTTAATAAGGTCTTGAATGTAGTCTAACAAATTCTCAAAATAATTAATTATATTTAAGATTAAATCTTTACTTAGCAAAATGTGTTTTAATACTACTAATAAATAATGATTATTTTCTATTAATAAAGCTATGCAATGAATTTATGTAAATAATTGTATAAGTTATGAAATGAGATACTACTTATGAGAAAATCTCACTTCTAACATGTTTCTTTAATAACCATTGCATACTTTTTTTGTGATGTTAGTGACTAGGATGAAATAATATATCTCTAGAAAATTTATAATTAGATGAAATTTTATAAAGTTAATTATCCTAGTAAAGAGATTCTAAGACAGATTTCCAGACATCACCATAAAAAAAATTGTGAGCTTTTAAATTAACAGTATAAGATGTGCCTAGAAGTTATTCCCAAGAATTACCAATGCCAATTCTGTGTGAGGAGCATCCAACCTAAGAACGAGAACCACTGGGGAATGCCATTCCACTGACAGTGCACTGCCTTGCAAAGCATGCTGAAAGCTAGTCTCAAAAAATAGCCAATCTCAATGGCTTGACACAATAATTTATTTCTTTCTTTCTCTTTTTCCTCCTCCCTCCTCCTCTTCTTCTTCCTCTTCCTCCTCCTTTTTCTCCTTCCTTTTTCTCCCTTTACACAACACAGGCAACTCTTAAAGTAAGAGTTTCTTGTCTCAGGTCCCTTCTAGCCAATGGCTCTGCTGAAAGATATTTTACTACTACCTGGACACAGTAAATTAAATTGACCATTCTGGAATAACCAACTACCTTCTGACTGGATTACAGCCCCACTCCAAAAGTTGAAACTTATTCTTGGCACCACTGTTGGGGTCTCAAACCTGTCCCTGGATAGATCATAATTCCTAGTAGAAAACCTATACTATTACTTTTGTAAATGGATATAGTAAATCAACCACTACTAGCTCATTGTAATACCCATAGATTCATACATTGATTAACCTTCATAATAGAAGGTTATTTTTGCAATAGATGATGGTTAGCTTCACAACAAATCTAAGTGTAGAAAATAAAAGACTGTATAATGTCTTTATACCGGTGTACCAGACACAAATATATTCCTTCAGTTATTAAATAATTATCTGTTTTCTTCCTTTGAGTAACTAGAATATGACCATGTTGGTGATGTCACTTCTGTGCTTGGGTTACAAAAGATTGTGACTTCCATCTTATTAACATACTGCATTGTTAGCCTAGTTTGCTTGTTTTGATGAAGTATATTATCGGTGGTATTTGTTGTGACCTCACTATGTTAGATCTGCAGCCTGTTAGAAACAGTGTCACAAACAACCATTGAATGGCTTCAGAAGTTGAATTTTCTTCCCCAAAGAACCCTCAGACCAATCTGGGCCAATGCTGGATGTCAGTGTTGTGAGAAACCAAGAAGCAGAAAGTGTAAGGATGTCATAGCCAAATGGGGCTCATAGAATCACCAGGAAATTATGTTGAGTTAAGCTAAATCCTGGGTTAATATTTTAGATTGTGTGTGTGTATGTGTGTGTGTGTGTGTGTGTGTAAATAATACATCCCTTTTCTTGACTAATACCACTTGAATTGTATTCGTAAATGTTTTGTGTCTTCTAAAGTTTCTTCAATAAGTTTGAGTTTCATAAATTTTTAAATCAATGAAAATTTCAATTGTAGAATAGCTATTTACTCCTAAGTCTACTCAGAACAACCATAAGGAGTCAAGAGGCACACAGAGGCTTGCAGTTTCTGGATTGTGCTTCCTATAAATACTGGGTGCACTTGTGGCTGACTCTTCATCCACTTCCAAATAAACCTGTGTTACTATGTTTATATTCATACTCTTAACTCTTTTACCTAGTCTTCAAAACAGAATGCCTCTAAACACATCATAATCCTTCCTTTAGGAATAGACTCAGTTATTTGTACTAAATGTCATATCTAAAGTGTATTATTGTAATGCTCTGCTACAGAAACTGTGTTGTGGAAAAGGCAACCAAGAGTAGAAGGAAAACAATTGTTCTAACCCATTTTCTCTATCCAACCAGAACACATTACAATTATAGATGCCCCTCCTTTGACTTGCATATGTTCTAGATAGCATTTTCAATGTTTCAAAACCTTAGTCAATATATTTCTTTATTTCGGCTTCCTTTTTGGAAAATAACTAAATTATATAAGTAGTGAATAAATTTGAATTTTCTCTTCTTTCCATACAAACATTACTCCATATACCTGTCAACTTAATATATATACACTTATGGCCACTGTAATTCATAAACATAGAAATACATGTGCGCAAATGAATTCTTCCTAGAAAACAATCCATATTTATAACTAACTGTTGTAGCTTTGAGTTGTATCAACTTATTGGACTGGTGGCTTTCTCTCTGAGTTTGTAGCAGATGGTTCTGTGTTAGGAGTAGTTTTTCTGCCAGCCGGTATGGTCCCACCGCCATGCCAGCCCCAGTTAACATACAGAGACGCTGCATTAGACATAAATCTGTTGGCCAGTTACTAATTTCTTATCAGCTAGCTCTGTCTTAAATATTAACCAATTTCTATTAATCTAATTAATTCCATGTGGTCTTATCATACTGGAGAGAGGGGCTGGCATTCTTCTCTCACCATCTTCCATCTTAAATCTCCTCCCTCCTACTTCCTCTCTCCTCCTTGTCTCCTGGTCCTTTCCTTTTTGGCCAAAAGTGCTTTATTCATTAACCAGTAAGAGAAAAATATTTACAGAATGACATCTCTCATCAGTTCTGAGGCAGAACAGGCCACTGAGGAAAAATGTCCATGAGTTGTGGAGGGCTGGAGTACAACATACAGCAAAGTTTCCTCTTAGGACCCAAGAAAGAACTGCAGGCTATTGCAGACCCCAGCAATCTGCTCTTTGACATTTTTTCTGTTTTGTTTTAGTCAGTGGCATCTCCAGATCCCACCCAACCTCCCTTCTGAAATGGTGGTCCAAGTACATATAAAATCTCCAGAAACAAGGATGTCAGTTTGTTCTGCAGTCACTGTTTGGGCTGAAGCTATAGGCAGAAGATAGGAATTGGCTCTACTTTACAACAAAGTGCTTTCACTCCACCTTTTGGATTCTATCTCATGTTTGCCACTCTCTGCTTCATATGCTACATGTCCCACTGCCTAACTGCTACTGCAGGCTTAACCCCAGTCACATCAGAAACAGGCTCACATGGAATGGTTAACCAGCCCCTTTAATCATAGAAGATGAAACCTAAGAAATAAATCTTTATACCCCTCAGAATGATTTTGCTCCTTTTTTAAAACTCAATAGTTTTTGTTCCATGCATAGGATAAAGGGTAAAGTATAATAATGCTTTGAACATTTAAGGTGAGAACTTCCACACATTTTTCTTATAAACTAGCACTTACTGTAACACTAGCCATAATAAAACCACTTTGCAATGTTATGAGTATTAGAGATAATGAATGTAAAATCCCTACACATAGTAAACCCTAAACAAATAAAAGCTATTATTACTAGTATAAATATTTTATATGATTTTTAAAGTCAGTACCAAAAATAGCATGTTATGAGATATAGAAAGTAATATACATTATACAGATGAATAACTAGTGAAAACTAGAACATTTATTAAAATATGTATCATGTCAATGAAGAGTGCAAATCAAAAAATATTAAAATGTTCAGTTTAGGTTCAATAATCACGGTGGAAAAAATCAATTAGCAACAAATTCTTTAAGATAAAATTGTTAGAGAAGCTGGAGACTAGAGAATTTTACAGAGTAATATGAACACTTTTATGTTCACTGAGAAAATTTAAACAAAACCAAACTTATTAACTACTGGCTGTGTAAGGGTCCTGTTAGGCATTAAGAAAAGACCTAAAGTATAATTCTCACTTATTTTATTTGTGTCACAATTCCTCTCTAGAATCAGGATCAGTGTAACCCACTCACCCCATATTAGAAATTCAACTCACACACTTGGCCTCGCTTCATCACAGATCTATTTAATAGACATCTGTGCTCTATCTAAATGCTGAACTGTTTCTGTCTTTATGAAAGAGGCAGTAATTCTACCTGCTGAATTTTTTTTTTATCCATCAACACAATACTTCTTCAACTACAAGCCCTGCTCTAGAATGAAATATGAATGTGGCTGGAAGGTAGCAGCTTAATTTTCCTCGTTCTCTTCATCTTTCTCAAATCTCCATTACATATTCTTTATACCTCTGGGATCTCAATGCTACTTTAACTTCCCCGTCTGCTATTTTTTCTTACCTTCTCCAACAGGACTAATCCTAGCTCTGTGTAATTAAACACCTACGTGTCTGAACCAAATTTAGTTGTTTGTGAAAAGTTTTTCTTTATACTTGAACGCAAATATCTTCATATTATTTGCCAAAGTACCTTAAAATAGTTTAATATCAGTATAAAACAGAACAAGAGGTGTCTTAGAGGGTGGTCAATTATATTGTCCTTTCTTTGTAATTTTGCCCCAATTTTCAAGCAAATTGACATCATTTAAATGTAGGTGAATATGTCTAAGAAATAAAATAAAAGGTCTGAGCAAAAACTAAGTATTTGTTGTAGACCACATTATTTTTACTTTTATTTGATGGAAATACTGATTATTCTGGTTGTAATGTCCCTCATTTCAGGTAAAACAGAACTTTGTAATATGAAGCATCTTATGAATGGGAAGATATATGTTAACTACAATCCCAAAGCATTCAACACAATAGCATCCCTTCTTCCACCACTGTAGAAGCCAAAAAGGCATTGTCCTCATTTGTCACCTCACTCTGAATTGACTGATCAGATAAACAAAACACATGAATGAACTGAAAAATATTACCTTGAAAATGCATAGCAATGACAAAGAAATCTAGTCATCTAGTCATCTAGTTTTGTTGCATGCTAGTACTTCAGTGAGAGTTAAACACACACATTTAACTCTAGTCACTGATAAATTCTATGTATCACTGTGTCATTGCCAGTGTTCCTAGCCTGAGCAATGTTCCACTGATTATTTATTTATTTATTTATTTATTTATTTATTTATTTATTTATTATTTTTGTTTCATATATTGATCCCAGTTCCCTCTCCCTCCCTCTTTCCCTCTCTCCCACGCTCCCATTCCCCCCCCATTCCATATGTAAGGCTATGCCTTCCAGGAGAGGTCATCTAAATCTGTCAAGTCATTTGGAGTAGGGACTAGGCCTTCTTTCCTGTCTCTATGTTAAGGAAATATCCCTCCATGGGGAATGTGCCCCCAAAGTCATTTTGTGCACCAGAAATACATCCTGGTTCCACTGTCCAAAATCCCTTAAACTGCCCAGGCCTTCTAGCTGAGACCCATGTTCAGAGGGTCTGAGTCAGTCCCATACTGGATTTCCAGCTATCAGTCTGGGGAGCCATTACTCCTCCTTGTTAGATCAGCTGTCTCTGTGGGTTTCTGTAGTCTAGTCTTGGCCTCTATCTCTACATTAGGAATCCAGTCCCACTCAGTGATTAGCAGTGAGTGTCTACTTCTGTTTCCATCAGCTACTAGAAGAGAGCTCTATGATGGTGGATAAGTTAGTCATCTGTCAGGGAAGGGCATTTATAGTAGCCTTGCCACTGTTGCTCAAATTGTTAGTTGGGGTCAGTCTTGTAGGTCTCTGGACATTTCTTTAGATTCAGTTTTCTCTTCAAACCTATAATAATTCTCTCTTTTATGGTCACTACTCTCTCTCTCTCTCTCTCTCTCTCTCTCTCTCTCTCTCTCTCTCTCTCTGTCTGTCTCTCTGTCTGTGGTGTGTGTGTATGTGTCTTTTCTCTCCTCTATTCCACTCCTGACTCAATGTTCCTAGTCCCACATGCTTTCCTCTCCTCCCCTTCTCTTTCTTCTAGCTCCCTCCCTCCCCCCACTCCCAATATGCTCAGGAGAACTTGTCTCTTTTCCCTTCTGTGAAGGACCTTATAGGAATCTCTTAGAATCCTGGTTTCTCTGGCGGTGTGAATTATAGGCTGGTGATCCTTTGCTCTAGGTCTAAAATCCATATATGAGTGAGTACATACCATGTTCCTCTTTTTGTGACTGGGTTACCTCATTCAGGATGGTTCCTTCAAGTTCCATCCATTTGCCAGCAAATTTCAATATTTCTTTGTTTCTGTTTGTTAGTTTTTTCCACAGAGTAGTGTTCCGTTGTGTAAATGTGCCATTCTTCAGTTGAGGGGCATCTAGGTTGCTTCCACATTCTTGCTATTACAAATAAGGTTGCTACGAGAATAGTTGAACACATGTCCTTTTTGCATGGATATGGACCATTTGGGTTCCACTGATTCTTATAGCCGAATGTTCTTGAAAATGGTTTGAAGCATCCTCAGTCCCACTTGGTACCATCACTTTGTCTTTATGCTGAACTTGGCTTTAAGGGTGTTCGTCTTATTCTGTACTTTTGCCAGTACTGGTTACTTAGATTTATGAAGCACAGTCTTCTTAGCAATGTCCCTTTAAATTGTTTTTCTAAATATAGCACCATTTCTCATCAGAATATTTTTAATTAAATGAAGGTTTTCAACATGGATGTTGTGGCTGTATAATTTTTGCTTAGGACATCCATTTTCTCTCCTATATAATTGTATACATCAATGTAACTAGTATAAAACCACCATCTAGATTTCATATTAGGAAGGATGTAAATTTGATATAATATTTTTATAATAGAGGTTTTATTTGTTTGATTACTTCTAGAGACATGGTTTCACCCTAACTTGCAATCCCTCCAGCCTCAGTTTCCCAACTACTAAGATTACAGATATACATTATAAAACCCAGCTACCACCTTCTATTAAAGTGCCTCTGGTAATATTATGTGAGACGCATACATATATGATTAGCATCTAAGTGATCTTTCACAATGATGAAATATCTTGTAATTTAGGTGAATTTTAAAAAGGTTTTAATCAATTGTCTTAAGAATTGTACTAAATTATTTGTAGAAATCAACTTCTGAATGATCAAACTGAACCCAAATTCTAAACTATTTCATGCTAAACTATTTTTGTTAGGAGTAACTTAAGAGTCTTATTGCTTAGTCCTATTATTTATAATGCCATGGAGATTGACATTCAAAAGCATGACTCACAATATTCCCAGTGCCACTGTCATTCAAGTGTGATATTTATAATGTTGCTGAGATCACTACTGTGGAACTGTGCCTTACAAGCTGCTGACTATTTACTTAACCTCTAGCTCTCCCAATACCTTCAAAGGCAATGCTGTTTAGCTTACAAAACTAATAACAACTTGACAGCACTATTATTTTACTATCTGCCAGCCAATATTTCTGGACCTTATACTAAAATTTGATTGGCTCTACTGAGACTTAATAATTCTCATTCAAACATCATTGACCTTGTTAAACAAAAATTGCCACTCAACGACTAAAATAAAAAAAAATAATTTTTTTCTAAAAACAAAAAAAAAACTTTTAGAAAGAGCTTCGATGTTCAAAACACCACACCCATTCTTTGCATGCACTCATTCATTTGTAAAGAGATGTAGAAATCAAACTAGTTTACTATTCCAACTGGTAAAGTAGGCATATAATTAAAGGTTGATAAAAGCTGTGAGAGCTTTATGTTGTGTTTGCAATCTAGTAATGGTAACCTCTTAAAATTATTTGACTAGTTACAAAGGCTACATTTTTTAGAGCTAATTAGCAACTCAGGGGAGTTTTAATAGAACAATTTCTAAAGTATTCCTCAAATAACTATAATTAAAAGCACATGAAAATTATTTTCTTCTCAAATGATCAAGCAATCAAAATTTGAGGAACATTTCTTAAATCAGTCTTGCTTTCTTGCCTAAATTAGAAAAAAAGAGCTTTTAAATGATAAACAATTGTTTTCAAGATGGTCGAAAATATTATTATTTGTTTAATTGATCTTTGTGTCCTTACATACCATTCATTATTTAAATGCATCGAGATATGGATGAATCAATAAATAAATAATTGATTTGGTCATATGCTGTGAAGATTTATAGCAATAAACAAAGAAATACAGATGAGACTTTTGGATTCTACCCATACACTGCAAAAATGGAATGGTAATTATTCTCACATGTATATAAATTTTTTTTGACTACTCAAAAAAAAATACAAAAGTTCATAATTTTCTTGACCCTGCTAGAAATCTGAGAAATATCAATTTCTGGCTAGTCAACTATTAAGCCAAATTCCTAAAGAAACAGAAGCCTCCAAAAAGGAAGGAAATGGGAGCAAAATCGAAGCCAGGGCACCGGGATGCCAGTAAGAATAACTCAGGATTCTCTTCTTAAAAATTCCTAATCTGGATGTGAAATGCAAAGAGCATCTGAAATCCCTCAGGCCACACCCACTTGCAGGTTCTGCTCTTTGGACCTCACCAGGGGCTCACACATGAAGGAATCTATGTATGTGCTGAGGAAGATTTGGGGGAATGAACATCTACCAGGTGGAAAAGACACACAAACGTTACCCATCACTACCACAGACAGTTCAGAGAGGAAAATCCTTTAGTAAAGAATGCATTCAGCTGGGGAAGAGTACAGAGAAACAGGGAAGATTTTCTAAGGATAGTCAGGGACAACTAGAACAGCTCTCTTCCAAGGAAACACTTCCTGCTTGTGATAGAGGCTTCACAAAACCAAGCCAAAATGATCTTGTCTCATTGCTCTGATAAGGACCATGACCATAACATATTTGGAGGCTACTGATTATAGTGAGACAACTACATGGAAATTGAATGTCTCTAAACTGCAGCACAAAACAAGAACATAGATGACATAAACCTTAATAGGAGGCATGAGGCATAAATACGACAAGCCTTACAGGCAAGCACCTCTTTATTTTGAGAGCCTAGAAATTAGTACTTTCATGGGCAATTTTTGTAAAGGTACATCAGTAAGCTAGATGATGTGGGAGTCTCTAAGTTAACTAGAAATATCAAGTCTGATCAGACACATTCCTGTGAATTATTAAGAAGGACTGGTGGCAAAGTTTGGTACCTATTTAGTTAATTAGTTAGTTAGTTAGTTAGTTAGTTAGTTAGTTAGTTGTGGGGATTATAATGGTTCTAACAGCTAATGTATTGTAAGATATCTGAAGGAAAGTTTTACATTTCTGAACTCTATCTAAAGGGTTAATTTTCTGGAACTACTATAATTTCTGATGTGAGAGTCTCTAAATTAACTAGGAATGTCAAGTCTGATCAGAAACATTCCTGTGAAATATTAAGAAGGACTGGTAGCAAAGTTTGGTACCAATTTAATTTTTTTTTTGTGGGGATTATAATGGTTCTAACAGCTAATGTATTGTAAGAAAGGAAAGTTTCACTTTTCTGAACTCTATCTAAAGGGTTAATTTTCTGGAACTACTATAATTTCTGATCTGTTCCAATAGAACAAACTAGTGCCCTTTTATGAAGTCTGCACTTCAGAAGCAAAGGGCAAAAGTGGATTTACAATAGAAGAGTGATTTCCCAACATACATACCTTAAGAAAACAAAAACTGCTTTGGAATTAGTTTCTCTGAGCTTCATGAACTCTCACTCAAATTCAGGTAGAAGTGTGCTTTTTTTCTTATCCATGGTTCGTGACCAGCACTTATGAGGTAGGAAATGGGCAATGGGACACAGGGGATTGATTCTTCCCCTCTCTGGAGACAGAAATAAAACTAAACTCAGAGTTGCTTTATTTAGTTTATCCTTACATTGGTAAGCCTTTCTGTACTTACCATGGTTAGGGAACTATGTGCAGACAAAAACCAGGAAAGTCACAATCCTGGTCTTCAGATTGGATGTTAAAATCTGTCTGCCAAGTTCTCTGATTAAAAACAACAACAAAAAAAAAATCTCCCACAAAATTCCATGGGCACACAAAGTAGATAAATTGAAAACCAGACAGGAGATTTCAAAGGGCTTCCCAGCATGACCAATGTTTGAACTGAGCTAGTTAAGCAGAAATAAACAAGGACTAAGACGGAATGGTTGTAGATCTTCTGGGTCTCCCAGGGGTACACTGCAGGCTGAGGAAGGAGAAAAAAAAAAACATTGTATAAAGGACTAGGTGTCAATTCGGAGTCTGAGTCTACGCATTTCAGAATTTATGATTTAGTTTGACAATTCCTTAAAGCTATGGAGATGAATTCACGGGGGGGGGGGGTGTTCAGTCCAGAATCAAACCTGAATATAAAACCAGAGAGGGAATAGAGCTAGATTTCAGAAATGGGGGCTGGGGGGGGCACGGGCACAAGACTCTAAAAGGCTTCAAGACACTAAGATCTCCCTTGTTTGGCAACTCACCGACTTCCAGGTTTGTGAACTATGTAACAAATACAAGTGGCTGACTTCCTGGGAAACGGAGTAAAACACAGAAAAGGGTTAGTGGAAAAAGGAATCCATCCACTTAAGATTCACTAAATTTGAGATGCCTTATAGAGCACGCTAGCAGACATGTTTGGGGAATGTTTTGAAATAGAGATTTTAACATATGGGATTAGAGGAAAAAGGGCAACAACGGTATGAATACTAGTACAAGAAATAGCTGAAGACATTGTCTTCTATTTCAAGTTCCGTCTTATACTGTATAGTTATTATTCTCATTTTAGAGATAAATGGAAGGGGAATGAAATTAATTTGCCTAATGTCACTAGATGGTAGTTGAGAGAAGGCAAGATTTGAATTCACATGGTGGACTTCTGTAGCCTCCAGTAAGGGTTCTGGCTTTAAATCAACAGTGTTTTGGTATTTTACCACAGTAACAATAGTTCAACACATGATGGCACTTCCCTAATTTCATCTATAGCACTGCACTCCCCCATGGAGTCTAGGAGCTCACTGTCTAGGAGCCAGGCTTCTTGCCATGCCTCTATTCGAATCATTTGCAGATATCCCTTATTTTTTTTTGCTACTTACTAAAAGAAGAAAGGCAAGTAACCTGAGTTTTTCTCACCAACAAAACTATCTATATTGTCTACAGAGGAGCTGTGTAAACCTTACAATTGAGCTCATTGTAGAGCACAAGCAGATTCAATTCCACAAAATGCTTTTGATACCTTAGTTAATTAGGATTAATGCAGCATACAAGAATAACAGGCTATGCATTTTCAAGTCTTGTTTCTTCTAGTTAACTATTTGTAAGTACAGGGTAAAGCTCCTGTAGATGATGATCCTAACAATAATAATGACAATAAGAGATCACACATATTGGCTGCAATACATCATGCTGTGCTTTAAGGATTTTATACACATCATTGTAACAGTGGTCATTTCATTGGAAGTTGTCCTTTGAGAGCTAATGTTCTTTCCTTCCCTCCCTTCTAAATTCTAAAGAAAAACTACACCAAAATGCTTAAAATGTTAACTGTTAAATAACCTTTTCTTAATTTATAGATCTCAGATCATCTAGTGACCTTCAGATCATATCAGGATGAATAAACTGATGCTTAACTTGCAGAAAAGTGATATATTTATCTAAAGAATTGTAAAAACTAATGCCAGAAGGTCAAGGTTAATCTCAATGTTCTAGCCAAAGAGGAAAAAGCCAAAGGGTTTTGAAAAGCCAAAGGGACAATGTCCTGACTTAGCACATAGTGTCCTTGTCCATGTCTTCGCTGTATTTCCCATGGCTCCCTATAAAAGCCCTCCCTGAGGTACCTAAGGTCCTCAAGCTGTTCTTTTAGGAGTAAGATAGATTGCATCCAGTCTTTGCAGAGTGCAGCCTAGATTTCTTTCCTGCCAACTTTGTGTATTAATTTACTTACTTATTATGCCTTACTTATTATGCCTCCCCTCCCCTCTGTGTCTCTCTCTGCTCCTCTCTGCTCCTCTCTCTCTCTCTCTCTCTCTCTCTCTCTCTCTCTCTCTCTCTCTCTCTCTCTCTTTCTCTCCCTCCCTCCCTCCCTCTCTCTCTCTCTCTCTCTCTCTTTCTCTCCCTCCCTCCCTCCCTCCCTCCCTCCCTCCCTCCCTCCCTCTCTCTCTCTCTCTCTCTCTCTCTCTCTCTCTCTCTCTCTCTCTCTCTCTCTCTCTCTCCTGTGTGTGTGTGTGTGTGTGTGTGTGTGTGTGTGTGTGTGTACATGCTTAGAGGTACCTGTGTCACAACAAGCATAAGACAAGCAGAGCAATGCTGTGTAGAATCTGTTTTCTCCTTCAACCTTTTCGTGTATGTTCCAATGACTGAACTCAGGCTGTCAAGTACCTTTATCTCCTGATCCATCTTGTCAGCCCTTTCCTGGCAAGACACTACTTATCGCAGGTGTTGGCTTTTGAGTGGTGAGTAGATGGACTTTGATACAAAGACCTTGTCTCCTTAAGACCGCAGACACCAATCAATATGGACTCACAAATTGCAAAAATATAAAAGACATTATTCATGGAGTCTTAGAAATTACAATTCAGGTTCCAAACAACACACAGACACACACAGACACACACACACACACACAAAAAGTACAATGGCCATCAATGGAATAATGTGTGAACAGAATTAAAATGCCCAGTTTAAAAAAAAAGCCCAATAACCTTGTGATAGTTGATATTCTGGCATAGTGTGATTGGTTGTTCAGTTTGATAGATGCAATGAACAAGTGAAAGGATAGTCAGATATTAAGTCTGACCAAAGTTTACATTTCAGGTGGAATTTTTCAGCCTGTCTCCTGAGGGCCTTTTATTGTTGATTTCATTGTAATTTTCTTAGTTTCATATATGTTACAGGTGAGACAACTGAGAAAAAGATTAAGTAAGTTAAAAAACAAAAACACTCTGCAAATTAATAACACCTGGGCTTAAATGTAAGCAACTTAAAAAGCAAATCCATGAGTAAATGTGGATTACTATTAATAGACATTTGTAGTAACTGGCTTTTAAAAATTAGGTCTTTTTTTTTAGATTTTAACACAATTTCTCCCTTCCAAATCTTTCTATTTCTTCCTTTCACATCTATGGCCTCTTTTTTCATTAATTGTTGCAACATATATACATATATATATATATATATATATATACATATATATATATATATATATATATATATAATTCTTAAACACATAAATTCAACCTGTCCAGTCTTTGTAATGTTATATAAATGTACATTTTCATTGTTGACTATTTAGTATTGAATATGCTCTTCCCTGGGGAGAACTATTTCTCCCACTCACATCATTCCTTAATTTCCCATAGTTCTTTGTGTGGGATGGAGGTCTTATGGGTATTCTCCATACTACAACAATGACCAGAATAATGCAATAACCCCAAGGATACAGTAGTGGCACACATAGCTTAGCAATAATAACCCATGGGTCTCCAATTAGACTTAAGGTCAGCTCAACAAGAGGGAAGTCATACTTGGTACTGGAACAAGCTAGCCAAATAGCTTGAGCTAGTAAAGTCATGAATCTCAGAGGAAAACCTACAACTACCACTGTACTAAACCAGCACAATCCCTAACTACATTCTAAGTATTTGTTCTTATGCTCACAGATAAGATAGTCATAACCTCTTATCAAGAAAATTTCTATTTGCAACAGAGACCATTTCAGAAAACCATAACCAATCAAAATAGTTGTAGGTGTCAGTACCAGTGGATACATCTACAATACATGTCCCACATCTAAGTAGGCTCATGAATCATTGTAGAAGAGCATATGAACCAGAGGATCATGGTATTTGCTATGAGAGTGTGTCTCCTAGGATAACATGCCTTTTGAAAAGGAAACTTAAATAGCTACTAGAACGTAAATACTTTCTAAACATTCTTCCCTTAACAAGCCCCACTAAGGCTTAATAATATGTAAATGTGTAGTCTTATGTCCAAAACACTTTAGTCAATCACAAGTCATATATACAACTGTGATCCCGATGGAATACAGAAGAACTGAAAATCTCTTGTTTCTTATGACATCCTATCCATTATAACAACACGTCAAAGATTTTTCCTGGATAAGTAGTGATGCTGATAGAAATAACCCTTCTCTACTACCAGATGCATAAAAGTATAGAACACACAGCCACATGTAGTATGGACCTGACTGGCTTCTATGTTTATTATAATATATATATATATATATATATATATTATGTATAATATATATATTATATGTATAACTTTTTAATGTTCATCTCTTTTTATCTTTTTTGGTATTTTCTGATGTTTTATTATAATGAGTATACATTAATTGTGCCACAGGTAGTGTTTTAAATATTTTTAAATGCTTTCCATTTTTTAAAATATTTTTTCTTATTTTACACATCAATCCCAATTCCCTCTCTCACCCATCTTCCCATATCCCCCAAAGACCCCTCTATCCCATCTCCCATCCACTCCCCAGGAAAGGTTAGGCCTTCCAGAAGGAATCATCAAGGTCTGTCATGTCATTTGGGGTAGGACATAGGCCCTTACTCATGTCTTTAGGCTAAGGAAGTATCTCTCCATGGGGAATGAGCTCCCAAAGTTCGTTCCTGCACTAAGAATTCATCCTGGGTCCATTGTCAGAAGTACCATGGACTTCCCAGGCCTCCTAACTGAGACCCACATTCAGGAGGTCTAGGTCAGACCTATGCTGGTTTCCCAGCTATCAGTCTGGGTGTCCATGAGCTCCCCCTTATTCAGATCAGCAGTTTCTCTGGGTTTCTCCAGCCTGGTCTTGACCCCTTTGCTCATCACTTTTCCCTCTCTGCAAATAGTGTTCCCTCTTTTATATAAAAAGCTACCCCAACATGACTGCCAAAGCATTAGCTGAACAAAGACATCAATAGACATGCCAGACTGGATTGAGGGAAGACAAGAAAGTCTTATCCCTACATAAAGAATTATACACAACTAAGGAATTCTGAGAGCATGAAAAGTAGTGACCCAAGAAAAGACATAGCAGTTGGTTACCCAATATTAAATGGTCAGCCCTGGAAACATTTATACAAGGAACATTATACAAACTAAACAGGTTATACTTAGGAATACATATGTATATACATAAACATACATTCAGGCAATAACAATTAATGAAAAAAGAGGCCAAGAATTTGAAAGACAGCAAAGAAGAATATATGGGAGATGTTGGAGAGAAGAAGGGGAAGGGAGAAATTAAGTGATTATATTATGATTTCAAAACTAAAAGAAATATTTTATTTTAAAACATTGCTTGCTGAAAAAGAACATGCCATGCCATGTATGTCTCATGTCCCCATTTTTAAGCATCACAATACTATCTCATGATTAGGGTCAAAGAGGAAAAAGCCCATGGTTCCTGATGTAAACAAACTGAAAGTTCCAATTACTTTAACAAATAATAAATACATTTACTTAAGCACATTAAAATAGCTCTGCCTTAAACTTTTATTCTGTTTCCTCCAGTTAGCATTGCTGAGGACTGCAGCTATGCACAGATCAAATCACCCTCATATAAAAATGTACTTGATCAGTGAAAGCAAAATGAATGTGAGTTTTATACATTGATTTTCTACAATTAATTCTGTCTCATTTTAAAATATAATAAATATAGCTAAAACCCTAGATATATTTTCCTTCTGTTCACACAGTGAAAATAGTTTTTATATAAATAGCATATACTTGTTGAAAATATTCAAGCAATATATGCAAAGTGTAAGAAGAAAGTTATTTTGTCTCCCAAAATCTTAGCAAAATCCAACATATCTCATGGTCATCTTCATTCTCATTCGTATGGGGACTTCTACCCAGGCATTGAGAAAGCAACATACATTCTATTTCTGTTGTAACTACCTCTCCTGCCTTTTTCTTCCTTCCAAGAAATCACTTGCCTTATGTGTTGCTTGCCCTATGTCTTCCTTAAGCCATAGGAATTAATTAAAAAGATGTTTCTTCCTCACTGTTTTCCATAATCCTATGGAAAACCATTGAGTACAAACCTTTGAGTGGCTGATAGGATCCAAATGAACTTTTATGTCTGTGTGTTGTTCAGCCATCCCTCTCCTGACACATGTCTGAGTTAACCTCCTGTGCTGTTGAATCTGGGCATTTGACAGTGAGCAATAGTTACTAACTCAGGATTCTGGGAACTCTGCCCCAATACTTAACAAAAGCTTGATGAATATCTTGTAATATTACGATTTTAATTTTATGTATATTTATGTAATGTTATGTAATATTATAAAATTTAGGTAATATTATGGAATTTAAATTTCAGTGTGAGCTTGGGATAAGAGAACTCCTGTTTAAGTTTCTGTATAGTTCTTGTGACCAGCACATTGCTGGGGTGACATTCTTCTGCATCTCTTCCTTTACAATGTAATTTGTTATTTCTCCATGATGTCAATTTCTAGAGGTTGAAGGGTTATTCATTATATATTTCCACATGGTCTTCCATCAAAAATATAAACCAGGACCTATTTACATATCTTCAGATTCCTTCTGTGAGAGATAGTCTAAAGTTATTCAACATAATAAATGCAAAGCAATAGCTCAGTTACTTTATTCTGTTACAAATTAAGGAATCTTTTTGTTAACTGGTATTTTTGTGTAATATTTGGACTTGTATTTCTTTAAATTGTTTGCTTATATTGTTTATATTTAGGAGCTTTTGTTGCATTTCTGTGGATTTTGTGTATTTTTCTTACCCTTTGACAAGAGCTTCCTACCCATTAAATACCTATTCAACACCAGTTATCAGTATCACAAACAACTGGAGATATTTTTTCCTTAACTTTCCTTTAGTTATAAGATCTGTCAAGGATTTTTGTTTTTACATTATTACAGTTGTCAATTTTTAATATCATCTTTGTTTTCAGTTTTACTCCAGTGTTTCCCCATAAATTTGTAAGATTCTTTTCTTCTAATGCCTTGAATTTAGTCTTTATTTTTCATGTAGCAGTTTGTGTCCATTGTAAAATGAAGTCCACTTTTGTTTTTTCAGAATTATAGTTCATTAAGTTTAGCTCACCAATTAAATATACTGTCTCCATTGCATTAAATAGTATTTTATAAGCAGCATGCTTATATTAATTTAAATTTTGCATATCCTACATCACATGTTCTAGTGTGATTGTATCCTTTATTTTATTTTTGGCTTTGTAATACTAAGCAGCTCAGGGTGGTTTTGTATTAATAAGCTGCTCAAGGAGGCTGGGAACTTAAAGTCCTCCTAGAGCCTCCTAAGCACTAGGCTTACATGTGTGTGCCACCATACCCAGCTACCTATATAGTTTGAGAAATGGACAATCATAGTATTTTGCTAAGATTTTTACATTGATTTGTTACTGGGCATTCAAACACAGTGGTGCAGATTTTACCAGACTATAGATAGCATTGAAATTTCTCTGCTAGATCTCAGTGTTTGCAATCAAAAAGAAAAATGCTTACAATAAAAATCAAATTTTCAAGTTAAAAAAATAAAATTATCAGAGACCCAAGTTTAATGCTCTAAGGCCCCATGCTCAAGTGGGAAGTATAAAATTTTTATGAAACCTCCTTTCCAAGTATTCATGAAAGCACCCAGGGGAGTTTCATACAGTTGTCTGTAACAAGTATTTCTTGATGCTGGTAATGTGGCTTCTGAGCATATAATTCACCTCCTTTGCAGCTCATAGTTTCTTAAGCCAAAACTCTGCTTCCAGTAGCAAAGTTACCAACACTCTCTTAAAATAGGACTATCAAAAAAAGCTGCTGATCATGTTGATGACTGCAGAACATAAAGCAATGAGAATGTTTCTTTCATATGTTTATTCAAAATGTGAATGGTAAGGAGAATATGGTAACTTTAGCCTTAAAAGTGATGCAGATTTTATAGGGACAGCACTTTAAATTCAGATTTGTCCTTTTCTTTTCAAAAACATACACATGCTAGCAGAGTTTCTAGACAAGGATAGATCTCAAGATTAGCTGCTTTGTTAAACACTGTGGTGGTTTGAGCAAGAATGGCACCCATACACTCATATATTTGAATGCTTAGTCATCAGGGAGAGGCATTACTTGAGATGAATTAGAAGGTGTAGCCTTGTTGGAGTGGGTGTGGTTGTCATGTAGGATGAAGTTTGTCACTATGGGTAGGCTTTGAGGTTTAAAAAGCCCAACATAGGCCCAGTGTCTCTGTCTTCTGATGGGAGATGTTATTCTGTTTATATGTTTCTCATACTGGTTAATTAATAAAGCCTGTGGCCAATAGGAAACAAGATAGGTGGGGCTAGGAGACCAGGAAGAGGAAAGAGGAAGTAGTTGGGAGGGGTCAAGATGTAGGCTGGGAGGAAGGAAGACACCAGCTGCAGCTCCCCATAAGATGGCCACGTGGAAATACTTAGATAAGTAGAAATGGGTTAATAATTAAGACAGAGCTAGCCCATAAACAATAATGGTAATTGGCCAACAGGATTGTATTAAATACAGAGTTTCAGAGTGTTATTTGGGGCTGGTGCGGCTGTGGGCCCAGACTGGCAGCAGGCAGGATGGCACCGGCAGGAAAAACCTGCCCGTAACAGTCTTCTTGCTGCCTATGGATCAGGATAAAGAATTCTCAACTACTTCTCCAGCACCATTTCTATCTGCAGGCCACCAAACCTCTGAAACTGTAAGCAAGACCCAATTAAATGTTTTTTTTTACAAACATTCTGTAGGCATTTTGTCTCTTCATAACAATAGAACTGTGACTAAGACTGAAGGTGTTCTTCTGTCTTACCAGGGAGCAGGGGATTGTGACAGGCCTCTCACCATACTGCTTGTTAGTGGAATGTAAATTTTGGGATTTTGGATTAGGAAAACAACTGAATGCTGTAAGTAGGGATAAATGAGTCATATTAATAGTAGCATGGAAGACAGTCATGCGGCAAGCAATGTAGATTATTACAGCCCAGCTTGAGAGGTTTCAGAAGATAAAAATATTAAGTTATTTAGAAACTGTTCTTGTGATATTTTGGTGAGGAATGTGACTGCTTCCTGCCCTTGTCCAAAATAATCTCCCTGAGACAAAACCGAAGAGTTTTGAATTTCAAGACAGAAATATTTCAAGACAGATGAGACTTCAAGGCAGCTTAGTACTGACTCTGCCATGTGGTTATTAGTTATCACTCTTATTATAGATCTATAATGAAAAGAAGCAAGCTGAGCAAAGAAAAGTACAAAATGTACAGTTTGAGGAGCAAAGGAGCAGCAGGAAATATAATAGAGCTAATTCCAGTGCTCAAGGAGATAGACTTTAAAGAAAATTCAGATGCTAAATGAAATAAAGAGACTGGTAATGTCAGGGCAAGATTTCACCCAGCTAAGCTTCTAAGTTGTGAAAAAGACTTAGAGAAAAGCTTAAGCAATAATGGAAACCATTAATAACAAAGCTGATGCAGATGTAATTGAACTAGGGTGCCAAGTTCCAACCCTATCAAGCAGCAGCACATAGCAGCACAGGCCATGTGGTTTTGCCTTTAGAGTCAAGGATACAAGAAAGTGGTTATAGACTCTCCCTCTGAGGCTAAGGGAAGATGCTGGTGCCAGGTATGTCTCAGGAGTGGCCCTGCAGGAAGGCCAGAAAGGCCATTGTGTGAATCTGTAAAGGTGAAGCCTGTATTGTGTTGGAAACAACAAAATGTTGGAAATGCCAGAGTTGTGAGATACCTGCCAAGAAAAGCTGCAGACCAGATGTGGAATCAGCCCAAGAAAGAGAAGTGTGTTTAGTCAACAAAGCTGGAAGCAGCTGGAGTTCTGAAGAGAGCTTTGACATTAGTTATGGAAATATAGAGTTTAGAATTTGCCCTGCTGTTTTAGCTCTTGCTTTGGTCCAGTATTTCTTCACTGTGCTCCCTTTCCTCCCTTTTGGAATGCTAATGTATGTTCTGTGTTATTGTATGTTGGAAGTTTATGATCTGACTTTTTATTTTGATTTTACAAGTTACAGTTTAGAGGTTGCCTTGAGTCTCAGAAGAGACTTTGAACTTTGAGACAATGTTCAGACTTTGTGGACTTTTGCAGTTTAACTGAATGCATTTTTTTTTACGTTATGTTTTGGCTGCAAGCCTTTAGTAATCAAAAAGTAAAATGTGATGGAGGAGGGCTTGAGGTGTCGAAAACCCAAGCTAATCCCAGGGCCTCTCTCTTCCTGTGGATCCCAATGTAGAACACTTTGCTATTTCTCTAGCACCATGTCTGCATGTGTGCTATCATGCTCCCCTCCATAATAGTGGACTGTAAGAAAACTCCCATTAAATGCTCTTTTATATATGAGTTGCCATGTTCATGGTGTCCCTTCAAAGCAATAGAACATAAGTACCAAACAATCACTTATTTGAATACACAACTGCAAGTCATAATCTTTACCTTCCTTTGATAGATGATTAATATCTCATTTTTCCCATGTAGCCCATTTCAAACAGAATATGAAGAAGAGGCACATAATGAAAGAGGAGGTCCCTGCAAGAGAATGACTGTATTGTGGCCTAATTTACATATGCTCCAACATACGGAAGAGTTCTTGCACCTTGAACTGATTGATCAGCACTAAAAATTTCTATTTGTGCTGACAACAAAAGTAAGATACTAGATAAATTGGTATTGGACAAACAGCTGATGAAGGGTTTGTCAATCTATTCTTTTGGAAGAAATCACAGAAGTCTAACTTCCCACAGGCCTTTCAAATTATTGTATTAGATGAGTCAATTCATGCCATATGGATTCTGGTATGAGACAGATTTCCTTTGACCCAAGGTATTTCCTTAATTTCTTCAGGGTTTCATTGAAAAAAAAACAAAACAAACAAAAACAAAAACAAAACAGCAACAACAACAAAACAAAAAACAAAACAAAAAAACATGAGAAGTTGCAGAGAGGGAGAAGTGATGAGCAAAGGGGTCAAGACCAGGCTGCAGAAACCCACAGAAACAGCTAAGCTGAACAAGAGGGAGCTCAAGAACTCCAAACTGATAGCTGGGAAACCAGCATTGTACTGACCCAGAACTCCTGAACCTGGGTCTCAGTTAGGAGGCCTGGGCAGTCTATGGGACCTCTGAGAGTGGAACCAGGGTGTATTCCTGGTGCATGAATGAATTTTAGGAGCCCAATTCCCATGGAGGGATACTTTCTTAGCCTAGAGACAGGAGGGAGGGCCTAGGCCCTACCCCAAATGACTTGAGAGATTTTGGTGATCCCTTCTGGAAAGCCTCACTCACCCTCCCTGTGGAGTGGATGGGAGAGGGGATGGGGATGGGTTGATGAGGAGCATAAGAGGATGGGAGTAAGAGGGAACTGGGATCAATATGTAAAATAAGAAAAAAAGATACCAGGAGAGTAGAAAACAAATCAGAGAAACATACATTTAAGTTATTCCAATGCAACACTTTTCTATGAAATTCAGAAATAGTTGTAAATATCTTTTACAACAAAAGAGACCTTGCTCTGCAAAGCTTAAAGCAGTTGAGTTTTTGCTTCTCATAACAGAGGATTCCTAATTCAAGATCAAACCCATTCTCATGCTAGCACTTCAGAATAGTTTGCCCATAGTCCAAAATGATTACAACATCAGAGTAAATTAAGTAGCGTTATTGAATATGGCTTCAAATCATTTTATCATATTAAAAATGGATTTTCCTCAGAAACAGAGTACATTTGAACAGTGTGTTAGGCCTCTTTTGATGTATTTTGACTAATTCACTTTTTTAATTAACCTCATAAGACTTTACTTTTGAAAGTCAATATGGTAATCATAAAAAGAAACTGCAAAGCAAGATTGGTATGTACTATTCTGACAAAACCAAAGCAAGTAAAAAAGAAAGAAAAGAAATGATGATATCAGCGCCTGGTATCTGAAATAGCCTAGTTATTTCCCTTTCCCTCATCTTTGTTTTATTTTCATCAGCATCTACAAGCTGTTTGCAATTGCTGCAAAACATCCAGAAATAGTGTAAAAAGAAATCTCTTCAATATGAAGAAAAGTTGCTTAAGCTGATTCTCAAGTTACTTCTCTTTTGGATAGGTTTCATTTCCTCCTTGCTTCTAAGAAGTCCTTTCCCACCATTCAGAAAATTTAATAGGTATTTAATTTAATGGTTGTCTTGTTGTCCTCCAGTAACCTCACACCTTCATTTTTGTACCTAACCTTACCAATAAAACTACATGAGCACCTCAGCTACACATTCATTTAGCACATCACAAATGCAGCAGACCTTGACTACATTCTCAGCTAGGCAAATAAATATGTTAAAGGGCCATCCTAATGTTCTCATTTTGAAAGTCAAGAAGCATTTAGTTTAACAGCTATCCAATTTATCACACTGTAAGGGCATATGCCCTACAGAACTCTCAGCTGACGTGGGCTTGCTTGCCCTCTGGGAAGAAGAGGGAATGGAGTCCTGTGCCAGATCAGCTCAGTTATCAGGTGTTAGCTCCATGTGACATGACACCAAGTAAGTGACAGAAGTGAGAATGTTGTGCCCTCATTTTTCTGCAACATTGACTCAATGCATAAGCTTTAACTCTGGAAGACAAACTTGGGGACTTTGGCCTTGGTGATAGGATTGCCTCACTTCAATGAGAGAGTCTACTGAATTAGTAAGGGGCACTGGGGACATGTAAGTCAACAATGAAACTGTGATTTGAGATCTAGTAAAAGACAAAATTACATCAGCAATTTCAACAAAGAACAATACAAAGAAGGTAAAAGAGCCTTTCACTGGCCATGTCACCTGCTTAGACTGTAGCAAGGAACCTACCTGCTCACCTTAAAGAAGAAGCAGACAGTCTCTTGCAGGCAGTCCATGAAAGCATAAAGCAGGGAACTGCTGGTGGCCTCCAGACACTGTTGAGTAAAATAATTGGTCTCTGAGTCATATAGCCAGAACAAATAAAATCTGCCAAAATCCCAGGGAAGCTTGTAAATTGGCTTTCCCCTAAGCAAGCTGCCAGATTAGAATATAGTCCTGCTGATCCCTGATTGAAGTCTCTTGATATCCAGAACAGAAGATCCAAGCCAACAATGCCTGAATTCCAGCTTTGGGAAACTGAAAGATAAGAATGTGTTGAAATGCTAGTGGTGTGCTATGCAGTAGCAGAACACTAATATACACCTCAACCTAGAAGGGATCCAAACAAGAAAAGCAAAAACTTATGAACTAGATACCCATGTAGCTGAGTCTCTTCCATCTTCCATGATGAAGATGAGCTACTGCTCTGATCAGGAAGGAACTCAAAAAAATAACTCACTACTGTGGACACGTTATCCCCTGTTGATGTCAGAATAAACTTCATACTGTTAGACTTGCCATAACATTGTAAAATAAATAAACAAAATAAGAATGTATAAATGATGAAGTGACAATCTCTTTACTATCCCTCTTTTTGTTCCCATTGTTTCCCTGTAGTCTCCCTTTTCAGCAAAGTGTTAACTCAGTCACTTGCACAACAGAAAGACTAAAGACCCAGATTTATTACCAAAATAAATAGGCACAAGGGGATAGGTTTTCAACCTAGAGTTGACAAAATAACAACTGATGCAGAGTGCACAGTTAACTCCCAGGATCATCTCAAGCAGGCCTATGTAATCTGGCAGAAACCACAGTAGAAAGGAGAGGAGTGTGATATCATGGTTTGAGCTCAGCGGTCAAGGTCAGTGTATAAAGAACATCGATGTCTTACATTTGTTAATGAAAGAGCAGGAGAGAGAAGATAGGGCTCAAGACTCTGAGACTCTTCTTTCCTTGCTTGTAAACTGTACTTGACAAGGCAACATTCCAAAATCACAATTACATGATGCTTGGAAAATCTGTCTATACAGCTTCTTATGGCAGACTTTGGCTAAATTCCTCCATTTCATTATTTTATTGCATTGCTTAGTTTTTTAATTACATCTAGTTTTTGAAACATGCAAACTTCCAATATAAGTCAGTTTTAAAGTGGCATCAGCATTATTAGCATTTTATTTCTCTCATGTACTATACTTTCACTGCAATTATAACATCACTTCAACTATTCATTAAAATATAACCAAAGCCTCTGACCTTAAAATTAACCATCAAAAGAAACATTAGAAAATTCACGACACTGTGAAAATATTCTGTCTTGCTTAGCTACCATTATGTTGTCAAGAAATCTACAGCACTTTCAAAACTTTTTCTCCCTTGAGGTTCAAGTTGCAGAAGACTTACAGAGACTGCGACATTGCTAAGCAATTAAGCTATAAATTAAAGATTGTCCATGAGACAATTTAGAATATAGTTTAGAAAGATTAACCCTTTTATTCCAGATAACACTTCTCAGATATATCTAGCCTTTCTTAGGCTCACAAGTACAAAAGCCCTATGTTCACACAACCTCACCCCCTGCTCATTGTTATGGCACAAAATTTAATTGATCAACTACAAAACCTCCAAATGTATTTTGCAAGAGAAGACAGAAACTGCAAAGGCAATAACTTTTTTCTGATAATAACTTTAAAACATAACATATATTAACTCTCATGATGAGGTACACAGTTTGCTGACCCAATTGGCTCTGGTGGTGAGGTCATATTTTTTCCTTCTCCACCTCTCTGCTCTGCCATTTCCTAAATGCTATCTTCATTTCCATGTGGAAAGACTTTCTCCATGTGGTGGCAATAAGTTAACAGAAAAGAGAGGAAGATAAAAGTGTGTTTTCAAAATAATGTTGATCACATTCTGCAATTTTAGTCAGTATAGTCTCTTATCCTACATCAAAGTTGATTTAATCATTATACAATGTATACACAAATAAAAATATGCTGATTCACCAATTACAATAATTTAAAATAAAAGAAAATGAAGTACCAAAGTATGTTTGTTTTCAGTCTGCTTTAGTTAAAATATCCAACCTTGAGTGAATTCTTGAGATTGGAGAACGAGATATTAAGACAAGCTGACATATTTGTGTGTTCCTAGGTAAAGAAATTGCATATTTAATTGGCTTACCCATCTAAATTACTGGAGAGGAGAAGAGATAAGCTATTTTATCAGTAAATGAGAAGAGATTCTAGTTCCGTGTAAAGAGCTGATATTCACAAGAGTCCTTCCTTGGCATAGCAGTGGTAAAATGCAGCTTAGTCTACTATTGAGCAATACTCTTCAGATTGCTTGGACAAACAGAATGAAAACATTTTCTTCCATTCAAAGTTTGGCTCCACAGCACTGTTGTATGATTGCTCATTTGTACAGTGCTTAAAAGTTACAACTTTATCCCATGAGTCAGAGACCAGGGTCTCAGAATACTCAAGTATAAAACATCGACAAGACCAGGTTGCAGAAACACACGAAGACGGCTGACCTGAACAAGGAGGAAGTAATGGGTCCCCCAGACAGATAACTGGAATCCAGCATGGGACTGACTCAGACCCCCTGAATATGGGGCTCAGCTGGAAGGACTGAGCAGTCTGAGGGACTTCGGATGGTGGAAACAGGATCTATTCCCGGTGCACAAAACTATCTTGCGGACACATCCTCCATGGAGGGATGACCCCCTAACTTAGAGACAGGAGAGAAGTCCTAGTCCCTACTTCAAATGACTTGACAGATTTACATGATCCAACCTGGATAGCATAGCCCTACAAGTGGAATGGGGGTAGGGGGGAGGGGAGGGGAGGGTAGCCAGGGTGCATGTCACAGGGGAAAGAGAGGAAGAGGGAGAGAGGGTGGAAGGGAGGGAGGGAGGAAGAGGAAACTGAGATCAACATGTAAATTTTTTAAATTATATTATTAATTAAAAAATCAGCAAATGAAGACAAGTGGTGTTTATTTTCTTCTCCCACTTCAGTTACTGTATCATTTATCTAATAATTCTTTCTGCATAAGAAAGCATCTTTATTAATTATAACTCTGTCCATAGCAGGTGACAGTCAGCTAAATCTGAAGTAATATAGAAATGTCTGTCTGCATGTAACTGAACATCCAAAGGCATACACAGATTGAGCCAGTCAAATACTTCTTTTTAAAAAATATTTTTTCTTATTTTACATATCGATTCCAGTTCACTCTCCCTCCCACCCTCCCATTCCCCCAACCAAGCCCCAATCCCATCCTCCATCCACTACCAAGGGAGGGTGAGGCATTTCAGGAGGAATCATCAAAATCTGTCAAGTCATTTGGGTTGGGCCTCTTGTCTCTAGGCTAAGGGAGTGTCCCTCCATGGGGAATGGGCTCCTTTTGTGCATCAGGGATACATCCAGGTAGCACTGTCAAAGACCCCTTAGACTGCCCAGGCCTCCTAACTGAGACCCATATTCAGGGGTTCTGGGCCGGTCCTATGCTTGTTTCCCAGCTATCAGATTGGGGTCCATGAGCTTCCCCTTGTTTTGGTCAGGTGTTTCTGTAGGTTTTTCTGGCCTCTTCTTGACCCTTTTGCTCATCACATCTCCCTCTCTACAACTGGATTCCTGGGATTCAGCTCATTGTTTAGCTGTGGGTGTCTGCCTCTGCTTCCATCGGCTACTGGATGAAGGCTCTAGAATGGCATATAAGGTAGTCATCAATCTGATTATTGGAGATGGGCATTTAAGGTAGCTTCTCCACTACTGCTTAGGTTGTTAGTTGGGGTCATCCTTGTAGATCTCTGGGAATTTCTCTAGTGCCAGATTTGTCTTTAAACCTTTAATGGCTCACTCTATTATGGTATCTCTATTCTTGCTCTTCTCCATTCTTTCCCTGACTTATAGAATTAGAAGAAACCATACTGAGTGAGATAACCCAGTTAAAAAAAGACAAACATGGTATGCACTCACTCATATATGAATTTTAGACAGAAAACAAAGGATTACCAGCCTATAATTCATACTGCCAGAGAATCGAGGAAAAAAGGAGGACCCCCATAAAAAGGGAAAGGGACAAGATCTCCTAGAAAACTGGGAGTGGCATTGGGTTTAGGGAAAAGGGAGTTAGGAGAAAAAGAAGGGGAGAAGAGGAGGGGAGAGTAGGACATGAAGGAGCAGGAAGATTAGGTCAAAGGTTTCTATAACTATGTTTTCTCTCTCTCTCTCTCTCTCTCTCTCTCTCTCTCTCTCTCTCTCTCTCTCTCTCTCTCTCTCTCTCTCTCATTATCTCAGTTCCCCCGCCTGTTCCCTGGCTTCACATTCAGAAAGCTCACTGTATGGTGAGAAAATTAGCCACTAGATGTTTAAGACTCCCCAGGCTTCAGAGACTGTTATTCTGAAAACAAACAGCATGTTTTTAGAAAGTAGAGTGTCTTGGGTCCCAGCTCAGGTTACCACTATCCACGTAGACCAACCACATTCCAGTTATTTTAAGCTCTAGCTGTTAGAGTGCCCACCATATGGGTTAGTTATAGGGGAAAAATGTATCTGAAAAATAAATATTTCTTAGGTCACATTAGCCAGGAGACTGGCAGAGAAGGAGAAGTTGGATAGTCACATTGTTGGATGCAAAGAAGAGTATTTTCCCAAGACTTATCTCTGTATCTATTTACTTTGTCATTTATTTCACTTTTGCCATGCTACATATTGATCTCAAAGCTACCACTGAGTTATGTCTCCAGACCTCACAATTATTTTAAAATAGATCATTTTGGGACATAGGATCCATTTTGGGATAAATAAAATTCAAAGTGAGGAAGATATACTGATTAACACACAATGTGGAAATAGTTAAAAGCTAAAATTGTAGTCTTTTAGGCCTTGTTCAGATATCTTGGTGTATATATTTATTCATATATGTATGAATGAAAATATTGGAAAAATTCATTTGAACAGAATGTGGTACTTAAATTCTAGAGAAGTAATGCACATTTAAGGTATTTCCTACAAAAGTTATAACCTAGCACCCATATATCTTAATCTCAAAGCTAGGTAACAAACCCAGTGCAGTTACAACAAAGCGCTACAACTAAACAACTGAATGGTAATTATTGATTAATATTAAAACTGATAAGGGTAAGTCTCCTAATGCCTTTATCATAGAATATATCATAAAAAATCAATATTTTCAGAATCTTCAGACCTCTGGTGTGTACTCCATCATAATATCATTATATCTCTTCTTAGAAAAGATATAATGTTATACAATATAATTTGCAGAGTTAAGATGTTTTATAGGTACCAAGCAATATAAATACATGTGGAAAACACAAATATAAAGTAAAAAGAAGGAACTTTAGTAAAGACACATGTATAAAAATATATATTTTTTTTAAGAACACAGTCTTGAAAACTAGCCTTTAAATAAAATAAAGTTTATTTGTATACCTAGTAGTAATCATGGAGAAGACATCATACAATTTGTAGAGAGGTAATATGGTGGTGTGAATTATCCATGCTCTTAGTTTATTGCTCTATTACATACTTTTCATTCATTCTCTGTCCTGTCTCTCTCTCACACACATGCACACACACACACACACACACACACACACACACGCACACACACACACACGCACACACACACAGGCTTACACTCATTTGTCAACTATTTCGAGACTCCTTTAGAAACACACACATACACACACATTCTTACACTCATTTGCCAAATATATGTTTCATCAACTAGTGGCAACATAACCAGCCAACATGGAGATTTTAGCTAAAGAATGGACATTTAAAAGTAGTAAATCTCTTTGATAATCTTCTTGTCATTGATGCAAAGGTTATAGGCATCAGGCATTAAGCTTCTAAGTTTGTGTACTACAATTATGAAAATGAGAATCCATAAAAGAAGACATTATTAAAGTTTTCTATAATTGAAACTTGTTAATTCACATTTTCCGTTTTATTTTAATACTAGCAATTGGGGTCAACAAACTCATTAGAAAAGATTAAACAACACCATCCCATCCTATGAAAATTTAAGGTTACCTTTTCCAGGACAATTTGCTTTTTGTTAGAATGAACATAATTTAACAATAGCTCTTTTTTCACATAATTTGCAACATGAACTCTTGAAACATTTGAAAACACCTCAATAAAACATTGCTAAGTTCTTCAAATGTATAAGAACAAAAACTATTAAACCATTTGGAAAAAGCTATAAGCTTTATTTATTGTTGTGACCTTTCGAAACACAGTTGTCCTTGCTAGCAATTCTGTTAGCCATGTCCATTTGAAAAACACATAGGCTAGACCAGAATACTATTTCCCTGAGAAGATTAACTGATATTTCCAAGTCAAGAAAGAATCACTAGAGTTGACCTTTCTCCAGTGAGGCACATGTATAATCTCTTTCTACACTAGCATTTCACCCAAATTTGACCAAAATGCCTACTTTAATTATAGCAAAGTAGAACTATACATTTTTTCCATGAAAATAAAACATATCTCCCAACTAGTGATTAGAAATCAGAACTTGAGGGAGAAATCAAAAAACAAAACAAAAAATGAGTAATGAAATGACATGTTCTATCCACATTATTCAAATTATAATGTCAAAAACAAGATTAACTATTAAAATTACAATAATACTTTGGGCCAGAGAGACGAATGCCTCAGTGGTTAAGTTTGTTGCTCTTGAAGAGTAACCAAGTTCCATTCCCAGAACCCTTATTTGGCAGCTCACAACCATGACTCCAGCTTCAAAGGAAATATGATGCTGTTGTCCTTTGAACACATCCATACTTACTTACAGACAGACATGCATGTGTGTGTGCATACACACACATAAACACAACTAAAATGTTCAAATTCATGTTTCATTGGATTGTCTATTGTGGCAGTTAGTAAAGGGCTATGGGGGTAGAGCTGTAAAGAAAGGAGAGATCCAATTGTATAAAGGCTTAAAGGGGATTATTGAAACAGAGTTAAGTTAAAGCTGTATAGAAGAGCAGGGTAAATAATACTAAAGACCTTTAAAAGAAATGTACCATTTTGAAAAATGGAATTATTCTATAAAGGGACAACAGTGTCCGCACTAGACACCACAGGCTAACAAATAAAAAGTGCTGTTCCATAAATAGACTATCTTTTTTATAATTATTGATCAGTGAGGATTCATAGGCCCACAGGCTACTGCCAATGCTATTGGTAAACTTCCAAAATTTGATGGTAAGAGCCTATTACCAAGGATAACACTTGAGAAACAGAATATGGTGATATCAAACTGGTACTGACTCAGAAGCTTCATCCTCGCTGACTAGCTTTCATAGTGCCAGAAAGTGTTATAACACTACCAGAGAAGAAAAGTAATAAATTTATCCAGCTGTGAACCCCATGAGCTACAATAATGACAATCCTGGCAAAACATGCCAATTATTGCAATAATAATACAAACATCGTGGGGATAACCAAACACGTTCTAATTGTACTTAAGTCCCACTTCACAAGATTAAATCCATGCCTGGCATTATCAAGCAAATAACCCATGGCTAGACAGGTTATAGGCACTAGAAGAGAATCTCCTACCTCTCTGTTGAATGAATATAATATTAAAATAACTTCTGATAATGTATCCTTGTGTCTACAGAGTAATTTATCTCCCAACTCTGAGCAGAGAAGCTTCTATTGCAGATGGTGATTATCACACGTTCCAGGGTACAGAGTGAAGACAAAGTAAAATGCTCTGGCCTAAATGAGAAATACATATCACACCCCTTCCTCCTAAGATTCAGGGGTCATTGTAAAAAAAAATGGAGTAAAAAAACTTTAAGAGCCAGAGGTAGCTGGATAAACACAAGTAGTGTTCACCAGACACAACAGGACACATAAACTCAACAATTCTGACAGCATGCATGAGACCAGTGCAATCTCAAGCCAAGCCAAGCCAATTCCCAAGAGTTGGGCATGAAGTTCTACCACTCACTGAGGAGTTTTGGGCAAATGAAAGTCAATTTTCTCTAAGAGTATATATAACCCATGGGAAGTTAATTGTTTTCGAGTTGAAAGCCATACATCCAAGAATATATAAGTAACACAAATTTGAATTTGTTGGATAAAAACTATAAAAAAATGAATAAAATAAATGTCATTTAAATGACAATACTATATATCTGTAAAATTAAACATCATTTATAGATATTTTTGTTAAGATTTACTACAATACAAAATCATGTTTTGTTCTTCTTAATGACTTTATAAAATACTTACAATGCATTCAATAATCATCATTATTCTGATTTATAAAGGAAATACATAAGATGTTTTGAATGAAAAACAGAAATAAAGGAAAAGTAAATAGCATTTACATTTGGGTAACTAAGAAATCTCTATGATAGAGTGATCGATAGACCACATGCTAGAAGCTTGTATCTCCACAACACTGGATTTCTGTAGGTGGAAGAGCAGGGCTATTACAGTAGTCATATGCTTTTAATGAAATGATGCTTGGATCTTAAACTTTGAAGTTTTAGCCCCAGTTTGGCACTATTGGGAGACTATAACACCTTTAAGAAATGTGACCTGAATAGGAACAGTTGACACTACCCGATTCCAAATCCCTTCTCCTACTTCCTAGACAAAAAGTAAGTGGATTCGCTTAGCTGCAACCCATAGCCATATTGTAGGCCCCCTTGGCAAGCCCCCCAAAAAAGTGACAACTAAATTTTTTCCTCTTTAAACATTAATTATCTCAAGTCTGTTATAATAACAACACAAAATCTTCCATTGATATGCTTCATGGAACAGTCTCTCTGAAAGCCAAATCAAGAGTCAACATAATTATACACAGAAGAACACAAATTGTAATTTTATTTGTATGTATTATGATTATATAAATAAGCTATGTATTGCTATATTATATTAGCACATATTCATGCTAAAGTCCCCTCTGAGGACTATTGGTTAAAAGCAACAGTTTTAACAATTTTATGATAAATGATAAAAATAAAACAATTAATGCCTCATTACATTTTAGTTTCATTTTTAATTGCTTTTATAGAAAGCTGTGATGAGCCCATACATAAATATTGGTGTACATCATTAGGTTTTCAGATACATACTTAATGAACAAACACATCTGTATATATTAAGGCTCCTTACAATTTTTTTTCAAAAAAAAATTTAAGCAAATTTTATTTTCAAGAGAAAGTGAATAGTCATTTAACATTGAATGATGGATAGTGTATAAAACTACAAACATGGGAAAGTGTAGTTGCATTTATAATATACTTATAAGTACCCTTACACATTATGAGTAAGAAACAGGATGAGAAGGAAGACATGAAATTATTAATGCAGATTTTCCTAAATGGTAGAATTGTAGACCCAAACCATAAAACATATGTTGCATTTTCCCATAATACAAAACATATTTGCATTATAACAATACAAAACCATCAACTGAAAAGTATAATAAGCTGGGGGCTCAAGAGATGGCTCATCAGTTAAGAGTACTTGCTCTTGTTCTTGTGGAGGATCTGGACTTAGTTCCCAATACCCACATAATGACTCACAACCATGTGCAACTCTAGTTCTAAGAGTTCCAATGCCCCTTCTGTCCTCTGCAAGCATCAGATGCACAGTTGGTGCAAGTACACTGTTCAGGCAAAACACTCATAAACATAAAAGTCAAATAAAGAAATACTTTTTAAAGGCCATAATATATAGGAAATATTTTTCTTTAAAAAGTAATTTCATACTGGATATAATATCTCACTGACAACTTCTATGACATTTGCAACTTAAAGTTAGTCCATTATGTCCTCTCAGAAGGCTCTATGAAAGTGATTGGTAATATCTATTTCTACAGTGCTGACTGAGTCATTTCCTGAGTACATTTATTAACTAGAAGTGTAGTAATAAATTTTTTCAAACTTTTCACAAGTTATTTGTAGACCAAAAGCATCATCTTAAGGTGCCTTCTCTTCCTGTGTTTTTTCTAACTCTTAGTGATTACTTTGGTAACTATAATTATCATCATAGTAGTAAGGTCTCTGACATGGACTAAAAATTGCAAAAATAAAATCTATGAGTTCAGCTTAGGGAAGGGCAATTAGGGAGAGTTTTGAAAGAGTGGGATTGCTTTTACATTTATCACAAGTGACATTGTCATTGTCATCATTAATCTCTCTTGGTTATCACAAGTACCTTCTTATGTTTAATGATCCATTTCTTATTCATCTCCACTCTACCTCTGTGTCATCCTTTGTTAAACAAGCACTAAGTGAACCCTCTCTGGAACTGAATTTTCTATAGTAAATAGCTGCATTTTCTCATTAAGTTTCCTAACCTTATGTACCTATAGCACTACATTCTACTCCCTATTAAATTAGTTACAAAATATTCATAAATCTTTGATTGAACATTTTTCTTTTTGTGTAAATAGTAAATTACAAGTCATTCTGTACTCACATGTTTGGTGTGTGTGTGTGTGTGTGTGTGTGTGTTTGTGTGTGTGTGTGTGTGTGTGTGTGTGTGTGTGTGTGTGTGTGTTTATTTATTACTGTGAAAATAGACATCATTTTCCTACTGTACCTGACATTTTTCCCTCTGCTTGAAATCAACCACAGGGCCTCAGGCATGCTAGTCAAGCCTCTGCAACCTGGCTATATCGTCTTCCCCATGAGAATTTCTTAATCCTTTTTTATCAATAGTGACTTAAATCTGCTTTGATGACTATGAAAGGTTGTAGGTGGATGGCTAGAAATATACCACTTATTTTTAAAGTGTTACATTATGTTTGATGATTCTAAGAAATAATTAACAGAGACTGTGTTTTCCTGCCAGCTATTTTTATAGTTGTGGTTACATACTGGTATACAACAAAGGATACATTTTTAAAATGTATACCATTAAAAGTTATAAAACAAAAATATATATTTAAGGTATTCCTGTAATAAAAGTAATGAGTATATGAATATATGCATTTTCCTAATATTTCTCCTAGTTCCTTCTACCCCTTTGGTCCATGTAGTCATTGAGCTGACTTCTTTCAAAATAAACTAATGTGAGTTTATCATACAATATATATGTTGTGAATATATATTTAGTCTGTTTTCATTTGGCATAATTACTTTGAGATATAGTAATGTTGCATATTAATAGTTCACTTTGTTCTACTAATGAGTAAAATACATAGTATTGTTGGACAGGTGTGTAGATTATGTGCAATTTCATATAGTTACAAGTAAAGCATACTGACATTCAGAAATAAGCCATTCAATGAGTATAAACTCACTTCTGCTGAAGTATAAGATTGGATGTATAGCAGATGCATGGTTAACTTAGTCTGTGAAAGAATTAAACATAAAATAGAAAATAAAAGTTCATGATTAAAACTTCACTAAATTAACTTTTCTGATCTTCAAAGAAAAAGGCAAAGAGAAACAACAAATGACAAGAAAACATTTAAATTAGTATATCTTATAGTACTCATTTCAGAACTATAAAATGTACTCTCAAAATCCAACTCTTACGTGTCTAATAAAAATAAATGCACTGAAGTTTTGAGTTTATAATTCCCCACAAAATGCCTACAGACTGCAAATCAGAAATTGAAAATATGCTCAAACTGGATGGTTATTGGAGAAATATATGACAAAACACCAGTGAGAGTGACTATTACAGTCTTCAGAATGGTGAAAATTAGGAAGACAAATATCACCAAGTGTTGATGAGGATGCAGAAGACTTTTCTGTTGCCTGTAGGTAGAAATGTAAATCTACCAAAAGTTTCTTTACAAAATAGTGTGGCAATTTATTTTGAAGGTATAACTTTGTAACATATATTTAACTACAAATTTCAAAAATTCCAACATATCCAAACTGCTTGAGCCTTAAAACTCTTTTCCAAGAACATACTATGTTTCTATAAACCTACACGAATGACCCCAACTAACAATCTGAGCAACAGTGGAAAGGCTACCTTAAATGTTCTTCCCTGATAATGAGATTGACGACAAACTTATCTACCATCATAGAGCCCTTATCTAGTAGCTGATGGAAACAGAAGCAGACAACCACAGCTAAACACTGAGCCGAACTGGATCCAGATGCAGAGAGGGAAGAGTATTAAGAAAATGGGGACAAGACCAGGCTACAGAAACCCACAGAGACAGCTGACCTGAACAAGGTGGAACTATGGACTCCCAGACTGATAGCTGGGAAAGTAGCATTTGACTGATTCAGACCCCCTGAACGTGGGTCTCAGAAGGCCTGGACAGTCTAAGGGACCTCTGACAGTGGAACAACAGGACTTTGGGAGCACATTCCCCATGGAGGGATACTCCTTTAACCCAGAGGCAGGAGGGAGGGCCTAGCCCCTACTCCAAATGACTTGACAGATTTTGTTGATCCCTCTTGGAAGGCATCACCATCCCTGTGAAGTGGGGGTTGGGTGGGATAAGAGGGTTGTCCGGGTACATGGGAGGAAGGCAGGGAGAGAAGCAGAGAGGAAAGAAGAGGGAACTGGGATCGATATGTAAAATAAGAAGAAAGTAAAATTAAAAAAAAAAAGTTTAATAGAATCATAATATGAGTCAGTTCTATCCTAAGGATCTGACTTCCACTTTTAGAACTTAGATCAATGAAGCAAGAATTTTTTTTCCTAACTCAAAATTCCTATTCCTGCCATACACAGTGTTTTAGCTACAGAAGCCTTGTCTCTGTTCATAGAATCTAAAAGCCAGAATTCATTATAAGGAAATAAAATGCTTACATAAACAAAACAAGTATTTGCATAAAACAGAACATCTTTATTCTACTCCTAAGAATTAAGATATTAATTTACTCAGCATGTATAAATCTTTGCCCATTCCTAAATGCAACAAAATAGTCTATTTTAAATAAACTACGAAACTGCAATCCTGGTTCTAGTGCCGACTCAAGCTGAATCTCTTCAAAATGTTCAAATCTTTTAAACATCATTTTGTGATGAGTCCTGTGATAGCCTTTGGATACATAGATGAATGAGAAGGTGCGTCTGCCCTTGGGGGACTCAAAGTCAGCAGGTTTATGATATTGTCTTGGCTGGTGATGATTTACCAAGGAGATCCTTTCATTAGTGAGTTTTATGACTCCTAAAGCTTGATTGTGGCAGCTGAAATGCCAAGAGCCTGTCACCAATTATCTATTACCTATTACTTGGAAGATGCAAAGGGTGCACAAAAAAATTCTCTGAACAACCCACAACCCACATCCCTTTAATCCAACTGCCTGCCTCTCCTGCTTTTAGCCTTATCATGTGATTGACAAAAAAAAAAAAAAAAACAGAAATTCTAGGAAAATCAACCTGAAGACCTGAAGTTTGAAGTCATCCCTGTTTCCCACAAGTCATGCTAAGTTCACCAATAATCCTCTCATAGACCAGGCAGTGGTCATCAGCCTTGATGACTGTTCTGAGGCATTTTCCAATGAGACCAATCCTTCCTTTTCTCACGACATAGCCTTTTCTGGTTCTCCTTCCAAGTCTCTGAATATCTCTTCTCATGTTTCATTCTATCCTTGCCTCCCATCCTCCCGGAAGTGCCAAAATTTCTCAGATTTACATGCTTGCCATACTTGCATTTCTCTTTCTCTTTTTCTCGTGAAAAAAAGAGTAATGCAATCCATATTCATGTCTGTAACTACTCTATAAGTTCATGGTTTCTGAATCTAAATCCTATAGCTACTATTTATAGAATGCCTACTATGTGCCTGTTATGCTAGTGACTTTGCATAAATTATCTAATGCAATTCTCAACATTCTGGCTTATTTTTCAATCCTTCCCATATGTCCAGGATATAAGCCCAAGCCAATTTCTCTTGGTACCCAGCAAAATCTTTTCCACTTGCATCGGGGTTTTAAGAGAAATCTAAAATTCCCTATTCTAAAAGCCACTTTAAGCATTATTTTTAAAGACAAAATCTAGACATATGAAAGTCATTTAAGAGCACTCAAGCAGCACACTCTTAATATGCAATTCATACAAACATTTCCCTTAAAGAGAAAGTAGATGACCAAAGTTAGTTCTTTATAAACAAATGTAATGGGAAGGACATAAAACTGGCAGATGTAGTAACTAAACCCAAAACACAATGGCAGCCATGAAAGCTCTGGCTTTTTATACTTTATGTTTTCCAGGAAAGTTTGTTTTCATGGTGACTCAGTAAAATTGCAAGTGCAGATACTGAAAGCATTTGATGCAAAAGTCTTAAAACATGCCAGCTGACACCTGTATCACGATATACTGCCTCACTCCTGAAATCACAAGACCATGTATGCCCAACCCAACATGGTGTTTTTCTGCATCCCATTGACACTTCAAGGCTCTAGTTTCTCGCAGCTCACATAAACTATTGTTATATCTTTTGTCTAATGTCTCTCTCATGTCAGCCTCTTCCATAGCTCACCAATAAAGTCTTTCTAGTGCCCATGTATGATCACTTAAAAACCAACTGAAATACTACATCCCTCTGCCATTGCTATACCATCCCTCTGTTATTACCTGGTATTATAATAGATTAAGATTAATCTCTCAGGAATAACCTCATACTAACTTTACAGACACAAAAACACAAAGCCACACCAATTATTTAAAAATAGAGAAAAAGTTGCTACCCAAATCATTGTATGTGTAGAAAAAGTAAAAATTAAACCTTTAAAATAATCATTTGCTAAGGACATGTAAAGGAAATTCACCAAAACAAAAAGCATATGCTGATAAACATTTAAGATTATTCATAAAATTAACGTATGTGGTAAACAATTTCCAATTCAGTAAGCTAATGCAAATGTTACTATTACTCCTCCAAAACAACATTTTGAATTGGTCTCTAGAAAAATATTAGCAAAATCAACACATATAGTGAATATTACCTCTTAATTGTGTGGAAATTCAGCAAATATTAGAAAATTAACGTAATTTATTGTGCTTACCAGAAAATGATTACAGGACCATCTCAATAGCTGCAAAAATGCATTTAATAAAGTTCAATGTTTACTTTTTACAATGAGCGAGGATTAACTATTGATGCAGTAGTGATTCCTGAATCTGATAAAAGACAATTACACAAACAATGAATAAATCCTGCTGCTGACATATTTTCTGAGCAGAAGCATTTGCTCCTAAAAATAGGAACAAGAAAGATAACTACTATCAAAACATCTAAGCATTTGAACACAGGACTTAGCAAAGGTATTAAGACCAAGAGACATGTATAATAGATTAGAAAGTATAAGATATTTCTGTTTGTGGTCATGACTGGTTTCATTTTTTTGTTTTAACAGATGCCCAAGGGAATACAAACAAAAATGTTCTCTAACTGCTATGTGACCATATCAAGTCATATGATATAAACCAATCCAGAAGATCAAATATATTTCTATATACAAGCTATAAATAATTGAAAAACAGGTCTTTGATTGAAACATTTTTAATAACACAAAATAAAGCAAAAAAGTAAAAGCAAATTACTTCTGTGTTGAATCTATAAAATATTGTAGAGAGGAATAACCAAAATGTAAAGATAACGGAATTTATCATGCTAAAAATTAAAAATGTAATACTGTTGTAAATAGATTACTTACTGGTGCAGTTAACATGAAAACCAGAATGGAAAATTCTCAAAAGGCTAAAACTAAAACTACCATATGACCCAGCTGTACTACTCATCGGCAAATTCCAGAAAGAACTCACCATTCTACCCCACAGATAATTGCCCAGCCATGTTCATATCCTGTATGAAATGGAAACAACCTCAGTTTCCTTCAGCTGATGAATTCATACTGAAAACATGGTACATAAACACAATGGTATATTATTCTGCTGTAAACAAAAATGAAATCATGAATTTTGAAAGTAAATAGATGGAGCTAGGAAACATCTGAGAGAGAGAACACAGGCACAAAAAAAAAATCAAAAGCCATTCTCTCACTTCTGGATTCTAGCTTTGAGTCATTAGATGTGAATGTATCACTGGAATAACCGAAAATACTAGGAAAGTAAAAAGGGACCAAGGCGAGAAGTAAAATCTCTAGAAAAGGGATTGTATTACACATATGCAATGAAGGGTTAGATAAGGATAAAGAGGGGGAATGACCTACCTGTGGTCATGAGAGAGAAAGTAACAGAGAAAGACAGAGAAGGGAAAGATAAATAACACTGAAGATCTTTGAAAAAGCAAGAAAATCATATTACTTAAATTTGCACAGACACACACACAAACACACACACACACACACACACACACACACACACACACACACACATACACACACACACACACCTAAATGAAGTTATGCCACTTTGGGTAACAATGTTCTCCCAAGAGCTATAGACTATCTAGCAAAATACTCCAGTTCCAAATAGGGGAAATGTCTTTTGTTATGATGGATCAGGGCAGTCTAAAAGAATCCAAAACAATAGACTATTTCTGTGGCCTTGGTTGCATCCTAGAAATTGAAGGTAAGGCCAATTTCTGAAGACAGCACACACTTCCAACAGAGGATTTGTAGGAACCTACCTATAAATTAGCTGGAAGCCTCCTCCTTGGGGACTAGCTCTCATAGTACTGGAAGATCTATGCAAGCTGCCAAAGGAGAAAAGCACTCGGGTCTTCTCCAGCTGTAATGCCTGTGAACAACAACAATGAGCAGAATGGGGAAATATGTTGAAAAGTGCAATTCTAGCATTTAGATCATGGCAATAAATATCAGCTGTCTACATGGAACTTGGGCTAACTTAATAGTAATAATAGGAAGGAAATTATGCTTGATATTATAAGCCTGGCATACTACTGATGACTGAGGAGGCCATGGACCCTAGGATATAATCTATGACTGATACTTCATTAATCCAGTATAATTTCTAACTGCATTCTAAATGCTTATCTTTTTAGCCACAGAGAAGTATATATCTCATTCATCAACAACAACAAAGAGTCTTTCTTTATCAGATGGAGAACATTATATAAAGCTACAACTGTAGCTTTCTACAAATGTAGAAAATTGACTGTGGGGTGCCTGCCCATTCCCAACTAGTACAGCTACAAGACCACCCCTACATCTAAGACTCAGGAAACATTGTTGAAGAAGGGTTGGAAAGATTGTATGAGTCTTTTTCATTATTATCAATTACTGAATCTGTAATATTCTGTTAAAGCAATACAAAACACACTAAGTGAAACTAAAATATATTGACAATGTAATAAGTTCAATGTAGTTATGCAATTAAGTGTTGCATATATATGCATATATGTATATATATGCGACAACATGGATAAACCAAATATCATTTTGATCAAAACAAGAAGTACTCAGTACTTCATTGATATGAAGAAAATGACGTTGTGAAATTAATACACAATGACAGATATTTATTGGTTTTCCTAAGAACTAAGATGTGATTGAATAATGATAAGAGAAACATTGTAAGTTTTCTAGAACATGTGTGTGTGTGTCTATGCGTGTGTGGTGTGTGTGTGTGTGTGTGTGTGTGTGTGTGTGTGTGTGTGTGTGCTGACAGATATGTGGACTTCAAATATGGATACATTTGCCAAAGCCCAATGAGGGAAATGCTGATGTCCATACATCTCATTGAAGATCAATGCACCTCTACTTAATTAAAACTGCATCAAAACATAACTTCTCACCCATCAGCTTTGCAAAACTTGCATATTCTACACCAATGTAGCTATGGAGAAACAAGCACATTCACACAGTTTGAAGAGATTGTAAAATTATATAAGTCCTAAGGGGATATGGAAAATTTGGAACCATCTGGTAAAATCACACTGCATTTGCTCTTTGATCCAGACATTTCTCTTCTGGGATTCTACTCCAAACATACATAAGCAAATAAAGGGAAATATTTATACTCAATGCTACTCACTGAAGCATTGTTGATAGTAGAAAAAGAATAAAAATACTAAAATATCCATCAGCAGGAGACTGGTTGACTACCTCATGGTCCAGCCAAACAGCAGAGCTTTCTGTATTTGTAAAATGCAAATAAAATGGGGCTGAGGGGTTTGCTAAGTGGGTAAAGTGCCTGCCTTCACAAGTACCACAACATAAACTTTGATTCCCCTTAATGTACATAGAAAAACAGGCTTGGAAACATATGTCTATACCTTTATCCTTGGGGAGATGGTTAGGCAGACACTAGAATATCCTTGAAGATTAACTGGTCATCCAGGAGAGCCACAGCAATAAGCTTCACATTTGGTGAAATTCTATCTTAATAATATAGAAAGCAATCAAGGAAGACAGATGACATTTGCTGTGAGCCCCTCATTTACACGTAAGACACGATAGTAATCTAAACACACTAGTGAGATACAGTCCTATGAGAAAAAAGAATAGAGTATTCACACAAGTAGTGTTCAAAAACGTACTTTTGTTATTATGAATCATGTATATTAAGAAATAAAGTGAATGAGTAATTACATGAAGAATACATTTTATTCCACATGGAATAAAGGAGTGCTCCTAGTAAGACTGAGTTAAAGTTAAAATCCTTTACTACTATATTTGTACCAAAAACATCAGCAAGATTTTAATCACCTCCTCAAAAAAAAAAAAAAGTATCCTAATTTTATCTACTGAAAAGGTCCAGTAACAATGAGTATCCCTAGGAGCTATACATCAACATTGAAGTAACATGTTTCAGAAAGAACCTTGACCTCTGGCTAATCGCCTGATGGCAGTTCTAGGCCTAGAAATGTATAAAATTATGCTGGAGCATCCTCTCACAAACAGCACAAAGCTTCCTTGAGTCCGCGAAAGAGGGTTGCTCCAACTGAAGCAGCTCCTGCTGCCAAAAACAGGACATGATATGTCTATATCTATGAATTAAAAATAATAATAAATATTCTTTGCTGTTTACCAGAGAATACTACAGAATCCAAAGAGTGACAGAAACTGAATGCCACTGCATTATTTCTTAATAGCTATAAAAGCAAAGATTCATAAATTCAACCTCATTTTCTACACAAACTAATCCAAAAGTTCATGAACTAAACAGGTAAAGGAACATTTTCTTTTGCAGAAGCAATCCAGATGAAAATGAGAGAATGTATAACAAAACAGATTTAGAGAATCGCCATTTTATAGTCCTTAAATCAATACTGTGTGTGGATAGGCAAATATCCTGAGTGACTACTCATGTCATTAAAAGGCATCATAATAAATTACAAAATAATCAGGTATTATGTTCTGCTAGTAGAACAGCGAAACAGTACTATAATGTTCCTTTTGAAAGAGTTTTTAAACTAAGGACATCTCTGGAACCATCAAATAAACAATAGTGGAACTAGAGGAACAGACCTATGCTGGATAGTTTTATGTCAACTTGAAATAAGCTGAGACATTTTGGAAGAGGAAGCCTCAACTGAAAAACATTTGCAAACAAATTGGCTTGCAGGCAAAACTGTGGAGAACTTTCTTGATTGCTAATTGAAGGCAGAGGGCCAACTCACTGTGAGTAGTTCCACCCCTGAGTTGTTGATCCTGAGTGCTACAAGCAAAGAGATACCATAATAGAGGGAACCATTACAGGTTTAAAGAGAAATCTGGCACTAGGGAAATGTCCAGAGATCTACACAGATGACCCAAACTGATAATCTAAGAAATAGTGGAGAGGCTACCTTAAAGGAGAGGCCCTTTCCTGATAATGAGATTGATGACTACCTTATATGCCATCCTAGAGCCTTCATCCAGCAGCTGATAGAAACAGAAGCAGACACCCACAGCTAAACACTGAGCTGAACTCCTGGAATCCAGTTGCAGAGAGGAAGAAGTGGTGAGCAAAGGGGTCAAGACCAGGTTGGAGAAACCCACAGAAATAGTTGCCCTGAACAAGGGGAAACTCATGGACCTCAAGCTAATAGTTAGAAAACTAGCATAGGACAACACAGACCCCTTGAATGTGGGTCTGTTAGGAGGACTGAGCAGTCTATGGAGCCTCTGTTAGTGGACCAGTATTTATCCCTAGTATATGAATGAACTTTGGGAGCCCATTCCACGCAGAGGGATACTTTGTCAGCCTAGACACATGGGGGAGGGCCTAGGGCATGTTCGAAATGATATGACAGACTTTGAAGATCCCCAATGGAAGGTCTCACCCTCCCTTGGAAGCAGAAAAGGGATCGGGATGGGGGGCAGGTGAGGAGGGGAGGGTGATGGAACTGGGATTAACATGTAAAATAAGCTTGTTGCAAATTTAAATTAAAAGAAATATTATCATAAAAAGTCATCTGTGAAGGGCAATGAAAAGTCATTAAGCAGAACACTCCATACCCTCTACATGGGTTCCTGCCTCCAGGCTCCTGACTGGTCTGAGTTCCTGCCCTAACTATCCTTGGAAGTGTAAGATGAGGTGCATCCTTTCCTTGGCAACTTGCTTAAGGTCATGAGTTTAGTTACAGTAATAGAAATCCTAAGGCAATAATAGACAAGGGGGATGAATAAAGCAAGAGAGAAAGCAGAAACTATAGCGATGACATAAATCAAATGATTGTCATATTTATAAAAGGAAATGGAAGTGCAATCCATAGGAACAAAAATAACCAAAAAAGCAAAAAAAAAAAAAAAAAAAAAAAGAAAAAGAAAGAAAACAAGTGCAATACATAAATCTCACTTGCATTTTTGGGGTAAACAATCACTTTAGAAAGTATGAGAAAAATAAAAATAATTTAAAATATTTACATTGATAATAGTAAAAATACAATATATATATATCAAAATTTCAATATCTATTCATCTATTATTGAACCAGTTCCTCAATGGGCTGAATAAAATGGTTACTCCATTCTAAAGAAAAAACATAATCACAAAATTCGCAAGAAAATGAATGGTAATAGGATACATAATATTAAGTAAGGTCATACAATCTCAGAAAAAAAAGTAAGCCATGTTGTCCCTGTCGTATGTGAGACCTACTCAGCAATTTAGATATATACATGTCAAAATGTGCATTTGAATATGGTATAATATGAACAAAATAAAACAAGAGGATAAATATTAGGTGGTGGGGAATGAAATACAAGCAATGGACATGAGTTATAAAAGAAGAAAGCAAACTAATTGTTTTTCTAGTCCCAACCCAGTTGTGAAATTTTCATTTGGGGTGGATGACAAGTACATAACAATAAAGCCAATAGTGAAAATATTAAACCCAGTGTGAATCTCCACAGTGTCATAATGTCTATTCTAACTACTAGAAGTTCATTGAAATGTATAGACTTTGAGTCTCATTAATTTCAGTGTGTGATGTTCATTTATTTACAAGGTATTTATAATAAAGTTTACTTTGAAAATTATGATACTAGAATTATGTTTAAAATAGTTCATATAGCTCTAGGAATATACAACAGAGGATTAAACTATTCATGAGGTTTTCTTCTTCAAATGGCTGTGAGTAAAATATTGTTTGGAATATAAAAGAAAACAAAGGTTGATGCAAGTTGAAGACAGTGAGGTAAGGTGGCCGGCACATGAAGATGCCTCTGTTATGTTCTTCCTTTACACACACACACACACACACACACACACACACACACACACACCATCTGCTAATATTATGTATTCATTAAGTCTGAAAAGATAAACCACTGAACTGGCCAAAAATTTGCAAAAAGATAGGCATTCCCTAAATTGTGAGTACCACATGCAAAGACTGCAGATGCCCAAGCAGCATTGTGTGAAGCGATAGTTTACATCTGGCCCAGCTGGAGGGAAAAGACATGGGAGACAGGCCAGAGATGAATTTGAATGTATATTGGGCTTATATCCTGATAAGTCACTATACTAAATATATACCAGGCAGTACTAAATATATACTGGTAAGCCAACACAATAAAGCGAGTATTTTAGTCTGCAGATAAAACTATTAAAATAAATCATCAGTTGATGGGAGATGTCATTCTGTAAATATGTTTCTCTTACTGGTTAATGAATAAAGCACTGTTGGCCAATAGGAAAGCAAGATGGGCAGGACTAGTAGAGAAGGAAGAGAGAAGTAGGAAGGAGGGGAGTCAAGATGGGGAGACCAGAGAGATAGAACGCCAGCCTCTCTTGCCAGTAAGATGAGACCATGTGGAAATACTTAGATTAATAGAAATGGATTAATATTTAAGACAGAGCTAGCTGATAAGAAACTAGTAACTGGCCTACAGCTTTATATCCAATACAGTGTCTCTGTGTGTTATTTGGGGCTGGCATGGCGGTGGGACCAGGCTGCCGGAAAAACCTACTTGTAACAACCAGTCAAATGTGTGCTGGTATGTGTGTCATTGTACACATACAAGTATATGTATGTATACCCATATACATATATATATAATTTTAAATTTTCTAGAATCTTTATTAAATAGTGAAATTGGTGAATTTTGTGCAATTCAATAAATACAGAATGTATTATATCAAATGAGTACCCAAAATCTAACTTTAAGGTATTTTACTATTTAATGTTCTAAACTTGCACAATCTAATGCATGTCTTATTTTCATAGTATATTTTAATACATGCCCCTTTAAGTGCTCAATAGCCAAAGATGATTTCTGACTATGTTATTAGGAGTATAACTTTAGACTCAAACTCTTTAGACTTGAAGATTTTTGTGTCTACCTTTTCCTCCTCCTCTCGGCCACCAAACCTATTCCTCCCCAAACAAAGTTCATTTTCTGCCTCCTTTACCTCTGCACATCACTAGAAATTCTTTGTTCCCTGTTGCCCTGTTTATTCTTAGTGAGGTAGTCCCCCAAACTTTATCAAACTTTTAGCAACCTCTACAGCCCAAAGGGACCATAAATCATGATCAACTGCATAAAAAAAAAGAAATTTTAAAGTGTTCCCTTGTAGTTTACTGAGTAAAATTAGAGAACAAATATCTCACTAAGATCTTAAACATCAGTGTTTCCTTATATGTGAATTTTAGCCTATGTTTTATTTAAAAAAATAAAAAAGCTAGGTTTTCTAGAATGTTAACTAAAGTATAATTCTACTAGAAAAAAAATGATGAACTAATATCAATACTGTTAACAAAAGTAGAAATGTAACTACAAACTCACAAATGTCTTAAAACTAATCCAACATGTTTTCACAGAGTTCTAAGCAAAATTTCCTTCAATTCTCCAGCCTTGATACAACAAAATAGTTTATTAGAATCGTATTACTAAATATATTAGAAAATAAAGGACTTATATCTGCCCTGGACACTGGAGTGGCTCCCGCTGGTGAATGCAATCTTTAGGTAAACAGACCTAAATGGGCAGCTCTCAGTGAATTACTGGTGTTTCGGAGAGGAAGGAAAGGATTTACACCTTGCCTGCACAGCTGGAAGTCGAGTAGGCACAAGGTCTCTAATATATAACGGAAACCAGCTGCCTTATTCTGTTTCATTGAGACTGCCAACTGAGATACATTATTTGACACTGCTATGCAGAGCCAAATCATTCATCAAGCTGTTTAAAACTCAGCACACCACCTGTCCATGGACCAGATTCACATTAAAAAAAAGAAAACTTTCCTCAGCCCCATTACAGACGTGAAGATACTTCCATTACAGAGAATAAAAGTTATGACATCTTTTCCTGACAACACTTGCTACAACACTGGAAAGAATAAATGACAAAACAAAGAGGACAAAGAAAGTAAAGTATGTCACACAGCTTGTCTGGATGGTGGCAAATGGTACAACTAAAACAGGGTCAGATAACGTGTTACTGAGTGAGAATAAAATGTATTTCCTAGCAGCTTCAATTTTTTAAAACACACTTAAGATCTGCAATTGCAGGCTAACACTTCACACCTTTGTTATTAATCTCAGGTTCTTATTTTAAACAGGTAGGTAGGAGACACAACACAGATGAACAAAAGACTCACTCATCTCCAATTTAACTCACATCTATCTAAAACCTCTTTGCTGCTACAGCAGCAGTGATATCCTTAAATATTCTAATTCTTTTGAACTTCTATAACCATCAGGGAAGTCTGGGAATTGGGCTATTTTTAACTCTGGTGACAGACTATTCCATCCAGCTGAACTCAGGGGGAACAAATTAAACCTTGTCTGTGTGTGTGTGTGTGTGTGTGTGTGTGTGTGTGTGTGTGTGTAAGTCTGTCAAACATGATTTGAAGGGGGAGAAAAAGAAAATCTGGGGTAATTCAGCTCACTCAAGTATCACTTATTCTTTTCTTGGAATATATCAACAAATTTCTTTATACAGAAGTTACCAAGTCCCACGAGTTCTTGTGATAGTTGGTGATGGGCTGTGTGAGAACATCACAGAATCCTCAGATGAACTTTGGGAAAGAGTTGTGGTAATATGCACTCACTGAATATTCCCACATTAAAGTGAAAGCAACCCTAGAGTGGGAAAGACTGAAGACATTATAAATATGTTTTTACAAGTTCACACAATCATTGCTCTGTTAAATTAAAAACTGCATTAAAGATATCAACCTGGGTTGATCTAACAGTGAGTGAATAAAAAGAAGGTATGCACTGATATATAAAAAATGTGATTATACCTATGTCAATGTTAAAGACACAGTAAACACCACATGGCTTCAATACATAAGTGGGAATGAAACACTTGGGTAGAACTGAGGTTGGGGCAGAAGTCTCAGAAGAGAACTTGGTAGGTTTCACAAAGGCCAAATCTAATTAAAACTTCCAAAGGAATATAAAGGGGGAATAGGAGGTAACAGAGAAGAAAGGAAAATAGTGAGAGGGCTCACATAGGGATTGAGTATGTAGATGGTCCAAGACTGAAAGTCTTTGTAGAGTAAACACTGAGACAAGTTAAACAATTTGGATTTGCCACCAACAAATGGAAAATCACCATGCCCTGAAAAACAATTACCTCCAAGCAGTTAATAATCTCAGCCTTGTGGCTAGAAGGTGGTGGGTGGTTCATGCCTTTAATTCCAGAACTTGGGAGACAGAGGCAGGTAGATCTCTGTGAGTTAGAGATCAGCCTGGTCTACTGAGTTCCCAGACAGCCAAGCCTGTTACACAGAGAAACCCGATCTTGAAAAGAACAAAAAAAAAGAAAAGAAAAGAAAAAGAAAGGAAAAAGAAGAAACTCAAACTTGTGGCTGGAGAGATGTCTTGCTGCTAAGCACTTGCTGTTCTTGCAGAAGAGAGTGAGTTCTTGGTACCCCCATTAGACATCTCACAGTTCCTAAACTCCAACTCCAGGGGATTCAATTCTCTCTTCTACCCCTCTTCTGAATGCTCCTATACTCACATTTCACACACACACACACACACACACACACACACACACACACACACACAGGCCCAACATATATATAAAATAAAATAGATCTTAGATTTTTTAAAATAGTTCTATCTTTTAAAATTCATTTTTCAATTAAAAACAGAATGCCAAACTCATAAAATAGTAATGATATGACCTCATATTCAGTCTTTTTTTTTCTTTATTTTAATACTGACCATGGTTTCCTCTCCCTCCTCTTCTCCCATTCCCTCCTGACTCCCATCTACCCACTCTTCTTCTGTGTCCATTCAGAAAGGAGCAAGCCTCCCATGAGCTTGAACATAGCATGGTTCATCAAGGTGAGGCAGGGTATAAAGTCTGAGCAAGGTAATCCAGCATGGGTAAAGGGTTCCCAAAAGTCAGGTTAGCACCAGGGACAGGTCCTGATCTCACTGCTAGGAGTCCTACAAATAGACCAAGCTATATAAATGTCACACACATGCAGAGAGCCTTGGTCCGTCCCATAAAGGATCCCACAAGCTCAGGTCAGCTGTCTCTGTGGGCTCCTCCATCTTGACCTCAACCACCCCTTTCTTCAGGAGGACCCCAGAGCTCAGCCCAAGGCTTGGCTGTGGATCTCTGTATCTGATCCTGTCAGCTACTGAATAAAGGCACTGTGATGACAATTAGGGTAGTCACCAATCTAATTACAGTAGATGGCTAGTTCAGGCACCCTCTCCACTATTGCTAGGGGTCTTAGCTAGAGTCATCCTTGTGAATGCCTGGGAGTTTCCCAGGTACCAGATTTCTCCCTAGCCCTGTATCACACCATCAAAACACCTCCTGCACCCAGCCTTCCCAACAGGCTCCCTCATGTTCCTCATGTTCCCATCCCCAAACTCCAGCCCCCCCCCCCAGTTTACCTAGGAGATCTCTTCTATTTTCCCTTCCTAGCGAAATCTGTTATCTCTTTGTTCTCTAGCCTCTCTGAGGCTGTGGATTGTAGGTTGGTTATCCTTTACTTTACCACTGATATCCACTTATGAGTAAATGCATACCATGTTTGTCTTTCTGGGTCTGGGTTACCCTACTCAGAATTATTTTTTCTAGTCCCATCTATTTACAACTTCATATTCTTATAGCTGAAATGACCAGTGCCAAGATTCAGTGAAAATAAACTAAAAATAGGATGAATAAATGATTGAGAAAGGCAGCTCAACCTTAGCCTCTGGCCTATTTTATAAAACTACATGACAAAGACAGCTGTCCACACACTCATAAAATATAACACAAGGTAAGACAATATCCGCCTGCTCTTTTCTAGTATCTTTGATGTAGTTGCTACCTAAACAAAGACTACCTAAATTAAGCACTAAAGACAACTGTAAGTTATTTATGATGATATTAGTCAAACTTAAACTAGCCAATGCAGAGAAATCTTTCTTTCAAGAAGGTGTGGCAGAACATGCTGGGCAATAATCTACAATTTTCATCAGTTTGGGGAAGCAAATTAAAAAAATAGATAAGTAATAAATTGAAATACATCATGGGATATAAAGTAACTATACTTGAGAAAAAATGCTGGTTAGAATAGCCTTTTATTCCTCCCAGGTAATGTGGCTTAATTCAGAAAGAGATATAGATGAATAGTTAGAGACAAGAAGATAGGTACATTTTTTCTGCTGACTAGCCACCCAAACTGGTGATCTGTGAAACAGCCTGAGCATACTAGAACATTACCAAATATGTATCACATACAGGAAAATATCGAATGTCACCAGTGTTTATGATTGTCTTCCTGGGAAAAGGCACTACACTACAGAATGGATCTTGATAAATAGATGTTCTCAGAAGAATGAAACATGTTTACTGTGATGATGGGAAAGCATCAGTTTTGACTCTAGACTCTAGTGGTCAGTGAAAGTGGCTTCAATTCTCTTACCATTTGTTAATGTACTGGATCTACAAGCTACAATAATACAAGTCCACTTCAGCATGGTAGTGCAGTCATCAACACATTAAACAATGATTACCAAGGAACACTCTTGTCTGCAAGTTGATATCTGATTCTTCAAAAACTACTTTTGAACACTTAATACTGATAGTGAAAACCATAGCCAACAAAACACAAAGTTCTTTTCCTCCACCAGAATAACAACTCATTTAAAGTTGAGATGAGAATTATGATTGAACAATTTGTCTACAAGTTTTCTAAGAACCAGAATGAATTCACTCTAAAAGTTTCAATGTTGGCACTCTTCTTAAGTTACTCTTCAATAATCATAATGGATTTCTAGCCTCAGTCATCACATTAAGAAAAGAAACAAGCCTTTAGATGCCTCTCAAAGTAATATAGACCCAGGCTCAATAAATAACAATTGAGATAAAAGCCATAAATGTTGGTGTTTGTAGGTGCAGTGAGTGAGGATAATGTGTTTCTTAGAAGATTCTTGAAAGTAGCTCAAAACACTTATGCTGACACACCGTAGTGATTTATTTAACAAACTATAGAATACAGCATTATCTACCTCTATCTCCATGCTGATACTGCTAATAAAATTATCCAAATAACAGCAGACTGCCAAACTTGCTATGCAAATGTAAAGTTGATTGTCTCATTATTTATTTTGTTGTTGATCTGACATAATTAACTGTAGTAACTCAAATAACACAAATTAAAGCAATACTGTTGAAGGTGAAGTCACTGTTCAGACTAAACACTGTCATAGGGATTACTAATGCATATGATGTCTCCATGTCAAAAGGATTTTGATAAGTTCATTAACAAGTAAATTATAGCTATCAAATTATCTGGGATATGCCATAAATAAATGATTTGATTATGATGAAGTTTTACCTTATAATGTTAAAAAAAATGCATTCCAACTGGGGTAGTTCGCTGCCAAACTTGAAATGTTGACTTTTATAACTATATTTTAAAATTTATTCAAGTGATTTTGCCCTGATTCTTCAGCACTCATTATATCAACATCTTTCCTCCCATTATGTAACTAACGCTTTCAGTTGATAGCAGTCAGGCAAGAGCACACTTCTCCAATGAACATAAATGATATTCCAATAAGAGATTAGGCATTAGGATTTTGTTAGAATTTTAATATTAATTTAGTTTATTTTGTTTTCTGGGAAGCTCAAGAGTAATGTGTGTACAACATCTGTGCAGGATTCTGAAGAAATAAGGTTGGAACCCCAGAAACTTTAAGTATAGAGGGTTGTGAGCTGTCTTGTGGGTGCTGGGAATTGAACCAGGATCCTCTACAAGAGCAGTAAGTGCTCTTAACCACTCAGCCATCTCTCCAGCCCCTTACTAGAATTTTAAAGTTAATACATTTGGACCATTCCCTGAGAAAACCTTTCCTTACTAAGAAAGAAAAAAAACCTGCCCATTTTGCAAATGGGCTTTCACTATATATACAAACAAAAATACAAAATTTGGCATATTACTTAGTGGTTTATACAGAAACCCAAACTTAATATTTTACAATTTATTAATAAACATTATGCCATTCACCATAAAACATATTGAGACAAAATACAATAAATGACACTAAAAATTGTTCACCAAAAATAATATCACCACATAGAATGGGAGTATAGAAAGGAATTTTCACTCAAGGGATTGGAATAGTAAAAGGTTATGAAACAGAGCATCGAAATGCAGAAATTATCTGCTTTCAAAAACACTGGTCCATGTGTAAAGAAACAAAAAAGCAAGAATACAAGAACATCTTCAGGTAAAGTAGGTATCACCATTAGACTAAGGGCAAGGGAAACAAACAAAGTCACTGAGACAAACCCAGAAAAATATCTCTTCTTTTCCAGAATTCAGAATTTGTACATGTTACTGTCAATATCAGGGATGTAGGACCAAGACATAATTTGGATATTTTATATCTGTACAGAGGCCAAGTGGAGAGCATCTGTGCAAAAGGGCTGTGCCTGGTAATGCAGGAAAAGCCACCTGGATCCAGTGAATAGTGAGCTGGAGATAAAATACATACTTAAGAACCATGTAGGTGCTCTGTGCTTTACCATTTTTAGCATTTCTATTTTTAAAGAAATTCAAAAGTATGCATACCTGTTAAAAATAAACACAAATACACTAAATTTAAAAAATATTTAGAAAAAAGATACTTATTTTGACTAAAGAAATGAACAGATTAGAATATAGTGTTTTTTCCAGAGTTAAATTTTGGGCCATATGCTAGCTCTTCAGGCACTTATCTGCTATAAAACCCGCTCTCCCAAATTAACTTGCACAAAAATGCTTTATTGAATTTGGTTTGGGGGATGAAAGTGTGTTTTATATTTTATAGCAAACATCTGGCTTAAATTTCCAAAGCTCTTCTTAATTATAGCACATTATAAGGTGCTTTACCCCCAAAATTAATAGATTTTTTGTGGGTGTTTGAAAGTTAGTAAACTCTTCCCAAAATAGCTGTTGTTCCGCACGCCTTATTGCTCAATTATTCTTGACTCCACAGATAACTCTTCACATATGTCGTCTATTTTGCACTCGCTCTGTGGAATGAGAATGCTGATCTTGCCATTTGATATGACAGTAACTTAGAAAGAATGATTTGCTTTTAAACTGCTGTTAATCATTTTCTCCTCGTGATGCTGGAAAACTTTTGAGCTGTCCTCACAACTGAACCACCAATCAGCATTTCTTGGTTGTCACCAGTAGTCTACATTTCTCCCTCCTTACCTTTACAGAGTATAGGAAACTGGCTGCATCCATGTTTTAGAAACTGTGTATTAAAAATAACTGTAGTTTTAAAATAAATATTGTTATAAATACAAACAACATACTTTTAAATTCTCAGCTCCATTAAGTCAAAGCCAATCCTGTGTAGTAGAAACTGAAAGAAACAAGCAAACAAACAAGAAAGAAAAAAAAAGGTGAAAAAGAAAAGAGAATCAATGTAAAAACAGAGAATGCAGAAGGTACAGGAGTCTGTAACAGCTTCCTGAGAAAATTCCATTTAAGCAAGCGGGAAATCTACCCAGAAGATCCCTATGCACGTAGAGAATGGCCACATTCTCTAGAGAACTTCTCATTTGTTTAAATGTGGTATTGTTTATAAGGAAAAAAAGCCATGTTAGTAAGCGTTTGTGTATTTCTTCCATCTTGGCCAGATGCTTTAACCCAGGGCCTTCCACTTGCTCGGCATGTGCTAAGCCATTGGGTTATTCCCCAGCTGCCACAAGTCCTTTCAGTTATGGCTTAAACACATCTGAAGCAACACAAAAAGCTATGTGTGAATATAGAACTGAAATACTTCAGAGAACTAAGTCCCTTGCCACAGTGTCATCACCCTCCTAACTTGAGTCATATTTCCTGCCTCGAAGAAAACCCTAGAGCTGTCAAGTCCTAGCTTTTGAAGCTTGCTTCTGTGGTACTTTAAGATACCGCAAAGATATTTAAATTTTGTTGTTTTTGTTGTTGTTGTTGTTGTTGTTGTTTACAGTGATTTCTTCTTAACAGAAACAAAGTAGTCTATAGTTTTAAAAAAGAAATGTGTCAAATTTACCCATTTAACCTCATCAATGTAAAATAGAACCAACTTTTAAAAATCCAACATCAGTTTCCTTGAGGAGAAAAGCAACATGAATTTGAACAGAGCATTTAGACGGTCTGAAGTTATACAGCACATAAACAATGATTTCAAAATTGAGTCAGGGAAAGAATAGAAGAAAACAAGAAAAGAGATACCATAATAGAAAGAGCCATTGTAGGTATAAAGAGAAATCTGGCACGTGGGAAATGTTCCGAAATCTACAAGTTTGACCCCAACTAACAATCTAAGCAATAGTGGAGAGGCTACCTTAAATGCCCCTCCCTGATAATGAGATTGATGACTACCTTATATTCCATCCTAGAGCCTTCATCCAGTAGCTGATTGAAGCAGAAGAAGACACCCATAGCTAAACACTGAGCCGAACTCCTGGAATCCAGTTGCAGAGAGGAAGAAGTGATGACCAAAGGGGTCAAGACCAGGCTGGAGAAACCCACAAAAATAGCTGCCCCGAACAAGGGGGAGCTCATGGATCCCAGTCTGATTGGTGGCAAACCAGCATAGGACTGACCCAGACCCCCCTGAATGTGGGTGTTAGTTAAGAGGACTGGGCAGTCTGTGGGACCACTAGGAGTGGATCAGTATTTATTCCTAGTATCTGAATGTACTTTGTGAGCCCATTCCACATAGAGGGATTTTGTGTCAGCCTAGAACATGTGGGAGGGCCTAGCCCTGCTCCAAATGATATGACAGACTTTGAAGATACCCCCATGGGAAGCTTCACCCTCCTGGAGAGCAGATAGGGGATGGGATGGGGGTTGGGAGGGAGACAGGGGAGAAGAGGAGGGTAAGAGGCCTGGGATTGTCATGTAAAACAAGCTTATTGCAAATTTAAATTTAAAAAGAAATATTATAAAAATACACTAAGTACTGCAATTCAAGAAGTTCCTTAAAAACCTATACTTGTGTGTGACATGGTTCTAAATACTTAAAAAGTGTCAGAGATAGAGAAATTAATTGCATATTCTGTTCTGTGGCATATTTTTAATTTGCTGTCTCTAAAAGAGAAAAACATTAAGTATAAATAATTATAATGTCCTAATCAATAGGTTCTGAGTCACTACACTTTCTTAGGGAAACAAGAAGCAAATGGTTTTAATGAATGTTATATCACTGAATATTTGTAAGGTCATTATTTCATGATGCGTCTGAGAGTACAAGTGCATAACTACTTTAATACATGTATTAAAATACATGAAGAAGACAAAGAAATGGACTGCTATAAACATTTGAGACAATTTTCAGCTTATTTGTTGCTATGGATTTTATTAAATTACTTCTATGAATACATAAGGTTGGTGAAATAAAATGTTAAGTTTCTGGGCCATTTATTCTCTATGACTTGTGAATGAATTACAGTCATAGAGACAAGTGTGCTTAACTCGGGGAACCAAGCCACTCTGAAATTGTATATTCATTCAATCCCTTCAATTTCTTAGACCACAATCTAGTAACAGAAGAGTGTAATAGTTTGAATATAAACTGTCCCCAACAAACTCATGTGTTGAACACAGGGTTCTTTACTAGTAACACTTTTGTGGAGGGTAATAGTAGCTTTAAGTATAGAATATAAAAATAAACCAATTGGGAGAAAGTGACAGGCCTTGCATAATAACACTGACTTGTATCCAGATGATCCTTCACTTCAGGACTATTACTGCAATGTAATCAGACAATTCACATTTCTTCTACCACTGTGCCTTCCCTGCCAAGATGTATTGTATTCCCAGGACCATAAATCACTAGAGAATATGCCCTTGCTCCCTTAAGATGTTTCCATGAGGTACTCTGTCACAGTAAAGTGAAAAGTCATATAAAAATTGGTAGTAAGAAATAGGGCCATCACGATGACAAATCTAACTATGTGGTCCATGGACCCTTTGAACTGACTAGCGGGAGGAATTTTGAAAATTTTGGAGATGTGAACTAAAGAAGCTCCAATGTTATAAGAGCTCAATACATCACTCTTGGGGAAATGAAGACTAAATAACGATAGAAATGTCGACAATGAAGGCCAGCATCAAGAAGTTCCAATGCTCTATTGAGAACTGGTCTAGAGAGAAATGTGTACAATGAAGACGTACTCAAAAAGTTCCAATACTTTATCAAGAATTGGTCTGGAGAGAATTCATGTTACATTCAGGCAAAGCATGAAGTAACATGTTACTCTTCTGAAATTTATGTTTGTTTGGCAGAGGAAATTTGAAGGTAATCATAGCATTCAAACTGATGCCTTCAGTCAGACATACATGTGAATTTCTAAGGGAGGGAAAGCATAAAGGTATTAAATATACTGGTTAGTTTGATAAAAAAGTATAATGGGTTAATTTAAAGTTGCAGACAACCTACTTCAGACAAAGTGACAGTAACTGTAAAGATATTAACACAATAAGAGAGAATCTTCATATTCTGAACATGGAAAATATAGGCATTGTTCCTTGAGGACAAGACCACACCCATGAAAATCTTTGGGTGTCTTATTTCAATGGGTCAACCCAGGGAAAGGGTTTTCTCAGTTCAGCTACACAGACACCCTACAACTTACAGCTATGGTAAAAAGGAGATCAGGCTATATTTCAAAATGACAGCAAGCTTGACACAAGCATCCACATAGTGCTGTTTTTTTGTTTTTTGGTTTTTTTTTTTGTTTTTGTTTTTGTTTTGTTTTGTTTTCAGACAAAATACAAACTGAGTAAGACATGGAGCTCCAAGATTCTAAAACACCTGTAAAGCCAGAAAATGTCTACAGGACCTGGTTCCCACTAAGTAGGTCCTCGATAGCCACTGTATGAAGCTGTGAAGTTGTGATATAGATCCCAAGAACATATATGCTAAAGAAATCTATAGGCACTGAGTATAATTGGCAAAAGAAAAATCTCAGGTGTTATGTAAGGCTGCTAAACTATAGGGTTGAAGCCATTCAAGCCTGTTGGAGACCAGAGCATGCCACCATGAGCCCCTGGTTTAAAAGTAGAACATCAAGTTTCATGTTTCACCTACTGAGTTTGGTCTTATATAGTCTCTCTTTAGCAATGTAACCACATTGCATTTTAGAAGCATGAAATCTGAATTGGTTTCTTTTTATTTTACGGGGGTCAAAGTTTAGATATTGATTAATATCAACAGGTTTTAATTTTTGACTATCAGAAGTTATAAAACTATGGACATTTATGTAATTGGATTAGATGGACTTTGAATTATGGGACAGAAATAGGCCTTTGGGGACCAATAGTAGAATGTTAAGATTTAAAAGTGAAATGTTCGTCATAGGTACATGTCCTCAGAAGTGGTGTTGGGAAGGGTTGTGGAAACATGGAGAGGCAAGGCTTGACTGGGAAAAATCGGATAATAGGGCCAGGCATTGGATTACAGCCTGGTCAAGCTTGCAGTCAAATTTCTTTACTTCTTAACTTGTTATCATGATGAAATTAGCTCACTCATAGTACTTATGCCACAACCAAGATCTGCTCTCAGCATCGTACCTTCCCTGCAATGACTATATCCTGTGAACCATGAACTAGAACAAATTCATCAGACCTTAAGTTGCTTCTGTGATATATTTATTCTGTCCTATCTAAAAGAAAAATGAACAACATACAGAGTACTTGACACAGGTACTTTTCATTTCCCAGAGCAAAACTGGAATTTAGGGTTTCCTATTGCACTTCCAACACATTAGTTCAAAAACACTCTATGCACAGTTATCAGTAGCAAAGGCATGATTTAGAAGGGTTATTATGCTTCAAATATAAAAATTTTAATTACCGTTTTATCAAATTATTTTGTAATGATAAATTTCAAACTATAAAAATATAGCAATATCTAATAGATGTCCATACAACTGATGGTATTTTTGTGTGCATATTGGCACAGAGAGGAGAAGCAAAGGAAATGCTGGCTATTTATAGCCTAATAAAACATAACTATTTCTTCCCCAAATTCTAGTATCATGAAAAATTTGTGACTCAAAATTAAAAAAAAATCATAAAGTATGGCTCAAAGGTATAATGCAATCTTGACACTGATAACAAATCAGAAAATACAGCAAAATACTTACAGTATCTAATAACATGTCAGTCCAGGCAAGGTTAAAATTGTTCTTGATGAATGAAAATTATAATCATAATTTTCCCCAAATGATAAAGAAATGGAATGATAGAAGACATAATTATAGATTTCCAATATATCATTTAGTTAGGAAGATTGACCAACCTAACACAGTTTGAAGATCAAATGCCAGAGAGTAACAAACATCTTAACATTTACAACACTTTTACACTTTTGGTTCTGTGTCATGAAGAAAGACATGGGGTGTCCAGAGAAAAGTCTCAGAAAACAGAAGAAAGAATGAAGAAATGCATACATACATACATACATATATACATAAATGCATACATATACAGCACACTACAACACACACACACACACACACACACACACACACACACACACATTTAACTTCTAAATGAGAATGTAACAGAAGATGGATATTGGGTCATGCCGAGGAAACCAGGACACTAACATGCTGTACTGTTACATTTCTCTATACAGGAAAGCTGACTAGATCTGCCCCTCACCTTCCTATTCTATAGCACACTTTCTTAAATACCCAGAGTCCCCATCAGATCCATGAATCAAGAGATTCCCCAGGAAGATAAAGATGCTCTATAATTTCTGATTGATGTCAAATCAGATTGTATACCTCTTCACTCTAGAACAATCCATGTAACTGCTCAACTGTATATTCTTGAGAGTATAGAAAAGCTAATTTTCAAAAAAATGTATGCTGCAACAGGGGAAATAGACATTTACATAGTCAAATATGGATATTTGAATCTCAACCCTAAGAAATAAACCTATTATGATAAATTTCAAATCCATGTTGCTCAGGAGAAAATATTGACATTTTCTTATTTCATCAGTACACACGATTGGGATCAACCCAGAAGCTAGTGGGGCTTATAGACCTGTATCTTCCTTGCTTTTTTACGTCTTAAAAATGATGCATCTCTGTGAAATATCACACTGAATTCCCTAAGAGTTGGTGATAAGCCCTCTTTGCTTTTTGCAAGATGCTATTTCTATCTCTAATTATTCATCCAAGAAAGAAACATCTGTTATTACTCAATACCATTTTCTTCTCACTTCCTTATAGCCTCTATGTATTTTGAAAGTCTCTTATTTATGTTGTTACAATCTCTAATATTTTTCATAGATGTGAATAAGGCTTTTTTAAATATAGAGTTGAGCTGTGAGATCACCCTACTAGCTTCATTTCTTTTTAGTTCTTTCCTCTTTTTTATTTTGATTATCATTATTTGTAATTTTCTTAATGCAATAAAATATTTTCAGATGAAATAACTTTTAAACTTATAGCTAGAAATGAACCACACATTTTCACCTAGAGCATGGCAAAAGCATTGCCTTGGGTTTGTTTGTTTGTTTGTTTGTTTTTTATCTAAATTCTGTAATTTCATTCCAGAAGGAAATCAGGAAATCAGATTCAAAGCTGTTGACAAATATGATACCCATACTGTTACATTTTTAATGTTCTACATTGTTGGGGACAATACGTAATGAAAGACACTTAAAAACATAAATTTTTGCTCTTTGAGTAAAGTGCAATAGAGGCCAGTCTCTTGAAGTGGCATTCTTGATGCTGAATCATCAGTCAGTAGCTTCCATCTTTGCCCCATTTGTTTATGGCTCTCCATGTCCATAAAATCCCCAGTGCATTATTCTAATATGCATTTATCGGAAAGCTTTATTGCTTTCCACCACCAGGTGTTTGAGAGTCTCTATATCTTACTCTCTACTTATTTATCATCTCTATCTTCTAACATTTCTTTATAGACATTTATCTCAGATAGGTGAATTGTTAATCTACTAAATATCCTCCAAATGTACTGTTCAATGGCTTTATGTATTTTTATGTCATTTGTTTGGTTGAAATGAAATTTATGTACAATAAAATGCAGAGATAACACATGTAGAAACCTGACAAAATTTAAAATATATGTACACCTGTCATAGTTTGCTTCCTGTTGCTATGATAAAACACTGACCCAAAACAAGGTGGGAAAGAGCTTGTTTATTTGGCTTATACATCCATATCACAGTCCATCATTGTTAACTGTCAGGGCAAGAACTCAAACGGGAACCTGGATTCAGGAACTGGAGCAGAAAACACAGTGGAATGCTACATACTGGCTTGCTACCTCTGTCTTGTTCAGCTACCTTCCTTATACAACCTAGGATCAGGGATGTCACTGCAAAAAGTAGACTGTATCCTCCTAAATCAATTAGCACTTTAAAATGCACCCACGGAAATACACACAGGCCAATCCAATGTACCCATCTCCTCGGTTGAGGATCTGTCTTCTGAGGTGTGTCCAGTTGACAATGCAGACTGACTGTGATAACCCAGGTGAGCACCACAGCAGTAGAAATTCATACTATTCCTGTCACCCACTCCAAAATATGCTTGCTTACATGTCCCATTCCATCACTCTGCACATTCAAAAAGCAATTATTGTTCTGATTTCTATTATAGCATATTAGACTTTATTCTTAAACATCCTATAAATAGAATAATGATGTTCATACTCATTAGTACCTGGTGTTTGTACATAGCAATATTTTTTTAGGATATGTCTGTGCCATTTCAAGTACTGTTGCTCTAATAACATTTACCTGCAGTGGTTAAATATTATAAATGTGGGCTTGGCATAGGCAGAGGTCTAAGATCTTGAGCTTTTCTGTGTGATGACATTCACACAGCCCTTTATATCTCAAACACAGACAATGGGAATTAAGACTAAGCAATAAATACCAGGAAACAAAAATTCCCCACCATCCTTCAGTGTTACAGAGACAAAATGTCACAGATTGAAAGGATCATCTAAAGACAAAATGGTAGGCAAAAAGTAGTAAAATGTCACAGTTTTGACAAATGTGGGCCCTAAGGTGAAGGCCTCCCAAAGAGTGCAAAATTTCTCAGTTCCTTGATACTGAGAGTGGAGAAGTTCCTTCAACCTCTCCTGGGAAAGCCAGAGAGATTCTTTTCATTTGGCATGTGTGAAAATTAGTGGAAGGCTGAGCTTGGAAAGCTGCAACAGCCTCACGCCCCACTGTCTAATAGGCGCTCTGCCCCTTTCCATCAATACAAGAGAGAGAAGCCTTCTTTGTAGTAGAAAAACACCACCCACATGCTAAATGGACTGTTATTCTGAATACTTAGCATTCAAACAAAACATACTACCTACCACAATTTATAATGAGTAGCAAGAAGAATCAAGGAAGGAACTCAAAAGATGGTCACACATTTTAGTTACCAGTAATTTCTAAAATAGCGATAGTGTGTTAAATTATTAGCAGTGTGATTAATCTTTATATTTTCATATTGCTTCAGCATCCATCTTCAATGTGGTTCAGAACTCATAACAGAAGCTGGGCTCAAACGCTCTGAAACACTTTCAGATTGCTACCATCTCCTATTTAATAAGGTCAGTCCAGATCTGCCCCAAGGAATAGCTCAATCTGGTCTATATGGATTGATCATTTGAGCCCCTGTGGCACAGTGACTGGGCGGAAGTCAGAGGAAAAGCCCTTTGCTCTGGCCTGCTTTCCCTCACCTTGCCTCCCCTTCACTCATCCACCTTGCTCATGTCTTGCAGCTGAGTTCCTCTACCTTGCTGCTGCTGCTGCTGCTGCTGCTGCTGCTGCTGCTGCTGCTGCTGCTGCTGCTGCTGTCATTCCTCACTGGCATCACAATCCAGCTTATTTAGCCACTTCATGAATCCTCCAGACCTTCAGAACCAGGCTAAAACTGACAAGGCATCCAGCCTCATAGACTGACTGAGAAGCTTATCTTTGTTCTCAGCCCCTCCAGTACAGGACAGCCACTGTTGGATTAACCCAGGCCACAGCATGTAAGTAAATCAGGTAAATTCTTCTTCAGTGTGCATCCGTTCTATGAGTTCTGTTCCAACAGAAAACTCTGACTAATATATTCATGGTCTAATATAGTCTATAAATACTAAATTAAAAGGTCAAAAGATAACTCACAAAATGTGAATTGTATGTCATTATGAATAGTGTCATATAATCTGTTGCCATCACACTCCACCCCTCCCAGGACATGAGTCATCCCTCAGCCACAATGCTCTTGATGTATTTCTACTTTCTCATTGAAAGTAGAACCAATATCACATATATAGGGTTCAGTATTTTCCACAGCTTGTACCTCTGGGTATCTTGAAATATAGCCCAGTTAATAAGGGAGAAGTACTACAAAAGGATTAGCCCACAGGCTTTTATACTTTGCTTCCCACATGTTTCCTGACCTGCATTTATTTAGAGGGCATGCTGAGTACCCCATAATATTTCAAGTAATAATGTCTTTATTTCAATGACTGAAGGGGTATTCTTCCTATTTAAAATCCTAAATGACAACAGAACAGAGAGAATATTAGAAGAGAAGAGTAAGTTACCAAATAATTTGAATCTTCAAAAGGTAAACAAATGTAGAATTCATTACTAAAACAAATAAACAAACAAAAACAAGAAGAAACTATATGTAGTAGCATCTTGCCTGTGAACGTGTAACAGTGGCCACACCCCTTTAGGTATGGCTTTAGGTGAAGATGGAAGTGGAAAGTGGAAAGAGTGTGGGGCGTGCTCTCTCTCTCCTCTCTCTCTCTCTCTCTCTCTCTCTCTCTCTCTCTCTCTCTCTCTCTCTCTCTCTCTCTCTCTCTCTCTCTCTCTCTCTCTCTCTCTCTCTCTCTCTCTCTCTCTCTCTCTCAGGCTCTTTCTCAGATCTCGGTTCCAGAAGGGAAGAAAACCACTGTGGTGGTTCTTTATTTTTATCTGTGTAATTGTCCCCCAATAAAACACCCATTTTTTTTGTTTATCTTGGGTATAATGAAATCATTAAACCCATGCCTTCAACTATATGGTTGTAATATTTGAATGGATATATTGAAAAAGATGGTTGGTTGGTATAGCAATAGAAGTCAAGAATATCTAAGTGTAAAGGATGTTCAACAGAGAGAATACTAATATGGTTTCTGTGCTATAGAAAATACCTGAGACTAGGCTGTTTACAAAGAAAAGAGGTTTGTTTAGTTCTTTCACTTATTTAGGCTTATGAAATGGCTAAAAGCCCAGGGTTTATCACTTGATTTCTACTGCTGAGGCTACATCACAACATGCTGGTACTTTACAAGGTATCAGAGCATGCTGGAGAGATCACATGGCTAGATAGAAACAAATATACAGAAGAACATTCCCCATCAGAAAGTGAGCTAATTGTGCACAGTACATCTGAGAAAGAGAACAAGGCAGGCTTTTGCATTCACAGTCCTTGTGGGACTAATAGATTGGTTATAAAGGTTATGTTCGAGTATATATATCTATATATCAAAACTATATAACTAAATGAAAAGTCATCTTCTGACCACTCACAGGTATGTGTGCCCAGTAAACAATTAACACACAACTTAATTCCACTGAAAGTATACTGTGTAACTGATAATAAATACATTTTCAACTTATTTGTACAAAATTCTCTACTTTCAGGTTTACAAAGACATTAACACATGACTATCAATGAATTCCATTGGAGTTGCTGTGCTTTCTTGACTTGAATATCAAAATGATGGCAAAAATAAGACTTTATCACCACCCTGTAACCTGACACACTCTATTGAATGTGTTTTAATTCTCAATAGGTCCTAAATTGGTTCAACAAGTACTGTGAAGCTCATTTCCACAAACTTATACAGACTGGGAACCTAATGTAGTTCCCCAAAACCATGTATTTTCAAGAAGGAAAATATCAAAATTTCCACAAGGAAAAAAATTGTATTTTCTGACTTTACAACCAATGGCCTTGAGTACAAGATTTACTCCTAATATGCATGTGCCATGTTAATTGATAACTGAATGACAGATATTCTTTCATTTTTTTTGTTTTTGTTTGATTTTTGTTTTGTTTTTGCTTTTCAGAAAAGGGTTTCTCTATGTAGCCCTAGCTATTAGGCCAGACTGGACTTGAACTCACAGATCCACCTGTCTCTGTTTCCCAGGTGGCTGGGATTGAGGACATACACCACCCAGCTAGTTCCAGTTTTCATTTTACAAATAATGAAATTTTATTTCTGGGAAGTCACAGATCAAGATTCTGGAAAGTATGGTGTCTGATGAAGGCCTGGTTGCAGTTACAGACTACTGAACAAAATGCATATTTCACTCTTATTGGAGAATTTTGTGCATGCACATAAAACATTTTGATCAAATCTATTTCCCATTCCCTCCCCTCCAAGCTCAATTTCCTTCCTATTCCCTTACCACTTTTCCTTCCTACTTTCAAGTGGTCCTTTCTTTTTAAGTCCACTACGTAATGCCTGTGTATGCATGCATGTAGGACCATCTACTAAAGCATGGGCAGCCTTTCAGGGGCTCCATTTCTGGAAAACATTGACTCTCCTTCCTTCGATAGCCATAACCTTGCCAGTAGCTTCTCCACTGTGAGTGGAACTTCATCCATCCATGCCAGGATTTTGCCTTGCATAAGCTGCTGCAGTTTTCATGCATGTAGTCACAGCTGCTATGAGCTCACATATGCAATCTGTCTTTCTGACAGCTACTGCAATGGTTTTACAGAACCAGCCACTCCCATTGGCTCTTACAATCCTTGGGCTCCATCTTTGGGCTTCCATAATGAAGCTTGAGCTATGAGACCCCATTATCTCTTATTCTCTCTGTTAATTTCCACCTATTACAAAAAGATGCTTCTCTGGTGGGAATGAAGAGATGCTCTGATCTGATGACTGGAAGGAGGTGCCAATTTATGTTTAATTAAGTAATATAATATGGAGTTTTATAATGTGCTTGGAACCATAGAAAAGAGGTAGTTGGTTTAAAAGCCGTTACTAGAGTTTTTTTCTTGACTCAAACAATGTCTCCTTTAAAATGTTAAGCAAATTGCCTGATCACATTATCTCACATTACCTCCTACTTTTAAAAACTGGAAAAGGACTTTTGGCATTAAAAACAATTTTATACAGACAAATGAGTAAATTAATATTTAATCCTCTGATCATTAGAAACCCCATAATGTTCACTGTAAAAATAATGTAAATATTTAATACATTTATGATCTGATATCTTTGTTTAACTAAATATAACTGTAATTAGGCAAATTATTGTCTTTATCCAAATGGCATCCGAAAGCTTATTTCATGTCCTTTAAACAATGAGCACTATAACAAATAAGATATTTTAATAGCCTCTAATTTGAATAGATTATATAGTCATCTGAATTATATAATTTAACATCAGACTCAAAAGTAGAGTGTTGAATCCTGGATAGAAAACTGCCTAACAAGCACTGTATGGAGAGATATGGAGTTGATAAATATCTTTTCAACATTAAAATTTTATGAATTCACAAATCATACCCACCTGGAAAAAATTAAATTTGTATCTCTCAATGAGGAAAGACTCTAAAACCTCAGGATCCATGTTCCCATAGGATGTAGAAGTACTGGTAAGTGGTCTTAGTTTTAAGTACATAAAACATGGATATTTCATCTCTTCTAACTTGTTGAGAATCTTTGTATCTGAAATTAGAACCAGGTCTGTAGTCTTCCTTCTGGCCAAGAATGACTTTATCACTTTCATCACACCACTGGAGGGTGACTTGTACATTAAAACATCACAAATATCTTTTGAGTTTCTTTGCCCTATAAGTTAGGACCTAGAAATTACAAAGAAGAAGCCTAAAAGACTGAGCCAGAGACAAGATATGTTTGACTTACAGTGGTTTAAAATTCTAAATACCCACATTAAACTTTAAATGCTTTTAGATATAAAAGCAAAATTCTTTGTTCCTGAGAGTAGTAATAAGATTTGTTGACAATAGACATCTTAGCTATAAATTTTTTTCTACAGCGATGCTTTAACTGTCTTTTGTCTCCAATGTGTCTTGAATTTTTGTCTTCATCTAAGATTTTAAGTTACCTTTGGCCCACTCTTAAAGCTATAGTTATGTCTTCCTGCCTATTTATGTACCTAAACTCTTATGCTACATTTAAATCCATCTCTGTGGTGTGACTGGAATATCAAAGGCTAAGAAATTCATATAGAACAATAGTTTATTTCTCCTCGCTGTGGAAGATAGAAAATCTAAGGTTCAGATGCTGTCAGGTGTGGTAGTCAACTGAAGGTCTACTCGCAGCTTTCAAGATGTCACACTGAAGGTGTGGTCCTCCAGAAGGAAGGGACACTCTGTCTTCTAGTCATAGAAGGTGACAGGTAGATAGAATTAGCTCTCCTACAAAACTTATTAAAATAGCAACTAATGGCATTTGTAAAGGTGGAAGCCTTGTGATCAATTATCTCTCAACAACCATCTTGTAATACTTTATTCTGGCAATGACATCTCAACATGATGTTTTGTGGAGACAAAACATTTTGGCAATAATACTCTACCATTGCCTCACCATCTAATATAGTCCTCTTGCCTTCCATGCGGTGGAACACTAAAGTCAAAGCGTTATATAATGTGAGGAAAACTGAGCAAATTCCTGTCTAGAATCCACATTCCTTCATTACGAGTTTTCTTCTTGCAGTGAGCCCAGAATAATTGGAACAGATTTATACTACAGTGTTGTACTTGTTGCCGAAAAGTCACTAAGACAAATCCTTCTAGAATAATCTTAGAAGTAGCACAACATCAAGTATAAAGCTATGTTTGTTTTTCTGCTCACTTAGTTGCAAAATTCCTAGAACAAGGAACAGTCATTTATTTGATAATTACAGATAAATTTTTTTGCTTAAGCAATAATGTAATATATTGAATTTTATTTCAAGTAGAGATGAATTATAAATTAGGATTCATTTTCTCTGTTTCAGTTATAATCTAAATAATACAATACTTCATACAAGGAGCTCTACATGAGGTAAAACACAAAAAGGAAAAACTGAAATCCTTGTTTCTTTCTGTTACTTTTTCTTTAAGCTAGAATTGGATGTTGCTATTCTTATTATTCTTAATGCTTACTAATGATCGTTGTTGCTATGCAAACAGTTACATGAATAACAATCACAACAAAAGAGATTGTCAGTATTTTCTGTATTTATTTGTTCTAAACAGTGCATTCACACACAGAGAGAGAAACACCTATTCCTAGGGTAGGGGAGAGAGACGAAAGATTAATACCCAGAACAGTCCTTAAGGGTAAGTAATGCTGTGATCTCTATTTCAGAGAAGAGAGGCTAACTTTAGAGAGTTTACATATAACTAATAAATGCCAAAATTAATAATGCAGACAAAGTTTAAGTCCTAAGTTCATAATTTATTTTTCTTTGATACAATATCCCAGTGTGTTGCTTAAGCCAGCCTCAAACTCAATGATGTATCTCTGGTTGAGTGTTAACTCACCATCCTCCTGCCTCATCTTCCCAAGTGCTAGGATTATAAACATGTGCCACCAAAACTGGCCAAGTCCATGCTTTTGATGAGCATAGAGTTATTATAGTATTATGTCTTGTCTTAAATCCCAGTGGCCATAACTTCACTCAGTGCTTTCTACACCCCTGCAAGGCCTGCTCTTTTCTGAAGGGGAATGGAGGAGTGGATTGGTGGGAGTGAGAACCTGGGGAGAAGGAACCAGGAGGAGAGAAAGGAGGGGAAATCATGGTCAGGATGATATAAGAATAAAGAAAAAAAGAAAAAATATAAATACTCTCAGTGTTCCCCCGTATGAGTTGCCTATGTAACAATAAGCTCATTGCTCATTTTTCTGTTCTTAAATAAATTTCAGGTCCACTTTGAGAAGGAATGAGGAAGGAAGAACTGTTGCAACAAGGTACACACAAGAACTCTAGCTGAGACTCTACAACACATCCCTTTCTGTGTGCCTCACAAATACATTTCCCTTCATATTTTCAAATATGTACCCTGTGTTTTGCTCATGGAAGATGCCAAATAGCTTTCAGATAAAAACTTACTTGCAATTAAATACTGAGTCCCCAACAGATTATTAAGATTTATTCCTGCAAGAGAAGATACTTTTTCAGGCTTACAAGTAAAACTGATACCCATCAATTTTTAACTAATATACAAAAAAAAAAAAAAAAAAAAAAAAAAAGCAGGGTAGTGCTATGCAGTTCTGGCTGGTCTTGAACTTTGAACTCACTGTATAGACCAGGACCAAGCTGGTCTGGAATTTGCATTGATGTTCCTTCTCTTTCTGTCTCACAAATACCAGGGCCCCAAGCATATGCCCTGGTACCTGACCTTGAAGAACTCTTTGCATTGTCACGGTTTTACTCCTACACAGGTGGAGACTTTACTATCTGTACAAGAGATTGCATATCTTTGGGATAAAATATGCTGCTGTTGTTCACACAGACCTCAGTAACAGGAAAAGTCAAATGCCTTGAAGAAATCCATATTGATGTAATATAACATACCAAAATAAAAGTATGATTCTTCTTCACTTCATCTCCAGACCCAAGAATACTTACAGTGACACAAAATGCAACATCATTGATTCTTAAACTCAGTCAGAGAAATGTAGGCTTAAAAGACAGACGTTGTGGATTAATGTTTGTACAGAATTGATCTCTAGCCTTTCCAAGACATAGATGGAAACTTTTTTCACTTCTTTGCTTTATATGGCTATTTAAATGAGACCTGAGCAATGTATTGTGCTATTTATAGCTTGATTATCAGTACAGAAATCAGGAAAAGCAACATTTTCCTGGTATCCCATCAGCTGAAGAAATCTATCTTAAATCTAGTTTGCAGAAATAGCTCAGGGAGCAGATCTCTTCCTCCTCTTTGATTTCTGCTTTCCTTTTGCTTCCTGCAATCAATAAGAAGATAGTATTGCTCCAGTGCCCCCCACACACCAACACTCAGGAGAGAAAGACTAGAACATGAGTCCCTCTCTTTGTTATATGCAAATTGGGAAGTTATCAGGAAAGGGGAAATCTGGAATGTTATAAGCTGAAAAATAGGCAGTAAGCATGGTATAAATCTTTCTTCCTTTAACTGTGAATCATACAGAAATCTCAAATTCCCTAAGGCCCAATGTGTCTTTATACATTAAATGAGACCAATCCCAAGAGCTGTTGGCTGAATCTGACTCAGCACCTAGATATTCACTTTCTGTATTCTGGGAACTTTAAGAAACACATCTTGGATGTACTTCATCCTTCCCAGTCTAATTGCCCACTTACTGGGAAATGCTGAGCACTGAATCCACTGAGATCCTGTCCTTTCCTGTATATAATACTGTCACTGCTAGTGTAGCCTCGCTCTGTGTGCTGTTTCACAAGTCCATAGACTTAATCTTAAATTGCTCCAATCACTGCATAAAGTTGCAACTTATTTACTCTCCCTCCCTCCCTCTGTCTTCCTCTCTCCAACCTATTCCCCATATTCATCTCCCTTTTCCCTCTCTCTGCCTAACTCTGTGTGTGCATGGTTACTTATGTGTGGCATGACTATCATTCCTGCTATATACAGCATCTACACTATCAACCTCTAAAATTCTCCTAAATTCCTTACAAAACTGGGCCTTAACCCAAAGGGGGGGCAGAAATTTAATCAATGGAAGCAGATTCTTGTTACATCAGGTTCCTCCCCGCCAGCCTCCGGGTCCTGCAGCCACGTGGGCCCACAGCCGTGCCAGCCCCAAATAACACTCAGAGACTCTGTATTTGATACAATCCTGTTGGCCAGTTACCATTATTGTTTATGGGCTAGCTCTGTCTTAATTATTAACCCATTTTTACTTATCTAAGTATTTCCACGTGGTCGTCTTATGGGGAGCCCCGCGGCAGGCTTCCTGCTCCTTCCCGGGCTACATCTCGACTCCACCTACTACTTCCTCTTCCTCCTCCTAGTCTCCTAGCCCCACCTATCTAGTTTTCTATTGGCCACAGGGCTTTATTAACAGTATGAGAAACATATATACAGAATCACATCTCCCATCATCTCCTCTTTTCTGTCTAAAGTAAAAGAAGGGGTTTAACCTTAACATAGCAAAATATACCATACAACAGTTATCAAATAAGAATCACAGTTAACAATATTTAGTCCATTAACATTTTGTAAGACTTAAAGAAAATATCATCAATCCTATCTTTGTGAGTCTAAAGTCCTATATGTAACTTATCTTTAATCCTAACTAAGGAAAACTATAAGCATAACTATCTGTCTTCAACTCCTTCAAAGACCACAGGAGGATAATATATAAACTCTAGAAATGACAGAGACAGCGCATTGCCTGGTCAGTCACCTGAAGTTCTTCTGTAATGTTCCATCTTCAGCCCATAGGCCATAGTGTGTGTCCAGACTCCTCAACAAGGCAGGAAACTTTTGTCTGTGTCCTGTAGACTATCTGGCTGTCAGGCAGCCTCTTCCATGAAGCAGGAATCTGTAGCAATGTCCATCTTGCATCAGCAGTCACCTTTTTGTGGGTCCTGCATGTCCAGTTTCTACAACATAAAGTCAAACAGTCTAGACAAGAGAAGTACCTTGTTCAAATGGCTAGTCTTGCCATATTAGAAGCAAACTTCATAACGAGTCTCTTCAATGTCCATCTTCCTTTTTGATGCAGGTGGTGTTACCAGGAGCAGTTGTGCCTCATTGTCAAGAAAAACCCTAAACCATTTTAAATGCCATATTCTATAGGTCTTTGAAAGGTTTGAAGAATGCCTATCCATCTCAAAATACATCTCTGCATATCTAGAAATCCTAACTTAACTCCAAGTTTTAATTATCATAGGTAACTCTCTATAATCTATATTAAATTATACATTACATTTTCCAATGAGCTATATAAACACAATACCTAAACAAGAGGAGAAATATACATATCACAAAATTGACCTTAAATTGTATCAATAAAAGAAAATCCATTCCAAAGCAAAGTATTCATATCTATACCACAATTCCCTTTTTACCTTTAAAAAGATTGTTTGTGGTTATAGCCATTTATAACCAAGCCCATTTAAATGAAAACAAACATTTATAAACAATATTTGGGAATTTGGGCGTCGTTCTTTCCGAATCACATCTCCCATCAGATTCTCTGATAACATCCCCTATTCTTGGGTAGATACAAATGTATTCCTAAAAATGTCTTCCAACAGAGGCAGTCTATTCTAAACAAGAGACATGTGGGACCCAATGAACTAGCACATTGTTACAATTGCAAATGTGAGAATCTTCTCTAAAACTCAAGTTCTTAACACCAATTCAGAAAGTGAAATATCATTATTTTTCAACTAAATAAGCACATCAAAGCAACAAGCATGCCACCATCCTATTTTCTCATGTTTGAGCTATACTACATTACTTAAACATTAATTAAGCTTTTATTCAGACCACCACTTTCCTTTACACATTACCAAAAACTTTATATTAATTATAGGAACTCTATATACCACTTAACACCAACCTTACATTACTTAATACAGGAATCTACTATTACTGTGTCCCCTGGTGACAACTTGTATCTGTTTTCCACTTTTGCACTCTCCACAATGTCTATATTTATCATAAAATAACATCAATAATGAAAGACAAAAATGTATTCCTCACTATTAATCAATATAATATAATCAATATATTAGTCAATAAAATAAGGTTTATTTAACATCCATTTGGCCATAACTTGGCCATCTTCCCGCTAATGTTTGCAGATGTCCTCAAACATCTGTAACACTCATGCTTTCTCTTTCTTTCTTTCTCATCTAGAAATCACTATTTCCACCATTATCTGAACATTATTGTCATTAAAATTGCCAAAATTTTGAGTTTTCCTACTTGTAGATGAAATGACCTACTACATTTCTAGGAGTGCCAGTTGAAGACAGGAAGCTCAAAGGTCAGAGACAAAAAAAAAACATGATTAAAACTCACAGCATTAGCAGTGATCAGAGCATCAACACTTTCTGGTGTCATTTTCCTAAATTCAACACCTATAAATTCATAAAAAGAAAACAGGTATGTGGTGGTTATACACAATGTGTCCCTCACAAGAAAGGAACATGAACTTGGAGAACACAAAGTTTTAAGTAGGCACTGAACTTGCCTGTTCCCATGCTCTAGAAGGTATTTTCTTCATTATAAATTGAGTGCACTTCGCTCTACAGGGAGACATTATCTTTCTTTCTCAGGATTGTGAACAAACACTCTCTTGGCTCTATTGTGATACAGTCTGCCTGCACATACTAAAACTAAACCTTGAGTGAAGTCTTAGCAAATACTGTCTGAGCCTCTTCAAATTGCTGGCCCATCAAGTTAGCTAATAAGTTACATAATTTACATAAATTATTTCTCTGTTTATTTTGTGAACCACAGCTTCTTTTAAAGAGAATTACATATTCACTTTTTAAATGTTTATTAAAAAACTATTCTAACTATTTGCAGGGCATATTGATCTCAGCACTCGGGAGGTAGAAGCAGGAAGATGTCTATCAATTTAAGGCCAGCCTGCTCTACATAGTGAGGTAATGAGTTCTTGTTAAAAAGAAAGAAAACCTGCCTACTTAGGTATATTAAGGTCTTGTACCCCATGGATCAATAAGGTAGTTATAGTTAACACTATATTATTGAACATCTTTAAATAAACTACGATATTTTAATATTGTCTTGTAGGAAGATGATAAATGTTTGAGGTAATAAGTATACTAGTTACCACAGTTGATCATTGTACTTTGAATAATGCTTGAGGTAACAGATATCGTAATCACCATGACTTACCATTGAACATTTTACTCATTATCTATGTCTCACTGTGCTCATAAATATGTGCAATCTTTATATATCAACTGAAAAAGTTAACTTTCAAAGTGTAAAAATATATTAGCTGATTTTTTAGAACATAGAGATGTGCACGGCAAAGGGAAATAACATCTATCCTATGTCGCTTGCCAAATTTTCATGTCTTCAGACATTCACTTTTTGCTACTCTTTGGAGAGGCCATTTATTGTGTTTGACAAAATAAACGAGGTCAGAAGAACTTCCCTAGAAAACAATGTCCACAAAATGGTTTGTTGCTGAGTTTGCTTTTCATACTAGCCCCCCCTCTTCTAACACCCATTCCACACTTGATATCCTTTATGACAATATAGGTGACCGCTAGATTGTTTCCAAGAAATTACTTTACCCTTGTCAGTATCCTACCTACCATTTCGGTCATAAGATGAAAAAGTCCTGTGTTTCAATGCAAGCCTCTTTTCTTCTTCTTCTTCTTCTTCTTCTTCTTCTTCTTCTTCTTCTTCTTCTTCTTCTTCTTCTCCTCCTCCTCCTCCTCCTCCTCCTCCTCCTCCTTCTTCTTCTTCTTTCTTTTTCTTCTTCTTTTTTGTAATAAAGGAATGATAACATGTTCTATAACCTCTGGGAAAAAAGAAAAATGTATTCAAAATTCATTATTTCATTTGAATTAAGAAAAGGCAGCCCATATGGTAACTGTATAATTTACAAGGAGTTACTCTGAGAATTATTAGTTAAGAAAATAACACAATACTTGCTGAACCAGAGAGAAGTACTTGGAAATTGGATGTAATAGTTTTATAAACTGACTGACCATAACTTAATAAATGTCTTGTTTCTCTTCTACATCTTGGCCTAACATTCATAATAAGAGTAATAAATATGGATGTGTTATTATCTAAAAATATGAAAAGCAATAGACAAGGCCTATTTAAAATACAGAATACATTTTACAACTAAGGTTTTTTATGAAGCAGATCACAAAATGTCATAACCAATATGAAATAGGATTTAATGTAATAAGGAAAAAATATTGAAGTGCCAAGTGTTACTAATCATAGGTCTGCTGCAACATAGCACAGATAATCTTGCTTTATTTAGTTATTACTCATATTTCTCACCATTATTAATTACTTTATTGTCATAAAACAATCCAAAAGCAAAGCCATTTTCCCAAGATTTATTTTAGCTAATCATATATTGGCTAATAGAAGCTCTGTCAATACCTTGACTTTCAAAAAATTATGCTATTACCTTGGCTAAATAAACTTCATAAGCTTTCTGACATTCGATTAGGGTAACTGAACCAATATTCACCTTCAACTGTATAATATGAGAAATTAGCATTTTCCTTCACATTATTTCAACTATGTTCATAACTTTGTGACTTAAACAATTCAAATGTAATTCAATTCTACCCACATTATGAGAACATTTATTGACCTTGAGTCTATATCAACCACAATGTTTTTAGTCAATTAAGCATGGGATCTGGGTAAAACAGGAAAATACAAAAGTTAGCCAGACAGTGACTGCTGTACCATGAAACCATGCTGTTTTCTCCAGGGTGATGATTATCTCATTAACATCTAAGCCAGTTTGGACATAATTTACTCAAAATTTAGACTTAATTAAACATTATTAAGGTCACCACAACACCAGGAGCCAGTCTTATTTAAATTTTATCTTATAAAACTCAAACATAGTAAGTAGAAGACTGTTTATTTTATAAGTATATGACCCCATTACATAACTATAATTAAGATGAATAAGAATAAACTCTTGAAGTTCCTTGTCACTCACTGCCTATTAAACATGAAGCCAAATTATCACTAAAAATGTGAATGTCAATAATTTGAGAGGAAACAGTATTCATTATAATGTTTAGATACCAATCTGATTTAGTGCCTATGGCTGTCCTAGAATTTAGGGTCAGTGGGTTAAAAACTGGTTCAAAATTTAGAGTTGTAATTCACAAATGTGTCACGAGCCTGTTCTCAATAGGAATCAGCAACAAAATCGTCAATAGCAAAGATTTAAATAGATTCTTTATAATAATTTTAAATTTTTATATTAAGTAGACCTTTTAAATTGTTATGTTACTGTAAGAAGCTACTATAAGTACAAGTTAAGTTAATTAAAATGAAATGTTAGTGATAATTTAAAAGACCATGGAATATAAGCTACAGCAAGGAAAAAATAAATGTGCTTCAACATTGTGTGTTTTTTGAGAAAGTTATTTTACCTGTCTATTACTTAGTGTGTGTGTGTGTGTGTGTATTGTGATATGTGTGTGTGTTATGATGTGTCTGTGTGTGTGTGTGTGTGTGTGTGTGTGTGTGTGTGTGTGTGTTATAACACATTAAGACACACTGAAGCTGAAATCAGGTACTTTTTGGAAGCTTCTCCATCTTTATTTGATCATTACACAGCAATGAATTGAGAAATGCATTAATAAAACAAGAGAGAATAATTTAGGTGTGGGATAATTTAAATGAATAACTTAAATGGTGTATATGAACATACACTTTTAGCAGTGATCCCCATGATTCTCTTTTTCTAGACTCAGAGATGCCATTAGTTTCTTCCTGCTTCCTTCTCTTTGGAAATAAGAAGGAAAAAATCTTTTTGTATTCCTTGTGCACAAAAAGACCTTGCGGGCACACCCCCCATGGAGGGACACTCTCTTAACCTAGAGACAGGAGAGAAATCCTACTCCCTACTTCAAATGACTTGACAGATTTAGATAACTCCTCCTGGGTGGTATCACCCTACATGTGGAGTGTCAGGGGGGGGAATGGGAGGGGAGGGTGGTCAGGGTGCATGTGAGGGGGGAGAGAGGGGAAGAGGGAGGGAATTAGAGAGGAAGGAAAGGAGAGAGGGAGAGGGAACTGGGATCGATATGTAAAATAAAAATAATTTTAAAATAGAAGGAAGAAAGAAAGGAAGGAAGGAAGGAAGGAAGGAAGGAAGGAAGGAAGAAAGAAAGAAAGAAAATTTGCTGAGAAGTACCTAAGTACCTATGGGCTATTGTAGGCTTAGGATGAAAACCCTGACAAGCAATTTTATTTTAAACCAGTTCAAGGATCCCCAGCACTGGGAACCATCATAGCTGTATTGTATAATCACTTGAGAAGCTAAAAGGAAATCATCATGCTTCTGTCACACTTCTTGGGTTGCAACCCAATTGGTCTGGTACAATTCTTAAACATTCGTCATTTACACAAAACTTTCTCTATTTGTGATTTTGTCTTACTCATAACACTGAATGACAACAGTTTGAAGAAACGCATGTCTGGGATTTTAGTTCTGGAGGTCAGAGGTGAATACATGTAGAGCTGGTCTTCTTGACAACATGACCCTGAGGTGATCCCAGGATCACCCAGGTTGCAAGACCTATGTTTGCATGTGAATCCTCTTGTCTTTCTCTTTTTTTCAGAGAGCCACCTGCATTCAATCATATGGCCTCTCCCTGATTACCTTATCTAACACTAACCCTTAAAGTCCCCACTTCTGAACACCATAGTTAGATTCCTAACATCTTAAGGAATCATGATGTAGATTAACCTTTGAAACTGACGTGAGAATAAGCCAAATCCAACCATAATGTTTTCCCAGTATTGCTGATATGTGGCCCTGCAAATAAATGACACATCTCTGAAAGATCTAAAAATTATTATTGTCTGAAATATGCCACTTTAGGATAAAGAGCTAGAATAAGTTTCTGGTGATAAAGGTGACAAAATTTAGCATATTGGGCTCTGCCGTCTCCACATACCAAAAGAAAGAATGGAGAATTTTGATTATATGTTAAGACTGAAAATTGGTAGTCTCATCTTTGAGAAATGAAAGTATGTCAGAAACATGAGTCTCCCCATTGGGAGGAAATCATCTATAATTAAAGGGATCGTGAAATTGTAAATCACACTCATCTCTAGGAAAATCACTTGTTTAGATATTCAACTATTATTTTTTTTCTGTGCTAGTGAGACTGAATATACACAGTAAGCTCAAAGCAAGGAAGAAGGGAGGAAGGGAAAGAAAGGGTAGAGAAAAAAGGAAGGAAGCAAGGAGGGAAGAAAGGGAAGAAGGAAGGAAGAAAGAAAGAAAGATGTAATAAGGAACAAAACTGAAACCATTTTGAGTAAAACTTCCATTTGAATAGGGGTAAATAAAGATCTCCTTGAGTAACTGACATTCTGGTTGGAAACTTGAGACATTAATGAGGGGCAAGCCACCCAGCCTGAGTTAAATATCCTGAGAACAGGATAAGTACACCCCAAAGCAATGTTCCCAGGAAACTATCCTATCCCCAAAGAACCCTGATTGGTGAAAAGTGTAACCAGAACTTGGCACCAATGTTTATGGCTTTTGTAGGGTTTGTGCTTAAAAGCTCTGCACCATTCTGGCTCTGGGTTGCAGTTCAACTCCCAAGTCTGTTCTGCATCCCTAATGGATCAATCAGTGATGGCTTGATTGAGACTTGTTGTTTGACTTGTGTTGGCTCCAAGTGGATCCCATAACAAAGGGGGGGAGGAAAGAAGGAAGGAAGGAAGGAAGGAAGGAAGGAAGGAAGGAAGGAAGGAAGGAAGGAAGAAAGGAAGGATGGAAGAAAAGAAGGGGAGGGAGAATAAGAAAGCCTTTACTACTCAACTAAGGCAGAAGTGCAGAGATCAAACAGGTTATCCTTCTGCTTCCCCAGGTCAGGCTGTGCTACAGCTCTCTTCTATAAGACTACTGTGAGAACTCATCTCTACCCACCTTAAACCAAATTTCAATACTGGAACACATATCCAATTTAGTGAAATATGCTTTATATAACTGAAAATAACCATATTATTTAAAGTATGGAGTAATACAATGTATAGATTTAGCCCATAGTTCCTCATGTTGGTTGTGCATAAAGTAAGCCCAACATAGTGGCACATACCAGTACTTGTAAGCTAAGGTAGGAAGATAAATTCATCCTGAGCTATATTCTAAGATGCATTAAAGGAAAAAAACACTGTTGTGAAAATGTATTCGCTTTCCATATAATATTTTCAAGCATTTAACCAGTCTTAGTTACCTCTCTCCTATGACTATTATAAAATGACTCAATTGTTTATAAAAGATTTAAAATGTAATCATTATTTTGTTGATTATTAGTACTAATTATATACCAATAACATCATCATCTTATTTGTATTTGTTTACTAAATTAGTGAGCACACTTAACTGACCAGATATCAGAGGCCACATCAGGAATACAAGCACATGGAAGGGTTCTGTGAACTGGATAGAGTAGCAAATGGGAGTTGACCATGTGGTCAATGCTAGAATCAAATGAAGCCATCAGCGCTTAAAGGAAGATGGAATACACCATTCAGTCAGCAGTGATTCAAACATTTTCCAAATATATTTCCAAGTAGCATATCAAACTTGAAAGAAAATTCAAAATGTATGTGAGGGTTAGGGAACAGTGAGAAACCCAGAGCCCAGAAAATTCCTGATCCACAGCCCCTGTACAGACCCTGGATGGTTTGGCCCCAAGCCCCAACCCAGTAAAAGAAACACACCCTGGATTTGGGACTGGAACCAGCAAAGGGGGTACTTCATTCCTGAAACTAGAGCCAGGGAAAAACACCCCAACTCTGAAACTTGAGCCAAAAGAACACACCTGGCACCTAGATTCAGAACATGCAAAAGAAATTCACCCAGGCCCTAGAATTGGAGCCAAAAAGAACTATAGAAAGAAACAGAGTTTAGCCTGGAATCGGAGCTGTATCTGCCCATGACTCAAAACTAACCAATCCCTTAACTAGAAAAACTGACCAATTCCAGGCCAACAGGCTTGGAATTGTGCACTGAGTTTGTAATCGCCTCAGGACTGGGAGTCCCCTAGACTGGGACTTCCCACCATTTGATAGGTGCCGCCAATCACCATTCAGAGAGTTTGGAATTCCTCCAGGGCAGCCAATCATCTCATTTCCAGGCTTGAGCGAATCATAAGGCTGTAGTAGGCAGGTTCAGAGTTTCTTGAGCCTCTTCCTGCTGCCTGGCTACCATATAAACCACCTTCCTTAGCTGCTTTGGTCTCTCCTGCTCTGATCCCATAGCCACCACCACTGCCACCATCACTGCTGCCACCCCTTCAGACAGATGAAGGGATCCAAGTTAACTGGAAAATAAAGACTCTGTTTTTTGCATCAGAGTCGGTTTCCTGGTGATGATTTCAATTTCAGGCTTAGCAAATAGTAGGCTGGAAGTATGGCCTTTGTTATAGAGAAAACTTGTAATACAGCGAAAAATTCTTATAAGGCTGGTGCCTAGTTGGTCAAAAAGGGAGAGGCACATTATGATGGTGAAGGATCTCACCTATCTACAAAGATTCTGACCTTCTTTCAATACAACAAGGAAACACTTATGGGTGTTAATTGAATTTTAGTTCACAGAAATTACACTGGCTTCTGAGTAGTGAATGTACTGGAGGTTCCAGACTAGTTTGTGTAAATCAGTTATAAAGCTGTAGTTTTCATGTTGGACAAACACAATACTAATTGTTTCTAACATAGAAAATTTGCCTCTCAATCTTACATTCTTATAGTGGTTGCCTTCCTTTAAAAGATAAAAAGTGAGGTTCAAAATATTTTAAAAGTTTACTCTCAGGCTTGGTATTTGATCCCAGAATAGACTGTTAGTGAAATTTAATCTCTGGTGTACATAAGAGAAATAATAAGAAAAGCATCTACAAAGGAGCATGTTTATTTAATATCATAATTTACTCATTTTTACCCAGTCCAAATACTTCATAGCATTTAGTAAACACCATTCACAGACCTTCAGGGGGGAAAATGTGAGGAAATAAAAACAAATGAGAGCATTCCTTGGAAGTGTTCAGTAAATAATCCCACAACATTTTTGCAACTGAGATTGCCTTGCAGTTGCCTGTGTGTTCCTTTTAGGAGGTAGCAGATGCTTCCTGTTGAACAGGAAACAAAGGTTTTGCTTAGAAGCCTCATACAGTGTATTTATTAAAGCCGTCTTCTGCACAGATTTTGTGCCAGGTGTTTCACATTACTGAATAGGCACAAACCATATGCTCTCTGAGGTGATTACAGATTGAGCAAATATGGAAAGGATACAGTTAAATGATGTATAGATAGAAGTTTTACTGATTTTTCATAAAACAAAAAAAAACTTACAGGAGTTGTTTTTTGAAATAGAGATTAAAATTCAATAGTATAGCATATGAATATAAAGTGACTACGTCTTCTGTTGACATATCACTACAATGTAGCAAGAGTATCAATTACTTTGAGATTTCAAAGTATATAGATAAATGGGAATATTGGTTTCTTTATCATTTTTATAACCCCCCCAATTGTTTTATCCCCAGTATATAGTGTCCCTTCTAATTTTGGATGAGCGCCATCTGACATGAACACTAGCCAATGATTTTGTTTTGTTTTTCATTTTTTGTTTTAATTTCTTTTACCCGTTTCCCTGAGCATGAAACAATTTATAAGAAACTGACTTAAATCAAGTCAAATGATGGTGATTCCTTCTTGAAAACGGGAATTGTGTGAGTTGAATTCAATTCTCCTAAAATTTACATATTTACATCCAGGACCTCACAATGTGACTAATTAGAAAACAAGGTAGTCATAGATGAAATCATTTGAATTATGATAAAGTTATTGTGCTAGGTCCTAATGTGGACATCCTTAGAAAAAGAGGAAATTTGTTCACTGCATATGGGCATATGAAGAATTCCATATGAAAACAGAAGCAGAAATAGGTGTGACATATCTAAAACAGAAGAAAGGACAACTGTTGCTAACAAAATACCAGGAGCTGGGACGATAGATGAAACATTTTTTTTTTTTAACTCAACACCTTCAGAAGAAAAAGCACCACTAATGTCCCTGGATCAAAGAAACTAGACCCCAGAAATGTAGAAATCATTTCTAGAATTAAGTAGAAGTTACTTATCCTGTGGCATTTTGTTCCCAATTTCCTTGTGACCTAGTACAGTAGTGGGCTGTAAATACTACATTAACCCTTCTTTTGTATTTTATTTCAATTGGATTACTATCCTAGTTGAAATTCTCAAATGATTTTAAATATGGGACTTAAAAAATGATGGTAACAGCATGTAAATGAAAATTAAAAGTAAAGTAAAAGCCAGTCCTCATTAAACCTGATTCCCCATGGAACATTAATTTTCAGGAGGTAAATGAAAAAGTGCTTCAGACAACAGGTCATTTGGGAAAGTACCGAACTAAAGCAAAGTGTAGATTTGGAGAAACTCTGGATTAAACAAAAGTCAGATAATTCCTTAAGAACATCTCACAAGGATAAAATGACATCCAAATTCTGCCACATTGTCATAGTTATTTTGATGCAGTCATTTTAAGTGATGTCTAAATGACACTGTCAAAATCAAAAATGATTATAATGTGTCCAGCAGACATCTCCCATAATCACTCTGTTACTAAATGCCTTCAATTATGAAGAAAGGTGACAAAAATATAGAAAATATATGTTAATTTCTTCTGTAATTATATGTCTACTCCACACTTCAAAATCTTCAATTCATCTGTGTAAAAGAGTTTAACACTGTGAAATACAAAGGCATGCTGAGCGGGGTGGATATATCATAAAACTTCTCAGTACCTGAAAATGAAATAAATTTCCTCGATGTGATAAAAATGCATTTACAAAAACATTCTGCCTTATGCTACATTAGGAAATGGCAAATATTTTGCTCTGAAATTGAGTTGAGACAAGATATCTGCACCACCACCACCCCCCGGCTCAAGTTTCGCTACCTATATTCAACATTATATGCAAAACTGCACCTACCATAGTAAGGCAAATACAAAAACACTCACATTTGTAAAAGAAACATTACTAAAACCCACATTTTACATGAAACCTCAAACACTTATAGTGGGAGACTTCAACATCCCATTCTCACCACTAGACAGGACCACCAGACAGAAACTTAACAAAGAAACAAAAGAATTAAGAGAACTTATGACCCAATTGGGTTTAACAAAAATCTATAGAACATTCCATCCAAACACAAAGAATATACCTTCTTCTCAGCTCCACATGGGCCTTCTCTAAAATCGACCACATACTAGGTGGTATAACAAACCTCAACAGATACAAAAAAAATTGGAATAATCTCCTGTATCTTATCAGACCACCATGCTTTAAAGTTGGAATTCAACAACAACACAAATTGCAGAAGCCTTACAAACTCATGGGAAATGAGCAATGCACAATTGCACCTTCTTGGGTCAAGGAAGAAATAAAGAAAGAAATTAAAGACTTCCACGAATTCAATGAGAATGAAGACACAACATATCCAAACTTATGGAGCACTTTGAAAGCAGTACTAAGAGGAACAATCATTACACTAAGTACCCACATGAAGAAAAATGGAGAATAGTCACACTTGAGAATTAATAGCACAACTAAAAGCTCTAGAACAAAAAGAAGCAAACTCACCCCAGAAGAGTAGATGCCAGGAAATAATAAAATTGAGGGCTAAAATCAATAAAGTAGAAAAAAAAAGAAAACAATACCAAGAACCAAAGTAACAAAGAATTGGTTCTTTGAGAAAAACAATAAGACAGACAAAACTTTATCCAAATTAACCAAAAAGCAAAGAGAACATGCAAATTAACAAAATCAGAAATGAAAAGGGGACATAACAACAGACACTCAGGAAATCCAGAGATTCCTCAGGTCATACTTTGAAAACCTGTATCCCAAAAATTCAAAATTTCAAAGGAAATATACAAATTTCTGCCTAGGTACCACTTACCAAAATTAAATCAGGAACAGATAAGCATTTTAAATAGACCTATAACCGCTAATGAAATAAAAGTAGTCATTAGTCATAAAAAGCCCCCCCCCAAAAAAAATAAAGCTCAGGGCCAGATGGCTTCAGTGCAAAATGTGGAGAATGGAGTACACTTCTCCACTGCTGGTGGGAGTGCAAACTTGTACAACCACTTTGGAAATCAGTATGAGAGTTCCTCAGGAAAATGGTAATCAACTGTAGAGAGCTGTGAAGTGCTGCACCTTAAAGATGGCGCTGGCTTCCTCCTTCCACCTCCCTGAGGGTGAGCGCTCTCTGGCATAAACAAGCCCTTATTTGGTTAAGTCTGTTCAGCCTGTCTGCTTCCACGTTGGAGTAGCCTATCTGCAGAGTCCACATAGCTCACTGGAGTTGGTTAGCACAAGGGGATTTAAGCCTTTGCAAGCGTCCCCCAGGGTCCTGCGGGTCAGAAGAAGCATATTCAAGGATCCTCCTGATTAAAACTGCATGAAGAAGATCTTTCCGGAGTCACATCTTCCTTGCTGGCAGCGTAGGTGCGTACAAATGGTGGCCCATATGGGGAAACTTAACATCAGAACTTCTTGCAGTCAGGGCAGTCGACTGGAAAGTCCCAGGTAAGTTGGGACCAAGCTAAAGCCCTCAGTAAAGAGGCGATAAGGTCTCTGGTAAGAAGCAATAAAGTCCCAGGTAAGTTGGGACTAAGTTAAAGACCGAGGAAATAAGCGGCAATAAAGTCTCAGGCATTGAGAGAGAGGTTGTAACGAACTGAAAGTAAAATTTTTAAAATGGGGACTTCTCAGTCTCATCCAATTTTTCTGGCTCTTCAGGAGCTACTTTTGTCAAAGAAACTTAAGATAAAGAAAAGCACACTAGAAAGATTCCTGAGCGAATGTGATGCCATTGCACCTTGGTTCACAATTTCGGGAGACCTCACAGTAGCGTGCCGGGACAAGTTAGGCAGGGATCTTGATTTTGCTTGGGAACAAGGGATGCTAAAGTCAGGAGTCTGACCTATTTGGAAGTTAGTGCATAGCTGTATCGAAGACCAGAGGTACTGTAAAAAGGCGATGGAAAAAGGGAAAGCTGTGCTAGAAATGTTACAAGAAAAAAGATCAGAAGAAGTTGAGAGCACAGGAGAGTCAGGTATGGACGAAACAGATTCTGAGGAAGATTGCAAGCCCTCGTAGAAATGGTTCAGATACAATCCCTTAAGGGGCAGAAGGGGAATGAAGAGGAGAAATGGCGATGTGGGGAGGGGAGGGACCCTCCTGGAACAATGCCTTCGGCACCTTCTGATCAGAGTGAGGAAGGGTGGGGTTGAGGTACAGGGCATTCCTTTTACCCTGAGTTCTGGAAAGCCATACGAAATGACTTAAGTCTGGCCTATCCAGTTTTCCGGGATGCCCAAGGCAATAGATATGAGGAGCCTTTAGACTTTAAGGTCATCAAGGCTTTGGCTGAATGTGTGAGAAAATATGGAATTTCAGGTTCTTTTACTGTAGCTCAAGTTGAAGCCCTATATAGGTATAGCATGACTCCTAGTGATTGGGGTGTGCTGGCTCAAGCATGTCTAAGCCCCAGACAGTATCTGGATTGGAAAGCTTTTTTAATTGAATATGCCAATGAGCAGGCTGCAGCTAATCTGGCAGCCAGAAATGCAACATGGGACAGGGACATGTTGCTCGAACGGGGATGCTTTGCCAATCAACAGACAGGATACCCAATACAAGTTTTTGAACAAGTAAATTGGATTGCCTTAAAGCATGGAAGTCATTACCTATTAAGGGAGAGGTGAGTGGTAATCTCACTAAGATACTGCAAGGCCCAATGGAACAATTCTCAGATTTTGTGGCCTATTTGGTGGAGGCTGCAGGGAGAGATTTTGGCATGAGAGCAGCCATAGTTGTAGCTATCTCTTTTGCAGTTGTGAATTCAGTCACGGCTGCCGTGGCTATGAGCACATCGGTGCAGACAGCCTCTAAGCTAAATGAGTTGTCCAAGAATGTGGCTACCACCTTGGATGCTCAATCCACAATTGGTGCTCAACTAAAAGGAGGTTTAATGATTGTAAACCAAAGAATTGATCTGGTGCAGGAGCAAAGATACCTTATGGCAGATGGCCCAATTGGGATGTGAAATGAAATATCCAGTTTGTATGTTACTAGCATTCAGTATGAGAACTTTACAAGTGCTGCTAATTTGTCTAGCTATCTTTTAGGAAACTGGTCTGCCGACTTTGATGACTTAATGGTACAGCTGTGAGTGGCCATCGTTGCAGTAAATTCAACAAGTGTGGAAGCGGGACTGACTACCAGATTGTCATCGTGGTTCCCGTTGCCATGGATCACCTGAAAGAGTGGGCAGAAATGGGAACCATGGCTGTCCTCTTGTTGCTTATCTCTTTCGTGGGCTGTGGTGCCTTTGCAAGATGAGGTTTGCTCAGAAGTGTTATGCAGCTATGGTTATCCAGGCATTTACACTCATTGAGGCAGGACAGTCTCCCCAAGCATGGCTCCCAGGCATGAACAAGAATTGATCCTTCACTCTCAGATTGTATGGCTTAGCACTGCACTCTGAGTTAGCTCTGGAAGTGAGCAACTTCGAGAAGGGCAAGTCTGGTTGCATGTGGGTTGGTGTCCGAGGCCCCACCTCCAGGAAAAAGATACCGGACAGGTGTGGCACTGACTTGGCTGACTACCAGGATTCAGGGTCATTACAATGTCCACTGCTTTACTGGAGACCAAACCACTACCCTTGCCTGTTGCGTTATTAAAACAAAAAGGGGGAACTGTAGAGAGCTGCAAAGTGCCACGCCTTAAAGATGGTGCATACAATCAACATACCCCAAGATCCAGCAATTCCACTCTTAGGCATATACTCAAAGATGCACATTCATGCAACAAAGACATCTGTAACTATGTCCATAGCAGCATTATTTGTAATAGGTGGAATCTGAAAGCAACACAGATATCCCTCGACTAACGAATGGATAAGGAAAATGTGGTACATTTACAGAAGAGTACTACTCATCAGAAAACAAAAACAAAACAAAAAACAATAAAACTTGAAATTCACAGGCAATAGGTAAATGGATGGAACTAGAGGAAACTGTCCTGAGTGAGGTAACCCAGTCACAAAAAGATGGCATGTTATGTACTCACTCATATATGAATTTTAGAGACAGAGCAAAGGATCACCAGCCTATAATCTACATGACCAAAGAAGCTAGGAAACAAGGAGGACCTTAAGAGAGACACAAATATCTTCTGAGAATATTGGGAGCAGGTGGGGGTGGGGGGACAAGTCAGGTGAAAGAGAAGGGAAGAAGGAGAGAAAACATGAGGGAGCAGGAAGAAGAGTAGAAAAGAACAAAAGAACAAGAAAATAAATACCATAACAGAGGGAGCCATTATAGATTTAAAGAGAAATCTCACACCAGGAAAATGTCAAGAGACCTACAAGTATGACCCCACCTATCAATCTAAGCAATAGTAGAGAGACTACCTCAAATGTCCTTCCCAGATAATGAGATTGATTATTACCTTATATGCCATCATTCAGTAGCTGATGGAAGCAGAAACAGACATCCATAGCTAAACACTGAGCCAAAGTCCTGGAATCCAACTGCAGAGTGGGAGGAATGATGAGCAAAGAGGTCAAGACCAGGCTGGAGAAACCCACAGAGACAGCTGACCTGAACAAGGGGGAACTCATGTACCCCAGTCTGATAGCTGGGAAACCAGCATAGGACCGACGCAGACCCCCTGAACGTGGGTCTCAATTAGGAGGCCTGTGAACTCTATGATACCTCTGACAGTGGAACTAGTATTTATCCCAAGTGCACCAATAGAATTTGAGATCCCATTCTCCATGAAGGGATACTCCCTTAGCCTAGGCCTACCCCTAATGATTTGACAGACTTTGATCATGCCTCATGGAAGGCTTCACCTTGCCTGGGGAGTGGTTGTGGAATGGGATGGGGGAATCTGTGGAGGCACAGAAGGATGAGAGGATGTGAGGAAGAGAGAAGTGGAATCAGTATGTAAAATAAGAAAATAATATTTTTTTAAAAAAGTAATAATGTAAAATTTTAAGAAAAACTAGAAATAAGTTTAGCAAAAAATTAAATACCAAATATTTCAATATATTACTGAAATAAATGTCTACATAAATGGAGACATGTTCAAGAATTAGAAGAATGGATTATCTTATGACAAAAATCATAATTCTATAGATTGAATGATTTAGACAAAATCCAAGACTTTTGTAGAAGAAATGGATGTTTGCATCAAAATTCGTATGACAATGCAATCAACTTAGAGTAGACGTTGCTTTAAAACAGCAATGAAGCTGGAACACTCACATATAGTTCCAAGCCTTCTGCAAAGCTGTAATATTAAAAATAAGTTCTGACATTTGAATAAAGACAAACTGGCCATCATAAATTGCCAATTAGACTGACTAACATATACAATTGGATGCTATCTGATAAAGATGCTAGGCAGTTTCTATGAGGTAAAGAGCAGTATCTTTACCTCATATGGAATAGAGCAATTACATACAGAGAAGAAAATATTGAGTCTCACTTCTACTTTGCTCAGTATAGACACATTGGTTCAACACTGATCATAGAACAAAAAACACAAGTCAAAGTTTTACTTATACACAATAAAATATAGCAGAATAACTCCACAATTTGGAATAAACAAAACTTTCTTGAAACCATAAAAGAAAGCATGATAAAGAAAGGACTTATTTACATAAAATAATCTTTGTCTTTAAAAAACAAATTGTTATTTACCTATCTATTGGTCTCTTAAGAAGGAAGGTAATAAGCTAAAAATAGATGAAGTAATTAAAAAAAAAGATTGAGGTATCTCCCACAGTGTTATTTCAAACACTTAGACATTTTCCTGGGAATCTGGTGCTACTGTAGAATCAGAAATTAATGACTAAGACAAAACTAAGTACTTCATAGATGAAGTACTTGGAAATCTCCAAGACTTTGGACAACAGCAGTATATCTGAGAGAGAGTCTGTATGAGGGTCCAGTATTGATGGTGTAGCAGAATCCAATATCTTGAATTAGACTAATAACTCACTGCAATGAACATTTCAAGTGAAGCTGTTTTGGCAGAAGGATATACTGTGTGACACATCACAACTTCCAGTGACACTATGACCAACTGAATGGGTGATGAAAGGGTGGGAAAGATGGAGGAGCAGAGCAGAACATGCACAGGAGGCTGCAGTTGACAGAGGACCATGTCACTTTAAAGAAGAGGTAGCAAGATTGTTTGTTTATTTATTTGGGAGTTGTTTGTTCTTTCCTTTTTGAATTTTTATTTCTATGTATTTGTTTCTTTTGGCAGATTTTACAAAGGTGGATATCAGACATGGAAGGGGCTGGGAAATGAATGGGATTGGGTAACGTGATGTGAAATTCCCAAAGATTCAATTAAAAATTATGTTAAAAAATAAATTACAGCTTAGTTTTTCCTGAATGATAACTTGTCTTCTATTAACAAGGTAAGAGAAATTTTGGAGAGTTTAACACACTTAATATTCTTCATAAAGTGTTGCAAAAATAAATTAAATAGAAATGATTACCCATTAGCTGACAGGATATAATCTTTTATATTAATTACATTTTTAAGATCTACCTGGTGTTATAACCCTTTAAATGATATGCATAAAAAGAATGAATCATAGATTTCCCCCAAGAGATTTGGAATTATCAAATTCACCATTGAGACTTGAATCTGTGCTTTGTTTTAGGGTCAAAATAATATAGTTTTATTCATAAAATTGGGTTATATCACCTTAAAATAACATCTTTTGCACAGTTTTTATGATCAAAATATGAATCAGTTTGAACAGATCACTTTACTCAGATAGCCAAACATCACTTTTGCAAAATTTTTTCAATAGAGTGACTATTACATGCCTGCTCTTCAAAGTTTGTCTAATTATACCTGGACAAACAATAATAAGTAAAACTCTAAGCTGGCAATTTAAAACCCTTCAGAGAAGCTCAAATGACTTTCTTCCAACTTGATTGTCTTCAATGTAGGTTATTTCTGCTGAAACCATAACTGAAGGTGTAGGGGGAGTTTCTTTTCATTAACATGACTGAACAGATTTTAACCTTTGGCATATAAGCCATGGCATTTCCCCTTCCACAGCTATGAGAATTTTTGACTTGAAATTTTTATGGAAAAACAAAAGAATGGAAATTTCTGAAACTATTATGAGAGGGAGAAAGGATTGAGGTTGAACTTCCTCCACCATCCATAAAATGTATGATGTCCTATATCAATTATAAATTAAACTGAAGAGCTATGGAGCAGAGCATGAAGCCCAGGTATAGCCCTAGAGATAGTTGGAAACTGATGGATAGTAGTTAGAATTTCATATCGGCACAGTAACTTTATTCTTGTGACCCACATATAAAATCCTATGCTTTCATTCAACAGATCTTTGCAAAATAGAAGATACAACAGTAATAGCAAATAGCTATTTAGCTTTGAGCCAAAAATTTAGCAATTATGTGCTAAGTGGTTTACAAGCATTGTTTCATTGAACCATTTCAGTTTCACCAGGTAGAGGACATTATCTGCTATGTTTTACAAATACGAAACTGAGGCATAGAAGAAAATACTGTAGTTTAATAGTAAGGAAATATTAATCTATTCATAATATGTTCTATAAATGTTCAATGTGTAGCTATTATTTAGACTAAAGAAGATGCATTGTCATTTACATGTTTATGTCAGAATACATTAATTCATACTACAAGGCAATTTTTAAGAAGTAAAGAAATAGGAATGTAAGCAAAATGTATTAGCAGTTAGTATATGGCAGAGAAAACTCAAACTTGTCATAAGAAAAAGCAGATTAAATACGTTGTATTCCAGCTCCCATATGTTCAGGAGTGCAATAGTTCTTTCATATCCAGAAGACACTGCTGCACTCTAGTCCTACCTAAGCTCTCGCTCTTAGAATATAGCTAGACCTTCTCTCTCAATATTTCTTGAGCAATAATAGGAAGTGCTGTGATATGGATGTCTTGTTTATGGCTCAGTAGTTCACAGACACTCATCCCAGCACTGTGATTATTAATGTCTATTAAAAGCCACCTCTGGCACAGAGAAGCTTCTCTGGTAAGGACTGAGAGATACATCTATTAGTACAGACACACATACTTTAAAAGCAATTTGTTATTACATCCATTTAGCAAAATAATAGCAGGGCTGCTAGGGGAGGGAGAGCCAGTTTTCTTTAGGGGTGTGACCTGGTAAGGTGAGTATGCTACAATGGATGCTCCAGATAGAGATAGATAGATAGATATAACACACACACACATATACATATACATATATACATATATATATATATATATATGTATGTATGTATCACCAATTGAACTCAATGAGTTACAAAAAGAGAGAACTTTAAGTTAGGAGGGAGATGAAGGGAGGAATAAATTGAGAATCATTGCATGCATGCATACAATTCTGAAAAAATAAAAAATATTTTAATGTATTTGATTCAATTGTAAATTTTCTACTAATGTGACAAAAAAGTAAAGGTATGTCATGTTGTTTGTTTTTTATTCTTTGCTTTTATTCGTTATCCTTTTGGCATTTTTGCTCTTTGATCTTCAGGGGACCTACCACCCAGCTCCCAAATAAATAACACACAGAGGCTTATTTTTCTTATAAATGCCTAGCCTTAGCTTGGTTTATTTCTAGCCAGCTTTTCTTAAATTAACCCATCTACCATTTGCCTCTGGGCTTTTCCTTTTTCTTACTTCTGAATATCTTTATTTCAGTGTTACTCTGTGGCTGGCTGTGTGGCTGGCCCCTGGAGTCCTCCCTCTCTTATTCTCCCTTGCTCCTCTGCAGCACAAATAATAAAAACCCAGAGACAGATGTTGGGGTACAAGCAGAAAATCAGAAAAGCAAAGCAGCCAGCTAGTAGCTCTTAACTACCAAGGTTGAAATGGAGATCCTGTCTTCACTATGACTGGAAACTGAATCTCACATGAGACCCTTTGCTTCTTCCTTATATACCTCTCTAGTGCTGAGATTAAAGGTGTTATCTCTGTTACTCTTTTAGACTGACTCACTCTTATGTAGCCCTGGGTGGACTTGAACTCACAGAGATCCATCTGCCTCTGCTTCCTGAGTGCTGGGATTTGTGTGAAAATCTTGCCCAGCTTTTATGGATAGCTAGTGTGGCCAGTTTTGCATTCTGACCCCCAGGCAAATTTTATTAAACCCTAAATAGTGTATCAACAACTCCTTTTCCTCATATTTCTCTTCTTATTCATTTCTCTGCCTGCAAGCCCTGACTATCCTTTCTTCTGCCTCGCTATTGGCCATTCAGCTCCTTATTAGACCATGACATGTTTAAGACAGGCTAAAAAAATCACAGCTTCACAGAGTTAAGCAAATGAAGCATAAACAAAACCAACTCATCTTTACATCACTAAACAAATGCTCTAGAACATAAACAGATGTACTACACCTTAAAATAATATTCTACAACAGTGTCAAAATCTATGAAGCTCAAATTTCTGTGCTACCACTATCCCTTTGCAAATCAGTTGGTCAAAGAATCCACAGATCAAACTACTTATAAAAAGTGAGCTAACTGGTATAACTGTAGGGGTGCATTGGTTTTCTACATGATTTATAAAAATTATAATAAATTTAATGACTTAAAACAACATAAATTTGTTATCTTGCAGCTTGGAGGGACAGAAGTCTAAAACAGAAACACAGAGCTAAGGCTCCAGAAAATTGTTACTTGCTTCCCCAGCCTCTAGAGGCAGCTAGGCTTCCTAGGCTCACAAATCTCCATGACTCTGACCTTGGCTTCTATTATCAAAGATAGTAACTTCTCTATGAACCACCTATAGCTTTCTTATAAATTCTTTTTATTTAAACATATCTGAAAAAACCCAATTGCCATGAATGGTAACAGTTCACAAGCTTCAGGATGGGAGAAACCTTGTCAAAAACAGCATGCATATGTTCATTTCCTGTCACAAACACCAGGCAGATATTCATTCCCCTATTAGCCATTCAACTAATGGATTAAACACTATTGATAATCCACCTGTAAATACCATAAAACTATCATTTTTAATGTAGTGTGATGCTTTTGTTAAGCTTGAAATTTACTATAACAATTAAAAATTGTGCTTAAATTTTCCACTTTTGCACCATTTTAAAAGAAAAAGTTGCTTGCATTCTCTCTCTCTCTTTATATATATATAGAGAGAGATACATAGATAGATAGATAGATAGATATAGATATACAGTTTTGCAGAATATATATACATATATATATATATGACTTTGCAGGATAAATGCAATGCAAACACTTATAATAATTATTTTTAATTATTTTTACTCATTTTATCAAAAGTTTGGGAACTGGTTTTTTTTTAGCTGGTTCCTGGGGGTTTTTTTTTATTATTAAACATGACTTTATTAATCATCAAAGCCTTCTGAATTTTGAGCATAATAGATGTCTCAAGTCCACCTTGTACTTTCCTTGACACACATTTCAAGTCAACCATTTTTCTGAGGGTGGAACAAAGTGCTTGAAGACACAACCCAGGTGCCATGTAGCCATGTATAATCACTGTTACTAGGGTGAAATCATTTCTAAGCAATTTCTGTGGACAGAGATCTATATTTAAAATTCATATTTGCAGTGTGGTTGAGCACTATAATATTTTATCATCTTTTGTCTGGCAAGTCTAGCTTATATTAGATCATTTCTTTGTCATTTATTGTATTAGCAACTTTTCATTATTTTAATGAATAGCACAAATTAGTACTAACAATAAGACAATAACATATTACATCATAAATGTTAGACTGTCTGACAAGAGTTTTCTTCAGATATAGCTAAACCTATTCTAGATTGAATTACAGAAGCTTGCAATGATTTTGAAAAAGAAAAGAATAATATAGAAAGAACCACTTTACTCAAAGTTAAAGCTTACTCTACAGCAACAATAATTGAGACATCGTGGTACTGGCAGATGAAGAGAATCATAGATCAATGATACAGAACAAAGAACCCAGAAATAGAACCACACAAATACACCCAACTGATGTTTGACAAAAATACAGATGTATTCAATGGAAGAAGGGACCACTTTCTCAATAATAGTACATATACAATTGGACATTCATAGATTAAACCAAAGAAACAACATAAAGTTCAGACTTTAAAATGTAACTTGAAATCTCACATCTAAATGTGAAATTCACACCTGGAGAACTTTTATGGAAAAATAGATAAAACTTCATTCCCCAGGGTAAGAATAAGAATTATTAAATTTGCCACCAAAAGTAACACCCATGGTTTTGTCTAACTGATATGTTAGACAAAAGTGGAAAAATTTTACTTCCCAAAGATTCTTATAAAAGAATAAAATGACAAGGTATAAAGTGAGATGAAATGCTTATAAATCAAGTATCTGTTTACAGGGGAGACTCAGCAGAACTCAGAATAAAGCCCTTCATTGAAATATAGCCAATGAGGGTTTTAGTGTGAATTCGAGGACTAGAAAAGAAAAACCCAAAGCTTCCTACAGTGAAAAGAAACAATTAAGCAGAACTAACCCAGACACAGTGCTATACAACTATAATCTACAATATTAGCCATTAGAGGAGCACGTGGCACCTCTAAATCCACAGTACAGATTCCACAGAACTGAGGAGCAGAGCCTCCTGGCCGCATCCTGTATGGGCTGACCTCTCTTGATCTTCTGATCATCATTTTCTTCCTCCTTTTGCAGAAATTGTGTCTATCGCTGAGGCTGTTGCTTTCTGGTTATCAAAGTAATTATGTCCCGGTCTAGTCTGTCAGCTTCCTCTAGGTTTCTGGCACGCTAAGTCTCTTCCTTAAGGACTTTACATTCCTTACCTAACCTCCACCTTCCACATGCTGATGGCTTCAGTGACCACTTGTTGATAGAGAGCCACAAAGCTCTGGTGCTAACCTCTCTCAAATCACCAATGCCCTGTTTCTCACGGTCTCCAGATAATAATGCCAACCTGTGTTTGCACTGCGTGCTTTGATTTGCAGCCTCTTCCATAGTTTTGTAACCTGATCTACTTTGTATTCTTCACATATCTGTATGTGCACATTTCACATGATGATAAATGATAATCATATTCAAGCCCCTGAACTCTGAGTATGAGCATGTGATTCACTGAAGTCGTTACTCTTACTGTTAGTCAAAAAAAAAATCAAGTATCGATAAATGTCCTTCAAATGATGAAAAAGAAAAAGGAGGAAAATGGAAATTTGGCAAAAGGCCAAATTTCACTGAAGACACTTCACTGAAGAGGACTTAGAGATGACAGGTCTAACATCTTTAGCTACTATTGGACTACAAATCAAGCCACAATAAGATGTCACAACAGATCTATCAGAACAGCTAAATGCAGTTAAGTAGCAATGAATAGCCAGTGCTGAAAAGAACTGAAAAATTAGGAATAGAAATTAGTCCAGCCACTTTGTAACTAGTATGACATGTCCTCAAAAAAGCCAAGGTAAATCTTTCATATGATCAAGCTACATGGTCAAAGAATCAATAGAAGCACACAGTAGGGGAACATGCATACCATGTTTATTGGCAATAAGTAACTCACAGCCTAGATGCCCATCAATGGGACTGGTAAAGATAATGAGGCATATGTACACAATGGAGTATTCATCTGCCATTAAGAAAAGTTATTTTCAAGTTTTTGTATTTTTTGAAGAGTTCTATTAACTGACCATGTCCAAGATGCCAGCTTTAACTGATAGAAAATTTGCATGCATACATTTCCACAGATCGATTTATTCATAATTTAACTTAATTTTAATTGCAGAAGTTCCTTGATTTGTTTTACAATAAAATTCAACCTCTCGGGCATTTCAATTATTGTATTTTTGCAGACATTATTTCTAGTTTAGAAACCTTTAAAATCATCATACTTGTTGCAGGACAGAGGAGGGAAGTTGGCATTTTTCTCTTAAACCTGATTACATTTATAATAAACTTAAAGAAAATTGACATGTTGGTGATGAGACTTCATACCCAAAAACATGACACATTTCTCTATTTATAGTGTATTCTTGTCTGTACCACAAAATCAAATTAAAAAACAAAATTTTTTATTGTTTCTGTTGATAGTAATAATTGTGGACGCATCCTCCAAGTACAGCACACCATGGAAGTTTGGTAGGTATTTAAGACACATTAACACTTGTTACAGGGATAAATAAGACTTTTTTATCTATTCAAGAGACATATATATATATAAGTGCACTAAAAATATAAATGAATATCAAAATGCCAAATTTATAATAGTGGACCCTCTGATGCGATTAAGGATGGGAAGTACAATCAAGGAATATACAAAAAGTGGCTATAATTGTATTCTAAACTTATGTATTTAGCATATATGCATGTTCATCATTTGGTTTGTTATCAATATTACATATCATAAAATATTTCATGATAGGGAAAAGTAAAAACCAAAGCCCTATCTTCTCCATAATATCCTTTCAAAATACATTAGAATAAGTACATACTTAGAAAGTGGACCTGTGTGCTTTCAAAATAAACTCCAACTACATACATTTTACCAGCTTTATAAGTTCATTAGCAGAGTTAGAGCTGTAATTTACATGACCTATAAAAGGGTCTTTAAAAGCAAGTAGGAAATCCATACATAGCTGATCTGTTTCTTCTATCAGCCAGGTCATTTCATGAGCACTATAATGTTTTGTAATTGCTGTATTGAAAGTCTTATTTTGAGCAAGGGACCCCATAAAATATACAGCCACTTCTGAAATATAAACACAGACACTGAAGAAAATTCCAGTTACATCAGTTTTGCTTTCAGTAAAACTAAGTCCGTCCTAGATGTTGCCTCAGGGATGCCCTCCCATTTCAATACTATCAAGAAATTACAGAGAACATACTCAGCTTGTTCTTTCTTGCATGTTCTTCCAGTCATATATTTTAAACCAGTGGTGTATTAAAGTGCTTATGTAAATCAGTGTTTTGCTAATTCTTTAATTTAGCAAAAACAAAAGAAAATTTTCCTCCTTAATAGCAGGCATTGACATCACATTTCTGCCACTTACTGTGTAATGGAAGCCCAGTGATTTAACATTCTAGCTTCAACTTTTATTAATGTGTATTTAATAATTTGTTCATTATTTTATTTCATCAATGGATTTAATGAAATGCCTAGTCTACAAAATTTTCTATTGTGACACAGATTGCTTATACTGATAGAAGTATTTCTCATGCAAAGAATTATCTGATATTAAGCATCCTCTACATTTTCCCTGGGAATTTTCAGGACAGAAAGAGGGTACATAATTACACCAAGAATCAAGAACTGTGTTGGACATACATGTTCCACTACAATATTAAAATAAGTATAGAGTGAATATTTAAAAGTTAATTAGTGAAGACCAATTTTTCTATGTATTGCATACATAGAAAAAAATATCTATTAATACAGTGAGATGGTGGTTACCCCTCTGTGTCTGTTAGCCCTAGACCTGGGCTTAGGTACAAATTAATGGGAATTACATTCTAATTATTTGAAGGACATAAAGGCAATAAGTAGAATTAGCACTCTTTCCGAATACTTTGTGTTACACTTCACTAAGAGTCATGGGACAGCCTTGACTTAAGTTGTCATGAAACAAAAACCCTTAGGGAAGATTCTTGAAAGCACCCATAGGGAAGTTTTTTATTGCTCAACAATAGCAAATGTTCATTGAGCACCAACAGTTATAGCTTAGAATGAACTGAAGGCTGGAAGCAGTTTCAAACTAATCACAATGGCAAGATGGTCATCTGGAGGGTAAAGGGGTAAAGTGGAAGAGAAGATTTTTAAGGACAGTTAAGAAGATACTGAACAACCCTGGGAAGTGATGCTATGATGATCCCTTCAGAGAGCATTCTAACCCTTGTTAAAGGTTCTATTGAAGGAAGTACACTTTCCACACAGATGACTCTACCAAACAGCACTCAATTGATGTACAGCAGATAAGTGAGCAACAGTGCTGTGTGATATTGGTTAAACACATGTTACATTCTTTTGTGCTATGGAATATTTTTTGATGATACAAAGATCTGCTGCATTCTATTATATTGTATTGTCTTAATTTAAAATTCCTGAATGTTTTAATAAAGAGCTGAATGGCCAATAGCTAGTTAAGAGAGAGAAATAGGTGGAGCTGGCAGGCAGAAAGAATAAATGAGAAGAAGAAGAAGGAGCAAGAAAAGGAGAAAGAGAGAAGGACACCAGGGGCCACCCACCCAGCAACACAGCAAGCCATAGAGTAAGAAGGAAAGAATGTGATATAGAATAGAGAAAGGTAAAAGCCAAGAGGCAAAAGGTAGTTGGGTAATTTAAGTTAAAAAAAAAATATTGGCTAGAAATAAGTCAAACTATGGTGGGCATTCATAAGCAAGAATAAATCTCCATGTAGTGTTTTGTTTTGTTTTAATTTTCTGTTTTGTTTTTTGTTTGTTTGTTTGTTTTTATTTTCTTTTGTTTTGGCCCTCCAAGAGACCAAATAGTTTTTTTTTTTAAATATTTATCAAAAGGAGATTATTTTCAAGATGGGGAACGACCAAGAGTAAGAAGATTCTGTAGGAATTTTAAGAGAAATATGGAAACTACTTTAATTAACTCCTTTGGTGTTTCATTTTTATGAAGAAAAGAAAAATACTTTTTTCTTAAACTAACATTTTGGTATAAGAAGAACATAAAAATGATATGTGGACTTAGGTGGCATATTTAATTTAATAATTAAAGAATGCCATCCATACTAATATTAGGTTATTTAAATAAAGCCTGACTATTAGAAAAAAAAACAATCACCAAAGAACAGCCAGTGCTTCACAGTGCTCTTTTCCTGAAGCTCTGAATATGGAGTAACTCTGCTATGGGATTCTGATTTGGTTAAAAATAAATGGCATAACACATGTGCAGCATTCAACAATGAATAGATATATGACATGCTGTCTTGAGACATAATTTGCAGAGAAAATAAAGATACATAATTTCAATAAGAATAGACCAAATGTTGAATACATATCTGAAGCATTTCCAATGTATGCTTTCTTCTTCATCGGCCCTTCAGGATAGGTATTACTAAATCAGTGACAAACAATGAAATCAAAGCTCAGGATAGTAAAGACACTGACTAGTCAATCACTCAGTGGTAAATTATGCACACACCAAACAGGTGTGTGCATATAAACTCAAATGTCATGTCCTTTCAATCACACCAGGATACACAACCAAATGTGTCTTTAACTTTATAAAAAATAATGACAACGAGAAATCTTTGATTCCTACCACCATATGAATGGCCTTGTCCTTTTGACTACTGTTCTTTTCAACTCAGTCCTCTGGTTAAAACAAATCTTTGACGTGCTTTTTTCCTGCCTACAACAGAGAATTGTAACAGATACATGACTGAAAATAGCTTCTCTTTTCAAATATGTGCCACTTTTATCCCTCTATTCACTGCACCCTGAAGATATACCAAACTGTGCAATAACAAACAACTTCTTTGAGATGTCTGGCTCAATGACCTATTACCCTTATGATGTTTATTTTTGAGATTTAAGGGGAAAAAAGAACAAGGGTTCCCCCAAAATATCAAGAACAGGACTAATTATTTTAATTTCACTAATGTTGTAAAATGCAAAAGCAACTAAAATACCAAATGCAGTTAGCACATATATTTATATCAATTTGGAATATAAGATCACATATATCAATGAAAACTGTTACATTAACACATTATCAAGAAAATTATTTTTTGTACAATCCTCAATTTTATATAAATACATGTCAATATGAGTAACCAGTTGACCCAATAGCATTTAAAACACAAAATCGAGAGACATAGCTATTTATATACAACTCTACAATTGTTCTTTTATTTTAAAAATGTCTAACTTCTTGACCAAATAGGCTGCCCATAGATCTCACACCAGCAAAACCAAAAGAAAAAGACACACACACACACACACACACACACACACACATACACACATGCACGCACAAACATACTAATACCGATATTTAAATAACAGGATTTAACAACCATTGGGCATTGATATATCTCAATGTCAATCAATGGTCTCAATTCCCCAATAAAAAAGAAAGACTAATGGATGCAAAATCAGGATCCATCCTTCTGCTGTATTCAAGAAACATACCTCAACATCAACTAGATATTACCTCAGGGCAAATGGTTGGAAAGACATATTCCAAGCAAATGGACCTAAGAAACAAGCTGGTGTAGACATTTTAATACTTAACAAACTAGAATTAAAACCAAAAGTAATCAAAAGAAATGGGGTAGGACACACTACATACTTATCAAATGAATCCACCAAGACAGCATTTCAATTCTTAACATCTATGCACTGAACAGAAGGTCATCCACTTTTTTAAAAGGAACTACTACAGCTTAGATCACATATTGATCCTCACATACTGAGAATGGAAGACTTCAATACCCCACTGTCACTAATGGATAGATCATCCAGACAAAAATTAAATGGGGAAGTACTTTCCTAACAGACATTATAAACCAAACAGAATTAACACATATTTACAGAACTTTTCAATCAAACACAAAAGAATATACCTTCTTCTCAGCACCTCATCAAACTTGATCATATACTTGAACACAGAAGAATCTAGACAGATAAAAGAAAATTAAAATAATTCCCTGCACCCTGTCAGACCATCACAGATTTTTTAAATAAATTTTTATTTAGAAACAACTTATTTTACATATCAATCCCCCCATTTCTTCTCCCTATCATCCTCCCATGCCCCCAACCCACTCCCAACCTCTCCCCAAAGATAATGAGGCCTTCCATGGAGGATCATCAAAGTATGTCACATTATTTGGGGGAGGGCCTAGGCCCTCCTCTGTGTATCTGAGCTGAAATAGTATCCCTCCATGGGAAGTAAGATCCCAAAGTCCATTTGTGCACTAGGGATAAATACTGGTTCTACTGTTAAAGGTCCCATGACTGCCTAGATTAAAGCTGATATCAGCAATAACAAAAAGCTTAAAAACTCATGGAAACTGAAGAACTCTCTACTGAATGAAAAATATGTGAAGAAAATTTTAAAAAGGAAGTGAAGGACTTTCTACAATTCAATGAACATAAATACAAAGCATACCCAAACATATGGAACACAGTGAAAGAAAATGTCACAGAAGTAAGTTCCTACATAAAAATAATTGGAGAGATCTCATACTAGCAGCTTAACAGCACACCTAAAAGTTCTAAAACAAAAAGAAGTAAGCATACCCAAGATAACTAGATTGTAGGAAATAATGAAATTGATGGCTGAAATGAATAAAATAGAAACAAACAGAACAATACAAGTAATCAATAAAAGAGCTGGTACTTGGAAAAAAAATAAAAACGATAACCCTTATCCAAACTAACTAAAAGGCAGGGAAAGAATATCCAAATTAAGAAAATCAGAAACAAAAAAGAGAACATAACAATAAACATTGAAGAAATCCAGAGAATAATAACATTTTTTTAAAACATGTATTCCACCAAATTGAAAAGCCTAAAAGTAATAGATAATTTTCACAATAGGTTCCACTTACCAAAGCTAAATCAAAATCAGATAAAAATTTTAAATAGGTGTATGCCCCTAATAAAATAAAAGCCATCGTTAAAATTTTTCCCAAAAATAAAATAACAACAACAAAAGAAAATCCACTCAAAGACATATTGTTTTAGCACAGAATTTTACAAGACTTTCAAAGCAGAGTTAACTTCAGTACTCCTCAATTATTTCCCAAAATGGAAACCAAAGGAACATTGCCCAGGACATTTTAAGGTCATAGCCACCCTGATATTTAAACAATATTAAGACTTAAGAAAAGAAGAGAATTACAGACCAATCTTTCTTATGAACATGAATGCAAAACTATTCAATAAACTTTCAAAACAAATCCAAAACACATCAAAAAGATCATCCACCATGATCAATTAAGCTTCATCCAAGAGATTCAGGGATGGTTCAATGTACTAAAATCAATAATGAATTTCAACATATAAATAAAGAAAAAGAAACACATGATTATCTCATAGATGCCAAAAACATATTTGACAAAATCCAATGTCCCCTCATTATAAAAGTCCTGGTGATATTAGGGATATAATGGATGTACCTAAACATAATAAAGACAATTTATAGTAACCCTATGGCCAACATCAAATTAAATAAAGAAAAACACAAAAGTGATTCCACTAAAATCAGGAACAATACAAGGTTGTCCAATCACTCTATATTTATTCAATAGAATACTTGAAGTTCTAGCTAGAGTAATAAAACAGCTCAAGGATATCAAGAAGATACAACTTGGAAAGGAAAAAGTCAAAGTATCATTATTTGCAGATGATATAATAGTATATACAAATGAACCCTATGATAGGTTGAACAGAAGATCAGACAAAAATTCACACCCATTTAGACACCTGACTTTTGATAAAGAAGCCAAAAATAAACAATGGAAAAAAGAAAGCATCTTCAACAAATTATGTTGGTTTAACTAGTTCTCTGCATGTAGAAGAATGCAAACATCCATATTTATCACCTTGCACAAAACTCAAGTCCAAGTAGATGAAAGACCTCAACACAAAGACAGATACAGCTAACATGACAGAAGAAAAAATAGAGAATAACCTTAAACACATTTGGCACAAGAGACAACTTCTGAACAGAACACCAATAGCAAGGGCTCTAAGATCAACAATTAACAAATGAGACCTCAAGAAACTGAGAAGCTTCCATAAGGTAAAAGACACCATCAATAAGACAAAATAGCAGCCTACAGAATAGGAAAATATTTTCACAACTCTAGAACTGACAGAGGGCCAATATCCAAACTATATAAAGAACTCAAGAAACTAGACATCAGCAAACCAAATAATCCAATTTAAAATGGGGTATAAATCTAAGCAGAGAATTTTTAACAGAGGACTCTCAAATGGCTGAGAAACAGAGAAACATACAACACTTTTAGCCATCAGGGAAATGCAAATCAAAACTATTTTGAGATTCCATCTTAACGCCTGTCAAAATGTCTCAGATCAATAACACAAATGACAGCTCATACTGGAGAGAATATTAAAGAATGGGAACACTGCCCCTTTGCTGAGTGCAAACTTGTATAGCCACTGTGGTGGTTTCTAAGAAAATGGGAAATCCTGTATCAAGACCCAGCTATTCCCCTCTTGGGCATGTACCCAAAGGAGGAACACTTGCTCAACTATGTTCATAGTGGGTTTGTTCATAAAAACCAGAACCTAGAAATAGCCTGCATGCCTCTCAACTGAAAACAACAAATCACCCTGAGTGAGGCAACTCAGTCCCAAAAGACAAACATGGTCTGTATTCATTCATAAATGGATTAACTGTAAAGCAAAAGATAATCACACCACAATCCACAGACCCAGAAAGGCTAAGTAACTAGGAGGACTTATAGAAGAGGTATACACAAATCTCCCAGGGAAGGGAAGGGAATAAACTTTGTGGGTGGACTCAGGCAGGTGTGGATGGAAACAAGAGGAACCAGATCAGAGTGGGAGGGAGGGGTGAAGAAAGTACAGGGAGAGAAAGCTCAAATAGAGGGGTGGGGGCATTTAGGTCAAACTGGAACCAATGAAAGTGATCCTAACAAGCACTCCTAGTAATGGAGGTTATGGTGTCCAAAGTAGCCATCCATGGAGCTAGGCAAGGCTTCCAGTGGTGGGACTGGGTTGCATTCATTTGAGTTGTTGGCTAGCAGGTCCCATGGAGAACTCTGAACAAGTAAAGTTGATGCAAGGACAGAGTATTGTTCTCTGCAAACTGACAGTGGGGGTATTGCCCAGGACACCATCCACACACCTTATTAAACACAGAAAGGACAAGATGATACATGCATGGAGCCTTCGCTTATATTTTCTCTTCTGTTTAGTACCCAAAGGTACTCTATAGGCTACTGAAAGAAAAACCTGATCACCAACACAGCCACAAAACCTTCAACCTACAACCTGTCCTGCCTGGAAGATGTGCTGGGGCAGTGGTGGCTCAGAACTTGTATAAGTGACTGGTCAATGTCTGGTTTAACTTGAGGCCCATGCCATGAGATGGAACCCATGATAACACAACCTGGGTGGCCAGGAACTCAAGACTGAATAGCCCAGAGACCTAGGATAGAACCAAATGTATCCACCATCATAGAGCCTTCATCTAGTAGCTGATGGAAACAGAGCAGAGACCCACACCTAAACACTGAGCCAAAATGGAATCCAGATGCAGAGAGGGAGGACAAGACCAGGCTACAGAAACCCACAGAGACAGCTGACCTGAACAAGGCAGAATTCATGGACCCCAGACTGATAGCTGGGAAAACAGCATTAGACTGACTCAGACCCCCTGAACATGGGTGTCAGTTAGAAGGCATGGGCAGTCTAAGGGACCTCGGTCAGTGAAACCAGGATGTATCCCTGGTGCACAAAAGGACTTTGGGAGCACATTCCCCATGGAGGGATACTCCCTTAAGCTAGATACAGGAGGAAAGGTCTATTCCCTACTCCAAATGACTTAACAGATTTTGTTGACCCCTCCTGGAAGGCATCACCCTCCCTGTGGATTTGGGAGGGGAATAGGATGGGAGGGTGATCGGGAGCCATGGGAGGGAGAGACGGAGGGAGAGAGGGACGGAGGGAGGGACAAAGAACTAGGATCAATATGTAAAATAAGAAAAAATAAGTAAATAAAATCAATGAAGTGATAGTACCTTGTCTGGTTGTCATCAGAGAGTCTTTCTCTGTCAGAAGATGGGTGTAGATTCAGAGACCCATAGCCAGAAAGATATTATTCAGAGAGGGAGTCTAAATCAGAGGTCTTATTAGATATTATAAATAGATTTGGGGGGGCTGTCAGCTCACAAAAATGACATGGAGACTTATTATTGTGAATGTTCAGCCTTGCCTTAGTTCTTACTTTAATCTGTTTTTTACCTTTCTTTCTTCCTTTCTTTCTTCCTTTCTTTCTTTCTTTCTGTACATTTTACTCTTTCCTGTTGTCTCCATGTCTGGCTAGTGGCTGCCTGGCTTCTTGCCTCAGGCATGTCCTTCTCTTCCTGCCTAGCTATTGGCCATTCTGCTCTTTATTAAACCACAGTGACACATCTTCACATGATGTAAAGAAATATGTTGTGACAGGGTCTCTCCTCTAGGAGGTTGGGGAACTCGGCACAAGAAGGGAAAGGACATATTGAAGGAGTGGGGATAGAGAACACCAGGAGAACATGGCCTACTGAATCAGCTAAGCAAGGCTCATATGGGCCCAGAGAGATTGAAACAGCAAGCACAGGGCTGACAAGAGTTAGCACCTGATCTTTTGTATGTATGTTATGGCTGTTAGTTTGATGTTTTAGTGGGACTCTTAACTATAGAAGTGGGTGTGTCTCTGTTTGCCCTGATCTTGTACTCATTCCCTTCTATTGGGTTGCTTTGTCCAGCCTCCATATGAGGGCTTTTGCCTTTTTTTTTTTTATTGTATCCTATTTTGTTCTGTTTCGTTGTTGTCTCTCAGAAGCCTGCTAGTGTCTGAAGGGAAACAAAAGAAGGGGGTGTATCTGGGGGTGAGGAGAAGTATGGAGAGCTATAAGGAGTGGAGGGATGGAAAACCATGGTCTACATGTATTATATGAGACTAATCTGTTTTCAATAAAAATAAAAATGTCCAAATCCTTATTAAAAACTACTTTGTCAAACAATGTTTTTATATTTTACTTTTTTCCTACATGTGAAGTTTCAACCTGACATGTTATTTGCAAGAAATAATAATACTTAGAGGGATATTTTTAGTTTTCTCAGACTTTTGTGTCATTTCAATGAATATGATTCTGGATTAATATTCTTTTAAATTCTCTGCAAGAAGAGCACCTGAAACCATAGCACAAAGATATTTCAAGAAGGAAAACAAAAACACTGTTCTGCCCTGATAGCAGTGGTTATCCAGTTATTTGGTTTCCAGAATTTTTGAAATGTTGGCCTCTTAACCTATACTTCAGTGCCATATTTTCAATGATTTTTAATATATGACATTAACAGAGCTTTAAAAAAGCTAAAATATAGAAAATATTAGATCTTATTCCTCTGCTTTCAGATATCTGTAGGGGGACACTTATCCAAGATTGACCAGTATACACAAGGCATCTCAAAAAAGGAAAGTTCCAAGCTACAGGGATTTGGTCCTCACATTCTGTTGATGTGACTGCAAAGCAGGTCAACTTTCTAATGAGCCAATTGGAAATAACTCTCGAGTTTTAAATTTGTCTTCCTTCTTCTGTCCAATAATTCTGTTTCTAGAAGTTTTTTATTTTTTTATTAATAATATAATTTAAAAATTTTACATGTTGATTCCAGTTTCCTCTCCCTCCCTCCCTTCCTTCCTCCCTCCTGAAATGTTCACAGGCACCCAAAATACAGGAAAGGAAATGTTTACTGAAGCATTTCATGAAACTGTAATTGGAAACAAGCTGATTAAACATCAATTGTGATGGAATAATTTGTGGTTTTTTTTCAAAGCTGTGATGTCTTTAAAAGGTATTTGGGGATGATGCATATTGAAGCAGTTTATAAACCATTCTTGAGTACAGGCATGTGACCTCACTCCTCCCAAAAACTTTGCCTCCAAGTTTTGACAGAGCCATCTGTCTCCACAACCACCTTTTATTTCATACATATTTTTTAGTTCATACATTTATGCATTACATTAGTGCCATGAGTGCATATTGATTTAATTTTTAGAATAACTTCTCTTATTCAATTGTTTATGTTTTGATTTCCTTTTTATATGTGTACAGTCATGGTACAAAATGAAGAGTTCCATTATAATATTTTAATGTGTGTGTTTAGTGTTCTTTAGTCCTATTCAACCCCTATGACCATGTTTTGTCTATTTCAACACTTTTTTGAGCTGTGGTAAACTGCTCAAGTTTTATTCTAACTCACCTAATTTACTTCTTTTATTCTTCTCATGTACAACATCCCAACTACAGTTTCTCTTTCCTCCCCTCACCCAAACTCTCATTGTTCTTCCAGATATGTCTACTCTCCAATTCCCAGGCTTCCCAGGGATATCAACCAAACACAGCATAACAAGCCACAATTAGACCAGCCCATACTATTACATCAAGGCTAGATGTGGCAACACAGTGGGAGGGAAAGGATCCCACAAGCAGGCAAACGAGTTAGATATAGCCCCAGCTCCCACTGTTAAGAATCCCACAAAAACACCAAGCTATTTAGCCAGAACATATACGCAGAGGACCTAAATCAGACCCCTACAGGCTCCCTGATCTCTGAGAGGCATACTGGCCACTTGATTCTGTGAGCCATATTCTTGTAGTGTCCCTAATGTCTCTGGTTCCCCCAATGCTTCCTCTCCATCCTTCACAGGACTCCCTGAACTCTGTCAACTATATGCCTGTAGTAATATACATCTGCTTTCATCAGTTGCTGGATGAAGTCTCTTGGGGTGATGACAATTATGCTAGGCATCAGTCCCAGAATGCTCTGGAGGCAGGACAAACTATAGATCAAATGTTTTGGCTGGGTTGAGGTGTTGCCTGATAACAGAATATGACTGGTTCAGGGTCCATGCCCCCATTACTAGGAGTCATTGTTAAAGTTACTCTCACAAGTTTCCATTGCACTAAGTTTCTATCTCATCCCAATACCCCCAATTCCAGACTTTTCTCCCAGTACCCCAATATCTGATCCCTCCTCTTCCCAACCCCACCCAGCTCCAGTTCACTGATGAAATTTATTCTTTCTCCTTCCCAGGGGTGGTTTCTCAGAAAATTTGGAATAGATCCACCTCAAGACCAAGTTGTTGCAGGATCACACTGTGAACCCCAAGACTAAATTATTTACTAGTTGTAGTGTGGCTCATCCCTAGCACACACCTTTAATACAAGAGCTTTCTTCTTTAAGATTGTAAACAGGATTAAATAAAGTTAACCATGGGTCAACAGGCAGAGAAAACAACCAGTTAACAGAAAGTGAAAATAGGATTATTAAGAAAAGCACACAGAGAGTAAGAGGGAGTCAGCCAGATGGGTGGGGAAATGCACAGGAAGTAGAAGGGAGGGACATCGAGTTTGAGGAGGATTTTTGAGAAGGCATAGGAGAAAAGGGAAGTTTATCAAAGGTTTTAGGGATATTGATTGAGAAGGAAGATCAGCTGGGTGTTTTCTCTGCCTCTCTGAGCTAGCAGGATTTCACCCCTGTATCTGGCCCCCAAGTCTTTATTGGAAAAATTGAACAATTGAGATTTTTGTTAAAACAACACCCAGCTACACCACTCCTGGGCATATACCCAAAGGATGCTCAGTCATACCACAATGTCATTTGCTCAACTCTATTCATAGAAAAATCTATTCATAATAGCCTGAAACTGTAAACAACCTAGATGTACATCAACCAAAGATTGAATAAAGAAATTGTGGTACATTTAAACAATGGAGAGTATTAATCAGCAGGTAAAAATAAAGGCATCATAAAACTTGCTGATAAATGCATGGATCAAACAAACAAAAATAAAACCCAAAAAACAAAAACAAATGGTATATACTTACTCCTAAGTAGATATTAAAGGATAGCTATGTTACAATCTACAGATACAGAAAGGTTAGCAACAAGGAGGGCTTAATTCAATTATTTTTTGATAAATGTATTCATTTATTTACTTTACATGCTGACCCCAGTTTTCTCTCCTTTTTCTCCCAGCCTTCCCCAACCCCTCTGTTCCTACCTCCCAGTCTACACCTCCTCTCTTTCTGTTTAGGAAAGAGAAGGTCTACCATGACATAACAAACTGCAACATAACACATCATGCTTCAATAAGACTAAGAACCTCCCCATGTATTAGGGCTGGGCAAGGAGGCCCAATATGAGGAGTAGGGTTCCAAAAGCCAATAAAACAATTGGAGGTAGGTCCTGTCTCCACTATTAGGAGTCCCACAAGAGGACAAAGCTACACAACTGTAACACATATACAGAGTGTCTAGGTCAGTCCCATGCAGGCTCCCTGGTTGTTAATTCAGTCTCTGTGAACCCCTATTACCCCAGGTTGGTTGATTCTATGAGTTTTCTGGTGTTATCCTTGACCCATCTGGCTCCTAAAATTTTTTCTCGCCCTCTCCTGCAGTATTCCCCAAGTTCCACTATTAAGGGAAATTTGCTTGTGTTGGTTGTTCTGAGACTACTACCAATGGAGCCAACCTCAGTTCAGAGGGCAAAGTTCACATGCAGCTGACCAGAAAAGGCCATCAAATTCTCTGGTGGATGAAGAGGAGAAAGAGAGGCACACAGGTAAGGAACAGGTAGGGCAAAGGGTTTGTATGTTCTCTTAGAACAAGGAAGTAGAGAGGAAGGATTGTGTCTTGGTTGCACTGTGGATTTATCAGGTTTATTACTTAATATTTATCCTTATATTTTTCAATATGCAATAAAAAAAATCCAAATATCTGGCATCCAACTAGGAGCTTTAAATCAAATCCCAGGCAGGAAAACTACCATAGCCACACTGCTTCCCCTGGTCCAGCCAGCTGTGTTGACTTGGCACTAGCCTTGCTTTGCAGTATAGTACATTTCCAATTAAAGCTGCAGCCAAGTCACACAGATTTCTCTCCCACACTGGGTGCTTCCCACTGTCACTAACAGCAGTCAGGATACTCCTATCCCATGCTGTGTCCCAGCTGTACAGATTTTCCCCTACCAGTTTCTTTACATTAACTTATGCCCCTGCCCTCATGGCAGATGAGCAGTCACATTGGCCCCCAGCCCAAGTATGCAATTAGCATAGCTAGGCTGCCTATGCCCAACTGTGCCATGACTACAGCTGACTATCTAATGCTGTGTATCTCTGCCTACACTGTCAGTGTCATCAGAGGAGGTTAGACACTTGGGAATTTTTAAATGGGGAATTAGGATGTAAAAGAGTGGGGTTATCTTCCTCATGTTAAGAATCAGAAATATCACAGTGCAGGGTGTTAGGACCCTGTTTATCGCTACTATGGAAAACTTACAAATGCCAAAATAAATGTTAGGATAAACAACTCAGCTGTGATTGACATAGTGTCAACCATAATTATCAGTTTGGTAACTCATATTTTTTTCCTTAAAAATGTTTTGATATCTGTTCCAAATATGATAATTTTGGAAATAAGAAATACAAGTGTTAGAGAGACTTACAATTAACAAGATACAAGCCTTAGGAAAACTTATTAATGAAAATTAAAAAAAAATGTAACTGAAAAATATATGAGCCTTAAAAGAACATACTATTGATAAGATACAATCTTTAAAAAGATTTACTACTGACAAGATACAAGCCTTAGAAAAACTTACTATTGATACAATAAAAGCTACTGCTGATAAGGTACAAGCCTTAGAAAGAACTACTAATGAAAAAAAATGCTCAGACACAGACATAAGAATTTAGAGCAGAACCTACTGCACCATTGTATTATAAAACTGATGAGGAGTGGCCTAAGGTTATTAGAATTCAAATCTTAATATACCAGTACATAAGAACTATCACCAAATGATAGGAAAACCCCATTGTTATGCAGAATGTATGTGGAATCCTGTGGCAATGATAAATTTTTAGAGATTTAAGGAAGTAGTCTTTTCGTGTGGTATGCATCAACCCTTTTAGGAGCAGATGTTAAATTCATGGAAAACTCAGAACAGGATTATTCCACAAGACTGAAAAGATTTAGTTTCAGAAATATTGGAAACTGGTCCTCAATTACAATGGAAACCATGGTAGAAAGAGAAAGATAGGGTCATGGAACAATGAGATAAGCCCAGCTTCTTGGCAAGAATCAATATGCTAATTCACAACGACAGTCCGCATTTGATGATCACACCTTGGCCCTATGCTATACAGTAGCTTTGAATGCTTGGGACAGGGTTAAGAATTGGGAAAACAAGCTGAATCATTAAAGTTCTAAAAAGCCCAAAAGAGGCTTCACTGATTTTTTAAAGATTAAATTCAGGTGTGAATAGAATGATATCAGATTCAGAAGTCAGACAAGCATTAATTGAATCTTTGGCATTTGAAAATGCCAATTCAGAAAGCAAAAGAGTAATAAGGCCTTTAAAGACAAGATCAGCACCATAGATGAATAGATTAGAAATATGGCTGATACTGGATCTCATGCTTATGATTCCAGTTTGGTAGAAGAAGCAATTTCTAGAAATTTTAAGGAAAATCAGATGTCAGATGTTTTAATTGTGGTAAACTAGGTCATCTAAAGAAACAATGTTTTTTTTCTACAGATAATCCGAACAGAAGATCTTAGGCATGCAGAAGGCACAACAAAAACTAACATTGGACTAATAAATGTGGATCAACAAAAGACAGGCAAGGTAACCTTTGCCATTGGGAAACTCTTATTGTGTGGGGACCACGGGGACATATTCATAGCCCCCAATGTCAAATTTGTTCCAATCATTACCCCATTATCAGCATGGGGAAAACTCCTGCACAGAGCAATTAAAGGGCCTAATGCCCGTTGTTACAAACCATACTGCTATGGATGACAGAAAAGCTTCAATAGATAATAAAAAAAAATTCAGGAGAGACTCTAAGCAACTATTTTGACAAACATCTATAAATAATCAGAGACCAAAGCTTAAAATACAAAATAATGGAATTTAAACAGAGAGTGTGATAGACACAGGGGCAGATGTAACAATAATTTTAACAAAATCTTGGCATCTAAATTGGCCTCTTCAGGAGGTAAGTATTCAGCTTCCAGGGATTAGAACTTTATCACCAGTAAAACAAAGTACAATATAGGTCAACTGTATATGGCCAGAAGGACAGATAGGAAAATTAAAACCATATGTAGATAACATAGCAATGAATTTATGGGGACCTGATTTGTTACCCAATGGAAACCATAGATTAATATTCCTCTAATCTCAGAAAACTATAAAATAAAAAATGGTTCTGAAAGAAATATTTAAAGGTATAATCAAGAATGGCTACAAACTGCTCAAGTTGTACACAAGCAGGCCACAACAGCTGATAATCTTTCAAAGCTACCAACAGCCCTACTTTTAAAATGGTTAACTGACAAATATGTATGGGTGGAAGAATGTCCTTTGACATCAGAAAAATTGCAGACATTAGAAGGGCTCATATAGGAGCAGCTAAAGCAATATGGAAAATAGAGAATGTTAACAGATCTAAGAGTCATAAATAAAGCCAATGGGCTCTTTATAGCCTGGAATTTCCTTGCCTTCTCTATTAAATAAAGGATGGTCTATTATAGTGATTGATTTAAAAAACTTATTTTTTACTAAACCTTTACAATAATAGGGTACAGGAAAATTTGCTTTCACAGTGCCTACTTATAATTTCCAGCCTATTAAAGGGTGTCAGTGGAAAATTCTTTCACAATGGATGTTAAGCAGCCCCATCTTATGTCAATATTTTATACAACCACCATTGAAATAATTCACAGTTTCTTAAGTTTATAATTTACCATTATATGGATGATACCCTACTAGCTGATTCTGATGCAAATACCTTACAAGAAACTTTTGAGGAAACAAAGAAAATTTTGCATTCTTGGGGATTACAAATCACTCCTGAAAAAATAGAAAGGAGAGATTATCTTAATTACCTAGGATATAAGATAGACTTACAAAAACATCCAACCACAAAAAGTATAAATAAAAGACCGATTATGAATTCTTAATGATTTTCAAAAATTGCTGGAAGAGCTGACCTGAGTAGGTGGGAGCTCAGGGACCCCATTCTGACAGCTTGAAAACTAGAATAAGATTGAATCAGGCTCCCTGAATGTGGGTTTTAGCCTGGGTAGTCTATGGGGCTTTTGGCAGTTGAACCAGTATTTATCCCTAGTGCACCAGTGGGGTTTGGGAGTCCATTCCCAATGGAGGGATAGTCTCTTAGCTTAGATACGTGGGGATGGCATAGGTCCTGCTCCAAATAATGTAACAGACTTTGACAATCTCTCATGGGAGGCCTCACCCTCCCTGGGGAGTAGATGAGGGATGGAGAAGGAACTGGGATTGGTATGTAACATAAGATTATTTTTAATTTAAATTAGAAAATTAAAATTAAAAATAAGTAAATAAATATTATTGTAAGACATTTACTGTTTACAGACTAAAATTGGATTAACAGCTCAAGAACTAAGTAATTTATTTCAAACATTTCAAGGTGATAAAGACTAAATAGGCCAAGAAAATTATCAGCTGAGGCCGAGAGAGAATTGCCTCTGGTAGAAAATATACTACAGGATACACATGTGGATCTATTGGATCCAGAGCTTGATGGCATCCTGGTCATATTACCCTCTACATATTCTCTTACAGGAATTCTTATGCAGAGAAAAGATAATATTTTTAAATGGATATTTTTGCCACATGAACAGAGTAAAAAATTAAAGACCTATGTATAAAAGTTTTCTGAATTTATTCTGAAAGGAAACTTGACTTTGTCCATTTACAGGACTAGACCTAACAGAAATTCATTATGGACAAAAAATGAACATTGGTAAAGGACTTGTCATAATTTTTGGGAGAGAATAGCAACAAATATTTCAAAAGCAAGACTTCAAGTTGTAAAAATAAATAATTGGATTCTTCCTCACATTTTACAAGGAACACCAATTTCAGGAAATCCTACATCCTATAATGATGCGAAGCATCAGGAAAATCAGGTTATAAGTCATGAAATTTAAGTAAAGTGGTCTAAAGCCCCTATAATTCTACTAAAAAAAATTAAGTCAGAATTATATGTTATTCTCATGGTATTATTAGATTTTCCAGATTCTCTTGATGTATTTACTGACCCTCAATATGCAGAAACAGTTGTTTTACATACTGAAACCCCTGAACTCATTCTATATGATTCATAATTAACTTTCTTATTTATTTAATTACAAGAAATAATTAAAAATGGAATCCTTCCTTGTTTATAACACATGTGGATGGCCTTGGGTCTACCAGGCCATCTAGCACAGGTGATAATGAAATTGGCCATTTGGCAAAAAAATGTACAAGCCTCAGAACTTCATAAGAACACCATGTTAAGAACAAGGATTTGAAGAATAATTTTTCTATCTCTTAACAACAAGCCAAGGAAATCATAAAGAAAATGTGCTACTTGTTCTTTGTACAACCAGATACTGCTACCTGAAGAATGTAATCCTAAGGTTGCTCAAAGAAATAAAATTTGTCAAATGGATTTGTTTCATTTTGTGGAGTTTGAAAAATTAAAGTATGTGTAACATATTATAGTTGCATATTCAGAATTTTAATGGGGAACTGCTTGGAATTCTGAAAAGGCTTATTCTACAATCAAGTTTATTACAAATTATGGCCATTATGGGAATGACTGCAAATTAATACTGACAATGCTCTAGTATATGTCTCTAGTAAAATGAAAGTATATTACAGGTATACCATACAATCCTACAGGACAGAAATAGCTAATCATACTTTAAAAGATATGTTTAATAAACACAAAGAGATCATAAAGAAGCCCAGAGATATATTCAAAATGCTTTATTAACTTTAAATATTTAAATGCTAATGAGAAAGGAAAAGCATCTTCAGAGAGACAATAGGTACTAGGAAAAAAGAAACACCGAACTAAATCAGCCTTTATACTTTAAGAATGTTTTGACCTCAGAATGAAAACCAGGATATGTATTAGGTTGGGGATGAGGTTTTGCTTTTGTTTCTACAGGAGAAGAAAAGCTATGAATACCATCAAAATTGATAAAGATTAGATTCTAACATAAGAGACTTCTTGATTAGGAGAGGCAATAGATCCTCAAACAGGTTGGCAATTCAACCTGACAAAAATGGAAACTCCCTATAGTTAAGGTTGGGGAAGGGTTTTGTTTTTGTCTATCCAGGAAAATAAAATCATCCAATTAAGGAATCTAAAGACCACTGAACAAATGAGACAATTGAGGAAGGAGAACAAATCATATAGAGAAAATATCTTAAGAAAAAGAGTAATTTGGCTTAATGGTATAGCATACTTCAAATAAGATAAAAATCTTATAAATCTTCCCAAATGTTTGTCTCTGATATTCTCTATAGACATATAAGGCAAGTAATCTTTTTTGTAGTTTCAATTCAATTGAAAAACTAAACCTAGCTTTGGAGTTAAGAGCATGGCTCTCTCCTCTAAACTCAAGCATGCTTGTTGCAGGAAAATCCTTAATCTCTGTCTCATGTTAGAAGAGCCAACTGATGTAGGACAGAAGAAAAACCAGAATTATGGACTAGTCTATTGCCACTAAACTCATACTCCGTTGGTTTTATTTTTACTCTTCCAAATTTTTATTTATGTATAAATATTATCTTAAAATTTATAAGATTAATCTATATATTTAATCCTTTTGTCATGATATTAATAGTCATACAGAGCACTACTGATTCAAAAAATAAGTTTCATCTAGCTTCCTATGATTTGAGGATTGATTCTTAAGCAAGTAACAAGGAACTATGTTTGTGTGCCCTGGATATATCTAATAGATTGTAGTCTTTTGACCCCTATGATAAATGCTATATATGACATTTAAATTGTTTAAATTTCCTGCACTGAAGGATGACCATTGCTAACAGTGACCTTTGAAGTCTCCAAAAGGATGTTGGAGCCCCACAATGATGAATCCACCTGGATTGTGGTAATGCTACTAAGCTGGCCAACACCACCCAAAGATCATCTTTGGACTACAAACAGGTCAAGACAACTTAAAAAATAGTTAGCTAAGATGGTCCAGCCTCACAGACTACTCCAATAAGAACTTAAGTCTTACACCTTCCCATCACACTGAAACTGGACAACAGCTACCTCTCCCAGAACTTGATTTTATCTCAATTTTTAAGGGTCCTCTAAAGATACCATTGCCCAAGACAACAGGAAGTGAATTTAAGAATATGTCACCCACATTCCCAAGATGGAAGGTGGATGGTTTTCAGTCATTCAATGGATGTTTGCCATCATTTAGAGGGTTGGCCACATGTTGTTATTGATCATGATAAGGGAGGAAACTATGCAAAAGAGATTCAGGGATCTTATTCTGAAAAGAAAAAGGGGGATACAGAAATCATAAGGTAAAAGGACAGATCATTGATTCTATTTTAAACTAAAACAATTATTAATCTCTGAAATTCTACACTGGTATATTGATACAAATTTAAGGTTATTCTTGTTATACAGAGATACATTTTAGATAGATAAGTGATCTTCAAACATCTCAATGATCTATAGAATATGGCATTTAAAATGTAATAAAAACCCAACAAGATTTATACTTTGTATTTTAGTTCCCAAATTTCTGAAATATATTCTTTCTGTTATTCATAACACCAATACTCAGGAGTTAATTATTGTGGGAATTTCTAGACTGTGACCTTGTGTTTCCCATTAGTTACTCCCTATTTCAAAATTTCTCTCTTCTCTTTAAGGTTGAAATGAGCCCTGATATTTAGCACCCCATCTACTTTTTAGCCATGATCAATTTCTAGTACACATACATAAAAATCCAACTGTCATACTTTTTTATCAGAAGTTGGGCTAGGAAAAAAATCTCATTATCCTTATATTTCTCCATAGATCCCCAAAGAAAGAACCAAATCACTGAAAATGAAGTTCACAATATGTTTCAAGGGCTTCTCTAGAAGGACCTCAACCTCCTCACCATCTTTATCACTTCTTAGCATGGCTAGAATTCCAAAAGGACAGAAGTAATCATGTGATACCCTCCTTTATTTAAATGTATTACTGTCACACTCATCTCCCCTTCTATACAAAAATTGTCCTACTTAAGCAGTGCACCCAGGTCTCTGGGGCCAGGAAAGTCACAAAGCATTTTGTATGAAAGCAAGCAACAAGCCTTCTTCACAGCGCTTATGATCTTCATTAGCCCAATAGCATTCCTTTAATTATATCATAGATTACTAAATCCCACATAAAAACCAAATGTCAACCACTGTTCAACTAAACATTTCCTTCACTCTGTTTTCATAAAGGTCTTGTTCCTCCAAGGAATCTCTTTCTGGCTCAGTTTTCATTTTTCTTAGAAAAAAAAACAGAACACAATTTTTTGAAAATTAAAACAAATAAATAATTCCTTTAATCATACAATTTATTTTTTTGAGACAACAGTCTTACTATGTAGCCTGTTTGGTCTGAAACTTGCTATGTAAACCAGGTTAGCCTCAACTCAGAGATACCTACCTCTGCCTCCCAAGTGTGAAGATTAAAGATGTGCATCATCATGCCTGGCTCATTCAGGTACTTATTGAACACTTACCACATACCAAATACCCTTTAAAGTGCTGAGATGCCATCATTGAAAAAATAAAGTGGTTTGTCCAAACAGCCTCTAAGTTAACCCTGAACCTATTCACTTTTGTCTCTTTCTCCTAACTCCAATCAGCAGCTTCTGATTCTAGTTTCTTTTTTTGTTTGTTTTATTTTTATTTTTTTCTCATTTTACATATCAATACCATTCCCTCACCCTCCTTGTTTCCCTCCCTTCCATGCCACCCAACAACCCTCACCCTATCCCCACACACACACTCCACAGGGAGGGTAATGCCCTCCAAGAGGGATCAACAAAATCTGAAAGTCATTTGGAGTAGGGACTAGCACCCCCTCCTGCTTCTAGATTAAGGGAGTGTCCCTCAATGGGGAATGTGCTCCCAAAGTCCTTGTGTGCACCAGGGATACATCCTGGTTTGATTCCAGTTTCTAAAATAGAAGATTAACTGCTGATGAACATTAAGTATTTACCAATTTTCAGGAATTAGTTGAATATTTATGAATAACTGGTCCTTGAAATAAATACATACAATGTATTAGTTCTGTTGTAAATATGGGGAGATAAAAATGAGATTAATTTTCTTTAAAAAAATAAAATTCATAGAATAAACTTGTACAGGGCTTATTTCACGTGTCAACTTTATATTAAGCATACCTTTTTGGAAATAGGTGATAGACAGGAATGCTTACAAAGACTTCTACCAAGCCATGAATACAAATTCTAGAATCAAAATTTAACTGGGATTAAAATATACATGTACTGGAAAAAGAAAGCTTGGCATATGGTTTTTTTTTGTTTTTTTTTTTTTTTACATCTCAGAAGGCCTGGGAAGTCTAAGGGACCTCTGACAGTGAAACCAGGATGTATCCCTGGTACTTGAAAGGACTTTGGGAGCACCTTCCCCATGGAGGAATACTTCCTTAGCCTAGAGACAAGAGGAGGGCCTAGACCCTACTCCAAATGAATTAACATATTTTAATGATCCCTACTATGGACATTTTATTCAGGCATAAAAAGCAAAATATTTATATGCATGAAAAAAACTGACATTGGAGACCATCATGTTAAATAAACTAAATTCAAAAACACTAATTATCATGTTTTCTCTCATATACACAATTCGGTTTTCTTTTTTCAGAAAATGTGAGAGTAAGTGGGATATATTTGGGGAAATAGGAACAGTTGGAGCTGATGGGCCACAACAGAGAGGTGAACAAGGAAAAAGAAAAGTAGACTAACATACAAGCATTATATTTTTGTAGTAAGTTGGAAATTTGTAATTAAATCATTTTGGTAAATAATAGTTTTTAATTATATATATTATATTAGTATATCATTTAATTATATACTAACCTCTGATGTAGTATATAAAACCTGTTCTTTTAGCTTGTTTTCCATGCTGTACTGAGCAAGAGACAAAAGAAAGATGAATATTCTTTGGTCCTGGAGGCTGAGAAGGCCAAGGCTGAGATGTCCACAACTGCCAAGGACCTCTCCACTATATCAAAACATGGCAAGAAGACTGGTACATGTTTGATCTGTCTTGTTATGATACCAACTATCTGAACAGAGATGAATCACAGTGATGATTTTATATTGCCTTAATTAATTTCAAAAGGTCACCTCCAAATGCCATCAACAATTGAACTTGAGAATTATACTCCTAACACAAAGGGTGTACTCAAGCACCAAATGCATATCAAGTTATTTTTATACACATAGATCTCAAACACTTGCAGCTTCCCATTCATCACTGACTCAATAAAGGAAAGATGCTTTTAAAAATCTGTTTGATAAAGATGTGGGGGGCAGTAAAAGGTGTGGGAGGGAGAATTGTGGTTGGAATGTAAAATGAAATTAAAATTTTTTTAAATGTCAAAAAATATGTTTGACAATTTTAATGTTTAAAGAAGAAATTGAATCCTAAAGATGATATTTGGGGGAGTAATTTGATAAGCAAGAACTACAAAAGACAGAATAGTTGTGGTCAGCATAAAACTCTTATGTTGAAAGCCTAACACCCAAGGTGATGGATTACAAGATGGTGCCTTTGGAGGTGGGTTAATGTCCTTATGGCTGATAAAGAGAGAGTTCATGACCCTCCAAAGACACCACTCTCTGACTAAGGTACAGGAGTTGTATTATAGGTGTATCCATTGGGACAACATTCCACAACTCTGTGTTTTGATTGGTTGTAGTTTTCTATAATCATTTCCATCTGTTGCAAAGAGGAGCATAGAGGACTACACTTATCTATGGGAATAATAACAAATATTTACAATGTAGTTAGAAATTGTGCAGGTAAAGTGCCAGTTGTGGGTTCTCCTTCAAGATCCATGACTTTATTAGCCTCGATGACATACATACCTTGGCGGTAATCAATGCTCATTAATTGGGTTTAAAACCTGCTCAACCAGAGGGAAACCATGCCTGGTACTTGAAATGTAGCAAACTACCCCAGGATGACTAGTAATTTTAAAAGCAGGATGAAAATACAGATGGACAGAAATATGGAAGCCAGAATTGTAGTATTATGGTTGCAGGGTCACTAGCTGTCAACACCAGGACTAAAATCAAACTACAATTATAGCATTAAATACAAACACAGCAATAGTAGATAAAGGTCTTGACTAGAAGAGCATGCATGTCAGAGAGCAGGAAAACGAGGCTAGTGATGCCTGCTGTAGCACTGCCCTAACATAGGGGAGGATGTAAATATCCTGGAGGCCACTGAGCTGCATGCCCAAAACGACTGGCATTCATTGGTTTTGATTCAGTTCCACCCAAAGGGACTCAGAAATCATCACTGTGACATGACAGTCCTTCCCTGAAAGAAACCAGACTAAATTTTCTTCTGTTGGAAAAGCAAAAAGATTCAGAATAAACATGAACTTCCACTAAGGGAAAATAAGAAAGTTACAATTCTGCCATATGAGCTTTCCACATAGAGATTAGACCCACAGTGAACATTTGGAATCATGTGGACACTGAAATGCCAGATGCTGCCCAATTACAAATCTGTCCATTTTCACTATGTTCCCAGTGGCTATTAGCTTGGATCATTACCATCTCTCCTGCCACTACATACTCTCTACCACAGAGACCCACACTTCCTCAGCTGTGTTCTTGCTTGCTTTTTCTCTCCTTCTCTCATCCTACATTTATTTATTATGTCTTTCTTTTTTCTTTCTTCCTTTTCCTTATTTGTGGACAAGTCACAGCCTAAGTGGATAGAAAAAGGCAAAAATTATAGTACATTTCCCTTGAGAAATGCCTCTTTGAGCTAGAATATTTTTAATATTTGATAAAAAAATCACATTTCTTCCTTCCCAGTGTCACTCTCTTACCAGTAAATGCCCCCACTCCTATGACTTGCAGTTGTATAATATCTTTTCTAATGACAGCAGCTAGAAACTAGAATTTCAGGAGCAACTGGGATTTCAGACCTTCTTAGCACATGACCTGCCAAGGTTCTCTGCCAAGGTTAAAATGTATATGCATTCATAAAGCCACAAATATATTTTTCCATCCTCCCTCCAGTTATCCTCCCTGATTTACTAGTCACCCTCTCGCTCTTCTTACTTTTCCTACCTAAGTCAGCTTGTTTTCCTCAGTAGGGTTTAATTTAACAGCTTGTTTGGTCCTTTTCCTACCCCACTCATATATCAATGCCTTCTTGTTTCGGTCAGCAAGTCTTCTGCCAAGTGTGTTCTTCCCACTCTTCATTAGAGTATTCGTTCTTCTGCCAGGAGCAATACTTTAGAATCATGCATCATGGTCCAGAACACTAAATTCTGTTCCTTGACACCATCTACAGAGCCAGCTGTTCACTTTGCAGTTCCTTCTGAATCTCCCAAAGTCATGACCTTCACTTAGGAGAAACTGGACCAACACCTGTGTCCCATAGACCTTCAGTTTCTTACAAAGGTTTCTGTTCTCCACACATTGTTCAAGGTTATTTTTTTGTTAACACTTTTTTGTTAACACTGAACTAAAAAAAAAAGCTAAATATAATATCTTTTAGAAAACATTATGTGTTAGGTAAATTAATGTCTGTCATATATTCTTCAATTTCACTGGTGAGTTTTAATATGTTAATTCCTTTTCCTTTTTGTCTAATTTTAAACAGAAAAATTTTTAAATCTACCATTAAAAGTAGATGGGACTCAATATTGGAATTGAAAATTTTTCTCTGAAAAATATTTTTATTTTCTGAATTAAAAAGGAACTAATTTAATTAAATAAATTTTCAGTGTTTCAAAGGCTTTGTAGACCCAAAATTAAACATATATGTAAATTGTGTGTGTGTGTGTGTGTGTGTGTGTGTGTGTGTGTATTTGTGATTATCATTCAGTGTATATGAAGAACAGAGGACATCTTACCCAAGCTGGTTTTCTCCATTCACCACGAACACACCAGGGATCAAGTAGGTTTTAGGCTTGGTGGCAAATAACTTCACCTGCTCCACCATGTCAGAGATCTCCAAAATCAAATCATAAATCTTCTACTTGTTGTGAACTATCACTTTAACTATCTAAAGGTGTGTTCCACTTGTTTATGTTGCATTTATTTAAGTAGGCAAAGATGTGCTACATTTGTTTATGCTGCATGTGTTTTACCTTGCCTGCCTATGGTACCTGATTGATCTAATAAAAAGGTAAATGGCCATTAGCGAGGCAGGAGAAGAGTAGGCAGGGCTGACAGACAGAATAAGTAGGAGGAGAAATCTAGGCTCAAGAAACACAATGAAAGGAGAGAAAGAGGGAGACAGAGTGAGAGGACCAAGGCCAGCCAGCCAGGCATCCACTATATAGACACAGAGTAGGACATATAGATGGATAGAAAGGTAATACGCCCTGAGGCAAAACATAAATGAAGAGAAAAAAGTTCATTTAAGTTATAAGAGGTAGCAAGAAATGAGCCTAAACTAAGGCCAAGTATTCATAACTAATAATAAGACTCTGTCATTATTTAGGAGCTGATTGGTGGCCTGCTACAGCTACTCTCATCTTCTCATACACCGCATTGTTTACTAACTTTATTCCTTAACTTAATTTTTAAAATGAAGATCCTATAAAATAAAGAGGCCTAAAGTTTAATTATTGAATTGAGTTAAAAGTTGGGATTATCAAAATTAACCTCTTAGAAAATACCATGGGCTTTTGCTATGGAGTCTCTGCATATGGACTTATGGAAATGGAGTCTCTGCAAAAATACAAAAATGAATTAAAAAAAATAAAATTTTAGATGAACTCCAAATTTTTTTAATTTTTACCTATGCTTCTCCTGGCACATGGAATATGCCAACTGACAAATGGGGTTTTGAATGTAATCATTTTAAGAGGCATTTGGAAATGCTTACTGCTTACAAATTCTCTCCTTCCCACCCACCCCTTACTTTAAGTCCAAAGTCTTAAAAGGAAAGAAAAACAGTCTTCAATAATTAGGCTGTTCCTAAGGATTTTTCTCGCTGTTCCTAAGGATTTTCATGTTTTCTCACTCACTGTGGATGCTCAATCCAAGATCACACTGTTCTTTGAGATTTAAATAAATTCTAGCTCCCTACATTTCTTAATAAAATGCAGGAACCTGATTGAGTTTCCATTTCAACCAAATGACAAATTGCTTAATACAAATATGTATTTGGGATCACATGGGATACATTTCTAATTTTTTTAAAAAAAATGCTTATTTTTATCTAAATTTCAAATATCCCTTAGTATCTTGTATTTTTACTTGCCAAAAGCAAACTTTCCAAAGGCAAATTTTAATGTGATCACTTCATCCAACCATGTGGAGACAGATGTAAACCAGAAGTTAATTTGTAATTCTTCATTCCTTCCTATAGTCCCAGATTCATGGAACCTGTGAATCCAGATAAGACACAAGTACTGAGATTCTGTGTCCTTGTTCCTTGGGCATTCAAATGTTATAGTTCTGTTACCTGAGTCTAATCTTCCCAGAAAGGGCTGTGTCTATCTCTCTTTCTTCTACCACTCTCAGCACTGTGTACCAGGAACATTCAGACAAAACCATGCCAATATTCTGGAATGCCTGTTTCCGCATGAACCATACCTAAGGAGCTTTGAAACATCAATGGAAAGGGAAGAATCTTTGTCATATGCTAATTACATGACAATCCAAATCCACATTGAGAGAGCAGAAACCTTTTATAAAGATGTCGTCAGCATTCATATTCAGCAGCAGTTGCAAATTAAAACCACCGATGGAACTCTAGAAAATTACTATAACCCAGGCTATGTTCATCAAAGTAGCTGGGAACCAGACAGAAGTAGTTTTTTTTTTTTTACCTCTAAAATTTAGATATACCTTGGCACAGTAAAAAACAAGGGATAACAATCTCAATTACCCTTTAACATCTTTCTTAGAGCATAAATCACTAACAAATTATTTCTACTCATAAATGTTATACATAGATCTTATATCGTTTTATCTTTACCTTTTCATCTATCTCAAAGTCACCAAACAGTGGTTTTAGTAATTTTATACTGTGGATTTTGGATTAATATAGCTTTGAAGCAAAGGAAGAACATCACATTTGAAGACAAAATCATTCAATTTTGCTATGAGATACCCTTGCTCTCCAAGGAGTTGATCCACCCTACCATATGTCTAACTTAATTACTCCCTAACTATAAGCATCTTGACCTATAAGTTCAATTCACATCTGCTGTGTTTATCTAAGTTGTCCTATTTTTAATAAAACATTAGGAGTCAGAAATTGGAACAAAAACCTGACACATATACAGAGCGGCAAGAGAAAACAATCAGCTGACTCTACTCTCCCTGTTTCTCATATTGAAACACCCAAGAATCTCTAAACCCCTCCATTATACTTCCTGTGCATCCATCTGGTCCACTGAGTCCTCCAACATCTTTATGGCTAATTCTGAACATTAACTCCACCCCCTGATTCAAGGTTTAACTTTATTGTCTGTCTCAGAGTGTTAGAGTGACCAAGTCTCTTGCAACATGCATCTTTATGCAAGACAAATTTGCCCTCTTCCACACTGGGAACATTACATAGGAAAGAAGCTGTGAAGAACTTATTTTTCCCTCCACCAGTTTCCAAGCAAAAACAAATAGCACACATAGCACAAAGGATGACATCAACATTCTTTCTTATCTCTAGTGTTATATACACAACAAACCGGAAGGAGGCAAAGATGTTAAAATCAACTTGAACTTTAACTGACATTCTTTTTCCAAAAACAAGCTCATAAATAACTGCTGCATGGATAGATAATTACAGAATGTGGTAATGAGATAATTCTCAGCTGAATTCTGAAAGTAAATTTCAAGACAAACCTTAAATAAAGTTTTCCAAACACTTTCTTCTAAAGAGCCAAAGTATATCCAAACTCTGATTTCCCAAGCAGAAGATTTCTATAAAACCCAAGTTTATCAGGATTCCCCAAGGTCAGTCTAATGTTTGTCTGTGAATCTCTGCATCTGTTTCCTTCCATTGCTAGATGAAGCCTCTCTGGTGACAACTGGAATAAGGCCCAATTTACGAGTATAGCAGAATATCATTAGGCATCATTACACTGACCCTTTATTTTCTCCAGTCATGCTTGGTTCTATCCTAGGTTTCTGGGTCATCCAGTCCGTGGTTCATGGTGCTCCAGGAAGTATCAGAGGGGTGGACTTACTCCCCTGAAATGGGCCTCAGCCTGAGCCACTCATTGATTGGACACTCTGTCTGTACCACTCTTACCCCCAGCACATTCCATAGGAAGGACAGACTGTAGGTCAAAGGCTTTGTGACTGGATTGGTGTCCCAATTCCTTCACTGGGAGTCTTACCTTGTCACAGTAGATTGCCAGTTCAGGATATGTGTCTTCTATGACTAGGAGGACTAGCTGAGGTACTTCTTGTAAACTTCTGGGAGTTTCCCTTACACCTGACCCCAAACTGCATCCCCTTTTTTGTCTTCTCTTTCAGTATTGTCCCTTTCCATCCCCCACCTGGTCTGTCGTGTTTTCATCCCACCCACAAAATCTCTTCTATTTCACCTTCCCTCAGAGATCTGAGCTTCCTTCCTTTGAGCCTTTCTTGTTACCTAGACTTTATGGGTCTGTAGATGGTTATCCTTTACAGCTAATATCCACTTATAAGGGTGTACATACTATGATTGTCTTTCTATGTCTGGGTTACCTCAGTTTGAAGATTCCCAATTTTCTGAGAAACTGCCATATTGACTTCCAAAGTGGCTGTGTACGTTTTCATTCCCACTACCAATAAAGAAGTGTCCCCCTTAATCCACATCCTCTCCAGCATGAACTGTCACTTGTGTTTTTGGTCTTTGTCTTCAGACAGTCCTACTGAAGAGAAGGAAGAAGGATTATAGGAGCCAGAGAGGTCATGAACTCCACAAAAAATCCCACAGAATCAACTAACCAGGGTTCATAGGAGTTCACAGGAACTAAACTGACAACCAGGGAGCGTACGTGGGACTGTCATAGGCCCTATGCAAATATGTTACAGTTTTGTAGCTTGGTTTTCTTGTGGAACGTCTAACAGTGGGAGCAGGAACTGCTGTAACACTTTTGCTCACTTTTGGATCCTATTCCTTGTACGGATTGTCTTGCCCAGCCTTAATATACTGCAACTTGGTGTGCCAGAGGAGGAGTGGTTTTGGGGGGCAGAGGGGAAGAATGGAGGAGTGACTGGGAGGACACTCCAGAGAGAGGGGAAACTGTGCTTGAGAAGTAAAATAAGTAAATTTAAAAAATTTTAAAGTTTAGAATGGTCAGTGAGAGAATTAAAATACCAACAGAAAGGAAGGACTCCTTGACTATTTCTATGAATTTTTTTATTTTTAGGCCATTAAACTTGAAATTATTAATTATTTTTACCATATTTGCTGCTCTCCTTAATTATCTTTTGTGGTTTTAATATTTTTTCACAATTCTTAAACCCTGTCTAGCCTCATAAATTGCTTAACTGTTCAGTTTGTCTTATTTTCCAATTACTCTCAAATTACTTCCCAATTACTCACTGCTGAACACACCATTTTTAAACTTAATACATGTTATATTTACACAATTTTTGGACGAGAAGTCTGTTATAAGTTTTCATGTTAAATTTGGAAGGATAACATTGCTATTTAATGAAACTTCAGTATTTTGATATTATATATATGTATATATTATTAGATTTATATTAATATAATCATAATTTCACTCAACTCAATTACTCCCTATTGCCAAGGTACTAAACAAAATTTACTGACATACAATGAAACATATGAATTTCATACATATGTATTAATTCTGTTTGGAGTAGTTTGCTGCAAGTGGATCTGGATTGCCAGGAGAGTCTAGTTTGGCTCCACCATGGTCTATTCAAGACAGCTCCTTTTGAAAGTACAGAATGCCTATAGAACATGTCCAACTGGATAATGTGTTCCAAGTTTTTGTGTTGCTTATATCATATCTACTAAAATATCGCTGTCCAAAGCAAGTCCAAAGTCAAGAAGTAGTAGGAACTTCTAATAACAAGGTAATATCAGATATTTAGTAATATGTTGGGCATGATAATTTCCCACCATATTCAGTCTGAAATATTCAGTATGAAGCATTGGTGGTAGCTTTGAATACTTTCCTTGTTGTCTCTAACATAATGGAAATCTAGTGTCTTTCTGTCTTTTTTCCACGTCTTTTCTATCTTCTTTCTTATTGTTCCTCCAAAGGGAAGAAATAGTTCAAACAACAGATACAATATAAAATATAAAATTAGGTTGTTTGGGATAATATGACAAACTTCCATTTAATCTTTATCCAACTATTTCTTAAACTTTAGACAATTTAATTTCTCTGTGTCTTGGTCTCCTCTTTTATAAGCAATAATAATAATAAAGATAGCTCCCTCATAGGGTTAAAAGTATTTGATGAAATGATGATGCTAAAAGCAGAAGCAAATATTTAACAAAGTGAGCTACCTATTGTGGAGAAAAAAAAAAGTATAAGTATACTGGGGCCAGGTTAAATGTTTTATTTCTCTTCACTTTAAGTCCATACATACTTCTTGTCTAAGTGAATAGTCATCCTTTCTTTCTGTATGGCTTCATTGAGAAAATTGACTCCATGGTGGTCCTCCATGGTGGTGAAAGAAAAAAGAAGCTGACAAGCAGCAAAAGCTCTTACTGAAAAGTTCCAAAACAGCTCCTTTCCTTCATGATCTGCCCTCCTACATAGAAAAAGAATTAAGGCAAATATTCTCTAAACAATTTTTCTATGTAACAAAAGCTGTGATAATTTGGGTACTGCGATTCAGCCAAAAGTTCTAAGCATTATGCATATTTTATGACTCAATTCTCCCAAAGTTCCTAGAAGCTGAATAATATTATCCATTTTACAAATGAAGAAAAATGAAATTTGATTAATTTGCCCAAGGTCTCAGGGGTAGCAAGTGGGTAAACTTGCGTAAAAACATGTCTGTCTGGCTCCAAAATCTATCTGAAACAATAATTTCAGAATTCTTCCAAATTAAGCATGGCTTCTAACTGTAGTTTCAGAGAAATAATTACAAAATGGGTATAGAGGTGTTGTGTGTTTCAGATAATCTTAGTGGAAAGAAGAAAAAAGTACATTTGATGAGTTCAACAATTGCATATTAACCATATTTACTAAAAAGACCCGGGGTCAAAATTTCCTCTCAAATATTAGAATTTATACATAATAAAGAGAATTATAAAATCTAATTGTTTTTAACTGAAATCTGCTGAGCCTTAAAGTTTCCAGAGGTAAAATGACAAGTTCCTACATTTTTCAGAGGAGATTAACAAGGCCAAGAAATGTTAACTCAACTGTTTTGAATCATAAGAATGAACCTGGGACTAAAATTCAGATCTCATTATTAAATTCAATAGTATGAGATGCTTAAATTAAAAAAAAAAAAACAGTAAGGAAAGAAAGTCATTGCCTAAATGGTAAATTCAAATGCTGTTCAATTAAGAGTTGTTTCCCAACTCTTTTTCAAACCTCAAAATGTGTCTGAGTTAATATTTTAACATCATGCCTACCATGTATGACCATGTACATATGTGCAGCAGAACTTAGTAACAAGACTATAATTCCACTATCATTATTTTTTAAACATGACAATACTATTTCATTCTTTCACCCAAATTCAAATCACAAAGGGAGTAGGATGAGCTATTCTGCCCATCATCCATTTTTATTCTAATGGGAGGAAAGGTAACATGCTTTTCCTGGAGCAATTTTTCAGAATTATCTGCTGACAACCATAAGCCTCCATGTAAAATCTAAAATCATCATCATCATACTACAAAAGTGAGGCTACCTGTTTCTGCTCGCAACTTCTAAGTTTGTCTCAAACAATGACATCTTTATACTAACTTTCCTAAAGAACTCGTGGCATCCATTTCAGTTTCATAAGATTAAAAATCCTTATTACTCTTTGGTTTATGCTTTGTATATTATCTATTGGTAGGGTCTGCCAGCTACATTCAATGATGTTACAGTCTGTATGTGAAGTAGAAAACTATCATCTTAAAATAGCCATAATATTGTAGTGTATTAAAAACAGAGTACATTTTCTTCTAAAGTCTTACACAAAGCTGACTGTTATCAATAGGCAATTACTTCTGTTACCTTGGAATATATTGACATTCATTTATTTAAAGATAATGTAACACATTTGTATTCATTGAAGTAAGCTGTGGATATGATTAGACAGGATGCCCATCTTATGTTAAGCAAACAAAGGAAAACATTGCAATCAGAGCTCTTGCATTGCTGAAAATTGCTCATATCAAATAGAGAAAATTGTATTATGGCTTATTTCCAACACAATTTTAAATTATAATAAGTAAACAAAATCACAACTTGTACAACAAGACAGCCGAACATTCACTCTGTGCAATAATGGGAGTTAGGCTCACCTAACAGGGTAAATACTTCAAAAAGAGCATCACTGAGTAGTTAAGAGTGATTGCTCATTTATCTCCATTACAGTAAATGAATGCAGAAAGATGGCACAGCAATGGCTAAAGCATATAATTGAGGCGAATATAATTAGTCACAATGCCCTAGAATAAACTGGTTTACTACGAAATAAAGAACATATCTGAGGGGTTAGAAAAGCAGATAGAACCTAAAGATTCATCTTTAAACATAATTTTCTTCTTTTAATGTCATACTTCCTTAGGGAATTTACCAATTTATACATTCCAAAACTAATTACATAGATTCATATCTGAACACCAAAAAAAGAGGTGACAGACAGGTGTCACAGTGAACAACTTATAGGTACAAGAACCTAAGTAGCTGAGACACAAGATTTCAAGCTCAGAGACGGTCTAGACTACATAGAAAACGTTGAATATAAAAAAATTAAAGTAATAATAATAACATTAAGAATAAGCCTGTTATTTTAATCTACTGTGACATGTTTATCTCTTACCAAAATAAACTTTGTTGAGAGTGATAAGAAAAAACAACATCACTCATTAAAAAAACAAGCTTAAAAGAATTTTCTTACAAGTATTCTCATTAATGGCCCTCCTAGAACTTCAGAGAAAAGCTGGCATATTCTATACCACTCACAATGTTGCTTTCTCCCAAAATTATTGGTTTTTATCTCAAAACACATTAAGGCTCCTCTGTTCTGAACTTAATTCCAATTCTAGGCAGGATTTTCCACAACGTAAGTCGCAACACTGGTAGATCAAACGAGTCATTTTCAGACAAACTATGAAGTTGCTGGAGAGATGAAAAAATACATTTTATCTACATTAAATAGCCTTTTAAAATGTTCCATATATGGCAGACTTTCTACAATGATAATTTTACTTGAAGATCTCAGGGAAATAAAAATTTATATTAGCATGTGGTTCCTATTTGTTGTTGTTGTTGTTGTTGTTGTTGTTGTTGCTGTTGTTGTTGTTGCGTACCTGGAAATCTTCATATTTTTTATTTAAATTAGAAACAATCTTACTTTATATATCAATCCTAGTTCCCTCTCCTGCCCATTCTCCCATGCCATTCCATCCCTCTTCTGCTCCATACAAAGGGTGATCTAGGGGGATCATCAAAGTCTGTCACATCATTTGGGGCAGGGCTTAGGCCCTCCCCAATGTGTCTAGGCTGAGAGAGTATCTCTCTATGGGGAAAGTGTTCCATTTGTATACTAGGAATAAATGTTGTTCCATTACCAGGGACCCCATAGACTGGCCAGGGCTCTTAACTGTCACCCACGTGCAGGGAGCCTGGTTCTGTCCTATGCTGGTTTCCAAGCTGCCAGTCTGGGATCCATGAGCTCCTCCTTGTTCAGGTCAGCTGTTTCTGTGGGTTTCTCCAACATAGTCTTAACCCCTTTGCTCATCACTCCTCCCTCTCTACAACTGGATTCTAGGAATTCAGCTCAGTCTTTAGCTGTGGGTGTCTGCTTCTGTTTCCATCAGATACTAGATGAAGGATCTATGCTGGCATATAAGGTAGCCATCAATCTCATTATAGTGGAAGGGTATTTAAGATAGTCTCTCCCCTATTGTTGAGGCTGGGCAGTCTGTGGACCCCACCTCTGGGCGGGACACCTATGGCCATGTAATCATTACATCAGGCCTTACCTAGCTGCCCAAGCTACCTGGCTGTGGAGACCCGGTTAAGCATGCGCAAGCTCCCCCTTTTAAAGCAAGCGCGCCAAGCGCATCTCTCTCTCTTGCCCCTCTCTCTTGCTTCTCTCTCTCTCTCCCTGCTTTCCGTTGGCCACCAGCTACCCCCTCTTTCCTCTCCCCTCTCTCAATAAACTCCGCGTGGGCGCCGAATCTCATGTTTGTGTTTCTTAGGCAGTAGCTGTATCAAAAGAACAACACCTATTGCTTAGATTCTTAATTGGGGTCATTGTAGTGTATCTCTGGATATTTTCCTAGTGCCAGATATCTCTCTAAACCTATAATGGCTCCCTTTACTAAAGGATCTCAATTTTTGTTCTCTATTCTTTCCTGACTCAATCTTCTGGGTCCTTCATGTCTTCCTCTCCCCTCTTCTTCTTCCCTTCTCTGTCTCCTGACTCTCTCTCCCCACCCTGATCCCCACTCTCCAGTTTTCTCAGGAGATTATCACTTTTCCCTTCTCTGGGGGACCATGTATGCCTCTCTTAGGGTTCTCCTTGTTTCCTAGCTTCTGTGGAGTGATGGATTGTAGGCTGGTGATGTTTTGCTCTATGTCTAATATCTACATAGGAATGAATACATACCATTTTTGTCTTTTGTGACTGGGTTACCTCTTAATGCAAGCAATAAGGTTCTGGGACACAATGCAGGATGATTGAGGTTTAATCCGGGAGAACTCACCTACAGATAAAACAAATGACCTCCGCCAGTTCCTGCTCCAAGGATCTCCTCCAAACTTCTATCTCTGACCCAGAAGTAAGAGAATCCATCTGCTTCAGGACCCAGACCCAGACTCTACCAGTCACACTCACACATGTCCCCATGCCCCAATGGGCGTGGTCAGTACAACAGAGGTGGGTGGGGTGGATATCTCACTACAGTTTCTTGTAGTTCCATCCATTTGCCTGCAAATTTCAAGATTCCATTGTTTTTCTCCTCTGAATAATTCTCCATTGTATAAATGTACCACATTTTCTTTATTTATTCTTCAGCTGAGTAGCACCTAGGTTGCCTTCATGTTCTGGCTACTATAAATAATACTGCTATGAACATAGTTGAACAGATGTTCTTGTATGAATGTGCATCCTTTGTGTATATGCTTAAGGGTGGAATTACTGGATGTTGAGATACACTGATTCCCAATTTCTGAGAAACTGCCATACTGATTTCCAAAATGGGTATATGAGTTTGCGGTCCCACCAGCAATGGAGGAGTGTTCCCCTTTCTCCACATCCTCTCCAGCATAAACTGTCATTGGTGTTTTTGATTTTAGCCATTCTGACAGGTGCAAGATGGTATCTTGGAGTTTTTTTTTAATTTGCATTTGCCTGATGGCTAAAGATACTGAGCACCTTCTTAAGTGTCTTTCAGCCATGTTGGATTCTTCTATTGAGAATTCTCTATTTAGTTCTGTATCCCACTCTTTAATTGGATTGTTTGCTATTTTGATAACTAGCTTCTTGAGGTTTTTGTATATTTTGGAGATCAGCCCTCTGTCAGATGTGGGGTTGGTGAAGATCTTTTCCCATTCTGTGGGCTGTTGTTTTCTCTTGACTGTGTCCTTTGCCTTACAGAAGTTTCTCAGTTTCAGGAAGTCCCATTCACTGTCAATCTCTGTCTTTGATTAGTGTCTTTGCTACTGGTGTTATGTTCAAGAAGTGGTCTCCTGTACCTATTTGTCCAAGGGTATCTCCCACTTTCTCTTCTAAGAGATTCAGTGTGTCTGGATTTATATTGAGGTCTTTGATCAGTTTACTTAACTTTTGTGCATGGTGATAGATGTAAATCTATCTTCAGTCTTCTACATACCAGCATCTAGTTTTGCCAGCACCATTTGTTGAAGATGCTTTCTTTTTTCTTATAATTTTTGCTTCTTTGTTAAAAATCTTGTGTTCATAGGTATGTGGGTTAATATCAGAATTTTCAATTCAATTCCATTGGTCAACCAATGGAATATTTTTGCACCAATATCAAGCTGTTTTCAGGACTATAGCTCTATAATAGAGCATGAAGTCAGGGATGGTGATGCCTCTGGAGGGTTGTCTTGGCTATCTTGGGTCTTTTATTTTTCCATATAAAGTTGAGTATTGTTCTTTCAAGGTCTGTTAAGAATTGTGCTAGGATTTTGGTGGAGATTGAATTGAATCTGTAGATTGCTTTTGTCAAGATTGCCATTTTTACTATGTTGATCCCACCTGTCCAAGAGCATAAGAGAGCTTTTCATTTTTCTGATATCTACTATAATTTCTTTCTTTAAAGACAGTATAAGAATATATTCTCCATGGAAACTCTGAAATTTTCATTTTTATCTCCTTTTATCAAAAGGAGGCATTGATAGCTTAAGTAATATTTATTTAGAAAAACCAATGATATATTCCAGAGAACTTAGGAGCATACTGAATTAGTATGGCTAGCTGCCTACTAAGTAATATGTAAGAGATTTTTAAGGAGGATCTGTGATGACATTATGAAGTTAAAATGCTCGGTCTCTTATTTCTTCCCATATTTACTGCATATGTATGTAAGTACATTCTTGCAATTTTTTCCCCATAAGTACCTAAGTAACAGGGAAATGGATGAAAACTACAGTGTTGGTGATATGGTGTGTTGATACCTTCCTTGTACAAATAAAGCCTGTCTGAGTATCAGAGGATGGAGCTTGCCATTAGCTAACTATAGAGATCTGAAGGTCTGTACAGACAAACAGGAAGTGATATGGCTGGGTGCAGAGAGGATATAAGTTGGATTTTATTATTTAGACTAATTGAGAACTCCTTTTTACAATATGGTGATGATGGTATTAGGAGTATGGTTCATTTTGCTTTATTCTGGAATAAGAGAGTATATTTCCTCTTATGCTTGACAGAATGTGCCTAAGTACAAAAAGGGTATATTTAGCCACAGCTTACTGTACCTGCTCACAACTGCCTCACTACCTACCCTGCCACATTCATCCTAGAGAACTTGTTTAACTGAAATTTGCAACTTTATTCACTTTTTAAAGCATCATTTAACATTTATAGGAATAAGTTTAATATACATGTAACTCCATCATCATTTTGTCCTTCTAACTTTTTTATGGTATAGAGTATATGGTAGTTTGAATAAGAATAGCCACCATAGGTTGATATATTTGAATGCTTAGAGGTCAGGAAGTGGCACTACCTGGGATAGCTTAGGAGGTGTGGGCTTGGTTGAGTAGGTGTGACCTTATTGGAGGAAGTATATCACTGGGACTGGGCTTGGGGATTTCAAAATCTTAAGCCAGGTACAGATTCTCTCTATTCCTGCTACCAGTGGATTGGATGTAGAACTCTGCTACTTCTCTAGCACCACATCTGCCAGTGTGTGATCATGCTCCTGTCAGGATGACAATGAACTAAACCTCTTAAACTGTAAGCAAGCCCTAGTTAAATGTTTTTCTTTATGAGAGTTGCTGTGGCTATAGTGCTTATTCAGAGCAATAGAACACTGTGTTAGACAGAGCATTATTTCAAAGGCTCAGAAATTAACTACAACATCCCCAGGGTTTCCCCACTGATTCCTTATTGATGACTGACCTGTCTTTTCAAACAAAGCATAACATCATTTCAAAGAGGTACAACTTGTTGATTGCAAATTTTTTCTTTCAACAGAAAAAGAGCAACTGTAAACAATATGATACATTAACATATATATAGACATATGAATCTATATATTTGTAATTTAACTATAAGCAATATAATTTTTTATGTGTTTATGTCACTCCAATATGTGTATATAGATGTACGTGTGTGTGTGTGTGTGTGTGTGTGTGTGTGTGTGTGTGTGTGTGTGTGTGTGTGTGTGTGATTATAAATGAAAAGCTTTTCTGGATTTTCACAAGAAAATGGGGAATATTTAATCCAGTATTCTCAATTATTCATAAAACAAGCCTACAGCACTGTCTTACTATTTTAGCCTGTTTTAACTTGTCTACGAAAGAGATATGAAACTGTGCTGCCATGTCAGCACTGTCACTTGCAGAGTCATCATTATTACAAAGGCTTCAACATCCTTATTTGGACAAGTGAATTTTCCAAAAGTTTCAGGGACATGCTGGACTGTAGCCTCTACTCTTAGTCAAGCATTGTCACTAAACCAGAAACACATATCTCTTTTTTTAGCCTAGCTCCTTCCCACTGCTTCTGCTGCATCAGGACTTGAGACAGAGCAGATTCGATGGTTGCATCAGCACAGACGTCCATACTTGCCATATGCCTACAAAGATAAGTGTCAGTGCTTATTTCAAGGGTTGTAACTCTGTGAAATAGATTGTTAGCTGAGGATCCATCTCAAAATCTTTCTTTTCTTTGGGCACACAACTCAATTACTGGCTATAGAGTACTCACTCTACAACTGATAGCTATTAGTGTAGAAAGGGTCTGTGAGAGTGAAGCCCCAGGTTTTTAGACCATATTTCAGTGGACTACCACATAGCCAGGAATATTTAGGGCAGAAAAAAATTGGTCTTGATGGGTTCTTAGTAGTTATTTTTTAAGGACACAAAGGAAAGAGAATAGGGAAGTGTGATGGCTATGGGAAGATTTGAAGAGAGTTAATATGACCAAAACATGTTATGTGCAACTGTGTTTCATCTATGAGTGAGTGCTCTGTATCTTTCTATTGCTGTTGTTGTTAGTTCCTCTGTCCTAGTAAAAGTGACTTTTTTTCCTTTCCTCCCAACTTTATTCCAGTTTATTAATCAGCAATCCTATAAAAATGTAAATTGATGATTCTTATTAAATAATTTTATTATCTAAAAGTTGAAGGTTGGAAGGTTTTATAGTTTTCTAGGAAAGTATCAATTTATTTGTGTGCCTTAGAAAACTTGTAATAAGGAAAAATCTTACAACTATGTCCCAGCCCTGCTGCTGGTCTATGAAATGCTAGCTCCTTTTGTGACCTGAGAGCCATACTGTTTTTCTTTTACAGATTCTTCTAGAAGAATATAAAAACTTCATTTAGCATTAGAAGCAAAATCTCTTAACAGCTGAATTTTTCTTTATCTCTCAAGAGAGAAATGCTAAGTTATTCAGAACAAACTTACAAATAAATAGCAATAGAAATAAAATTCCACTCTCTAAATATGCTGTAAGGATAACTGTATAAACATAAAATTCTAAAAGTTTTAGGGAAATGTTTGTGTTTTTTAAATAGATGTCTTTCCTCATCTAAGAAAAAGATGTTCTCATGAATAAATTGTAGCCACATTGTATTACCATGGCTTTGTGTGCAACCCAGTCAGTTTAATAAAACTTACACAATAGAAAATAAGACCTGAAAGTATTTTATAGGAAGAACAGTGTCTGTTCTGAAAAATCTTGTCTTATCTCTTCCAAGGGCCCACCTGAGGCTTCTGCTCACCTTTTATTGCTCCATAATTACTTTGATCCACTGAGTTTTCTGGAATTAAACTGTTGTGTCATATTCCTTTCAGTTTAATTTCAACCTGTTGGCAGTATGGTCTCCTCTTTTGTGACTCAGGACTTGCTAAGGACCTTGCTCAGATCTGACCTAGGAAAGTTAATTGCCAACCAGGGTAGCTGCACATGACCCTTATCAGTGAAAGCACACTTCACAGCTGAAAGAGCTCAGCCTGGGTGTCTGGATCAACTTTCTACTTGAAATGACCTTGAACAATTGATTCTCTTGTCTGGTTCTGACTTTCTTCACCCAGAAAACAAAGATCTTGGTTTACAGAATACCGGGTTAAGTGTCAGATATAAACTACTAACAGAAGTTCTGCTCCACATGAAAGTGACAAACAGCTTTTGTTACAAGCATCATCTAAAGTCACCACTCACAGAAGCACACATGGCACTGAGCACTGTAAGAGATCATAAAATACCCTTGTGATTCAGCAACAATTTCCTAAAGGTCAATATGTACCAGGAGTCATTAGATATAAGGGTTGAACAGTGAGAAAGAAGGCAAGGTGTGGAGGACAAGGGAACAGTGTGGAGGTGAAGGGGTGTTCAGGAGCAGCCAAGTCAGTAACATCTGAGAGTCTTCTCCCTTCAGGGAGGTAGACAGTGAGGCAATTGGAACTGTCTCCTCAGGCTCATTTGTGCCATGATCACCTTGGCAGAAGAGAGTAGCCCACCTATAGTGGCCCAGATTTTTAGTTCACAGGAAGAACCCAGTCACATGCCAGTGTCTTTGTCACCTCTGACTTCATGGCCAAATGTATCCCCAGAACTTACTAGCAAGTGCCAGTTAGATCACATATTGCTGTACCCCAAAGTGCTATTTATTTAGCTCACATGTGGTTTTTCATCCAATATTGCGATGAACAAGGGTTCCCATCCAAAGAGACTGTGCATGGCATTGATGTCACACTCAACTAAACCCCATAAATGCCTGTGGCTTTTAATACTGGGAATTGCCTCACTTCTGTGATGGCAACAATATAAATGTTCTAGCAGTGATACCAATTGTTTCTTGTTATCTAAATGCTTTCATTGAACCCATTGAATTACTCCATTCTGTTTCCATTCATCACATGTGAATTTTTCTCCAAAAACTATATGTATATTTGGTGGTATTGTGGGAAAACCCCATCATCTTGTGCACACATTACATGCTTTCTACCCATGAGATATCTGCACATCTGGGGTACCATTTCAAAAGTAGTGCTCAGCGAGGACATATGTTCTCTTAGGCCTATTGAGAATCAGACATGTGGCTATGTCATGCAGACATCTATGCACAAATCTTGGAGAAATTTTCATTAGTAGCTACAAGTCATAGTGGAAGTTGATAAATGAGTTCTGGTGGCTGACTGTCCCAGCCACACTATAGAAAATAGGAAGGATGGACTGAGGCTGGAATGGTGGTGTGAAAATCACAAGGTGAATGTTGAAAATGTTGAAACCATTAATCATGAACTGAATTGGAATTAGGAGCACTGAAGAAATGTAAATTTACAACTCAAAAGGCCTAAGGATGCCAGGTCCTCCCATAAGGCAATAGGAGAGAAATGCTTAGGAAAGCCAGGCCGAGAAGGCAGAGATGTAACACTCACCCTTACCTCCTGGAATTTATAGTGTATTTCTTCAGTGCAAGGCCATGTTCTATACCTTAACAATGTCATCGAGACTCACACTGTCCCTTTCTTCTTGTAGCCTGCAAACTATCAATGTATGATGAAGCCATCATTGCTGTTGTTCAGCTATTATTCCAGACACAACCACCTAATTGCTTAAATGTGGGCAAAGGGAAGGTGAAAAGCAGTATAATTAAATGAGAACTGTTCCCAGTGAATTTTACTTAAGGTATTCATTTGGAAATTCAAAGCAATTTTCTGCTAAACTTTTCACATAAACCCTCTATCAAGTCACACTACCTCACTATAAGAAAACCATTTCCCCATTCACTGCATAAATCTGGAATGCACAAGCCAAACACATCAAACTCACCCTGGTGGCAAACATCTAAGTAGCAAAGTGGACATTTCTCTAAAAGACCTTGCTCTGGCAACATTGGAGTTAGGAAATACTTTACTCTGAAGATTCCAGCTCCAGCACAGTACCCAGAGACAAAATGTCCACTCTAAGCACCCACAGTTTTTCTTTGTGGCTGCTTTTAGCATAGGTAAAGGCACAATTATCAATCTATTCTTCAATCTTATTGCACATGGAAATAGACATGTCTTCAAAACTTCACCACAAGAACAGTGGCTTTCTGTACCTCCTGTACGTTTATTCCTGTTATGATGCTGTGGTATCATTTATACTGAGGCACAGCCTGACCCTGCCCTCTTTGCAATCCTATGTATAGATGTCACTACATTGCCCCATTCCATATACAGTCAGTTCACATTCCCTTTCAGTACTTGTCTTCAGCCTTTCTTATTGTTGCACTCAAGTCCTCCTGCCACTGGTTGTTGATGAGCACCTGTCCTGACCACCCCTCTAGCCCTTTGTCTCAAACTTTAGTCTCCATGTCTTGAGCTTTTGAATTTCCTCACCTGCTTGCAGTTTCCACATTTGCTATTTTCTTTTTCATTGGCTTCCTCAAGATTCTGCTCTTTCTTTAGCTAAGCAGTTATTAAGTTGGTGGCATTTTTATCCCAACACTAATATATTTATTTCAGTTGATTTATATTCAGGTTCCAGTTATAATCTAAAAGTTATAGTCAGAAAAAAAATCTGAGCTAGAAAATATCAGGTAAATTTGTGTCGGAAAACACCTGTTATAAGACTTGGGATTCATAAACAAAAAACTGAGACCATGTTCTACATCCTATAAAAACAGAAACAAAATACGACTATTAGACATTACTTTGCTGTGCTCATGAGATCTCAAGATCATTGATCTGAAATAATAAAAGCACATAAAATGAAAATCTTTAGGGAATTGAAGAAAATCTGTCAAATGTTTCATGACAAGTATGTGTTTTATAATTTTTAAGCATTGACTTTATAATCACTTTCAGCTTCAAAGTCAGGGGCTTGGTTGGTCCCACTGTACATTAAATGCCATTAACGTTAATGGTAAAGCATAATGAGCCTCACCATATGGGGGAAGGGAGAAGAGTCAGAGAAGATGTCTTAATTTTCAGCTGCCTCTAAATTAGAAAAATCTACCAGATGGTAATAGCAATCAAAGTTCCCATACATTCTATTCAATTCTCCAATAGCCCTTTTTCATATAGAAGTCATATTGATCAATGCTGACTGTGCACCCAAACATTTATGGGGAGCCAAATCTGATCCTTTAAAGTATATATCATTTCTTCATTCATTTTACATACCAACTGCAGTTTCCCCTTCTGTAGGGCGCTGCATGGACCCTGAGGCACCTTGAGCAAGCGTGAAGCTGTTGGCTGGAACATCTTGCACCAGAGTAGTTCTTGGTACTCTTCTTGATTTGCTAACACACATCTGCTGGGGAGGAACTAAGCCCGAGAACTTGCATGATTGACCCTTGATTGTTTTCCACTGTGCTGTAAGTCATATTTAAGCCTGTGACATAGCCCCTGGTTGATGCAGTCTGGAGGCAGTCTGGAGGCTTTAACATCCCTGATTGGGACTGGGAGGGGGGAAGCTGATGTACAAGGATCCTGAATAAACTGCTTGAAGAAGAGTCGTGGTCATGTCTCCTTGTTGGCAGACGAGGTAGGCGTGAACAAGTGGTGGCCTGTACGAGGAACCTCTCCATGGATGAACAGCTCAGAACTTCCTGCAGTCAGGGCAGTCGACTGGTAAGTCCCAGGTAAGTTAGAACCAAGCTAAGGCCCTCGGTAAAGAGGCAATAAGGTCTCTGGTAAGGAGCAATAAAGTTCCATGTTCAGACAAAAAGGATATAAAGCTCAGACAATTTTTTGAGTCTTTCGCAGCATTAAATTGCACCCCTAGTGATTGGATGCAGCTCTGTAGAGCCAATGCTGAGTGGGGGTGACTATTTGCTCTGGAGAGGCGAATTTCAATAATTTTGCAAGGAAACCATGCAAAGTACTTTTTGTTGTAACCAATATTAATAATTTTGGAGACAGTTTTAATTGTTTTCAGCAGGTCTGCCTACTGTAACAGCTGTTATGGGTCACATACCCCAGGTGTGCAGCAGAGATTTTGGGATCAAGGCTGCCAGTGCCACCTTCGACAGTTTCTACCATAACCCTCTCCCAATCTGTAAATACTGCAAACACAGTGGATCAACTATCAGGTGATTTGGCTATAGCCTTAGCCACCCAAAACACACTTGGTTATTTAGTACAAATTGGCATTTTTAAGCTAAATCTACAAACTAGCCTCCTATATGAACACTTGAAATTTTTATGACAAGCTCATATGGCTTCTTGTTAAACCTGAGTACCACTTGCCAGTGCAGAAGACCTTTTATTATTGGGGTGTGTAGCCCCTTGCACTTGGTACTACTTTGCCACAGAATTGGACAGGCCCAGGCCAGATTTCAAACAAGGCAGATACTGTCTTTGGCTCAAGAGAAAATGCCTCTGCCCATGTGTGGCTGACAAACTATTCACCAGTGACGGGTAAGGCAGAGAGGGCAAATATCCAACCTAAGACAGGAGGATTACTACGGGCCTGGGTGACCTCTCCAATGATGGGTAAGGGATTATGCTGATGTCCTCTGCCACCTAAGATAGGTGTTAGTTTATATTAAAAGAAAGGGGGACCTGTAGGGCACTGCATGGACCCCGAGGCGCCTTGAGCAAGCCTGAAGCTGTTGGCTGGAACATCTTGCACCAGAGTAGTTCTTGGTACTCTTCTTGATTTGCTAACACACATCTGCTAGGGAAGAACTAAGCCCAAGAAATTGCACGCTTGACCCTTGATTGTTTTCCACTGTACTGTAAGTCAGTATTTAAGCTGTGACATAGCCCCTGGTTGATGCAGTCTGGAGGCAGTCTGGAGACGTTAACATCCCCAATTGGGACTGGAGAGGGGATGCTGATGTACAAGGATCCTGAATAAACTGCTTGAAGAAGAGTCGTGGTCGTGTCTCCTTGCTGGCAGGGGTAGGCGCAAACACCCTTCCACCTCTCCTCCCAGTTTCCCTCCCTGTGTTTCCCATTTACCTCCCTCCCATTCCACTCCTCTATCTCCACTCAGAAAGGGCCAGGCCTCCCAGGGGATTCAGCAAAGCATGGCACATCAGGCTGAGGCAGGACAGAGATTCCCACCCCCATCCCCACCCTGCATCAAGGCTAGAATTGATAAACTCCAGGGACAGGTCCTGATCTCACACCTACACTACAAGGAAACCAAGCTACACAACTGTCACACAGATGCAGGGCCTTAGGTAGGTCCCATGGAGGCTCTCTAACTATTGGTCCAGAGTGCATGAGCTCCCACAAGTTCAAGTCAGTTGTCACTGTGGGTTCTCCATAATGAGCCCCCTGGCTTGTACAATTCCTCCTTCTCCCTTTGTTCAGCAAGATTCCTGGAGTTCAAATCATTGGTTGACTGTGGATCTCCACATCTTCTTCCATCAGTTACTGGATAGAGTATCTCTTGTGACAATTAAGGTAGTCACCAATCTGATTACAGTAGATGGCCAGTTCAGGCACCCTGTTCATTATTGCTAGAAGTCTTAGCTGGGGCTATCCTTGTGAATTCCTGGGAGTTTCCCTGGTGCCAGGTTTCTCCCTAACCCCATAATGCCCCAACATCAAAACATCTCTTTTGTTACTCTTCCCCTTCTTCTCACCTCCAACCTGTCTCTTTTGTTACTCTCCCCTTCCTTCCTGACTCCAATCTGCCTCCCTCAAGCTCCCATTCCTCCTTCCTTCCTTCTTTCCCCAACCCCAGTTTACTCAGGAGATCTCTTTGGGTCCTTCTTGTTATCTAGCCTCTTGGGGTCTGTGAATCATAATGGTTATCCTATACTTTACTCCTAATATCCACTTATGGGTGAGTACATGCCATGCTGGTCTTTCTGGGTCTGGGTTACCTCACTCAAAATGATTTTTTTCTAGTTCTGTCTATACCACAAGGACACTCACTCATCTATGTTCATAGAAGCATTATTCTCTATAACCCACACCCAGAAACAACCTAGATGCCCCTGAACTGAAGACTGGGTAAGGAAAATGTGGTACATTTATGGAATGTAGTATTACTCGGCTGTAAAAAAAAAAAAAAAAAAAAAAAAAAAGCTACGAAACAAATCTGATCCTTTAGTTCTCTCACATTCACTCTACTTCTGAGTTCTTATAATAAAAATCCTTAGGACACAAGGGCTATACTGTCATAACCATGGTTTTTAAACAGAAGTCCAGCAACAAGAGAACATACATACGGACACCTAAAAAGAACTGAGGGATTTCTTCATAATGCATTTCCTCCAAATAGTCTCCCCACTGGCAGTTTTTTGCTTGTTTGTTTTGTTTTGATTTTACTCAAATATTGCTTCATGTGCACAGTATAATAAGATTGTCCTCAGACTCGCAACCCTGGAGAAGCCCTCATTTTTTTCTGTTTGAGGGATCCCATCTTAAAGGAAAGATGTTTCTTTCCTTTTCAGGTATACCACGGGGTTCTTCAATTGTCCCCTCAAAAGAAGTCTGCCTGTCATCAAAGCATGCAAATAAATGATAACCAACTGTGCTTGTGTAGCCTCAACATCCTTTTTGCTTTTAAACCAGAACAAACATGCCTTCTCCCACCCCCCTTCTCAGTAATTAGTATTCCTGAGCTTGCAGCCCAAAAGTATAATTCTGTACCAGCAGAGTGAACCACATTTGTGAATTATAAATGTCAACAATCTAGCCTCATCCAGATAGTACTGGATCTGTAATCATGGAACTAGGGGATTCATATGCACACTAGGGTTTAAAAAGAGGCTCTTCAGAGGTAATAATAACATGTAGATGGATAAACTAGAGCTGTTGATCTACACCTTGTTACAAGCAGGTTTTTCCCGCCGGCCACCTGACCCACTCTTTGTTCCTCCCCGCCAGCCACCTGGTCCCGCTGCCACGCACACCCCAATAACAAGCTGAGACTCTGTATTTGATACAATCCTGTTGGCCAGTTACCATTATGGTTTATGGGCTAGCTCTGTCTTAATTATTAATCCATTTCTACTTATCTACTTCCCCACTTCCACGTGGTCATCTTATCGGAGAGCAGCCGCCTGCATCTTCTTTCTCCATGCTCTACATCCTGACTCCTCCCAACTACTTCCTCCTTCCTCCTAGTTTCTTAGTCCCTCCTATCTTCCTTTTCTATTGGCCAACAGGGCTTTATTTATTAACCAGTATGAAAAACATATTTACAGAATAATATCTCCCATAAATACCTTATAATTCTGAGTTGGAGAGCATCACTCTTTGTGTCTGAGAAGGTCTCAGGCTTGAAGTCTGAACCTCACACATTTTCAGCTTGACCAATGTTAAGCATCAGTTAGAAAGCTTTCAATCACTAATGATTACACACACACACACACACACACACACACACACACACACACACACACATTTCTGTTCATGTTGTCGTAAATAAAAGTTTTATTCTTTGTTTATGACTAAATAATTGTTTTACAGTATGCATAATTTTGCTTCTTCATTTGCTATTGTGAATAGTGCCTGCATAGAATGAGAGGTCACTCAGCCATTTTGACTCCCTTTGCTTTAGCTATATATCCAGGAATAGGATTAATGGATCAATTTTTAAGAAATCCCCATGTGTTTTCCATGATGGTGATGCTAATTAATACCATGACAAAAGTGTAAGACTATCTGATTTTCCTCATAGCCTCCTCAATACCCACTGCTTGTCATGTTTATGACAGCCATTCTCACTAGAGTAAGGTGTTCTTCCACTGTGCTGTGAATTACATTTTCCTCCAATTTCCCCATTTTTAATCAGGTTATTTGTTTTCTGCCCTTGACTTCTGGAGTTCCTTATACAGTCTGATGACCTTCTCCTTATCGGATGTGTGACTTGCAAATATATTCTCTTGTTCTGTGGGTTGTGTCATCCCTCTGCTAATTAATTCCTTCACTGTGTAGAAGCTTCCTTTTGTTTAATAAAATCCCATTTGTTTGTCATTTACTTACTTCTCTTGCTTTTGAAGTCATATCCGAAAACACCCTAATCTTTTCCGGTGTCCTAAGGAATGCCCTCTATATATTTTTTAGTGTTCTTAAACTTTCAGATACTGTATTTGTATCTTTGATCCACTTGAAGTTTAGCTGTGGAGCTGGTGAGAGATGAGTGAGCTTCATTCTGCACATGAATAAAAGATCTCCCTAGTGGTTCTCCTAATGAGTCTGTATGTTAATACTCTGGTCTCTAAAACTATTCTGCTTAAATAGTCTGAGTCCTATTGACTGTTGCTTATATCTATGCTTAATGCCAAACACAGGAAGCATATAACTTAATACAAACCAAACAATAGATATGGTAAATATTCCTATGAGGCTCCAGCACAATTGTTTTGTTTCTCTCATGTAACATACTCTGCTATTGGTAAAGGGGTATTTTCCCTACATCCTGGGGGAGTAACATAATAAATTTATGCAATAACAATGAAAATCTCTTATGCAATCTAGTTAATGTCATAATTGAAAGCTCTATTTTGAACTGAAATAAAAATGAGTACAGTGATAATTGTAGCAACAAACTCTATGTACTTTACATATGAGGATCATATTAAACTACATCATACCAAGACTCAACACAAATATGATGAAACAAAAGGTAGAACTGTAAGTTATGTTAATGTGATAAGAAGCTTGATATTTTTGCTTTATTTACTTGTGTGTGCATTTATGTAGGCATACATGTACCCTTGTGTGTGTGTAGATAACAAAGAACATTTGGGAATCAGTCCTTTCCTTCTACCAGGTGGGTCCCAGGGATTGAACTCAGGTCTCAGGCTTGAAGGCAAGCACCTTTACCCACTAAATCATCTTGTCAATGAAATACAATAATTTTAAATCATTGGGGTCCTTTTTTTTTATTACCATGTGGTACAAGCTCTCTGAGGTTAAACATAAACTGTAAAAACCAGAGTAAATTATTTATGGTTGTGCACAATTAATAAATGAAAACTATAGTTTTCTGATTACAGGATTATCTAGATATATACTGTTGTATGTTCGATGCAATTGGGCACATGCCTTTAATCCCAGAACTTGAGAGGCAGAGGCAGGACGATCTCTGGGAGTTCAAAGCCAGCCTGGTCTACAGAGTGAATTCCACGAAGGCTCCAAAACAATACAGAGAAATTTTGGCTTGAAAAACAAAAACAAAAAAAAAACCCACAACCTGCATGCATCCTTAGCTTCATAACAGAACAATAATATTCCCAATACATACATCCCTGTTGAAATTGGGAGTAAGTCACTAGTAACTTTCCTTCCAAAGTACTATATTTCCTATTAAGCATTTATTCTCCAAGTACTCATTAAGTTTATTCACTTATAAATTTCTTCTTAAAAAATATGGAAGTTTCACAGTGAAAGGCTTAATACTAAAGACATCAAAATCAAAAACCAATTTGTAAGCAGAATGGATCCATGGAGAGGTTGGTGCTCACTCAAATGTGTGTCTACTTGGAAATATTTCCTAAGCAGTGACTTTGAACACATGAAAATAGGTACGCATGGTTAATGTATTCACATGAAGTTTAGTCTGATAGAAAAAAATGAGAGCTAAAATAATTGCAATTACAGTGAGAAATAAATACTACAAAAATAAATATTGTTTTTGCCTAGGGGGAAAAATGAATGCTAGAAAGTGTTGTAGACTATCTGTGGTGGACCACTAGCCTAGTAAGCAGGAGTGATGAATTTGACTCTGTGCACCTCCAAACAAAACAAAAGTTTTTTAAAGATTAAAGAAACAGAGAGTGAGGTTGTGGGAGAAGTAGAGGATGAGAGAGAAGAGAAAGAAGGGGAAGAGATAATGAGAGGGAGGGAGAATGTGAGGCAGAGAGAGAGAGAGAGAAAGAGAGAGAGAGAGAGAGAGAGAGAGAGAGAGAGAGAGAGAGAGAGAGAGAGAGAGAGAGGATGTTCCAAAAAAGTGCAAGTCAGCCATGCAAAATGTACGGAGAGAGAGACCATTCTAGGTGAAGGGAGCAAGACAACAAAAAGCTAAAAGGAACCAAAACTTTGGAGAGTATGCATAACATATGAAGGCAAGGCCTAACTCACCTCTCTGGCATCACAGCGAAGAGCAAAATGCACATCAGATAGAAATGCAGCTTGATATGTAGATGCTTTCAGCTCCTGGCTCAAGAGCCAGATGTACTTCTGGAGGCTGAAATCATGCCTTCCCAGTGCAGATATGCTGAGTTCTGGAGGGAGAGGGAGGTTGGCCATGGCATGTGCTGAGCACTCAGCAGTGCCAACCACATCGTTATTTACCATGACATATCTTCAACATTAGTAGAATTAGTGAGGTGGGCAAAGGAAACAGCCCTTGGTAAATGGATTCATTTCCATTTCAATCTTTATGTCTTACATTTGTTCTGTGGCATTTAGAGCTTTGAAGAATATCCGACATGCATGAGGCCTCCCAACACATTAATTTGATAGGTGGAGAAGTTAAATGATTCTATGTGCTCAAAATAAAGAGCTAACTGTCCCAAATACATACTTACATAAACATAAATTATATTTTTTTCATTTCTGTGCCCAGCATGATGCCGTTAGAATGGAGTTGTTTTATACATCATTAAATAATAATATTTATCCTGCAGAGCTAAGCCATGCTAACTGCATTTCTTATTTTTCTTTTGAAACAATGCAAAAATATTTATAATCATTTAAAGTTGTTGGGTATCACATCCAAACTCGGTGTATGGGATCACATAACATTTCCTTTTTCATTTCCTGAATAATAAATATTTAGCTGCCTATCAATTTAATGCAGTCCCATCGGGGGACACCTCTAGTTGTCTGAATATGAAATGGGTATTTTAAAATACCATTTAAATTGTGTTAAAGTAAACATGGTTGGGGGTCCCCCAAACACAAGGAACTGTATAAGAGTCACAGCATCAGGAAGGTTGAGAACCACAGCAAAGGATTAACATCTGTCTATGCCTCTTATTCTGCATAGATTGGCTGTTGTCAGAGTTAAATCCAAAGTAAAGTTCAGATGTAGCTATGGAAGGAGGTAACTGCACCGTTGTGATTAGCAGGGCATAGCTCAATCCTCATTAAAACCCAAGTGGTTAGCATCATGGATTCCAAATGTGAGCTGAGCTGTGCTGACTGTGCATGAATTATATACCCACAGGGTAAGCACAAGGCTATAAGCAAAGTGTTATTTATGCCCCTTCAATTTAAAGACTCTTTGGCCTGGGAGTCAGCAGCAGCATTAAGCTTTGTCCCAGTTTGGCCATCAAATATGCAAAATATCTTCCCTATTTCGGTCCTTCTGTGTGAAATAGCTTTGACATTAAGATAACTAGCTGTAATTCTGTAGCACTGAAAATGCACTGAAGATGTGTTTCTACATAAGTTGCCTCCAATAGCACTCACTGTGGGCCTGCGGACAGCTACCATGTAAATGCAAAGGGCAAATGTGCCCCTTCAAAATATGCCCAAGGAATGGAATTAATGTTTTCTAAGTAGCCTGGCACAGTTTAACTAAAATTTCCATGACCTATGTTCTGGACCTTAACTCAAAGGCTTCCAAACTCTTCTCTGACAGAATAATCACACCAGGATTTTACAAATAAATTTACTGTCTTCGGCTTAAGAAGTTAGTTTAGTCCATGATCCAAATGGAAATAGTTAAAAAACAAAAAGAGAAAGAAAGGAAGGAAAAACCTGCTATTGGCAATAATGAGCACAGCAATACAAATGTGGCAGGACAAATCAAATTTGGTTGTAGAATGAAAACATTTTATAAGCCTGGTGAGGAAGCTTCAGTTGTTTGTGTATGCAATGTCACTCTCATTAGCAAAGGTTATCTTGCAGCTCCAGTCTGTAGTTTCTTATTAACAAAATGCAAACTGAATATACATACTAAATTAAACATTTCACCTCTTCAGGGCCATATCTGACAACTGTGTTTATCCATGCATTCACTCAATCCAACAGCCATTTATTAAGCGCTGCTGTATAGAAGGCAACTTCATTTGGGGTAGCATAGAAAAAGTCGATACTTTCAGAAGTAAATTTACATATTTCATTGAATCATGAAAGTGTAGATTGCAAAGAATATAAATAATAATAGCACTCATACTTTTTGGCTGAGTCAGAACGTTCTTTGTTCAGAATACATGTGTAAGTGTGCTTTACTAAATGCTACATGGGAAGTCTCTGGAGTTCCATTCTTTGGTTACTGTTGCCCAAATATGACAGGTTATGGAACACAATAGTGATGCTTGGTTTTCATTCTTGGTCTCAGTTAGAGATTTAATGCTCTTAGTCCATGCAGTTTAAGAGCTGAAGTTCTATTCAGGTGTTGACTTCAAAACCCAAGAAATCCCAGATTAAGGCAGTGAGTGGGGAAGGTATTTGGCTTTTAGATGCTGGGAGGGCATCTTATCCTGGAATTGACTTAAGCTGTGTGTGGGTCCTGAATGTGTGAAGGTCAACAATGGCAGAGCTAGAAATACCCTGGCTCTGGTCATGGATGCCAGGGAGTCTGAAGAGGATAAAGGTGGGCTAGGAGGAAAGCCAAGGCAGACAAGCATCAGTGGGTTTAAGAATACTCTGGAAATATCAGAAATGAAGACGATAAGGAAGACTACTTGGGTTAGATAAGTGAGGCAAATCTGGGGTCTATGGTAGAAAATGATCTGCAGGTCATTGAGAAGCACAGAGGAGTAAAGATGGGCTAGGAGTAATAGCTGAAGGGAACAGCAAGGAAGAACTAGGGGTCCTCACAAGGCTGAATCCCAAGGGAACAGAGGTAAGCTGAGAGGAAGGAACTTATATACAACTAATTTGTAATAGTTCTAAACTAGGAACAATTCAAGTGTTCCTGAACCAGCAAGTGAATAAACAAATGTCATATTCCTGGGGTGAATTCTTCCTCAACAGTTTGAGGGGAAATGATGGGAGATGTCATTCTGTAAATAGGTTTCTCTTATTGGTTAATGAATAAAGCACTGTTGGCCAATAGGAAAGCAAAATAGGAGGGACTAAGAGACAAGGAGGATTCTGGAAGAAGTAGGGAGGAGTCAGCATGCAGAGACTGGAGAGAGCAGAATGCCAGCCCCTCTCTCCGGTAAAATGAGACCACGTGGAAATATTTAGATTAATAAAAAATGGGTTAATATTTAAGACAGAGCTAGCCAATAAGAAATTAGTAACTGGCCAACAGCATTATATCAAATGAAGAGTCTCGGTGTATTATTTTAGGCTGGCATGGCTCTGGGCCCAGGTCAGCAAGAAAAAAACATACTCCTAACAGGGAAATATGCTGAACACTTGCTACAATATAGTTGAACATGTTCTACAAAGTAAAAGAAGCCAGACAGTTAAGGCCATATGTTGAATGATTCTACTTGTATGAGATTTCTGTACAGAAGCAGAAATCAAATGAGTGGTTATCTGGAGCTGCAGATAAGAACTGAACTGGCTGGATACTGGCAAGAGACAGTTTCCTAGTTGATGGAAATGCCCCAATGATGGTTGCATAACAGTATAAGTTCACTAAAAATAAGAAATCATGCATTTAAATCAGTGAAACATTTGCCTCATATACTACTAGAATTAATAATAGTCCCTGTCTGTTTGGAAGATAAAGATTTTTGAGGTCCTTGTCTGATAAAATTGTGATCCTGTTCCCATGTAAAAGAAAGATTAAAAACAAGATTAACTATGGACACATCCAGGGAAGATGGTGAAGTGGGGGGATAAAGAAAACCTTTTGTTCTTATCCTTGAAGGAAATGCTGCAAGGCTTTTTAGAAATGTATGAAATAATTTTTGAAAAACTATTTTTTCAAATTTTAGCATGCTTTCACCATGACTTACAAATCCTTTCTCTGATGTCACTACTGAATAATTGAGCAAGGCATCCTAAAAGTCGCCTGCTATGACTATACTTACTGTTGGTTATTGTTGACATTAAATACTAGAAAGATTATGCAACTGTTAGATAAAGCAAAACAAAATGCTCCTTTATGCCCCTCTACATGTCATCCTAAAGAGGTAAAACTCCACTTTGGGTGGTAAAAGCATAGTCAGTCAACATTGGTGAGAAGTTGACATGGTTCCTTACTTTATATGAAATATATTGCTTTAAAATACCTCCTCATGGGAGTAATTTTATGACTGAAATGACAGTAACCTCGGGTGTTTCTGTGATGCATTCTAATTGCAAAGCATTTTCATATGCAATCTTCACTTGTGCAGGAGAAATGTGAAACACTTCATCTCCAATTACCATGATAGGACTGAAGCAAGAGGTTTGGAAAATGACTTTCCAAACTCAAAAAGATACTGTAAGGGGCAGGTTGTGGACCCACACTGTTGTATGATCTGACACACTGGAAGGGTTAATTTTGCCTGAAGTTTAAAACTAGTGTGTAATATCTTTGCTTTGAAAGAAATCTTCTAAATATAAGAATGAGAATTGAATAAAAGGCTTGATACTAACCTCATAATTTTGAAACTACTTACATACTCACACATAAGCATAATGTGATTTAAGATTAAGTTAGAGTGAATAAAGCAGGAAAATTAAAATATCACCTTAGATACTATTACATGGTAAATTGAAGAGGCTTCTTTTTCTTTAAGTACCTAAGATTACAAGGAAGCTTATTCTGAGAGGGAATAGCAAGGGCTTTTTTTAATCTTAACAATTAAATATTTAACAGACATTGAGAACAAATTCCTGAAAACCACATTGATGTAGAGAGCTTGAAATGTTGTGGTGGTAAAAGAATCAACTCTTAGGCCTTCTTCAGTCCCTTAAGAGTCATTCATTGCCACCCCAGTACTTTACATTTCTGTGATCATTTCAGAATGTACAAACAGACCTCTTGCTTCCAACCAATCAAAGAGCTAAGAATATGTCTGCTATCGTTTGAGGAATATTTAAGAGTTTTGTCTACTTTGCTAAAGCTCACACATCTAATGTTTCCACTGATTAATATGAATATTTCCTTGATTTATGACTTCCTTTGTCCCAATACTATAAAAAGTTCATGTCCTGCATTGGAACATAGAATTTGTCCTAACCTAAATCTATTTTGCAATGCCACAGTCATTCACAATTAGCTCAAGAATAGTCTTTGAGATCAGAGTTGTGTTTTGTATCAACAACATACATGTAAATATATGATTTTTACACTGATATATGTTTTACTTCATTGGTTAATGCACATTAAGCATTAATGTGTTATACATGTAAGTATTTAGTGTACAAAAAAATCTTTAATTTTTCAATTTGCTGTCACAAATATACACACATATATATATATATATATGTGTGTGTGTATATATATATATATATATGTATATATATATATATATATACATATAAAATCTTTGTGTGCTTTCTGCCACTTGAGATAGAGACCATCCATAGTTGAAACCCAGCTCTGGTTCACAAAGTAAGGTTAGGGAAATCATTCATAATTGGGTTCCAACTCCTGGTCACCATTTGAGGTTTGGGAGTCAACTCATTCAAGGTCACCTACAAGGTTAGGGAGTCATCAAAGAATCTAAAAGGTCTTGAGTCCAGTCTTTACCCGGCCCTTGTTCCTTTCTATAACCTTTCTTTTTTTATATATCATCCAAGGTCAAAGTGGCACACACCTGGACCCTTCATGTTCACAGCTCCACATTCGTTTCCTTTCTTTCAGAATCCTGTTATTTTTCTTTTACCTCTCCTAAAGAACACAAGATGGCTGAGTTTATAGTCTCTATTATTCAGACTCCTGAGAGGTGAAATTGATCTACATTTTTGAGTGATTATCTTTACGCTTTTCTTTTCAGTCCACCTTTAACCAAATCTCCTGCATCACATCCCACACCATTCTTGGCTTCTATCATTGTACCTTCTATTGTGTTCCCTCTGGTTCTTATCCAGCAGTCTTATACTAATCACTGATCCTACTGTGATTCCTTCTTTCTCTTTATTCTCTCTACTTGTACCCAGAATAACTAATATACCAGTATGTATACAGTACAACAGGAGTCCCTTTATTCCCCAAAACAATTGTTATTAAAGAATGACTGTTTTGTAGTGACTGACACTAATTTTGTGGAAAGTTCACTGCCAGAGAGCAAATGTCACTGTTGACAGTCATTACCTCTCATAGAGGTCTCTAGTCAGAAGAGTCTGATGCCTGAACAATCCAAATGGTGAAAATATCACATTATTGCCATTACAGCCCAGTCTCTCCTGAACAGTGAAAAAAAAAAAAAAAACCTCCCCCTAAAAGTAGAAAGTCTGCCTGAATGACAAAAACACAAAAACACAAACATCTTAACCAGTAATCTAAATCCAGATACACGAATCCCAGCACAAAAGCACCAGGAACACGAAAAAACAAGACAACTTGTCTCTTCCAAAAAGACCAACCCCGCAGTAATGGCTTCCAATGAAAATTATCTAGATGAAAATCAGAACACTTAATTTAAAATAGACCTTCAAACCAAATCTTGTGAGAAAAGATAAAAATTTCCAGTGTCTACTGATCAAGGGAAAAGCCATCCAGAGGAAATTACAGTTCTAAATATATACACACCAACACAGGTTCATCCAAGTTCATAAAACAAATGGTACTAGATAAATCACAGATTATGCCAACACAGTAATAATCAGTGACTTTATCAACAGAACAAAAAGTAATGAAACACTAGAATTAAAGTATAGGACCCAACAGACTTCTACAGAATAGTCCACCTGAGCACACAGAAAATACCTTCTTATTAATAGCCTGTGGAACTTCCTGTAAAATAGATCACACAGTAGGACACAAATAAAGTCTCTAAAATTATTAAAAAACAAGAAATAATACCCTGCATCCTACTGATCACAATAGAATGAGACCACAAGTAATTAACAAGAGAAATTACATAAAATAAACAAATTATTGCAGATTAAAAACATATTATTAAATGATGAATGAGTCACTGACAAGAGCAAGAAGAAATTTGAAAGTTCCTAGAATCTGGGGCTGAGAGATGATCCACTGGTTAAACTGTTTACTGTGTAAGTGCAAAGCCTGGAAGTCAGATCCCCAGAAGCCACATAAATGTGGCTATAATTCAGGAGCAGGCTGGCCATATCAGTGAGCTCTGCAATAAATAAGGTGAAAAAGCAACTGACAATGATTTGAGGCATCACCCTAAGTCCTCCCCACGTGTGCATGCAAAACTTGTGTAGACCAACATGCATGGCACACATATGTGAAAATTAATTTCCTAAACATGAATGAAAATGGAGACACACTATACCAAAAACTATGGATACAGTGAAAGCAGTCCTAAGACAGAACTATAAAGCTCTAAGTGCCTGCATTAAAAAACCAAGAGATCCCAGGCTGATGATATGGTTCAGTGTTTAAGAGGACACACTGCTCTTCCAGAAGAAAGAGCCATATCAAATGGCTCACTACTGCCTGAAACTCCAGCTCCAGAGGGATCTCATGAGTCTAACCTCTATAGACATTGACACTCACATGCACATACTCAAACAGATACACACACATGAATAATTAAATTAAAATAAAAAGAAATCAGAGATATTTCAAAATAATCATCTACTGGTGTTCCTTAAGTCATAGCAAAAAAAAAAAAAAAAAAAAACCAAACCCCAAATCAATACACAGAGAGAAATAACTAAATTATGGCAGAAATTAATAAAGCAAAAATGAAAAGGCAATACAAATATTCAATTAAATGAAGGTTGTTTCTTCAAAATGATAAACAAGATTTATAACTCTTAGATAAATTAGTCAAAAGAAAGGAAGAATTCAGATTAATAAAAAATAAAATGGAAGAGAAAGTGTTCCTGTCAATGAAAGCATGGATCATGGGCTCCAAACAGTTTCTAGTGAAAGCCCAGACCATGATCACAACACCCAGCTGCAGCAGGACCATGGCCCCAGACAAGGCTCTCAGAGGCAGCCCAGATCAAAGCCATCACCATGGCCTCAGGTGGCAGTGTGGGCCACTCAGATCAGTTGATATCCATGGGTCATGGATATCAACACAGACCCCGGCTGTAGTAGGACCATTTATTCAGACATGGTCCTCAGAGGCAGCACAGACCCAGACATCACCATGGCCTCAGCTGAGTGCAAGCCATTCACATCAGTGTCCCCTGGCAGCAAAATGGCCCATTGACATCAACATGACATCAGTAACTGCAGGTGCACAGTTGAGAAAGAGGGACACAGAGGGCTTTTATGGTAATCCCACCCTCCCACAAAAAATAACAGCCTTAACAGGAAGCCATCAAAGAAAACTCTTTTTAAAATGTGATAAGGATGATAAAATGTGGCTCAGCAATAGATGGTTTCTGGTGGGACTCGGTTCTACTTAAAGGGCAGGCCACTAAGAGTTTTACCATGTTCCAGTGAGTATATAGATAACTCAAACTGGACTTGGTTGTTATGGGGGGTAGAGGTCACAAGGGTGGGGGCAGACGAAGAAGGACTGAGAAGTGAGCGTGATCAAGGTGCATGATGTGAATCTCCCAAAGAATCAATGCAAATATTATGTTTAAAAGGGAGAGGCACTAAAGCAGATACTAAAAACATATCATAGGGAACATATCATAGGGAAATGTCTGAACATGTTTTTACTTTAATAAACTGGATAATTTTTAAAATAAAATGGATTAAGTTTTAGATGCATATAACCTGCCAAATTTAAAACAAGATGAAATAAATCATTTAAAACAATCCATTAACAAGCAAAGACATTCAAGTAGTAACTAAAAATCTCCAGGCTAAAAAGAAAAACCCTAGGTTCAGATGGATTCACCACAGAATTCTACCAGACCTTCAAATAATATTTAGAGCCAGAGCTACTCAAATTATTCCATGAGGGTCGAAATGTAGGACCAAGAGGAGTAGCAGGTCCAGGACCCTTTCTCTGGTAAGACCACGTGGGAACACTTAGATTGATAGAAATTGGTTAATATTTAAGGCAGAGCTAGCCAATAAGAAATTCTAGTAATAGGCCAACAGTTTCATAATTTAAAAACATGCATTTCATGAGATAGAAAAGGAAGAAATGCTTCCAAACTCTTTTTATTAACCCATTATTATCTCGATTTCAAAACCAAACATACTCAAATCAGTAAGTATAATTTATTATATTAAGTGATCTCAGGGCAGAAATCACGTAAATTATCTCAATATATGCAGAAAAAGCATTGACAAAATCCACCATTCCTTCATGATAAAAGCTCTGGATAGATTAGGAATTGATGGAACATACCTCAGCTCATTAAGGGCTATATATGGCAAAACTTTAACCAACATCATGCTAAATGGAAAAAACTGCAAAGCATTCCCACTAAAATCAGAAACAAGATAATGGTGCTAATTCTCCCAAATTCTATTCAGTGGAGTGTTCGAAGAGTCAACAAGACCAGTAAGACATGAAAGGTAAATAACATAGATGCAAATAGAAAAGAGGGAAATAAAATGTTTGTATTTGCAGAGGACATGATTCTATAGAGATCCTAAAGACCAAAGCATAAAATTCTGAGAGCTGATAAAACTTTCATCACAGTAGTAGATAAAAGTCAAAATACAAAATTCAGTGATTATCTGCTTAAGACCAGCACAACATTGGGGCTATCAACATTCTTCATGAAGATGGTAGGGCTCATGAAGGTCCATTTCTGCCTGAGGGACTACTGGCAGCTAATAGTTTGGGGGAACAAAGTTACATTTCCTTTTGTGGTATAGCCACTGATAAGTTACCCTTGTTCCAGTAAATAACCTTCCATACATGATCATGCAAGAAACTCATTATAGTCGTGCAGGTGCAGAGAAGGAAGGGCAGGGGAAAAGAATAGAAAAGAAAACCTTATACCAGGCTCTAGTGAAATTGTAAAGGACTACTCTCACCCACCCAACTACTTAATTCTGGAGAAACGACCCTAAGTTGAATTGAGTCTCTTTCCCTATATCTTTTGTATCTTGAAGACCTAGAAGCAAAATATGAAAGAAGATAAATTTGTTCTAATTCCTTCCACCTGCTTTCAGAATTATTCACTCCATAGAATTTTATTTTTTCCTTGATGTGAAAATATTTAGACAGATCACTACAGTGTTCCATTTAATTTGAACAGTTGAGGCTCTCCTTGTAGGTGGTCCATGGGCATAGAGACGGGATAATGGTGGTGGTTTTAAATAGAGATGCACAGACATATAGTTCCACATTTTCTCTGATAAAGAACTAATGTCATTACTCTGCCATTTTATACAATACATGCTTATTGATGACAATTATAGTTAATGAAATAAGCTAAAAGACACCATGTTGAAAAGCACGTTACTAAATCTCTATTCCTTGAGGTTTGAAAATAAGTACACAAGGGATCTGGCAAGACTCTACTTCTGCTAAGAGAAACAAATCAAGAGAATTCCCACACTATCTCCCTTATGCTGAGTCCATGGAAAAAGGAGGTCCACAAATGCCTACATAGTGGGCAAAACAATTAATCACGGTAAAAAAAACTTCTGAGATTTTTACATATTGAATAGACATATACATAATTTATTTAACAGAATCCAAAATAGATGAAATCACTTCATCACACTGATCAGAACCCCAAAGATTGAACAACTTAAAACAGTGATTTTTTTTTCAAGTTATTTTACCCAAATAATTGGGAATCCAAAAGCTCTGATCATATAGAAACCCTCAGAAATTCTGATTTGTAACCAGCCTCGGGCATTCTAAGTTGTGAAGCCACTGCACTGATAAATAGAAGAATATTCCTTTCCATTAATTCCTTGCTCTGTGAATGCAAGTTTTCCATATGCTTCCTAGCCCCCACGGAAGAATGTTATCACATTTCAAGATTGCCCATTAGTGAGAATTTTCTTTAAAGAAAACAGCAACTCTCAAAGCCATTTGTGGAAACCAAACGTATGCACTAAATCAGGACTAGTAACCTGCTGAAAATATCAGTTCAAGTGTGCTCTTCAGCAAAACCCCAACAGCATATGCTGTGTTTACACTGACTTCTAAACTCATTTAAAGTGTTAGCTCCTGTGCTAGCCTGGATTTGGAAGCACAATACAAGAAAGAGAGCTGTAGAAAAGCAGAATTCATTTCATGGGGAATCTCTATCTGTTGTAACAAAGACACCCACATGAAGAAAATTCTGCTGGAAATGAATACCTTTTCACAAACCTAACAGAAATAAGACATTCAAAGCCATAAAACCAACTTGCATTCTCAGAACTGTGCTACCCAACAAGCTGGAGAGCACTACATGTTGCTGTTTACATCTTAAGGTGAAAGAAAATTAAACATGCAATTTTTCAGTCCTGCTAGGCTTGTTTCAGATGTTCCAAAGACACCAGACTATGGCACTGAAAAGCACAGGGGAAAAAATATCTTTCAAATTTGGAGAAACAGGCAACACTGTTCTGAAGTTCTGAAATGAGGATGAAACAAGGAAAGAATGAGGTGGGGGTGAGAGGAAGAGAGTGAAGGAGGGAGAGGAGGAGAGGACATTTAATAGAAACACCACGGAATACAACACTTTCATTTGTAAGTTTATTCTTTGGGATAAACCAACCAACACCAGAGACTGTCAACCAGTATTATCAAATCAAGGAAGGAGCTTGAGATGTAACTGTTGGTCAATGGTCAGGAGCATTGCACAGACAAGAAACTGACTAAAATCTATCAGTCAGGAGCTACTTGTCACTCCAAAGAACACACACACACACACACACACACACACACACACACACACACACACACACACACACAAACACACACACACACACCACAAAGAGGAATGGCAAGGGGCTTATGAAGTAAATATAAAAGATACAATTGTTCTCATCCTTTGAATATTTAATAAATTATATAAAGTTCTAAACCTATTTTTCAGTATTGAAGATATCAAAATGACAATATGAAAATTTTACACCTGATTCTGTTTTCTTTTGGAGTTTTGAATTTTCAAGTACAGAATATTATTTGGCTAAAAGCTACCTTTACTACATATTTAATATTTACATATAAATATTTACATAATTTCATAATTTCATAAATTCCTACTACCAATTGCTCCAAAAACTTTGTATTTAATATCCTAGTAATAAATCTTCTAGATGAGCATTAAGCTTAGGATGTAGACCAAAGGCAATTTAGTCAAAGCCTAGGAAAACAAAGGAAAGAACTGTACTATGTGAAAACAAAAATATGCCTGTTTCCAGCAAGTCCCTGAACAAAGTGAGGGAGGGCCCCTTAAAAGGAAGGATTTTCACGGCTGATTGAGAGTCTCCGTCCAGAATCGGTAGCTCGTATTAGTGAGAATATTGGCTGCATGCGGCTCTAAGCAAGGTTGATGGTTGCATTCTTCAATGGTAGAAAGTTCCAGCTTATCTTCATAGTTAGCTTGGAAGGGACATCATTAAGGCTGCTTTATCTCCCTCGGGGATCTTCAGCCTCTGCCTCAGTCGGCACACTTCAGTTTTTACAGCATCATTTGTTTCTCCGGCATCTCAATTTTCCTCTCCATGGACTCATGAGATTTAATCACACGTGTAACAAAAGCCTTATGTTCTATTTCCTCTTTTTCTAGGGCTCCAATTTCACATCTGTGCTGCCTGCCCAAATTTAATTCACTTGTCTAACTCATCAAAATGCCAGGCATGTTTCATTCCTTCTTTCTTGATGATCTTACTTGCTCTCTTTGAAGACCACAGACCTCCACCCCCATAGTAGTCACCATGCCCTCCATCCTGGGCAATTTTCTCTTCATTGCTTCTTCCTTACTCATCTACATATTTCAAGTTATTTCACCCCAATGCTTTTATATATAGGCTGAACTATTGAAGAACCATTAGCATCAATTAATGTGAGCCTCCCTCCCCCACAGAACTATCCACAGTCTAACTTACAAGTGACTCCAAATGGACTCTTGTCCCTCTGTGAATCTTGTCTCCACTAAGTCTAACTGAATAGTGATTCAGCAGGGGTCAGTATATGTTCACATCACATGAGGACAGCAGTCAGACCTGAAGTTTTTAGAGGTAAAACCACTATTCTGTTTTTCACATAGGGAAACTTCCTAGGGAATGAATCAACATTCCCAATTTCTCAGACTGAAGCAATAGGCTAAATTACCCATGTTGCAAATCCAATATTCTTTACATCCCGTAATGTGTCTCCTTTTATGGCAAAGTGAGCCTTAGACTTCACCCATGGTGTGCTTCTCTTGGACACCAAAGAGGTGGCCATAAAGCAACAGCATGCCCTCCCACTCACTGATTTTCAGAAACCTTCACAAGCAAGAGTGCCTAGTGGCCATGAAATGTAATGCTCATCCTGACCCTTATTTCCAGTACTACTAAGAGGGACAGCCTTTAAATAAAACCAGTAAAATACATGACTAGGTACACCCATGCTCTTATTGTTGGCTGTGCCCATAGATAGGTTGGCAGATCATGTGTGACAGAAATTTAGGCTTCAAAGCAGTTATGGTGGATGTATCTGTGTGAACAAGTAGTGAATAATGCAGGAAGGAAATCAGAGACAACTACCCGCCTGACACACACAGCTATTGACTCACCTGAATTTGCAATGTCTATACTATAAAACATTAATGCAATGCTATTATTAAGTAGGCTCTGGATTTTTTAAAGGATGCTAATTTATACTGGCAAGATACTCCTTCATGTAATCTGTTCTAAATTCTCTGAAATTTAAAGAAGAAAGTTTCCATGAGTCCTCCATGAAATCCAAATTGATCAATTATCTTGCTATCTAGCCAATCCTTTCTAAACAGCTGAAATGACCAGCAAGTTCTGAGAGATTATGAATGGAATATCAGTGCTTACAACCAACACCATGTCTGTAAACGGTGTACATTCTTGACTGGGAAAATTAGTCACACAAAACATGAGGTAGTTCCATGGTTATTTAACAATACCTACACTATCTCAGAGATTTGGTCAATTTCTCAGGGAAAAATGACTTAGCAAAAGCTGAGTATTAAGGACTCAAGCTTTTTCTCAGTGACACAATTCAAGTCATTACAAAGCAAAAGAAGCCACACGAAGACCTTCAATAGCATGCTGTTTAGAGTTGAAGGTCCAAATCTCATCAGTAAACATGCACATTTCAGGCTATGGAATAACAAGAATTGATGACTTTCAGGAAATATGTGTGCAGACACATACTGTGTATCCATATAACTGGGACTATGCTGCCAAGCAAATTTGAATACTTGGCTAAAAGATACAAAGATATTTTAGGAGATGTTCATGATACAAGATTTGAATTCACTTCGTCATAATTTTTCAAATGAGCACACTTAGTTTTTTCTACTAAATTCTCCTTTCATGTAAGAATTTTACATGTAAAATTTACTTTTAAATTTAAATAGTTATTCTTTTTATTTTACCTATTTGTCATACAAAGACATGCTATTCATTTTGTTACTTATTTCTACATAGCTAGCTACCATAAAACTTACAAATTTAATATGAATTTGACACCAAACAATTTCTTAGCATGGGGAATTTGAACAGTTACAGTGGGGAAGCCTCTGTTTTGGGGACTCTTGAGAAATTAATTGTGACATCCCAGGGTTCCCCATGGAGCTACAATCAAGGTTTCAATCCAAACAAACATCATCTAAATTTTCAAATGAGGCAAAACCTATTTCCAAATTTATTTGGTTGCTGGTATTAGCCAGTTTCTCACTACACTGATACCTCACCACAATATGGCAGTTAATAGGAGGCTACTCACAGTGCCTTCTACATCACAGTAATTCCAGGCTCTTATGGTCTGTTTTTCTATATTAAACAAATTGACCTTTTGTCTGTTCTATACGTTGCACATATAACTCTCTAACTGGTCATTTATATTTTTATTTTGCTGGTGGTTTTCCTGATGGAAAAATAAAAAACAAAAGCTATGTCTATCTGACCCAGCCACAAAATCTTTGACCTACAATTTGTCCTGCTTACAAGACATGCTGTGGTAAAGGTGGCACAGAAATTGTGAGAGTGGTCAACCAATGACTGGTCCAGATTGAGAGCCATGCTATGAGAAGAATCTCACTCCTGACACTGCTTTGGAGGACTAAGAACCAGAGACAGGATAGCTCAGAGTCAGATGGAAACATATATGACTCACAAAAAAAAAGTCAATTTTCACATAATTGTCACAGAGAGGCTTCATCCAACAACTAATAGAAACAGATGCAGAAGAGATCCATAGCCAAACATTAGATCTTCCTGCAAATGCAAATGAGGGTCAGGAAGGATTATAGGAGCCAGAAGGGTCAAGGACACCACAAGAAAAACCCACAGAATCAGCTACCTTGGACTCGGGCTCACAAAGATGGAACCAACAACCAAGAAGTCTATCTGGGTCTGACCTAGTCCCTGTGCATGTATGCTATAGTAATGTAGTTTGTTGTTTCTTTTGAGACTCCTGAGAGTGGGAATAGGAACTGTCTCTTACAATGTTGCCTGCTTTTGGAACCCTTTTCCACCTACTGGGTTGCCTTGTCCAGCCTTAAAATGAGAGAGGCTCCTAGTCTTATTGTAACATGATATGCCATGTTTGGTTGATGTCCCTGGTATGCCTGCCCTTTTCTGAAGGAAAACTGAAGGAGGAGTGAATGGGGGAGAGAGAAGATGTGTGTGTGGGAGGGTGTAACTATGAGGAGAGGAGGGAAGGGAAACTGCCTTTGGGAATGTATTATATGAGAGAAGAATAAAAAATTAAAAAGCTGTGTCTAGTCAAATTTATTAATCTTTTATTTCTTACTCTTAAAGTTTGAGTCCTAAGAAGAATTCCCTCCCATACCAAAATTCTATATATCCACAAATTGTCTGGTTTCAGTTATTACATTTATATCACTGGCAGCTTATCCTGTGTGTGGTAGATCTAATTTTATGTTTTATATTTTTAATAGCCAATGTTAACCCCACTTAATATTTAAAGAATTTTGATGCTATAATTAAAAACTACATTTCAGCACATACTTGGATCTCTCCTGAAACTTCCACGTTGCTCTGTTTGGGCACCAATGCTAGTTCTGTGCTTATTTAGTCATGGAGGCTTCAGTATTTTAGAATATCATCATTGTTATTTCCTGATTTTTCCATGTCAGTTCTATCATCAAAGACAAAAGAACTAAGGTCTATGTCATTGATATCATGTTGAATTCTCTTACCAACATTGTGAGAAATGGGTCGCCCTGGTGATGTCTTATCTGATGAGTGAATACCATTTAATTTCTTCAAGTTTGCAATGTTTTTGTCATGGAGTTCTTTCATAATTCTTAATATTAGTCTCACTTCCTATTTTGTGCTGCCTTGGTGATACTTCATCAAATATTAAAATAAAAAACCCATGCACTATTAAATTTTGCATCTCAGCTTCAAACTTTATTATAATACATAACTATATTAAAAACCACATAGGAATAGTAGTATGCCTGTCTTTAATCTATACCAATGGGAATGTGAAAGATTTTTTAAGTTCATCCAACACTTACAACTACTTTGAATTCTAAACTTTCTAATTCTTTAAAAAAAAAAAAAAGTCCTGGTTACACAATTCATTACCATTAGCTTTACGGGTGAAGAAAATGTAATGAATAAAGTGCATTGAGAAGCCCCCTAGCCAATGATAAGTGATGAGAACATGGGTGTAATATACACCTTAGATCAGTTTTCACTAAAGCTGAACTAATACTTGAAGTGACCAATATTTTTTAAACAGAACAACAGAATAAAACTTTGCCTCCTTTAGATAATGTGATGCCAGAGTGACTACTATATCAGAAATCATATTGAAATAAATAAAGTACACGCACTGCATGGTGCACAGACAAACAGATGGCTAATACTGATCGGCACTGGGCCATTTATCCATTAGAGTAATGAATGCCACCTCATACTCATTTGGTCAGGAAGAAAAATCTAAGTAGATTCTGTCCACAAGCATTAATATTTCTTTCTGATAGATGAAATCAAATCATGAAAGCAAGCAACTTTTATTGATGTTTCCCCCTTTAACTACTAAATCTACTTTCTGACAGGAAGTGAAATGATAACAAATAATATCAGAATCAAATTCTGCAATCACCAACAATAATTCTCTGAAGCTTAAATGAACATGAAGACCTACATAGGCAATGTGCTTGAAGCCTTGCATAGTTAAAATGAAATCACCTCAAAGTCATTTTTAGTCCCAATGCATAAGCCAAAGAACACTAAACACAAATCAATTAAGTTGTCACAGAATCTCTTCGACTCTGTGCCTGTAATGGGAAAACTATGTAAAACTGCTGAGGTTAAAATTACAGCACCATTTTAGGACGTAATTTTTTAATGCAGGCTAAAAGAAAAAGTTTTAGTAGAAGTTAATGTCCTTGACATGTAAACAGAGTTTAGATGTGGCAATGAGAAAGAACTGGCTAAATTTACATAGAATTATAGTTCATTTTCTTCACACGGAAAAGCCCAATCATAAAGACTTTCCCCTTTGCCTAATTCCATATGCAACTTCCACTTCTATATTCAGCATCCAACCCCATTTCATTCTACCTCACTATGGAGGATTTAATCCCAACGGTTCCATTTATTTCCCTCTGAAGAAAATAACTGCAAGGAGGGAATAATTTTGCCTCAGCTTTTTTTCTCAAGAATACTTAGGGGGATATCAATAGCTAAAGCTTTAACATTTGTTGAACTTGGCCCACAACTTTATTGAACTTCTCTGAAATCTCTTCAACTCGTTTTTTATGATGGGATAACTAGTTTACCACATTTTAGAACTCACTCTTGCAAGTTTTGACATTTTTGTATTTCTAGGGTAGTATAGTATATAATTTGTTTGCTTATTTGTTCATTTTTAAACAGACTATCACCTTAAAAGAGTTGTTTAAATTTAAAAAGGGGTTTTAAAAAGTTAAACTAAAATAAATCAAACTTCTAAAACTAAGAACATAGAATCTTTAAAATATAAAGTAGGGGTAGGAATAGAGCAGCAAAGATGGCTCAGAGGCTAAGAGCACCTACTGCCATGCGGGGGGATCTGAGTTCAGTTATCAGCCCGAGGTCAATGAGCCACAACTACCTGCAACTACAACCCCATGGGGGTCTAATGCCTCTGATCCCCATAGGTCCCTGTACTCACATGCACATGCCCACACAGACACACAGGCACAGGCACAGACAGACAGACAGACAGACAGACAGACAGACAGACAGACAGACAGACAGACATACACACACACACACACACACACACACACACACACACACAATTAAAAATAAAGTAAATATTTTTGTAAACTAAGAAAAATATAGTAGCCCTAGTATAGGAGAACGTTTCCCATCTGTTCTCTTTTGCAGTCAGACCAACATACCTCAACATGAGAGATCCGTCATTCTGAATTTTTAAACAAGATTTCTTTCCCCTCATAATCAGAAGCCTGCACGACCATCAAAAACATATCTGACAGAGCAGCTTCTTGTCATTTATTGCTGTATACTCTTGAGTGCATTTCACAGCTTGAAAAGTCTTTGTTTTACCAACTGTAGCTCACAAAAACCCTCACTTGTCAACCCATGTAGAAAATAACTCAGATTGTTTCTTTACAGTTTAAGATTATAGAGAGTTGGTAATCCCTTCATCTAGGGGACCTAAGCAATGCCATGTTACTTCTGATTTTGACATCTTAAAGTACCTAGCCCAAATGGCATGGAAATATCAATAAGAAAAATACCTAGAAAACATAAAAAAAAAAACATAGGAATCAAACACCAGTTAGCATGAAGGTCATGCAGAAAGGTGTAGAACTAACCAACTGCCAGATGCATAAGGGCACTTACTCTTAATATCTGCATGATTCAGCTTATAGTTCAAGAATGCCCATCTTATTTCAAATATGGAGTTGAAATGAATCAATAAGAATGCTAAGGACATTTCAAAACAGCTCGACAATATATATCTAGAAATTTCCAATATATCACCACTTCTTCAAAGGGGAAGAGAACTTCACTATGTCTATCCAAACCCATCAAGTGAACGCATCTGCCACTGACTCACAGTAATTAAGGCAAATAAGAAAATAAGGTGTTGCTATCTCTAGATTACATTTGACCAGTGTCACTGTGGTTTAATGTAGTGATACAACAGTCACTTACCTATTCCCATTCTAAGGGAGGAGTGGTATTTCTGGCCATTCTCCTTTCATTCGTTATTATCCTTTCCCCTAGTCACAGGCCATCTTGTGGGCATGGAGTTGGGCAGTCCCATGAAGCAAGTACTAAGAGCTTATAGTGTAACCATCGATACTGTCTGGCTACCTTCTAGTGACCAAGTATAAGCATGAGCATCTCCCAAGTGGAATAAAATCCCCCCCCCCCGTGTGACAGCCCTAGCTGTCCTGGAACTAACTCTGTGCTCTGTAGACCAGGCTGACCTCAATCTCACAGTGATCTACCTGCCTCTGCTTCCCAAGTGCTGGGATTAAAAGCATGCACCACTACTTCCCAGCTAGAATCCTTTAATTTTGTGGAAATCTATCAAAAGCTTCAAGCAAAGTATAAACTCAGAAGTTAAAGCAAAATTCTCTGCTCCCCTGAGAGCCTACTGAGTTAGTTGTCAGTTGCAATCTAGCAAACCTCACCAAAATTTCTTAGTTGCTAAAACAGCCATGTTTATTATTTCCCACAGCAACATGTAAAGGGGGTGATTTATTGTGCCTCAGTGGCTAGGGTCACTCATACAGCTGTTAAATGATGAGTGATTTAACAGCAACTGTTAAGTGCTGAGTGGTAACTGAGCTGGGCTCTAAGATGTGAAAGACTTCACTCGGGGCCAGAAATGTGTTCAACTAAGAACCTTGATTTTTATCCAGATGTCATCTTTCTTTATGTAGCAGTCTATCTTCTAGGGTGACTCCACCCATGTGATGACTAGACTTCATGGCAGGAAGGTTCTAAGAAAACAGATCAATAGCTGCAATGTGACCTGTATTATTAAAAAAGAAAGTCACAAGGCTGGCTCAAATTAAAGATAAGGGTGTATGCAGAGCATTGGAGAAGTGGAATGTTCATTTGGACATGGGAGAACAGATCTATATCCTAAACAAAAATGCAAGTTCATATAAGTAAGCAGACCTCTTTATGTAGTAAATTAGCAAATGTTTTTAATAGTAATAGTGATAACTTTTTGCCATCATAAGATTTTAAATGACAGAAGGAAAAACATTAAGGAAAGTCTACTTTCATTTAATGCAGTAGGATGATTTACAAAATGCCTTCTGTAGTCTTTCTCTAAAGATTTATTTTTATTGACTTTTGTAGTTAGTTTTATCCTTTGCAAAATTTATTTTGTATACTTTGGTCACATTTGGTCACAATAATTCACCACTTCCAACTCCTCCTAGATCTTCCCCTACTGCCCTATCCACCCAATTTCATTCTCTCTCTCTCTCTCTCTCTCTCTCTCTCTCTCTCTCTCTCTCTCTCTCTCTCTCTCTCTCTCAAAACATAAGAATAAATTTTTAAAAATTAAAACATGGAGTCCAGCTTCTGGCGGTCAACAATTCTTGGGTGTGAGGGCAGCTCTGAAGTATGGTTGGTACTAAGACAAATTGGTACTAGGATAGCAGGGTGTTACTGAGTCAGACCTGATCATGTGTTTTTAGATGGCTATGGAAACTTTAGACTAGAAAACTCATTGCTTGTTGAGAGTTCAGTGGGCTATTCCATAGGCACTTGGAGGATAAGAATGTTGAGGGTGATACAGGCAATGGAGCCCTGGTTTGTGACATTTCAGAGTTAAGCAAAAACTCTACAGTTCCTGTTCTGTGAAAAAAAAATTTGGTTCTGGTCAGCTTAAGCCCTGATTAACATGAGACCAAAGCCACACAAGCAAAACCTTTGCATTTGGGATAATTGATGCTGGTCAGCAAAGGATAAGAAATTAGCAGTGATTAAGAAGAGACCAGTGTCACTAAGGTGAAGTCTTCTACAAAGTGTTTACTGAGAGTCAGCACAAGGAAGCTGCATTCTAGAAGTGGCCTAGATTGTTTGCTGTGCTGATAGCCAAATTTGGTACTATGTAAGTCTATTCCGTGGTACTGGTTTTGAACACATGAAGGGGTCATGGAGAGCAGCTTGGCAGTGAGAGAGGCCAGAAAATGTCATTGGTGAAAGTGCAGTCTCCGTAGTAGTTTAAGGTCCAGGATTAAAGGGGTCATACAAAAAAGTTGAGGCTGGGCACCATGAAGACAGCCTGAGAAAGGCTATTGGTGAAAGTATAGTCCAGTCAAAGTAGAAGATCCCAGCATTTCGGAAATACCAGCAGCATGGGATGATTGTTACAGGCAGGTTTTTCTGCCGCCACTAACCCGCTCCTGTTTCTCCTCGCTGGTCACCCAGTCCCACCGCCATGCGTGCCCCAATAACATGCAGAGACTCTGTATTTGATAAAATCCTGTTGGCCAGTTATTATTATTGTTTATGGGCTAGCTCTGTCTTAAATGATTAACCCATTTCTACTTATCTAAGTATTTTCACATGATCATCTTCTCCCAGCGCATCTTGCTTTCTCCATGTTCTATCTGCTGACTCCTCCTTACGTCTTCCTCTTTCCTCCTCCTACCTCCTAGTCTCCTAGCCTATCTTGTTTCCTATTGGACACAGTGCTTTATTCATTAACCAGTATGAGAAACATATTTACAGAATAACATCTCCTATCATCTCCTCTTTTCTGTCTAAAATAAAAAGAAGTAGTTTAACCTTAACATAACAAAATATATCATACAACAGTTATCAAATAAGAATCACAGTTAACAATACTTAGTCTATTAACATTTTGTAAGACTTAAAGAAAATATCTATCCTATCTTTGTGAGTCTAAAGTCCTATATGTAACTTATCTTTAATCCTAACTAAGGAAAACTATAACCATAACTATCTGTCTTCAACTCCTTCAAAGACCACAGAAAGATAATATATAAACTCTAGAAATGACAGAGACAACTCATTGGTCAGTCACCCGAAGTTCTTCTGTAATGTTCCATCTTCAGCCCATAAGCCATAGTGTGTCTCCAGACTCCTCATCAAAGCAGGAAACTTTTTTCCTCCCTGCTTTTGTTGTGGTCTGTCAGGTACTCTTGGCCTTAGCCAAAACTGGCTGTACCAACGTTGCTGTGAGACCTTGGGTGACTGTCCAGGTAGCTTGCTGCTTCTTTCCTCACTGCATCTTTTGGAAGTTGCCCATCTGCACTTCATGTCTACCCTAGTATCACTATTTTCCTTCTCAGGTCTTGATGAGGTTATAGATTAAACTATCACAACTATTATTCTCTCTTCCTAGTTAGATATATTAGGTACTAGACTTAAGCTTTCTAGCTTAGGATAACTCTATTGTAAACTCCGTTATGCCTTTACCCTAGGACTAGATATGTAGGTCATTTTGTTCTCAATTTTTCTTTTCTTTGAGCACACTTATTATTCACTGTTTTGTATATAGTTTTGTATCAAACACAAATCTTTTCTTTAGACTAAAAGGGGAATTGTAGAAAGATATTCACCTTGTCTGAACCTGTGGCTTAGGCCACGCCCATTGGGAGTGGAGACCTGAGGGAAAAGGCTGGGAAAGTGTTGGGGCCACTCTCTTTTTGGTGGTGGAAGCTGGAAGGCTTAGGATCCAGTGGAACCCGCCGCATTCATCTGCCTATGTTGTGAGTTATTTCTCCCTTAATAAACATCTATTCGTCCTCATTGTTTATCCTGATCCTTATTAAATCGCAATAGATGATCACCAAGATCAAGCTGGAGAACAAGCTGGAGCCTAAGCTCTGCATGCTTCAAGGGTGGAGCCAGAAGTGACCCAAGCCCTTTAGAGGAGCCCAGAAGATCATGTGTGGATCCCAGACACTGGACTCTGAGTTATTTGCAATTGGACTTTCAGGTTGTGATGTGACTGTGCCCTGGTTCTTCCCTCTAGAAATAAAGTATTTAGCTTATTTACTGTTTTACAGGAGCCCACACTTCAGAGACTTAACTTTTAAAGAGATTTTAGGTTTTAAAAGAGACTTCGAGTTTTTAAAGAGATTGAATATGAAGGTGTTTGAATTTGTAAAGATGGTGTGACTTTTAATTTTGTAAAATGCTTTATATTGTGATATTAATGTTAATTATGATCTTAGGGATGAATAAGGAAGGAGAAGTTTTAGCTTTTGTGTGTCTAGTTGACAAAGGGTCAGTTGGTCTGGCTAATTTTATGTCAACTTTACAGAAGGTAGAGTCACTTGAAAGGAGGGTACTTTGATGACAAAATACCTCCCTAAGATCCACCTGTAAGGCATTTTCTTAATTATTTATTTATAGGGGAGCTTATTACTCATACAGTCATCCCTAGGCTGATGATCCTTTGTTCTATAAGAAAGCATGATGGAGAAACAATAAAGAGCAAGAAAGAAAGCAGGAGCCCTCTCTGCCCTCTACATCAGAAACTGCTTCCAGGTTCCTGCCCTGTTTAAGTTCCTGCCCTGACTTCCTGTGATGACTAACAGTAATAAGTAAGTCTAAGCCAAATAATTCCTTTCCTCCACCAAGTTGCTTTTGTCATGATGTTTACCACAGCAATAATGACCATAATTAGGACAGTTGATATGCCCAGTGTCACTGTTAAAGAAAGGTGACCCTTTGTGTCTCTGCAGATGTAAATTTCCAATAGCTCTTGGCTAAGGGTGGGACATCATGCTGTCATATCCTACATGCTGGTATTTTTGTCTGGTTTGAACCTACTCTAGTATTGTGCATCCTGGCACCTTATCTGTGAGTTCAGACATGTATCTTCTCTGTTACATCTGAAAAACACTGCTTCCCTGAAGTCATCCACCACTTCTAGCTTTTAAAATCTTTCTTCTTCCTTGTCTCCATAGGTCCTGAACTTAGAAAGGAGGGGTCTAGTCTTAATTGTACTCAGAAATAACATTACTAAAAATCACGACGAACAGTACTCATTGGAATATTGATGAAAGTTATACTGTTTTAACAGAACTTTACAAACTTGGATTGTTTCAGTGTCAATCAGCCACCTGCTAACCCACAAAAAGTAATAAAGAGGACCTTTTTACAAACTTGGATTGTTTCGGCGTCAATCAGCCACCTGCTAACCCACAGAAAGTAGTAAAGAGGACCTTCCCTCAGTCTACAGATGACATGAGATTGTCTATTACTGCATTAGTAGCTACATTACTATTTAGTTAATATATTTTTTCTTTCCCCCTAAAAAATAATATTTAGATCTTGTCATAGTAGGGCATGTTTTGAAAGATAACAACACTGTGCTGTCCATTCTGAAACTTACACACCACTTTAACCATACTTTCAAAGGATGAGGCCAGAAAGTTGAAAGTTGCAAGTTTCTGGCCAGAAAGTTGAAAGAAGAGTAGATTAAAACAAAATAGAACCCTCCAGGAAACAAAGAGTTATATGCCAGTGGTACTCTATCTTTACACTTCAAGCCTATTTATTCCTCATGACCCTACTCTTTAAAAGACATAATGATCAGACTGGACTCTTGGCTCTGAATACACCTAGAGAGGTAGGTATCTGGATCCCTAGCTGGAGGACCCTACTATTTAGGCCCTAGCCCCCAGAGGCACATCCCATGCCTCACCCCTACCCAAAGAAGCCCCAGTGACCTGGGAGCAGCCTCCCCACAATCCCATCCATTCCCCATGGCATCTGCAACCATTTGAGTCTTGGCCCAGCCTACACCTGGAGAAGCCCCAGAGTTGAATTAGCATCCACCAGAGGCACAGACCTGCTTGCACCTGGAGGAAGAGTGGCCACCTAACCCACAGACCCCACCTACTCTAATTGGAGGAACAGGGACCCCTTGAAGCACAGGCCCATTCTGTACCTACTGGAGGAAGAGATGGGTTGACTAGGTAGATGGCAGTGAAAGAGTAAATTCATCAACATAAAAAAGAAATATGGCACCATCAGAAACTAGTGGTTCCACATCAGCAAGACCTGACCATCCCAATGCTGATGAAGAAGAAAATGACCTTAAAAATAACTTTATGAAGATAATAGAGGCTCTTAAAGAGGAAATGAAAATTTCCTTTAAAGAAATGGAGGAAAAGACAAACAAAAAATTGGAAGAAATCAACAAATCCCTTAAAGAAAGCCAAGAAAAAAAAAAACAAGCAAACAGGTGAAGGAAACTGTTTAAGATTTGGAAATTGAAACAGACAATAAAGAAAACACAAACAAGGGAATTCTGCAAATAAAAATCTGGGTAAATTATCAGGAACTATAGATGCAAGCAATAACCCACGGAATACAAGAGAAGGAATGACTATCCATAAATCCAGTCCTACAGAAAGAACTAGGAAAACTCCAACCCAAGGAAGTTAGCTACACCCACAAAAACACAGGCGATAAATAATTCCACACTAGCAAAACCCAAAAACAAAAAAGGATAACAGAAACAGAATGCCAACAAGAACAACAAAACCAAAAATAACAGGAACTAACAATTACTGGTCATTGATATCTGTTAATATCAATGGTCTCAATTTGCCTATAAAAAGAAACAGGTTAACAGAATGAATAAAAAAGAGTATCCATCTTTCTGCTACATACAAGAAATGCACCTGAAATTCAAAGGCAGATATTACATCATAATAAAGGGTTAGGAAAAGCTTTTCCAATCAAATGGACCTAAGAAACAAGCTGGTGTAAGCTAGCCTATTATCTAACAAAAATTGACTTCAAAATAAAATTAATCAAAAGATATGAAGAAGGACATTTCTTATTCCTCACAGGAAAAATCCATCAACATGAAGTCTCAATTCTGAACATCTATGCCCCAAATGCAAGAGCACACACATTCTAAAAGAAACATTACTAAAGCTTAAACATACATCAAACCACACAGAATAATAGTGGGAGACTTTAACACCCCACTCTCACCACTGGACACATCTGCCAGACAGAAAGTTAGCAGAGAAATAAAGGGACTAACAGAAGTTATGGATCAATTGGTTTAACAGATATCCATAGAACATTCTATCCAAACAAAAAAGGATATACCTTCTTCTGAGCACCTTATGAAACTTTCTTTAAAACAGACCAGCTAACCAAGCTAACCAGTTATCCAAGCTAACCAAAAGGCAAAGAGACAATATGCAAATTTACAAAATCACAAATGAAAAAGGGGGGCATATCAACACTGAGGAAATCCAGAGAATCATCAAGTCATAATTCAAAAACCTGCACTCCACAAAATTGGAGAATTTAAAGAAAATGGAAAATTTTCTGGATAGCTACCACATACCAAATTAAATCAAGAACAGATAAACAATATAAATAAACCTATAACCCCTAAGGAAATAGAAGCAGTCATAAAAAGTCTCCAAACCAAGAAAGAAAGCTCAGGACCAAATGGTTTCATTGCAGAATTCTACCAGAAATTCAAAGAGGGGCTAATACCAATACTCTTCAAATTTTTCCACACAACAGAAACAAAAGGGACATTGTCAAACTCTTTTTATGAAGCTATAGTTACCCTAATAACCAAACATACAAAGATGAAACTAAGAAAGAGAATTAGAGACTAATATCCCTCTTGAACATTGATGCAAAAATACTCATTAAAATACTGGCAAACTGAATCCAAGAGCACATCAGAAAAATCATCCACCAATGACCAAGTAAACTTCATCCCAGAGATACAAGGATGGTTAAATATACAAAAATCTGTCAATGAAATCCACAAGACAAAAAAACAAACTGAAAGAAAAAATAACCATATAATCATCTCATTAGATGCTAAAAAAGCCTCTGACAAAATTCAACACCCCTTCATGATAAAGGTCTTGGACAGATCATGGATACAAGGAATATACCTAAACAAAATAAAGACAATATACAGCAAGCCAACACCCAACATCAAACTAGCAGTAAAAAGCAATGGCATCTTGAAATGTGCAGGCAAATGGATGAAACTAGAAAAAAAATCCTAAGTGAGGTAACCTAGACACAGAAAGACAAGCACAGTATTTACTAACTCATAAGTAGTTATTAGACATAACACAAATAATAACCAGTCTATAGTCTGCAACCCCAAAGAATTCGAAAAACAAAGAGGACCCTATGAGTGTCATACATGGATCTCCCAGGAAGGAAAAATAAACAAGATCTCCTGAGTAATTTGGAAGCATGAAAGAGGGGATAGGGAAGGGAATTGGGAAGCAGAGAAGAGGAGGGGTGGTGGAGAACATGAGGGATTGGAAAGGTTGAGTTGGGGGAAGGACAAAGAGGGAGAGCAAGCAAAGAGATACCTGGATAGAGGGAGCTATTATGGAGTTATTGAGAAACTTGGCACTAGAGACATTTCCCAGGAATCCACAAGGATGACCATAGCTAAGAATCTAAATAAGAATGAAGAGGATACCTTAACTGACCTTACCCTGTAATCAGATTGGTGACTACCTTAAATGTCATCATAGAGCCTTTATCTAGTAACTGATGGAAGCAGAAGCAGAGATCCACAGCTAAGCCCTGGCCGGAACTCATGAAGTTCAGTCATATAGAGGGAGGAGTGATAATATGAGCAAAGGAATCAAGATCATGTTGGGGAAATGCACAGAAACAATTGACTCAAGCAAGTGGCAGCTCACTGACTCTGAACTGACAGCTGGGGAACCTGTATAAGACCAAACTAGGCACCCTAAACATGAGTCTCAATTGGAAGACTTGGGGTCACTAGCAGTGGAACCAGCACTTATCCCTAGTGTAGTAACTGGCTTTTTGGAGACAATTCTCTATGGAGGGATAGCTTGCTTAGTCTAGATACAGGAGGGAAGGCCTTGATCCTGCCTCACAATGATGTGACAGACTTTGCTAATTCCCAATGAAAGGCCTTACCCTCTCTGAGGAGTGGATGGGAGGAGAGGTGGGGGAGTAGGAAGTTGGGAGGAAGAGGGAACTGGGTTGGTATATAAAATAAGATTGTTTTAAAAATAAAAAATAATTTAAAAAAGGCACAATTACCAGCCATGATGGAAAACTTTCTCTGTTGGAAACAAGTCTATAATACCAAGTGGCGAAGATTCTCAGGCTACAGTTGCTCTGTCACTCATTCATCAGCATATATATTACGTGCCCAAAGCTTCAAATATCCTAAGACACAACAATGCAAACATGAGCAAATGTTCATACTCATATGAAACTTGCAATGCAACAGTTAGAAACATAATAAATAATAAATATGATTAGTGAGTGAATTATATGATACTCCCAAATATCACACTTAATATTAAAAAAATTAAAGTAAATATGGAGAATTGGTTGGTTTGGTGTGGGAAGGGGGTGTTGTCATTCTAAACATGTCTATAAAGAGACAAAAGCTTGATTGATTGAGAGCCAATTGGTTGGAAGACTTCAGTTAGTAAATTAGCAAAGAGGATACATACAGAGGAGTATTGGAGATGGGGGGAAATGCTAGAATGTACGACCATGTTAATAAGAAAATAATAATAAAAGCAGAGTCTAGTGATGTTAGAATAATAGAAGGAAGGAAAAGGACAGCTCTAGGTAAAAGCAGACAAGGAACAGATGAGGTCATGTGTCATGTGGGACCTGTAGAGCCACTGACTCCCTTTGACTTTCTCCATATAGAAAAAGAAACTATTTTAGTGTTTTAAGCAAAGATCAGCATGAGTTGACCCACTTTTTAGACAGATAATTCTAGCTGTTTTGTTTGGACTGAACCATCATGGGTAGTGATAGTTACAGAGAAAGCCAACTTAGGTTGGAATACAATTTTGGCTATCCAGACAAGACTCAGATCAGAACAGTAGAATTGAAGGAGTAAAAATGTTAAAAAATCAACATATATTTTAAACATGTCCACATGTAGTTAAGAGGATTTCATAGTGGATGGGTCAAGAAAGCCTTGGGTGGAATAAATGAGAAAGGGCGTTTTGGAAAGTTCCAGCTGAAGATGAAGGACTCCAGACGATGGCAAGTCAAGTTCAACAGTTAATGGCCATAGTTTAAACCAGAACTCGGGCCAGAGATATACATTTGGCGTTGGTTAGCATGTACTGAGTATATAAGCGTAATACCATTACCCAGGTAGTCAGTGTGCTGAAATTCAGACAGAGGACAGGGTTGAAAGGGGAGCACCCATTAATGAGACTGAGAAGAAATAGCCAACTCAGTGAGATGAAAACCACAGAAGCATATCCTAGAATAGGTGGCATGAGTTTGCCACCTGCTCTGAGAGGCCAAATAAGATGGAGAAGGGAACTGTCCATTGAAAAGCAAATGAACAGAGAAATTGCATTATTTCACAACAGTGCCACACTGCCTTATGAGACAGTGTCTAACCATGACATAGCAAGCATATAAACTTAAGTTTTCTAATCTCATCTTTCCCACTTAAGGTTAAGGGCAAAACTATGAGTAAAATGTTATTTTTGTTTGTTTGTTTGATTCCCCAAATCAACAAGGCATGACCAAAGAAGCCCTATGCTTAGTTACCTCAATGAAGGCATTTCCTGCAAGAAAGATGTAGCCTGATTGCAGGTCGGACTGCAGACTCCCGTACTCTTTGCCATAAGACTTCCCACAATCTGCAGAAAATGATTTCAGTGTAGGAAAATGAAAGGGTGGTAGCAAAGTAAGGGAACATGAATTACAAGAGCACTAGCCCAAGGGCAAAAAAAAGTCCTAATTGAAGTATTGTCTTTAGCTCTTACCTTTAGATACATTCCCCCTGTATCACACAGCATGGTGTTTTATGCATGAGGAATGACACAGAACTCTGTATAGAGAACTTTACCCACTGTCTCATATAAATGGCAAATAAGTAGTGCACTGTTAGAAATGTTACTGCAATTTTACCTAGTCTATTATAGAGAACTCAAAACTCTGTGCTAACTTATTTTCATAGGATAATAAACAGATAAAAACAAACTAGGATTTTGTCATATTTTTCTCTGATGCCATGGTTGTCTATAAGCCCATCACACTATTATCTTTTCACTTGTCTGGTAGCTACAACAACAAACACACACACATTACTTTATACATTAGCTGCATTTTAAAAAGCCCATTGCACAAACAGAAGCTTATTTTCCCTGTTATTGAAATTATGATTTCAGAGTTCTGTTCAAAATGAAACAAGCTATCTTTTAAAGTTACCTTTTAAAACAAACCTTGCTGACAGTGTCTCATCAGTAGAGTGCTAGTCTAGCATATATACAGCCATGCATTTGATCCTCAATGACGGTAAAAAAAAAAAAAAAATAAAGGAAAAACACATGTATATATCAGGCAGCATCGCATGTAGCACAAATAATAAAAACCCAGAGACAGTTACCGGGATTCAAGCTGAAGATCTCAGAGATTTCTAACCTCTACCAAGGCTGGAGAGATACTGTCCTCAACATGGCTGGAGACTAATCACTTTCCTGTCCTCAACTTGGTAGAAGAATGAATTCCCTGAGACTGAATACTGCTGAGACCCTGGCATCCTTCTTATATACCTCTCTAGAGCTGGGATTAAAGGCATGAGTTCTGTTTCTCTTTTAAACTGATTCACTCTCATGTAGGCCTACTGGCCTTGAACTCACAGAGATCCATCTGTCTCTGTCTCCTGATTCCTGTGATTAAAAGTGTGTGCCATCCATGCCTAGCCTCTATGACTGACTAGTGTGACTGGCTTTGCATTCTGATCTTCAGTGGCTTTATTAGATCATAAACAGTATGTCACTACAACAGCAGGCACTCTGAACACCTACCTGGCTGCTGCTTTACGAGAAGGTGTGGTTTCTGTGGAAAGGGGTAATAAAGTGCATGAGCTTATAGGATAATAATCAAGGGCTCAGTAAGATCATTGCAAGGTTACTAATATAGTCAGTGAGTGTAATAGAGTCTAGAGGCTATACAACAGTTGTGTGCTTTAAACAGGAAGTGTCTCCCGAAGAGTTATATGTTGAAGGGTTGTTCCTGAGCTGATGGAGCTGTTTTGGTGTTAGGGATGGTTGCAGTGTGAGATTATAACCACATCGTTTGGGCTAATACATTTATGTAGTCATAATTTGTTGGCACTGGGTGAAGGTGGTAGAAACTAGGAGACTGACAAATTTGGCAAAATTAAGTCACGGTGGCAGAAGTTGAAGGTGAAGATTCTGGGCACAGGCCTAAAAGCAACAAAGTCCTGCAACCACAGACTCTGAAATCTGAAAGTGGGAACCAAAGTCAGTCTTCCTTCAAGTTTATTTTTTCAAGACATTTTGTTTTGTTTGGTTTTGGAGTTTTGTTGCTAGGTTTGTTTTCATTTGGACACAGTTTAATAACTAATACGCTGATCACCAGAAAGTATGTAGATAATTTCCAAACATGATTTGGTCTTCCAAGGAGTAAAATATTGATACGGAGTTTACAAAAAGAGGGACAGCATACACAAAGGCTTCTGTGGGGCAAACTGGAACTAAGAACAATTGAAGCAGAAAACTCAGACTAGAAAATCATGAATGAAAAGATAAAGAAAGCTATTAACTGTGTACCAATCACTGTACCAGCATGGTCTCCTTTCTTGTTCTGCCTCTATACCACACACACACACACACACACACACACACACACACACACACACACACACACACATACTCACTCGTACAAAACAATCCATGGTCTTTCAAATCAGTGAGCCTACAACCAAAACTAAAAAGTTCAATATCTACATATCTATGATTGATGTTTAATGTTGTCAAGTTGCCAAAACATACAATCACCTGGGATTTTAGTATTGCCTTGAGGCATCATCTTGATCATGTTAATGAAGTAGGAAGGTATGCCATTCATTCCCTAGGCAGGAGTCCTGCATTATGTGAGAGTGGAGAAAGAAGATGAGCACTCACACACATGTATTGTTTGCTCTCTTCTGACTGAGGACATAAAACAGTTGATTCAAGCTCCTGCTGCCTTACCATCCTGCTCTGGTGGACTGTACCTTGATCTGTGAGTTAAAAATAAGTTCACTCTCCCTTAAACTGCCTTTGTTATAGTATTTTCTTTCAGCATCATAAATGGAGCTAAGACAATCACCTATATGTGAAAGTCATATGCACTTTGGCTTTTTTTAAACATACAAAAGTAATAATTATATTTCACGGTGGCAGTGGTAATATTATCGTTGGAAACTGTGTTCATGTTGTTTGCATTGAACAATTATATTTCAATTGCTTCTCTGAGGATGTGTTTCATTATTCCTTCCATACTGATGAGTGAACTAACAAGCAAATCAAATTATCTGTACCAAATAAGACAGAAACATCAAGAACCCAAAGGTCTCATGCTTAGCCATTTAAATAAACCAAAGATTAAAAACTGGAAGTTTGTAGTAAAATGTCTGTGCATGTTGTTGCCATTAGGTGAGAAAACTGAAATCCAAAAAAAAAAGAGAGTTATATAACTTAATCCTCAAAATAGATTAAAATTGAGTTAACAAGTGCTTATATTTTAAGCTCTGAAATTGAAATTCCTACTGAACTATCATTGGAGTATACTAGTATAAGAGAAGAATAACAAACTTATCCCTTTGAGAAAATCACGTGGTTCTAAAAGTTTTTACTTAATAAACCTGTGACAGAACCAGATACTTTCAGTGTGGGTCTATCCTGTAGCTCATAAATGCCCTGAGCACAATTTTGCACATGTGGGGGTGTATTTGTTTCCTTTACTCTAGACATGAGTTATTCTGAAAATCTCATTTCCCATTTATTTTTGTATTTCCAGAATGTATTGCAAGTACTCAAGGCTTAGTCCTTATTCAAAACATGAGGTGGGCAAATGTATGGATGGGTGAAATAGACATGATAAATGTACTTTTAGGGGCCAACACTTTGCAGGGACTCCTAAGCCCTATTGCAGTTCATACACAATGTACATTTGTTTATATGAGGGTGGGACCACGAGCAATTTTCAAAGAAGTCATGCAGTCTGAATAGATTCTCAGAAAGGTCATAGACCCATAAATATTAAGAACTTTTAGGCCGCTTGAAGGTAGATCCACCAATTCAAAGTAGTTGGATTTGTACAGAAAACAACTATAAAGTACTAGCCTAGTACTGTAGCAACAGATACAAAAAATAGTAGTATAAAAACAAGTGATAGTATAAGAGTAAGACAACAAGACATGATGTTTTGAAACAATAGTTCATTATGGTTTTTATATTGAATATATAAAACTATGCAGTATCATAGTATATGATTCTGTCAATTACAGTGTAGGGGAGTTGTGACTGTTCCCATTACTTTACATCCTTCATATACAATGCATGTACTGCATTTTTATAATCCTGTAAATAAAAGTACCCAAGTGTTTAAATTTTTTAGTCAACAAATGTTTAGTGGATTCTGATACAGATGAAATGTAATCAGTCATATTTGGGTTCTTATTCTTCACCCAATGGTGTTGCAGAATCATATCTACCTGTACAAAATATTCCATGAAAATTAGAAGAGAGTGTTCCAAAAGAAGTCAGAAAGGGGTATTTTGAGGAAAATAATACAGGCTAGATGACCCAACTGCTTCTTTCAGGTTATAGTGAAAAGTTCATCTGAACATCAGACTCGTGGGCTTCCTACAAGTACATAGCTATTTTTCAATTGGACAGGATGTTTTAATAAGACAATTTAAGCTTTCAGAGGAAAAGGAAATATCATGCACACTGAATAAATAAGAAAATGTTTACTTAAATTGGAAGACATAGACACTCATGGAGATATTAAGTATCCCTGCAATCAAGAAGTAATGAGTATCACATCTGCAGGTTGAACAACTGACCAGCTCTGCTCTCAACACCAGTGCTGGCACTACTAGCTTGCTGTTTGGATATCTCTGAGAATAAATGCATGCTTAATGAGTGGTACCACAAAGTCAGATTCAATGTTGAAAATAGGGCTGTGGTATTAAAACCCTCATCTCTTGTTCTTAAAGAGGATCTAGTAGCATAAAAGAACTGTGGAAGTATAAAAGAAATGGCACAAAACAGGGTACCAGAATCAAACCACCTGCTCTCGGGGTTCAACTGCCGACACGTCAGTGTTCCTGTCCGTGCCAGTATAAGATTTTATCCAGACAATGATACCAGAGATAGTGGGGGGGGGGAATTAATACAAAAATATTCCTTAGTGAAAAAATATTTTATCAAAAAAAAAAAAAAGACTCTTCTGGAAACATGTGGCCAATGGTATTTAATTCATGAAAGTAAAGAAGAAATCTAGCAACTTCTCCAAGTGTGACTTCTAATAAACAGTGAAGCTGAATAGCTGATACTACTAACTAACTAAAATTTTATAAATCAAATCCTGAAGCACACTTTATATGGCTACTGCACAGCCATTTCTCTTTTACTCAGTTTTTGGCTAGTTGCTTGTTTGAGAACATTATTCTAACCATAGTTTTCATTAGCACTCAACCTGATTTTTTGGTTATTGGTTCACAGACTTTACCCTCAAGTGTGTGACCTTCAAGACTTGACCCTCAAATAATTTTATTTCTAAATTCAAATTACATAAACTAAAATATCAAAACAGAGTTAAGAACAGATGGAAGAAACTATAAGGACTTGAAGAAGTAAATGCAATTTCACAAATATTTTTGAAAAATATATATAAATTGTAGAGAGCTTTACAAGTTTATTATATATGAATATATTTCCAGTATACATGTACAAATATTTAAAGCATATGTGTATTACAGAGTAAAAGAGAAAATAACATAATACAGCATCTCAATAAGAAAGACAACATTTCTCTTTCGAGAGAAAAGGGGAGGGCAGAAATTTCATGCAGCCTACTGAGAAAATTCTGCAATAAGGAATCATTATGATAGAAGATTGGAGAATGACTTAGAATCCAAGACCAACAAACAAGAATGAGCAAAAGGGTGGAATTAGGACAGTGTGGTAAATGTAAAATTCTAGGCTCTTTGCTTCATATTCAGGACAGATTATATGATAAAAAGCAATGAAAGAGAAAGGACTTGAAATATATCATGTAGAGTCTTGAGCATACTCTAGACATTCTGATATAATTTAGTGGGCAATGGTGAGCCAATAAATACTTTTTGAAGATAATGTGTCATATCAAAGATATACTTTTTGAAATTTTAACAGACAAAATAAAATAAATTTGATGCTTTTACCCTGGTTGAAGGCTTTGCAGAATACGTACTGGGATATGCTCAGTTTAAAATGAAGGATGAAACTCCGAAGAGCATTTGAGGCTGGGAATGATTAACAATTTGAGAATGAATAGGAATAAGGATGAGTGTAAAACACATTAAGCTGCTATTCAAAGATCTGACCAGTAGACTTGGCATAATCAACCATGATGAGAGTTTCATTAAGTCAGGTAGAAATAATATTGAGAGGAAACTCTACATTTGATTTTATATGACATTCATCAATGATAAACACTAGTTATAGTCAGATAGTAGGAGAGTAAACCTGGATGGCATAGGCAATAAATATCCCAGTATTATCAATCTGCTTGGGATGCTGTAATAAAATACCATAAACTAGGATGTTTACAAACAACAGACACTCCTCACAAACATGAAGAGTATAAATCCCATGATCAAGGTGCTGGCAGGTCAGTGTCTGTAAGGGACTGCTTTCTAGTTCAAAGATGGTATCTACTCATGCCGCCTCCCATGGCAGAGGGGACCAGTTGTCTCTCTGCAGTCTCTTTCATTGGGACTCTATTTCATTTTTATTTAACAGAATTGTTTGTTGATTCTTTGGAAATTTTGCATCATGCACCCCAGTTTCTCATTACCCACTCATTTCCCAGTCTCTCCATATCTACCCTTCACCCTTGTAGCATCCCCCCCCCAGGAAAAACTATAAAAGAAATAATAAAAACAAGATAAAAATACAAATATTAAAAAACAAACAAACAAAACCACTTTACTTCTTCCTCTTACCTGCCTCTCTACCATCTCTTCATTTGTCTTAGTGGCTTTGGAAACTGCTGTGTATCATGCAGTAGACCCTTTTGTTCAAACAGCTTTGCTGTTTACTTTTACTGAATATTGTGTAATGTGTTGTTGGTTGAGTTCAATGCCCCTAGATTCTGATACACAATCAACACTGGACCCTCATCTAAACTCCTCTCACATTACCTGCAGTTGCCCTGAGTCATAGAGACCCTTCAACTGTGGTTCTGCATGTCACAGATGGTGTAGATTTTGGGGTGGACCAACTCTCAACCTTGGATGTATGTCTGGTGGTAGCCTAGCCCAGTTGTCAACAGAGAGGCTTCACCTAGCAACTGATGGAAATAGATGCAAAGATCTAAAGCCATGCATTAGTGAAGCTCAGGGAATCCTGTGGAAGAGAGGTAAGGATGATAGGAGCCAGAGGGGTCTAGGATACCACAAGAAAATCCACAAAATCAACTAACCTGGACTCATAAACAAAAATAAAAAAAATAAGTAATTATAAAAGAGAAGCTTAAAGTTTCATTGGGTCATTGGGAACATAATAAAATGTTATCCTTGAAAGAAAGTTAGTATATTATGATCTAATTATTCCTGGTAGTATACTTAGTAGATTAATCCAGTCATAGTTACAGAAGCAGTCAATATATTAATAAGTACAAGTGATATACACACATTTTCTATGATTTACAAAAGAAAATCTTTGTGCTCTGAGAACTGTATCATTGTTCCAGAAATTCATACTGCTTTGGTTCTTTCTCTGTTTTGTTCTGCTTTTGAGGGGAGTAAAGGATATACTTGGTTTACACTTCCAGGCCACAGTCCATCACTGAGGAAAGTTAAGACAGAATTGAGGGAAGTTAGGCAGGAATTTGAAGCAGAATTCCATGTAGGAATGCTGCTTGATGGGACTATCATGTTCATGCTTAGTTATCTTTCTCAAATATATTAAGACCATCTGCTCAGGGAATAAGACAGTGGGCTGGGTCCTCCCACATTAATTAACAATCAAGATAACCCCGTACAGACATGCCCATAGGCCAATCTGGTTTGAGCAACTCCCCAATTGTGAGTCCCTTCTCCAGTGACTCTAGGCTGTGTATTAGTGAATTCTATGTCTTGTCACCTTAACACATAAATACATTATTTTTAAATTATAACCAAAATTTTTAAACTCCAAGGCCTCATGTGAATATCAACAAAGGAAACAGAGTCCAACTTTTAAAATTTCCCACAGTCTTAAAAATTACAGCTCTTAAAAATCCAAAGTCTCTTACCATAGGCTCCTATAAAATTAAAACAAGAGTCATACTGGACTCATTTTAAATAATAATATTTAGTACAGGTAAATAAAAACTTAATGGACTTTTTAAACGTAAAAAAAATTAGATGCTCAAAAAAAAAAAAAAGCTTTGGTTCATGGCTTTAATCTCAACAGAGGCAGGCAGGCCAGGCTGCCCTATAGAGCAAGGCTTCACAAGGAAACCCTGTCTGGGACTGGAGGGTGCTTTGGAAAGCTGACTGATGAACAGGAAGGAGGGGGTACCAGTAGGACAGGAATTTATCAGCAATACTCAGATGAAGATTTACCCCTTCTACATCATGTCCCCTGTTTCTACTTTCTCTTGCCAAGTATTGCTGACCTGTGAGAATATGAAGGCAGAAAGGCACATTGGGTACCTTTTCTCAATCCACTTGGGTTTCCAGATATCAGAAAAAAGTTGCATCTCTATAGTACCAAAGAACTATTCTACTTTTAGGACTTGAGAAGAAATAAAGTAACCAACATGCCAAGAACTCAATTGGGCCCCTAAAAAGCTGTGTAGTGAGAACCTATCCCGGGGGCTGTCTGCAGGTCACTCTCAGAATTCAAAGGTGGATGGTTGAATGCAATGGCGATTTCTAGTCCTGCTTATTAGTAAGGCGAATATGCTTCAGCCAATAATTTCTGTCAAGTGTCTTACGTTGCAGTTCCTGTGATTTCAATTGCAGAGCAGAGAGGGAGAAGCAGTGACAGGGAGCAGAAAAGGCTGCCAGGAAGTAGTGGTATTTCTCCTAATTTCTCAATTGAGATAGCGAATCCCTAAGTGAAGAGCAGCATGCACCCATTAGGTATGTCATCACCTTCCGAACTTGTTTCACTGGAGCAACTGAGTCTCACACACAGACCACAGGGGGTGATCTGCCCACGCAGATACACACAGGGTGAGCTAATCACGATGCCAGGATCCGAATTTACCGTGTTGGAATATTCAGTCTTTTTCTGAGCCTTGAGCCATTAGGCCGTATTATTTTATTATCCAATTTATTTAGAGAGCCTTTGATTGTACTTCCATTGTATTTCTCTTTAATGTTTCCCTTTCCACCCAAGCAGTCTGTCTTCTAAAACTTCAGTGGCCCCCAATTATCCCTGCTTCTCAGTGTGATGCAGTCCTCTCCACTGCTCTACCAGTGTGCCAGGTGAGTCATAACTCCGCAGGGATTTTTAGATTTTGAAGGAAGAGGTGATTTCTCACGGAAACGTTACATTGGTTTCATGCATGCATCCTAGGAGCACTACTCACCTTAGAATCCTGGTCCCAGAAAAAAAAGGGGGTGGGGGCGTGTTTCTCCCAGCACTAACGTCAAAATTATTCCCTGCTTTCAGTGTTGCTAAATAAAAATTCCATAGGAAAGGGAAAGAAGGAACAACCTGCCAATACAATCACATAACAAAGTTTCAACAGCAAATAGGATATCTGCTCTTCTTGGTTTTTTTTTTCATTTCATGAAATAATCTGCAGAAACTAATAATTGTCCCATCCCCCGCTGAAATAGATATCTTTTTCATAGGTGAGAAAAATAATGAGCCAGAGAGTGTTTTGATGTGGTTTCTTCAAGCTGGATCATTTGTACAACATACCAAAGGCTTTGAACATCAGAACCAGAGTCATAAACAAAATGGCCAGCCAAGACACTCAGAAGGAATTCACTATAATCCACTATTTCCAGACTGAAGGAGACTTTCAAGTTATACCCAGTTGCTAAGTAACATTTAGAATTGTTAAATAACACTTGGTGAAGAGGTGGGAGCCCTCTAATATTTAGCAATCCTGAGAAATATAAATAAATAAATAAATAAATACATAAATACATAAATAGTAAAATCTACTCTTTATACCAAATCTCCTAAAGTACAAGGACACAACAGGATTAGAACTTTGATTTGATTTCTCAAATCATGGTGCTAATATTTTTTTAATTGTCTTTAAAAACTGTGGTGATACAATCTCATACATATGCAATGTATGTGATTCACAACTTGTAGAGCCTTTCTACTTCCAAATGTTTGAGATTCCTTCTTAAAACTAACAGATCATTGGTTAAGGGGATATAACAAGGACTAGGCACTAAGCTTCCCACAGAACATGCTGTTGTTACCTAAAACCTTAGCATTCCTCTAAAGGCAACTCTGTATCATAGAAATGTTTACATTTAGCAGCTGAAGTCACATCTGATGTAAATAAAAGACTGAACTGAACATGACTAAAGAATAATGTTTTTCTTCAGCTGTAAAAACTTGGATAAATTTTCCTCTTAAAGGGACTTTGCAGATAAATTACAGTCAGTTTCAAAGAGCATAATATTCTTACAGAGATGTGTTCAGTGAACTGACATTTTAGAAGGCAATTTTTTAAATAATTATTTAACGTTAAATCCCCTTAGGTTTGTTCCACCTGGTATTTACAGTTTAAAGAATCCAAATTTGCATACTCCCAAGTCAGCACGTTTTTTCTTTTTTTATTCACTGAGCCCTGTCTTGTTGCTCCAATGAAAGTGGTGCAGCTTTTACCAAATTCTTGTCCCTGCTTTTGCCATCCTTGCCCAGGTTCATTCAAACTGTAGAGCGGTGACAAAACTGTCCTCAGAGGTCATGGCTCCCCAGAAGATGCTCATCCACAGAGATACACACTTAAAAATAATAAGAACAAATCTGAAAGAAAAACCAACTATTCAAAGTCTTTGTTGGGTAGAAAATGGATGCCAAGAGGATGGGTTTGAAAACTCAGAGCAGTCCCTGAGGTACCACACTGTGGGAACTGAAACTGAAAAAGATTCTGCTGTGACGGGCTCATGTGCAATTCTCCCGGATGCATAGGCCCCAAACGATAGTGTGGACAATGAGCATTGGATCAGAAAGTTCAGACTGAACAATCCTAGTTTTATTGTCAACAACTTCTAACTGAAATTTATCACTTCCTAGAATTATGAGCATAAGTCACAAACCAAAATAGAAGTAATTCCCTTGAATTTTCACCACTAGCAATCAGAGATATTTCCATATTGCATTATTATTGTAAATACATAATCCAAGATGTGTGTTCCATTTATGCTTGTTTCTATTTTAAATTATGCTCATTATGAAAGGCATGGTGTAGTGGTTTAACTGATAACATCCCCCATGGGCTCATATATTTGACTGTTCAGTCACCAGTTAGTTGAACCGTTTGGGAAGGATTAGAAAGTGTTGCCTTGTTGGAGTTAATGTAGCCCTTTTGGAGAAAGTATTAATGGAAGTGTGCTTTGAGGCCTGCTCATGTGCGCTCTCTCTCTCTCTCTCTCTCTCTCTCTCTCCTCTCTCTCTCTCTCTCTCTCTCTCTCTCTCTCTCTCTCTCTCTCTCTCTCTCTCTCTCTCTCTCTGTCTCTCTCTGCCTGCTGCCTCCAAATCAAGATGCAAACCTCTCAGCTACTGCTCCAGTGCCATGCCTGATGACTTCCTGCTGTAATGATCACAAACTAACCCTCCAAAACAGAAAGGAAACTTCCAATTAAATGCTTTTCTCTATAAGTTGCCTTAGTCATACTGTCTCATCATAGAAATAGAGCACTAAGATACATGGCTACATATTCTAACTTATATATTATATCTACGTAGTGACATAGTGTTATATTCCAGAATGTTTAAATATTTTGATTATTTTTCGGTACAGTTTCTTTTGTAATCCTATGTGTTTGATATTATGTACTTAGAATATTGAATCTGAGGAAACTGGCTTCTAGTGTTACAGAATGAGAAGATCCACTGACCTACACTTCAATAAGGTATGAGAAAGTTATTTTTAAATGCAACTTACTCAGGGGCTTATGAGATGGCTCAGAGGCTGTGAGTGCATACTGTTTTTGCAGAGGACCAAGTTCAGTTCCCAGTACCCATATCAGGTGGCTCACAAGTTGTTACAAATCAAGCTCCAGTGGGTTCAATATCCTCTATTTACCTCCACAGGCATCTGCATTCACATGCAGACACCCCCAAACAGACACCCCAGACACACATAATTTTAGAATAATAAAAATAAATATAAATGAAAAACCAAATAGTCAAAGACTTTGTTGCCAGAAAACGAACAGCAAGAAAAAAAAATGAAAAACAAACACATAAATTCTGTAATAAATGGAGGAGTCTATGGTGCTTGAGTCAAGACCTCTACCTGTCATTTCTCTCATGGAATGGGAAGGTGACAACTCTAGTCCCGGTTGCCATGTCCATTTCTCAAACTTCTGCTAAATTGAGACAAGATATTAGCATTACTCCTTGTAATCCCATCTGCCTATTGCAAAGGATGAATGCCAGAGACTATCATGGTCTTTCCCCTTTTCTACCCAGTCATCAGAAACAAAATGGAGCCCTGCCCTGGGTGCATTTAAAATATTGAGATCCCAGCGGCTTTCATCTCAACTCTGGAAGTAGTTATTCCATGCGAGGAAAAGCAAGCCAAGAAAGTCAAAGCCTTTGGACTGCCCCTCCCCCAATGGCTCAGCTTCTAGAGCCAGGTGTCACTAAGAGAAGAGTTTGTCCTTGGCCCATCCCAAAGCCTGACTTCCATGTGCAGTCCATTCTAGCACTGACAATGGCTTCAAAGGCTATCGCACAAAACCAAAGTTATAAAATTAACTGAATGGAACTCTCACAGTAAAAAGCAGAGTTTACTGTTGTAAACAATGCCTGGGAAGAGTCCAATGCTTATAATCCCAGCACTTGGAGGCTCAGACCTGAAAATGGTGACATCAAGGCCAGCCTGGACTACATAGCAAAATTCTACATCAAAAGCACAAAAGTAAACACATAAATAATGAATAAAATATTTTTTAAAAAATCAACAAGGGCCTTCACAGGAAAGATATTGGCACACTGGAAGACAAATCGGTGGAAATTTTGAAAGCAGAGAGAAAAAACAGAGCTTTATTGACATGTTGTAACACTAGGCACATGAATCAATCTGGTTTTTCTGGGAGTACCAGGAAACGGGGAGTACATGAAGAAAATATATTCAAAGAAAGACTGGCCATACACTCCCTAAATTCACTAACAATAACAATCTAACCATATAGAGAGCTAAAGGAACATGACACATCTCAAATCCAGACTCTCACACATGGGAAGATTATTGAAAATCAAAAATGAGGAGAAAACTATCATCAAGAGAAAAATTTTCCAGTGAAAGAGTTCTGGCTTGAGATGGCTCTGGAGCCAATTCCCTGAAGCAGTTCTAGAACCATCTAGAATTTTAAAACTACCCCAGGAGATAACAGGAACAATGTGGGGTTAGAAGCAAAGCCCTGTTTTCAACATACTTTTATCAAAATGCTGACAGAGGGAAGAAATATTTTTTGGTTTTGGTTTTGTTTTGTTGAGATGAGATTGAAACTTGCTAACTGGATCAGGCTTGTCTCCAACTCACAGGGCTCTCCCTGCTTCTCTTTCCAGGATGCTGGGATAAGAGATGTGCACCAACTGTGTGCAACCTAATTATAACATTGTTTAAAGATGCTGGCTGAAGCAAAATTAAATAGATTGTGTTACTGTAAGACTTGTCATAACTTTTAAAATATTGTGAATCTTAAGATATGGTAAAATTAGTGTTCAAAAAATAAGTAAGAACTCATTTGTAAGGTTGTCCACCTTCAGATTTAAGGCTAGAACATTTTGGAAAACATTGACCTTCTGTTAATTAAAGCAACAAATACTAATCCCTGCTGGAATCAACTGCATCTTTGTTTCCTCTCTGTTTATTTCAGGTACTACTTCCCCTTGAAGGTATGCATGATAGACAATTGTTCATATTTTCAAGGACGTTTTAGGTCAAAGGCTATCTAAGTTTTCTGATAATGTTGCTTTCCAAGGCCACAAATTTGAGTCACCCTGAGGGTGACTGTGCCTTAGCCTGTCATTTCTGATTTTGGGTTCGAAGTCTGTTAAAAATCTTTAGACTCTACATTAATGAGTGCAGAAAAGGACAACCACTGCTAACGGGCTTCTGAGCATGGAAAATTCCTTCCCATTCCTGCTTGTAGTCTTAGGTACTGGCTTATAATAACAGCCTATGAAATACTGCATGCAGCTTCAAAAAAAAAAAAAACCATAGTCATCATCTGAGAGCTATACATACCATCAAATGCCAAGGCAGATTTATCAGCAGCTGAAGCCTGGAGCACAGCCAGTTCACAGCACAGCCCTGCTTGCTGCAGCTCACCATCAGAGGGTAGATATTACAGGAGCATGGACGAGAGCCAGATCTCGAGAAGCTGTGGTTCAGCAGCTTCAATGAGTGTGATATCAAGCACAAGGAGGACTGCAGAAGCATCAGAAAAACACACAGCAACATCTTCAAGAAGCATAATATTGCCATTGTCTGCCAGGAAAAAGCAATAGCAGCACACAGGCCACCCTGAGTGTGCCACTCAAAGGTGGAGTGTCTGTTGCTCTATGAAAAAGCTTACAGCCTCTAGCAGAAAAAGCAGAGACTCTTAAAAGAATGGAGTACTTCTGAGATGCAAACACACAAATAGAGATGGATGCTCACTTTGGAAAAGACCTGTGTCTAACCAGGGTGCTGGGAATGTAAATTCTCTGTATAGAAAACCTGGTTCCTGCAGTCTTTGTAGCCATTGATCACTGATCCTCTAACCATTTTCAGCTGGGCAAGTCTGTAAGTCTCTGAGTTAACTTCTCTCCTGATATCCTCAGGACGAGTTCTGTCTTGCTGACCAAGTAATTCCACTGCAGAGTTCCTGGTCAGACAGCTTTGGACAATTAACTGAACATTTGTGGAAGCAAGAACTGTATTCCTAGGAAGTTACACAGAAGATAGTTGAGTACTGAGTGCTAGTCTGTTGACATATTAGCAAAAGGATCCGGGTATATCCTTGCTCTAGAGGCTATCTAAAAGAGGCTCATGTTCTAACTATAAAAAGAGTGACAAAAAACCCTAGTGCATTTATAATAGAAAAGTAATTGACAAGTGAACACATACCCCAGCAAAAATACCATCATCCTAGAGAATTGAAGCAAATTTCATGAGTTAGAAGTAAATATCAGAAATTAACATTTTTAAAATCTTGAGCCAAAAAGGACATTTGTAGATCCATAGGTAATGGACAACTAAGCCCAAGAACTGTACAAAATCAGAAGGCTGAGCTGGGGACATAGAACAGCAAATGGAACACAAGGAACCGAGTTCCTTCCCAACCACCCACATGACCTCAGCACTCTGCAGAATTGTGTTTTTATGTCCTAGGGAAGCAAGAGTTAGTTTTCGAAGGATTCCACTAAGTATTACAATTAGAGAATGATGAAGGAAGAGTCTTAGCCAGAAAGAAGTAGACATTGACCAAGTACAGTTTATACTAAAGAACAAACGCAGACTCCAAAGCTAACCACCCTGATGTAGACAGACCTCCACTGCACTCAGAAATACAGGTGAGCTCAACAATGTATGGAAGAAAACAGCACAACACATACGAGAAACCTCTTGGAAAGAACAGTTCCCTGCCCTTCTGCATTTCCCCTAAGCTCTCTGTATTTAATGCACTGCATGCCCCTTTGAGGCAAAACCAAGATTTTTTTTTTTAAAATCATAAAAAACAGAAATTTTCAAAAATTAGAATAATATTATTTTTTTCTGATAATTGTGAGGCCCTGGAGAATGGACGCTAGATCTTAAGTTTTCATTTTATCCTCAGAGCCAGGACTTGACACAAGGAAAGTTTGACAAAATGAATGAATGACAACTTGAATCTTCTCAATTGGACTCTAAGCCATTCACTTTAATAAGTAGAGATCCTGTAACTAACTAATCAGACTAAATGCTTTTTGGATAACATATAAATATACAAAATTAATTTACAGAAATTTCACTTCATTCTTGTTGACATTCATACTCAGTTCAGACTCTACCCGAATCTGTCAGGTTCCTGATGCAGCTATCATAAAAACACCAGTTGTCACACTTGCGCAGGTATTTCTGGGCCTTATGTTTTATGATTCAGTCATTGAGAAGAAACATTTAGATAGTTGACCCACGGTGAATTTAACAAGAGCCCGACACGCATCAGCAGTATCACACGCGGAAGAGATTGCTGCTGACTGGATGACAGGACAGCTGGAGCCTGGAGGGCCTTTACCATGAATGAGAATGACAGTGCTTCACAAAGACCTGATGCAAATTCCTTGACAGGTTATATAGTCACACACAAAGGCTCCTGCCGCTGTCATACATCATCACTTTTTAAACGTGTCAAACCTCCACTAGACTGCATAATTTAAAAAAAAAAAAACTGGAGAAAATTGTAGTTGTGATTACAAGTGAGATAACAAATTAAAAATTGTTTCAATCCTAAATCCAAATCATGATCTAAGAAAAAGAAAGAAACAGTGACCCCCTATTATCCCCTATGTCTTAAATGCTTAGACTTTAAGAAATGTTTGGATTGTTTTATTAGTAGATATGTTATTTTAAACATTTTTTAAATTATTTAATAGTTGCTTACTGGGAACACCACTGGATTGAGAGTGAGATTTTTAATGATGCCAGGAAGCGCTGGTAGGTCCAGGTTTTCCCTGAGCTGAGATCTTATACACTCTTCTGACCTGGCTGTCATCTTATACATCAACTAGACCTCTGTGTAGGACTCCCTAGCCACACTTCCTTAACACTATGCCCTCTCTGCCAAACAGATGGGACACTTGCCTATTGGCTGACACTATAAAAGAAGCTATCACCTACTGAACATCTCTGTGGGCCAGTCACCACAGTAGAGACTTGTAGACATTATCTCTAGTCCTCACTATCCCCATGAACTAGGAATATAATCTTAAGCACATTCACTTGACCTCTGTAGCTTCAATTTTCTCACTCATAAAATACAGTAATAATATAGAGTGAGAAAATTGTCGGCCTGCACACTAGCTCTGTCATCTGTGTCAGCAAAGAGCAGCAGCTGGTTAAAGTATGTATGTCAGGGCATAGGGTTTGTGGAAAATTATTCATGTCTTGTATGAAAACATACAAACATGTTGTAGGAAATAATAGAAGTCTTACACAATTTTTCTTGGGATAACAATCACTATATGAATGGAAATAGATTCAATTTTACTGTGTCTTTATTAAGACTCAGAAGGCCTCCAAATTTCTTCACTCAAATTCTCCACTCTCTCTAGAAAGCTAGATCCTATAGATACCATAAGTAATTGCTGGAGAAGGGTGAATCAAAAAAATATCATCTATAATGTCTCAGCAGCAAACTCTTGTACCACCCTCAAATTTCCCACTACAAACATTAGCGTTTATCATTATCTCAGCAGTGGGTCCTCAGATAGTTAAAATCTTCCACTTTCTGGCAGAGAGCTGAAAGCAAGCTTCTAGAGCTACATTTAAATACAGTATAAAATGTCACGTAGAGCTGTTTGATCATGTTTTCTCTGCTAGCTTCATTACTTTTCACTGCAATTAAAAGGAGAAAGTAACCCCAAACTTTAGACAACCCTTGAAGCATGACAGCAACCAAACATAATAAAAGCCCACTCCATAAGATAGAAAATAGGGAATATGAGTCAGCTTTTAAATGTAAATCAGCTCTGATGAAAGTAGACGGGGAGGCAGCTGTGTGAAGTCTCTACTTACTCAAAGGCACTGGAGTGGGCTTCCTAGCTAGCTGACATATGAGTATCACTGTATTGGATGACTGAGGTCCCTGGTCAACTGAACTGCAGTCTGTAAGCTATATTCAATGTCCTCTCTTTTCTCTCCCAGGATCCCTTCCTTCCCCTGTTTCCTGATAATTACGTACCTGTCACCTTACCAGCTTCACCTCCTTGGCTTCCTAGCTAAGGTTGTTTTGGATTCTTCTTATATCCCAGCCCTCTCTCAGCATACAAATGCCACAACAGACAATGCTGCAAAATTTTATGACTCTAGCATCATCACTTTATACTTTTCCATGCCAATACTGCTATTATTTTAAGGTCTATAATTTAAAAAGGTCACCGAGGAATTCATAAGAGCCACATTATAATACTAATCATAATCATCTCCTGAAGATTAAGAAAATGCATGAAAAGGCAGAAGCAATGTATAAATATGTGTTTGGGGAACTAGAATCAAGCATGCCTTAAATATAGATTGAAATTCAAATACCTACAGACCCAGTCAGATAATTCAATGAGTAAATCAGTTGGGAGAATTTGTCTACATCTCCACAGAAAGAGACAATATGAACTGTGTTATCATACATTTCTGATTTTTTTTTAGAAGATAGCAAAATCTTGACTTTTTAAAATGCGGATCTGGAATTCTTTTTTAAAATAATTTGTATTTATTTGCATTGGTGGTTTGCCTGCATACATAAGTATGTGAGGGTGTCAGATCTTAGAGTTACAAACAGTTGCTAGCTGCCACCAGGACCTGGGAATTGAACCCAGGTCCTCTAGAAAAGTAGCCAGTGTGCTCTTAACTGCTGAGCCAGCTTTCCATACCCAAAATTCTGACTTTTATATGACATCCCATGAAGTTTTGATCTAGAAATGGCCACATTCTATGCCACACGTACACAGTTACAGTATGGAGCTTGGTGGAGGGTGTCGGGATTGAAACACTTAACAGACCACCATAAGAAGTTAAGAAGAAGCTGCTGCTGCTGCCACTATTTATTACAGAGAGTAATGGGCTTATATATACCCAAGCCAGGGGATGGGTTAAGCATAGGAGGAAGTCATGCACCACCCACACCTGAGGTCAAGGTACCTGCACTGCGCAATGGGAAGTTTTGAAAACAACCTTGTTTGCTCAATCTTGCTTGTACAGAAGTTCTACATCTGGGTGGGGAGAAGAGAGCTGTAAGGACAAGTACTTAAATTTTCCAACAATTCTACACCTGTAAGTGCCGTCATTCTTTCTTTAAGTTATGGGCCCACCTTTCAAAAGCCAGGTTCCTTGAACCTTAATCAATCTTTCTGATGAATGCCATAATCAACTAATGGATAATTGAACTTTAACTACTGGCTAGTGTAAAAACTCATTCTGATCTCCACCCTGCCATCCTGGCCAAAGCATCCCATTCAGAATAAACAGCCACTTGACATTTTTGTCAAAGCCAATTCTATTTTTCCGAATGAATCTCAGTTCCTAGAAGCCATAGGTCTAATTGTTTTGGTTTTTTTTTTTCTATCAACCCAATGATAGCTAAGGAAGTGGCCATGATGTCAATTCTGAGCCATGCAAAGAAATGTACATTTTGAGAGAATACATTTCATGCAGAGGGTTTATTTTATTAATATAACTGGATGCTATTTTCATTGCTCTGTGAAACATAATCTTTATACTCTAAGTGTGGGGCCCAACAGTGTTATGCTAGGAATATAAGCTACTAAATGCTTTCTGGTTAAAAATATCTTAACTGCAATAATTTTCTCTTCTACTTCCTGTGCAGTCACCTGAAGTGTCCTTTCCAGTGTGGGTAAGTCATCCTTTGTATGACTGTTGCTTAGTCATATGATTCATGTGGTTTTAGACTCCTTGGGTAAGAAATCACTTAAAGTGCTGTGAACTGGTGACTGTAACATGGAAAGCCAACATGGGAAGTCTGGATGCTGCTTTGATTACTTGGGTCTCTGATTAATCACTCACATAAATAGATAGCTATGCAATTACTTTAAGCCAAGGCAACAGAAAAAAATGCTTTTGAGCGATGAGGAATAGTTAATTATATCCTCCAAAGATTTCCATTGTTTTAGAACTAATTCCTCCAAGTTTGGAAAGGCTTTTGTTTTTGTCTTGTTTTGTTTTTAAGAAATGAGATGTCATTGGTAATAATATGTTTGGGTTTTTTTTGTTGGTTTGTTTGTTTGTTTTTGTTTTTTTTTAATCAATTGGAAAAAGAAAAAGAAGCTAAATGTAATCTTTAAAGGAACTTCTAACACTGAGATGATTCATTTATATTCCAATATTTCTATGACAAGGCAGAACAACTATAGACGTTGGAATAAATCAGATACAGGTTCCAATCTATCTCTTAACAGTCCTTGAGCAACGTCCACTAATGACTGCAAGCCTCAATATCTTCATGCATAAATATGAGTCAAAATATGTACCTCCCAGAATTCTTATAAAGACTAAATGAGCTGAAACACAAAGCAAGCTTAAAAGCAATTTTATATCACTATTTATGTATTACTAGGTGCCTCCATGAAATAAATGAAACTAGAAAATGAGATTCTTTTAAATAAGAAAAATGAAGTTCACATAGTTAAGTGAAGTTTATGAATCTAGTAAAACTCATACTACATAAGCACTGACTTACTTTTCATCTATAGTACATCTGGCATGTGTCTCATCCATAGTACATTCGCCATGTGTCCAACAGTATTGGGACATTTTAGACATTCATCATGTGAGGCCTAAGTCAAAACAGCCTTGGTAAAAGCCAGGGGATATCAGGAGACAGGAGTGGTCAGCAAGTTCAGGTCCTAAGGACCTTAGCAGAGACAACTACTCCTCACCAAACACTTCTGACACTTCTGAGTGTCTTCATCCATACGGAGTTTTCCAGGCAGGTAAGATGCATTCTTGGCATCTGGAGGTCAAGATGAGGATGCTTTGATCTTCAACTAACCAACAGGAAGCTCAGCTGGTGTTGCTTTCCTCACACTGGGGAAACCAAGTGTGTACCACATAGACAATTCAATTTCGTTCCTGTAATAGCTAGATCAAGAATCTGTTAAGTCAACCAGACTGTGTGTTTCTCACAGATGTGCATTTAAGGAGAACTTGGCAATGGTTAAGTTTTGACAGTGCTACAACTCTTTGGGGATTAGCTGTCCAAGGGGAAGCAGAGAAAGCATGACATTCCCTGAATGGATAATGGCTGGCTGTCAAATCCGCCTTCACAAAGTACACTGAGGAGTATCATGGATGGAGCAGTCATATTCCTGCTCAGGGAGGAAGGTCCAAATGACAAGAAATTCATTTGTATCTGGACAAATCTTTTGACTGTAAAGAATTTAAGTTAACTCATGAGGAAAACATTAGACATAAAAGATTGTTAACATATATAAGCAAAAATTGAAAATGGGCCATAGTTAAACATGGAGTCACTTCTAATCACTTCTAAGATCTGTCCTCTTGGCCATGTCCAAAGGTCATATGGACTCCCCTGCCATCTCTGGGGAAATGTACTAGGTTATTGTCCCTGTTTCCTATAAATCTTCCTGACCTTAACCTTGGGATGTGACTCCCTTCTTTGTAATTATTTTTGGCTAATTCTCCTCTTCCCGCTGTTATGATCACTGTGTTCCCTAAAGCAAAACGCTGCAAAATGATCTGATGCTCCAAATTTATCTACTCATGTAGATAGCTAGATGTTATGTAAGGACTACTACCATGTCCAGATGACGTGGGATCAGAATGATCAGTTACTTGAAAAAGAATGGATAGGGAGAGACAGATCAATAAACCACAGCAGACCATAAGGCATGGCTGTATGAGGAAGCTTTCCAACTGCTTTACCTAAAGACCCCTGAAAATAAAACAGAAGATAGAAGAGCTGCTGCCACCTCCTGCCTCTCAAAGTCCAACAGTTATCATGAGTATCATGAGCAACAGCTATCAAGAGGTACATATAATTGATTAATGGGTTTGGAAACATTCCTTAATTTCCACCCATACTTCGGACTCACATTTAAATGCAATGGTCAAAGTTAAAATTGCTAGGGAAAAATTAATACAAGTAATGTCCAATATAGAAACAAAATTGAAACAAACAAAACCTAGAAATACTTTCCTTTTTAATTAAAAGGTATTAATTTGGTAAATGTGAACATCAAAATATTATGTAAAATGTATTTCATAATCCTTAATATAACTTCCTCCTTAGTCTCCAATGAGATAAGAGGTTTGACAAGTCAAGTCATTGACATAATTGCAGTTTCAAAAAGTGCCATCCATATACAACTTGCAGGCCTCCAAATAGTATCACATGCCTTCTGGCATGCTATTAAAACAACTAAGAAAAGTGATTTTTGTAGGAATTACAATGCATATCCTAGCTTGAAGGATGATAAACAATGAGGTGGCTGTGTTTTTCAAGAGAATGGGAGGAATGCAACCTCACATTTTGCTGCTCTTATATCCTCAGAAGTGGTGAGTCTTATGTCATAGTTTAAAATAGGTTTCTCTAGAGGTGGAGAAAGGATCACAAAAAAAAAAATTGAGGTCAAATCAGAATAAGAAATGAGAACATCATGACCTGCACTGAAGAAGAACACTGCTGGGGATCTCCACAAGGAAAAATGGTCACAGAATTTAACCTCCAATCTGTAAGGTCAGGGAGAGTAGGCAGTGACCTAGAACTCCGTTAGAACAGCTTAAAATGATGAGTATTTTCAATAGCAGATTTCAGGATGAGAAGGAAGTGTGTGTCTGCTTTGTCACTGTATCATTTATGGGCCATTATTTAAGAATCTTCATGTTGTGCCCAGTAGTAGGATACACACACAGTCTTTGCATTTCTATGTTATGGTGCCATATTTACTCTATCCCATGTGTAGTTTTCCTCCTAATATAAATATTTAGCATCTCTCTCTAGAGTTTATATTAGAATGTTACATAGGCTTTTTAAAGATTAAAAGTGAATTACCTCATCTTATTGAAGCCTAACTTATACATCAGTTACTTTTCCTTCCTTTCAATCTCTAAACCCCATAGTTTTTAAACTGCCAAAACAAATTCATTTTTCTTCAATTTGAAATCAAACGTTTTACTATTTACATTTGAGGATAAGTACACAAAAATTCTTTTATCTTTATACTACAGGGGTAGCTACAAAGGTTTCTTAATGCAACCCTAGTGACACTTAAGACTTTAAACTGGCAGATTGTGGCTAACAATGGCAATTCTTCTCCATAGAACATACATTATGTAACCCATATGTCTTCAGTGCTATATGACTTGCTATTCCAAGTTCCTTTTTTGTCTCCTGAAGTGTTATGTTCATTGCCCACCATAACTTAGAGCACTGGGGCACTAATCTTCAAGTTCCTAAGATCCAGTTCTTTTCTGTTCTTTCAAATATATGCATACATACATACATACATACATACATAGTGCAAGTGAGAAAGGAAAGATCAAACAATAAGCACTGTGTTACTTGTGTTGATAGTTAGTCACCCTGGTGGAATAAGATGTCAGCAACAACAATATAACTAGTAATGACAGGTGCCACAGATTTTTTACTAGCTTTGCTTTTGGTATCAATAATGTTCTGTTTGAATAGATATTAACCATTTATCATAATTTATTTATTACACCGTGTTCATTAGTTGCCAGTATTTCACATACTATCATTTTCAGAGAAGATAAAATAGGAAATTTCCAAAAATCGTACATCTCACAAAAATTTCAAGGTGCAACATTTCAGAAAGAAGGAAGAGTGTGTACAAAGGGACCATAGGGAAAGAAGAAATGATTCTTGTCCTCAACCACAGGGGTCATGAATGATGTCTCTGTAACAAGATACATCAACCAAACAAAAGCAAGTTATGCAATCTCATAATGTCCCTCAAAATGGAGACTCAATGACCCAGTGTGGATAACCACTCTTATGATTATATTCTTTGACACATGGGCAATCATATAGAAATACGATTTTACAAGAGTCTGATCTAATGCTACTAGACTGGACTGAGTGAGGAAACCCTGCAGAGCCCAATCTTCCTGACTTCTCTACACAGTCCTTCCAACTATCCCTTCTAAAACATGAATGAGATGATTAAGCTAATTTCTTTATTGCTAGAATTTCTTTTCAGCAGAGAAAAGTAGAGGCATATTACAGTAGCAGTTTTACTCTTTTCAGTTTCTTCTAGACAATAAAATGGGGGTTCTCATTTCTTGAAGCTGAACTAAGGGAAAGAAATTCTAGTTCCTAATGTTATCTAATGATAGGGTGGGGAGGGTAGAGAGAATGGGAGGCAGAAGGACAGGAGGAATCAGGGAGGGGTTGGTGTTAAGACCTGCCTCTAAGATCCAAAGCATTATAATTTAGGGCATGATTTTCTAAACGCCAGCAGCACACAGGCATGGAGACACAGAGAAAGATGCAGTGTTGTTGACACTATAGACTATGTACTACATCTCTACTCACCAAACTGTACAGAAGGAATGCAAGAAGCCACTATGAGATGATAAGAAATCAAGTCATCTGAACTTTATTCTGTAGAGGAAGTGTTGGCAAACTTTCCAACACAAGCTGAGACAATGTATGCTCCTCCTAGATACCTACAAGTCTACTACATATTTGTCTCTCAGTGTAATTTTTCTAAAATGGTAGTACATAAACAAGCCAGGGTCTAGATTTGGTCCTTAGAATTCAGTGTGCCGATACCTACTGTGATCAAATCCTTATCATATTCCAAAAACCTCAATACCAAAAGAGAATCAAAGAGCTATTAAAAAGGCAGCTGTGCTTCTAGAACAAAATCACCATGCAGAGAGTAACATATTAACTTACATCATCCTGTGGAGAAGCTTCCAATTAAAGTCTTCCCTAAACAGAGCTTTCTTCTTCTTGCTTATAGGTTCTACCTCTCAAAATGAAGTCTCAAAAATACAGTGATGAGCTTAGTCACCCAGGTCTTCAGGATGTTCAGCTAACCTAAGAGTTTGGTGTAGGGAAACATGTCCCCACAAGGAGCCAGTACCACCCCTGTCTGGACATTTCTCCAGAATATCAGTGAAGGGTAGAGCCTGGATTGTATAAAGACAAAACTGCAAGAGATTTAGTATGACAGTCTTATCTAGTGACTTCAGAATCTGATCACACTTCATCTTGCAAAGGAAAAATAATTCACTGGTCAAGACAAAGTGGGAATGAAAAAGTGTAATTATTTTTATTTATGTGACAATAATTATATATTATTAAAATATAAAATGGTTTGGTTTACATAAGGTGCTGTCTCTTATGAGAAATAAGGGCTCAAACAGAGATACATTCTTCATTACACAGAACCTGCAAGGCCAGGAGATTGGTATGAGCCTGTTTTCAGAAAACCTAGTTTATTAGATCAACTGCCCCCTCAATGTAAGTGAATGGCTTCACTGTGGTTAACCTGGACTGCTGGGACTGTCATGGGGGAGACTAATCTAAAATAGTGGCTTCCCAGAAACTCTGATTCCTGAGAACCCAAACTTTGCATTCAGCCATCTCCAGAATAATTATGTTTTAGGTTCATCAGTCTTATATGTATTGACTGTTGTTCTCATCTTTTTCAGCTCCTTTCATGAGAAACAACTTTATATTCCCAATCCTTAAATCACTCTTTTAAGCAATAAAAATTTTTAAAACTGTTTTTATTTTTCAAAGTTCAGTACAAACCAGTATTCATTAATATTCCTCCCCTTATTCATAAAAATAATGATGACGGTCTCCTAGCATTATTAGTCTAAGAGCAGATAGGTAGGTACACAATTGATGGGTATTTTAAATTTTTACTTGACATTTATATGTTTAAAGTTTGGACAAAAATGACTCAATATTTTTCTTTAATTTACTAAATGAAGCAGTCATTTTGCCCAATTTATTGCAGGAAACTGGGTGATGACTCTAAGTAGGCTTATGCTGGCCAGTGGTGTCTCAAAAGGATCATTCCAGAAACCATGATACGTGGAACAATTTCAACCCATGGTAATTAAAATAACAGTGTTGCCTTCCTGTAGATAAACTGTTAAGTGGTAGGAGGCCAATATTTCAATGATTCTCACTCACCAAGTATGGAGCCCTTTGGTTTGAATCTGTGGGTCATGACCCCTATGGGGGGTGAGTCACATATCAGATACCCTTTGTATTGGATATTTGCATCACAATTCATGACAGTAGCAAAATTACAGTTATGAAGTAGCAACGAAAACAATTTTATGGTTGGGGTCCCCACAGCATGAGGAGCTGTAGTAAAGGAACACAGCAGGAAGGACCACTATTCTAAAGCATATTGGATGAGCCTGAGAAACTGAAGCTCACCTCCATTACTTAAGAAGCTACTGGGAATTTCTGCTTCTGCTTCCGCTTCCATCAGCTACTAGAATACAGTTGTAAAGGGAGGAGTAATGAGCAAAGGGGCCAAGACCATGCTTTGGAAACCCACAGAATCAGCTGACTTGAGCAAGTGGGAGCTCATGGACTCCAGACTGTCAGATGGGGACCCTGCATAAGACCGAACCAGGCCCCCTGAACATGTGTCAGTTGGGGTGACCTGTACAATCTATGGGGCCTCTGACAGTGGAACCAGTATTTATTCCTAGTGCACAGATGTTGGGAGCCCATTCCCCGTAGAGAGATACTCTCTAAGCCTAGATAAACAGGGAGAGGGCCTAGGCCCTGCCCCAACTGACTTTGATGATCCCCCATGGGAAGCCTCACCTTCCTTGAGGAGTGGATGGAGGTTGGGATGGGGAATCAGTGGGGGGATGGGAGGACATGAGGGTGAGGGAACTGGGATTGGTATGTAAAATAAGATTGTTTTTAATTTAAATAAAAATTTATGTAAAAAAAGAAGCATACTGCATAATCAACATCGTGCCTGAAGCCACATGATCATCTGGAGCAGAGCTTCCTAATCAATATCACATGATAAGATTTGATGACGACTTATAGCCGACTTCTCTGAGTTACCCTTAACCCCAAATGATAAACACTCAGTGCCAAAAGTATCCCCTCTCTTCTGAACATAAGTACTTTTATTACTCCGGTTCCTTTCCAACCTTCCAGTGAATACTTATTGTCAATAACAAAGTAAAAATAAGATACAGAGCACACCATTGGAAATTTCCAAAGTAAAAAAAAAAAAAAAAAAAAGTTCAGCATAATCAGTAATCAGCTTCTAATTAAGCATCAGTGGTCAGGGGACTAGCACAGACTCCTCAAATAAATTAGTTAATTTTTTATTAGATATTATTCAAGCTAAAAATCATATTCTGTTTTTAAGCCCAATAGGAGCCTTTGACTTGAATTCTAAATAACAGGTAATTTTTCAATGTCATATAAAATACCTTGTTAGTTGCTTAGAAGTCCTTCCTGCTATAACTCCTATATAGTACCATCACCCTCCAGGCTCTGCTCATGCTGATTTTCAAGGTTATTTTGCAACTTCTACTCTTGCACTTGGCTCAGCACCCACAATTATAATTAATCCTTATTTGGCAAGTGTACACATCTTCCCAGTTTCACCCCCCATCAGGTGAATATGGTCTCGACTCTCAGGGTCTTATCAAATAAATTATACCTGGGTGTCTTCCATCTGGATGATCCCAAATGAAATTTCCAGAACACGTCCTTACCTGGTGTTTATCTATTTTCAATCTACCTCCATATTTTTGGAAATATGGGGAGTGAGCATTAAATTGCATTTTGTTAGTCAAACTTTCACAGAGGTGGTTTTTTTTGTGGGCTTCTTTTTTTTCTTTTCTTTTTTTTTTTTTTTTTTGCACTTCCAACTCCTATTGTTTTCAACAGAAAGAACGTGTGATCCCATGTATCACAAATAACTTTCTTTAATATTCATTATAATGATAGAATGGCTCTAATATCTGCCTGTCTGCCATTTAAATGAAGAACTAAGCTGTGTGTATCACAGCTGCTATCACCGACAATGCTGAGAGCCCATCAATTTGGCACCTTCAGCTATATTTATGGCAGTTAGGAAAATGGTAATCACTCACTTCTTTCTAAGGTTGTCATACATCTCTACAGAAAGCAAAGTGTGTGTGTGTGTGTGTGTGTGTGTGTGTGTGTGTGTGTGTGTGTGTGTGTGTTCCACTAGCTTTCTCGTTGGACACTGTTAGTTGAAAATATCACCAATCTTAGCAATTGACAGTGTAATAAAAGAAAAAGTAAGTTTTCATCACAAATTGTCCTTCCTTTTCCTCTAGAGAAAAATAAGCCTGCTGAAGTAAAAGCAAAATTTAATAATGACTGCCGGCATCAAAGTAGTGCTTAAGTCTCTATATACAAACTAATATGTCATCAACTGGGGCCCATCCTCAGAGCTCACCAGTTTCTAAGACATAACATGTTTAAATGTCAAGATTTGGAAACTGCAATGACTGTATTTAACCGCAGTTTCATTTTGGCTCACATAGAACCTGAAAGAAAGAAAAAAAAAAAAAACTAATACTTTTTTCCAATAGCAAAGTTCTTATAGCACTAAAGTTCACGAGACAGATGACTTAATTCCTGTTCTGAGCAATGTTCCATTAGGAACTCAAATAAAATGCTAGTCATGAGCTTGAAGACCTTGCTAATGACCCTTTAATGGAATTTTACATGTTGTTGTCACAGTGCATATTGACAGGTTTTGACAGCTTAATAACATCCTTGAGAATCAAAATCAGCTTATGCTTAAGACCTATGACTCCCTTATGTAACTAATGAAGTAATTATTGCTCTTTCCTATGCAGGAGAAGGGCTGAACATGGTGCTGTGTGATAATATAAAATCTCATGCTGTGACCCACAATAGCATCCTGAAAAAAATCCCTTCTATATTTCCATTCATTAAGTTCCCAGCAAAACAGATGGAAATATTTGCAAAGGTATTTGCTTCCAAACCAAAGACAACAATTGCTACTATATACTAAAATATGCTATTTTAGAATGGCTGACATCTAGCATACACAAGATAGAAATATATCATTGATATAGAGTTGCATAACTGTAGTTGAGTTTCCCAATATTATGTGCAGAATATCCAATTACAAATAACCAAAATTCAGTATTCAGGTTTCTTTACAAAAATATTACTTCTACTATTACTAATATTTCTTTAGACAAGCTGTATCTGCCCCTATTATGCATCTACTACATGGAAAGAATACAAAAATTATTTTACATTTATAATTATTCTTCTGTAACGATTTCACTACAAATTTTAGTTTTTCCAAACAGCGGTGACTACTTTCTGCTACAATTCTGCAACATCAGAAACTCACAAAAGGAAGTCACTCTCATGCTGTCCCTTCGTGGAAATGAACCCAAACTGAACTACTGGTTGATACTTCCGGTATTTAGTACTATTCTAGACCAAAGAACACAATCTATTTATGTTGGTAAACCATTCTGAATGTCCTCCTGAGAACAGGAGTTTAAAGAAGAACTATGACTTACATACTATTGATCCATTTTACTGTTTGTTGTTGCTGATGCCACTGCCACTGCTGCTATTGGCTATGAAGGTCTGTCAAACCTTAAACAGAACCCACCTAAACTCTTGGGTGCAGACTATGAGAAACTACCTACTGTACATCCACCATTATAATCACATAAATACTACATTTAGCGTCTCAAATAATAGCAAGCTGTAGAAAAATGACCAACCCTACTCAATGTCACTGTGCTCAAAAGTAACTGTGAGAGTTCATGGAATGCAACTTACAGCCCCACTGGTGTGGGGTGACAGGAGGAAGCAGGATTAAGGAAAGCAACTTTCATGAGTTGTAGTCTATGTTGGAGTGGGCTATACAGAGATACAGCTGCCATTGAGTCACCCCTGCCACCATAAACCTGGTAAACACACTGATTCACTACCATAAACTTGTTTTTAATGTTAGTCTTTATCTGGGCTGAAGAGGTATCTGTTGCCCCCTAGAAAATGCCACACATGTAATGTGACAAGCTGAAAAGCTGACTTGAGACAACTCTAACTTCTTTCCTTGATGATTTGCCTAAGACTTCAATTTATAGAAAGAAAACTTTAAAAAAAAATACCTTTTGTTATTTAACAGTCACTTATGCTATTGTTGAGCACTCAAATTGAGATTGTTTTCCTCTAAAACAAAATCACTACATTATACCCAAATGTTACTTAGTATAAATGGTGCAGTAAAATCAGGCACAAATTGAAAGACTTTCTTTCTTATCACGTCCAACCTAACCAGTACTGTAAGCATAAGAATAAATGAAACTTCTCAGAGTTTGCTATTAAAGCAGAAAAAGAGAAAGGGCTCTATTCTCATATGGCAACAGCCCACCCTCCCCCGTAATGAAAGGTCTACGAATGAGCCAGGAGTTGGAAATGATCCCAGTGATTTGAAGACCATCTTAATGGGCACATACATTATCTGAAGTGCTTCAAGACTAAATATCAATATAAATTCAATAAGTAGACCATCCAAAATGCTCACGTACTGGAGCCACCCATTTTTAAAGAATAAAAGTGTCATTTAAATTTTTTATACATTTGGTGAAGTAATCAAAGGAAAATAATTGCTTGTAATGTGAAATTTCTTCCTTAGTTTCACTGAGTAGTGCGAGTCATACTGCGATAAATATAGTATACATAGCTATAACTTCAATGTCTCCACAAGTTTTTTATGTGTGTGAAAGGTTTCCTTAGCCAAGCTAAGGAAAGGATGTAATCACATTAGAGTTTGGATCCATGGCTAAAACTATCAAGCTTTTAAACTACTTTTTAATGCCAAATCCAGCATGCTAAACCACAGATCTCAGCAGCATATAACTGACAGTCAGCCCGAGCAGATCAGCAGCCTAAGCTTTCTCGCTCACCCCTTGACACTTCATCCCAATCATATCGCGGTATCCAATTAACTGCTTTCACTTATCATCGCATGGATGAATTGTTGCCAGTCTGTGCAACCCTGCTTATGGTCACCTGACAGGCCAGCGACAGTTAATCCTAAAAAGTTTCACTTCATTTTGTCATTGTCCTAAAGGTTTCCTAGTTCTTAGCCATAAATCCAAGACCGGAATGCTGAACATAGGCAGATGGATTAGCTCTAAACTGAGCACAGCTGGTAAGTAGGCATAGCAATACTCGCAATCACTTGAAGCCTACTTGGCCGTTCATTCAGTAGGCTGTTTGTGGCTCTATCACTTAGTAAACTCTTGCTTCTCTGCACCAGGCAGACACTGGCATAGGCTTCTCATTCCATGAATACTTTGTGCCTTCATCTCCTCTCACAGCCTGCCAGGACCTACAATCAGAAAGTCATTTCAGGGACAAACCTTTTTGGCTACAATTTTCAATTAGATACTTAGGTGCACTGGAGAAAGAATGTACTGGAATCATATTGCATCAGATAGTGAAGTAGAACTATGTGGACCAAGACAGAGGTAGATATTCTTTGTATTCATGAAAAGACTTTCTTTTGTAGCATTTTACAGATATAACATCTGTCTTCACAACCTTCCAATAAGAGATGACAGTGGGAGGATGATTATGCATTGGTAATGGCAAATAAAGCCACTAGAGACGGATCTAAGTTCTACTTCCAGTCCCTGGAGAGCCAGGGAAATAACTCAGATCTTTTGAGTCCCAGGAAAATTTACTTTCTAGTAGGTAGAGCTACTTATTAAGGAGCTTGTTTTAAGGCAATATTCCTTTAAAAGCCAATTAACTGCTTTTATATCAGTTTGAAGGATTTGAATTGGAAATGAAAGAAGCCTATTAGAAATACCATGCTGTGTCTGCAGCATAGGGATAGACTGCACTTAACCAGCTCGTATCTGAAATGTGCTTAACTTTTATACTCTCTGAGACTAGAGAAGGACAGAGGCTTTTGAAATGATGGATTAAATCAGTTTGTTGTGCCTATTATTTCAAACTAGAGCCATGATATTTAAGTCTGCCATGTATAGGGATGTCACAATGGTCATTCATTCAGGGTCTGCTTGCACTGTCTTATGGTAGTCTAAATACCATAAGCCCTCCACCAAGCTTTTGGCCCTTAGAACATGTTGTCCTAGCATAAGTACCTGTGTCAAAGTTAGAAAACACATCATTCCAACACATCTAACCATAGCATCTCAGCCACTGTTTTAACTTAGCATAAAGCCTCACCTACCAATTACTTTCCATAATGTATTCATTCTCCTTGGAAAATGCATGCTAGAGAATATACAGAAAATCTCTCTTACTAATGAAACATGCTTTCCTGACAAAAGACAACTCTATCCCAAATTAAAATGCCTAAAGTAAAATCTATTTTTGGTGCTCTTTTCCAAATTAAAAGTATTCCTTGCCTCAATTCTGTGACCCTTCTCCTATACCTCAAAGCCATGGTAGAATAAAAGAAAGGTTGTGGCAAGCATTTATAACATGTGCAAGGCTACCAGTGCCGAGCCAACTCCTCTTCTATCTAGCTTCTTCTAGCATCTACCCACACCCACCTTCCACAGGGCAGAAGCCAGAGATACCTGTATCTACACAACCCACCTTCAGCCACCACATCCTGAAGATGGAACTCAGAAAACCCAGCATTTTCACTTGTTCCCCAGTGCTCCCTGCTTTTAGTTAATACTGGGCTCATTCCTGCAGAGTAGAGTGTGACACTTAGATGTAGGAAGCCCCTGACTCTGTTCCCATTCCTCCGATTCTTTAACCTTTTTCCTATAACAAAAAGGTGACCTTATCTCTTTACTTAAAATCTTCAAATATTCATAACATTGTGGAAGTTGATAAAATTTCTCCCAGTGGAAATACCAAGCCACAGGACACTCCAGACCTGTTTTACCATTCCCTTGATATCTCAATTAGACCTCACTTCCCCCCTCACCCATGTGTCCACCAACATGTAGCTCTTGCTTTGCTGAATGTCCTCCCAGCATCTCACACAGTTCCCAACAGAAAACTGGCATCATTCTTACAAAATGGCTCAACCTTAAATTCATAATGAAGATTTCTCTATCAGTCGTATAATGCTTATGTACACTTTTCCTACTACATCATAATTACTTACAAGCTGGACCTGAAGTTACACAGCTACAAGATAGGAGGACCCACTATGCAGAATTCATGACAAAGCTGGGATACATGAGAACCTATTTCAAAAAAAAACTGAACACACATACATATGTGTGCCCAAATCCTTAGTCTAGAGCATTGCCAAAACAAACACAGACCTTGATATCATGGAGTCACAGATCAGTGAGGAAAATGACTGTAATCATGAAATACAGTAGAACATAAGAGCTACACTTTCTTGGTAGTCTTGAAGGATAAATATAACACCTCCCTGTGGAAAATTAGTTTTGAAATTTTGTCAGGAGAAGAAAGGATGTAAAGAGAAGGAAGGAGAGCTATGAGGGAGGGAGGAAGCTAGTACAGAAGAGAGGGAGAAATCCAATTAAGTTCAAGGGCATCCAAGCAAAAAGAACAAGAGCATGGCTGGATACCAAGACCAAATGGAATAGGGATTATGCAGTTCAATTTTAACCTACTTAATGGAATGCTCTTTGCAACAAAATGTGGTTTGTTTTTTTGTTTGTTTTGTTTTGTTTTTACATTTCCCAGAAAGGTGCTGTGGTAAAGTGAAAAATGCATATATTCAGGTTGAATATGAGGTTCCTAAGAGTAATAATGTTTTCTTTAATGTGAAACTATAGATCAAACCCAAGGACTTACATATACTAAGCATACACAACTCAAGTATATCCCCACTACATCTCAGACTAATCTTAACTAAGTCAAATGACAAAGAATATGAGCAGATTATGGTATAGTCAATATAGGCAAAGAGCAAGCCCTATATGCCTAATACTTAATCCATGATTCATTAACATGAACCTAGCACCTTACTTGTGATTGAAATATTTTTACTCCAATAAAAATATATTACATATATGTAAATGGTTGCAAAAACTCCAAACTTTTGTGTACCCTCAAGCTTTACTGGAGAGATGACTTTTCGTACAGATATGTGACATGCAATCTAGATCTAGAAAGCTATTTAACAAAGATTGTAACAAAGATTGTAGAGCTAACTGATGGCACTCATCCTTCCAGAAGACTTGCACTCAACTTCAGAATCCCAGGGGAACATACCACCTAAATGTTGTCTTTCAACGAGACCGTTTCTCCTCCCAAGTCTTTTTAAGTACTGCAGGACTAGTTCTAGTTTAATTAAATTATGCAATAGTTATTGCTATATTTTTATAATAACTATCTATTTGTGTCTTTTCTAACAAACCCATTTCTTCACTCATATTCTAGTTGACCAAAATGGGCATTGTCTATTTGCTTGTATTAATCATTTTGAAGTACCAGAAGCCTGAGATAAGAATTAAAGTACACAACTGGTACATCTACTATGAAGACCAGTGTGGCAGTTCCTTAGGAAGATGGAAATCAATCTACTTCAAGATCCAGCTATACCATTCTTGGGCATATACCCAAAGACACTTCATCCTACCACAGAGAAACTTGCTTAACCATGTTCATTGCTGCTCTATTCATAACATCCAGGTATTGGAAACAATCTAGATGCCCCTCAAGAGATGAATAAATAAATTAAATATGGTATATTTACACAATGGAATATTATTCAGCCATTTAAAAATGAGATCATTACATTCACATGTATGTGGATGGAACTAGAAAAAAAGCATCCTAAATGAGGTTTCCCAGACTCCTAAAGACAATTATGTTATATATTTGCTTATATGTGAATGTTAGCTGTTAAAACATTGATAAGCAAGCTATAACTCATACAGCAACAGAGGTTAAGTATACAGTAAGGAACCAGGAGAGAGGGAAAAGCCACCCTATAAAAGGGAAATATGTTAGATAGTTATGGACAGACAGGGTCTGTAAAAACTGCAATGAGAGGATCAAAAAGGGAGGGAAAGGAAGAGAGGGACAAGGGAGGGAAGACAGAAAGGTACAGCTAAAACTAAAAGCCATTTGAAAGGTCACATGTATGCCTAACATAATAGAAGCTTTCTAAAATATATACATATACAAAGGTGAGGTAAATAAAATCACCAAATAACAGGGAGACAGCCTTCATTGCACATCTGTCAACAAATAAAGCTTCCAGTATCAGTAATATGTTACATCTAATGGAGTTTTTAGCAAAAGGGGTGTCATGAAACCCCCAACATAGACCAGGCTACTGCCAACACAAGTTGTTGCTCTCCACAAACTGACAATAAGGTCCTATAGCTGAAGACAGCACCCAGTCAACTCACTGAACATGGAGAAGTCAAGCTGGTAGCTATTTAGAGCCTTCACACCTATGCACTGGAAAGTACTCTGCCCACTACCAAAAGAGAAGGGTGAACACCAACTCAGCTACAAATCCTTCAGCCTACAATGGTGACTTGCCTGCAAGATACACTGGTGCAATGGTGTCAGAAGGAACTGACTAATATCAGTGGAAGGAACTCACTAATATCTGATGTAAGGCCCACTCCATGAGATGGAAGCCATGTGTGAAACTGATCAGATGATTAAGAACCTAAAACTAGATAGGCCAGGTGCTATGGTATAATCCTCTTGTACACTGTGAAGATTTGTCTCTTGAATTAGTTTAATAAATCACTGATTGGCCAATAGCCAGTCAGAAAGAATAAGCAAGGCAATCAAACTAATGATGGTGGAAAGGAGGAGTCAAGAGTCACCAGCCAGATGAAGAGGGAGCAGGAGATTAACAACGTGCCATGCTAATAAAGGTACCACCACATGGCAGAACTTAAATAAGGAGTATGGGTTAACTTAAAATGTAAGAGCTAGCTAGTAATAATCCTGAGCTATTAGCCAAGCATTTATAAGTAATATAAAGCCTGAGTGTTTATTTGCGAATTTGCAGGTGGAATAAAAACATCCATTTATGCTGGGAATCTAGGAGAAAAACAAATACTACTGTTCTTATAAATAAATGTAGCAATAGAATGACTCCTAATTGTCAACTTTTTCAGCCAACCTGTGTAAATGTTGTCTGCTGGACCTGGAATCTGAAAAACATGGCAGACTGCAATCTAATGCTGTAGACAACCTTTCTTCAATTTCAGTGTGCTTTTATACAGGAATGAAACAAAGAAAGCGACCTAAGGAAAGTTGTTGAGTTTAGATAAACATAATCATAAAGATGTAAATAAATGTTAATAAACACATACTAAATATTAACAGAGAAGCCCTTTCCCAGGGCTTTCTCATGATAGACCAATTAAACACAATTGCCTGGCATATACTATGATTATATCTGGGAAAGCATGAAAGCAAGACAGAAGGCCATGTCCAGATTCAGGGTACACTGACCAGATTGGGTTCTATGGCTGTGAACTGGCATCCAACAAGAATGGTCATGTCTTATAAGTTTAATATAAATGTTTGTCACATAAGGCACAAAATCACAGCCAAGAAAAAAAATCCAAGGAATAAAAATGCACCTGAGGTAAAAGGGGTAAAAGGCCATCTGCTTTTCTTCCAGGAGCCTCTCTCATAGTTCATCAAGGCAATGTTCACTGTACATCCTTCTTTTGACCATGTTCTGATACCTAATGGCATTCTACTATTCTCATAGTTAAGTACCTTGCTCAGGCATCATCAGAGAAACTTCCTCCTGCAGGAGATGGAAACAAATGCAGAGACTCACAGCCAGTGTGCATAGAGTGAGAGTTCTTGAAATACTCAACCCTAAGAGAGATGTCTCCATCAGATCCTTCCTCTCAGGAACACATTGGAAGAGGAGGTGGGAAGAGTGTAAGAGCCAGAGGTAATAGAGGACACCAGGGAAACAAGGCCTTTTAAGCACAACAGGTCTGGCACACACATGAACTCACAGAGTCTGAGGCAGAATGCACAGGGCCTACAAAGGCCTGCAACAAATAGGGCCCTAGAGCTAAAAGAAGAGGACACATGCTCCTATCCCTAACCAAAAAATTATCTCCAATAGATAACACTTCCAAATGGAAAATTTGTTTTCTTCACAGAAGTTCACTAGATGGCAACACAAAATGAACCCAATGACATTATCTTTGAGGATTCTTTGTCTCATAATGTTGTATCGGGGAATGTTTTTTAACCTTACAAGTCCTTTACATATATATTATAGCCTCTGATTTTGTGTTTTCATGGGGCTTCTGTGTGTCACTGCATCTATTATGTGGCCTTGTGCATTTTCATTGGCTCTTGTTTTTCTATTTGTTTTGTCCTGTTCTGATTTGTTTTTGTTTCATTTTATTTTATTCTTTTTTTTAAACATTTATTTATTTTATGCTGGACATATTTATACATGTTTTTTTTAAATGAAAACAAACATTTATAAACAATATTTGGGAAATTGGGTGTCGTTCTTTCCAAGCTGCTTCCTGCTGGTAGGGGGCACTGTCATGGGAGAATCCTAAGAAGATGCAGAAATCCTGGCTGTAGTGGTCTGCAAGGCTGCATTGTCCCATTGACATTGCTTCAGGGGGTCTTGCTCAATCAAACCACATTATTCTGGAAGGGATCCAGAGCTTTTCATTTGCTGTGGAAACAAAATTAGAAGTCCTAAGGCTTAAATTTTGAAGTCAAAGCATTTTAAATATATATATGTATATATATATATATATATATATATATATATATATAATTAATCCAGCAGCATTTTTATCCTTCTTTTAATAATAATATAATTTAAAAATTTTACATGTGAATCCCAGTTTGCTCTCCTTTCCTCCCTCCAATCCTCCCTCCCTCCCTCCATCCTTCCTTCCCTCCCTCCCTCTTTCCCCTGTGACATGCACCCTGACCACCCTCCCCTCCCATCCCCCCACCCCCATTCTACTTGTAGGGCTATGCTATCCTGGTTAGGTCATGTAAGTCTGTCAAGTTATTTGAGGTTAGGGACTCTAGGTTAAGGGGGTATCCCTCCATGGGGGATGTGTCCCTAAGGTCCTTTTGTGCACCAGAAATAGATCCTGTTTCTACTGTCTGAGGTCCCCCCAGACTGCTCAGTCCTTCTAGCTGAGACCCATATTCAGGGGGTCTGAGTCAGTCCCTTGCTGGGTTCCTAGCCATCAGTCTGGGAGGCCCAAGCTCCTCCTTGTTCAGGTCAGCTGTCTTTGTGAGTTTCTGCAACCTGGTCTTGTCCCCTCTCTCTGCATCTAGACTCTGGTTCGACTCAGTGCTTGGTTATGGGTGTTTGCTTCTGTTTCCAACAGGTACTACATGAGGACTCCATGATGGTGGATAATTTAGTTGATGATATCACTATCAGGGAAGGGAATTTATGGCTGCCTTTCCATGGTTGCTCAAATTATTAGTTGAAGTCGGTCTTGTGTTCTCTAGAACTTTCTTTAGGTTCGTTTTCTCTTCAAATCAGTAATGGCTCCCTATTTTATGCCCCCCTCACCCTGACTCAACCTGCCTAGTCACACGTGTTTTCCTCTCCTCCCCTTCTCTTTCTCCTAGTTCTCTCTCCATTCACTGCCCCCCGCTATTTCCCATGTTCTCTGGGGGACTTGTCCCTTCCCGCTTTTGTGAGAAACCAAGAATCTCTTAGAATACACTTTGTATCCCAGTTAATCTGGTGGTGTGTATTATAGGCTGGTGATCCTTTGTTCTAGGTCTAAAATCTATATATGAGTGAGTACATACCCTGTTCCTCTTTTTGTGAATGGGTTACCTCATTCAGGATGGTTTCTTCAAGTTCCATCCACTTGCCTACGAATTTCAAGATTCCGTTATTTTTTTTCCGCAGAGTAGTATTCCATTGTGTAAATGTGCCACATCTTCTTTATCCATTCTTCAGTTGAGGGGCAACTAGGATGCTTCCAGGTTCTTGCTATTACAAATAATACTGCTATGAACATAGTTGAGCACATGTCTTTGTTGCATAAATGTGAGTCATTTGGGTATACACCTAAGAGTGGAATTGCTGGGTCCTCAGGTAGGCTAATTCTCATTTTCCTGAGGAGCCGCCATACTGATCTCTAAAATGGCTGTATGAGTTTACACTCCCACCAGCAGTGATGGAGTGTTTCCCTTTCTCCACATCCTCTTCAGCATAAGTTGTCATTGGTGTTTCTAATTTTAGCCATTCTGGCAGGAGTAAGATGGTATCTCAAAGTTGTTTTCATTTGCATTTCCCTGATAACTAAGGATATTGAACATTTTCTTAAGTGTCTTTCAGCCTCTTTGATTTCCTCTATTGAGAATTCTTTCTTCAATTCTGTACCCCATTTTTTAATAGGGCTATTTGGTGTTTTGTTGACTAGTTTCTTGAGTTCTTTGTATATTTTGGAGATCAGCTCTTTCTCAGATGTAGGACTGGTAGAAAAAATTTTCCCAGTCTGTGGGCTGCCGTTTGGCCTTGTCAACTGTGTCCTTTGTCTTACATAAGCTTCTAAGTTTGAGGAAGTCCCACTTATTAATTGTTGATCTCAGTGTCTGTGCTACTGGAGTTATGTTCAGGAAGTGGTCTCCTATACCAATTTGTTCAAGGGTACCTCCTACTTTCTCTTCTAAGAGGTTCAGTGTGGCTGGATTTATGTTGAGGTCTTTGATCCATTTGGACTTGAGTTTTGTGCATGGTGATAGACATGGGTCTATCTGCAGTCTTCTACACACCATTATCCAATTGTGCCAGCACCATTTGTTGAATGCTTTCCTCCCCCCATTGTATTCTTTTAGCTGGTTTGTTGAAAATCAGGTGTTCATAGGTGTGTGGGTTAATATCGGGATTTGCGATTCGATTCCATTGGTCTACCTGTTATTTTTGTGCCAATACCAGGCTGTTTTCAGGACTATAGCTCTGTAGAAGAGCTTTAAAGTCAGGGATGGTGATGCCTCCTGAAGTTCTTTTATTGTACAGGGTTGTTTTGGCTATCCTGGGTCTTTTGTTTTTCCATACAAAGTTCACTATTATCCTTTCAAGGTCAGTGAAGAATTGTGCTGGGATTTTAATGGGGATTGCATTGAATCTATAGATTATTTTTGGCAAAATTGCCATTTTTACTACATTTATCCTTCCAATCCAAGATAATGGGAGATCTTTCCATTTTCTGGTATCTTCTTTAATTTCTTTCTTTAAAGACACAAAGTTCTTATTGTATAGGTCCTTCACATGTTTGATAAGCATTACCCCGAGATATTTTATGTTGTTTGTGGCTATTGTAAAGGGTGATGTTTCTCTGACTTCTTTCTCAGCCTCTTTGTCATCTGAATAAAGTAGAGCTACTGATTTTTTTTAGTTTATCTTGTATCCTGCTAGTTTGCTGAAGGTGTTTATCAGCTATAGGAGTTCCCTGGCAAAGTTTATTGGGTTGCTTATGTAAACTATCATATCATCTGCAAATAGAGACAGTTTGACTTCTTCCTTTTCAATTTGGATCCCCTTGATCTCCTTTTGTTGTCTTATAACTTTAGCTAGAACTTCAAGTACAATATTGAAGAGATATGGATAGAGAGGACAGCCTTGTCTTGTTCCTGATTTTAGAGGAATTGCCTTAAGCGTCTCTCAATTCGGTTTGATGTTGGCTGTTGGTTTACTGTATACTGCTTTTATTATGTTTAGGTGTGTTCCTGTTATCCCTGATCTCTCCAAGATCTTTATCATGAAAGGGTGTTGAATTTTGTCGAAGGCTTTTTCAGCATCTAGGGAGATGATCATATGGTTTTTCTTTTTCAGTTTGTTTATATGGTGGATCACGTTAATAGATTTTCGTATGTTAAACCATCCTTGCAACCCAGGGATGAAGCCTACTTGGTCATGTTGGATTATTTCTCTGATGTATTCTTGGATTCAGTTTGCCAGTATTTTATTGAGTATTTTTGCGTCGATGTTCATCAGGGATATTGGTCTGTAGTTTCTTTCTTAGTTGTATCTTTGTGAGGCTTGGGTACCTAGGTGATGGTGGCCTCGTAGAAAGAGTTTGGTAATGTGCCTTCTGTCTATATTGTGTGGAACAATTTGAGGAGTATTGGATTAGCTCTTCCTTGAATTTCTGATAGAATTCTTCACTGAAGCCATCTAGCCCTGGGCTTTTTTTGGTTGGAAGGCTTTTGATGACTGTTTCGATTTCATTGGGGGTTATAGGTCTATTTAAGTTGTTTGTCTGTTCTTGGTTTAATTTTGGTAAGTGATAGTTGTCCAGAAATTTGTTCATTTCCTTTGAATTTTCAAATTTTGTAGAGTACAGGTTTTCAAAGCATGACCTGAAAGTTGTCTGGATTTCCTCTATGTCTGTTGTTATGTCCCCCTTTTCATTTCTGATTTTGTTAATTTGCGTGATCTCTCTCACTTTTTTGTTAGTTTGGATAAAGTTTTGTCTATCTTATTGATTTTCTCGAAAAACCAACCCTTTGTTGCATTGATTTTTTTTTATTGTTTTCCTGGTTTCTATTTTATTGATTTCAGCCCTCAAATTGATTATTTCCTGGCATCTACTCCTCTGGTGTGAGTTTGCATCTTTTTGCTCTAAGGCTTTCAGTTGCTCTGTTAATTCTCTAGTGTGACTATCCTCTGTTTTCTTCATATGGGCACTCAGTGCAATGAACTTCCCTCATAACACTGCTTTCTAGGTGTCCCATAAGTTCGGATATGTTGTGTCCTCATTCTCATTGAATTTTAGGAAGTCCTTAATTTCTTTCTTTATTTCTTTTTTGACCCTGGTGTGGTGCAATTGCCCATTGTTCAGTTTCCATGAGTTTGTTGGGTTTCTGCAATTTGTGTTTTTGTTGAATTCCAATTTTAAAGCATGGTGGTCTGATAAGATACAGAGGACTATTCCAATTTTTTGTATCTGTTGAGGTTTGTTATGCCACCTAGTATGTGGTCAATTTTAGAGAAGGTTCCATGTGGAGCAGAGAAGAAGGTATATTCTTTTGTGTTTGGATGGAATGTTCTATAGATGTCTGTTAAACCCAGTTGAGACATAACTTCTGTTAGTTCTTTTGTTTCTTTGTTGAGTTCCTTATTGTTAGTTCTGTCTAGTGGTGAGAGTGGTGTGTTGAAGTGTTCCACTATAAGTGTGTGAGGTTTTATGTGAGCTTTGAGTTTTAGTAGCATTTCTTCTACAAATGTGGGTGCCTTTGTATTTGGGGCATAGATGTTCAGACTTTTTGTTGATGGATTTCTCCTGCGATGAATATGAAATGACCATCTTCATCTCTTTTGCTTTATTTTATTTTGAAGTTTAACTTGTTAGATATTAGGAGAGCCACACCTGCTTCCTTCTTGGGTCCATTTGATTGGAAGATCTTTCCCCAGCCCTTTACCCTGAGGTAATGACTATCTTTGTAGCTTAGGTGTGTTTCTTGTATGCAGGAGAAGGATGAACTCTGTCTTCGTATCCATTCTGTTAGCCTGTGCCTTCTTATAGGTGAGTTTAGACCATTAATGTTGAGGGAGAGGAAGGACCATTGATAATGTTTGTTTGTTTTAGATTTGCTTTTGGCAGTGGTATTGTGAATTTATTTGTTCTTCTTTACCCTTGATTTCTGGTGAAGTGGGATTATCTGTTGCCTAAGTCTTTGTGAGTGTAGTAAACTTCCTTGGGTTGCAGTTTTCCTTCCAAAGCTTTCTGTAGGGCTGGATTTGCAGATACATATTGTGAAAATCTGGCTTTGTCATTAAATATCTTGTTTTCTCCATCTATAATGATTGAGAGTTTTGCTGGGTATAGTAGCCTGGGCTGGCATCCGTGGACTCTTAGTACTTGTAGAACATCTATCCAGGACCTTCTGGCCTTGAGGGTTTCCATGGAGAAGTCAGGCGTAATTTTGATAGGTCTGCCTTTATATGTTACCTGTCCTTTTTCCTTCGCTGCTCTTAATATTCTTTCCTTATTCTGTATATTAGGTGTTTTGATTATTACATGTTGAGGGGTCTTTTTTCTTTGGTCCAGTCTATTTGGTGTTCATTATGCTTCTTGTACTTTCATGGGCATGTCCTTCTTCAGATTGAAAAAGTTTTCCTCGATGATTTTGTTGAATATGTTTTCGGCCCCTTTGAGCGGGCTTCCTCACCTTCCTCTATGCCTATTATTCTAAGGTTTGGCCTTTTCACAGTGTCCCACATTTCCTGGATGTCTTGTGTTAAGGATTTGTTGGATTTACAATTTTCTTTGGTTGATGAATCTATTTCCTCTAGTTTATCTTCAGCACCTGAGATTCTCTCTTCCATCTCTTGAATTCTGTTGGTTATGCTTGTGTCTGCAATTCCTGATCATTTGCCCAGTTTTTCTATTTCCAACATTCTTTCGGTTTGTGTTTTCTTTATTGTCTCCATTTCCATTTTCAAGTCTTGAACCATTTCCTTTACCTGTTTAATTGTTTTTTCTTGGCTTTCTGTACTTTCTTTAAGAATTTTATTCATTTCTTCCAATTTTTTGTTTGTTTTATCTTCCATTTCTTGAAGGGATTTTCTCAGATCTTCTTTCAGGGCCTCTATCATTTTTATGATGATAATTTTTAGGTCATTCTCTTCTGATTCATTTGCTGTGTTGTGTTCTGGTCTAGTTGGTGTAGCTTTCCTAGATTCTGGTGGTGATGTTAGGTGTTTTCTTGTATTGCTGTCTTCCCATATCTTCTTCCAGTAGGTGTTGGTGGGGTTTCTCCCTATCTCTATGGATTTAGGTGCGTCAAAGTTTCGACGTCTGTAGTTCTGGGTTGTCCAAGCTCTCTAGGCGGTCTCTCCATAGGCAGGGGCCCGATGATAGGGGTCAAAGTTCAGGCTCCAGCAGAGGCGAGCTGAGGCCTCTTTAGCAGAGGCTAGCCCTTAGGATGTTTCCTCAGGGATAGTCGGGTCTAGCTGTAGCCAAGGCCTCTAGCCAAGGCCTGTAGCCGAGGCCTGGTGACAGGGACAAAGGCTGAGCTGATACTCAGGATGTTTCCACACTGATAGGCAGGTCTAGCTGGCACTCTCCAGCTGAGTAGGGCCTCTTTAGCAGAGGTCCTGCGATGGGGGTCAATGATCCAGCCCCCTGCAGGAACTCAGGGTGGACCTGCAGAGATAGGTGGATCTCTGGGAGGTGCCCAGAACTCCAGTAGAAGACTGGTGGTGGGGGTCAGAGACCAGGCAGGTGGAAATTACGGGTGGTCCCACATGGATAGGCTGGCCTATTGTGCTCAGATAGGCTCCAGGAATTTCCCTGAAGATGGCAGGATTGTTGGCTCCACCATCTGGCTCAGTGCTCAACCAGAGCAGTGGGACAGTGTGCAAGGTAGGGAAGAGCGCAGGGGGAGGGCAGGCTCTTGGTGGGGGTTAGTGGGGGTATATCTGTGCTCCAAGAGTACTCTTGGTGGGGACAGGACGCAGGGACAGGGAGATCTAGGACCCACCCAGGGATTTCCTGGGGAGGGTGTAGGGGAGAATCTGCTGCCCCAATGGGATTAGACCCAAATTCACCTGTAGCTATGGCCTGGTGACAGGGACCATCTTATTTTATTCTTTTCTATTCTTATCTATTCTTTTAGATATCTGTTTGTTTTCTAAGGAGAGACAGAAAGGGGATGGAGAGTAAGGAAGGAGAAACTTGGAGAAGTTAGGGAAGGAGAAACCATAACCAAAATATGTTATGTGAAAAAAGTATTAAAAATAAAATAATATTATTTCTTTTTTTCTTTTGAGATGTTAATATAATTATAATATCATTTTCCCTACTCTTTCTCCCTCCAAACTTTCCCATACACCTCACCTTGCTCTTTCAAATTTGTGACCTCTTTTTTCATTGTTGTTACATACATCAATGTTTATATGTTCCTAAATACATAAATACAATCTATTCAGTCCGTGTATTGCTTTTCTATTGCTATGACAAAACACTATGACCAAAACAATTTACAAAAGTAAGCCTTTAATTAGGTATTCAGTTTCGGAGAGGTAAAGTCCATCATGGAGGAGCCAAGGTGTGGCAGTAGGAGAGCTGAGAGCTCATCTCAAACCACAAACAGGAGTCAGAGTCACGTGATATGGCCAGAAGGCAATGGTTAGCAAGTACACCTCACCGTGGCTAAGCCAGGAGGCAGCAACTATTTTTTGTAGAAAGCCAGACAGAAACAACATTCAGTTCTTCTGCACATTGTTCTGTGTGAGTTGTTAAGGCTGTTTAAAAAGCACTATCATTAATGTGATATGTACAAACAAATATACATATTCATAGGTGGCAATATGGAAAGTATGCATGATTTGTTAAATAAAATAATTATTATACAGAAAAAAAACTATCATTATTAGCTGATCCTCTGCTCCATACACCTCACACCAAAGCTACAGTTGGATTTGACCCACAGGCTGTAGTTTGTCAGCCATTTGATTAAGCCACACAGGGAAGTTTTGTTTTGTTTTTGTTTTTTATGGGAAAACCGCTTTAATCTCCACAACTCATCCTCTCTGCAATAATCCATATCACTGCCACTGTGATCTGGATGTGCCTTCAAAACTCAGATATTATAAACTTGATCACCTAAACAATGGTGTTGTCAAGAGAAGCTTAACAGTCAGTGTGTGTGAGGACTCTGCCCATTTAAATGCATTAGCACTGTTGTAGAAAGGCTTGTGGGGGTTGGTTTCTCTTTCTCACTCTCCAACCAAGTGAGGACAGTGTTGGTCCTACTTGTCCTTCTGCTCCTCTCCCATGTGAGGGAGCTTGAGCATCAGGACAGCTGCTCTCGCCAGGCACCAGACGGTAACACCGTTGTCCTGCTCTCCCAGGCCCCACAACTGTGCACAGCAAAATCTGACTCTTTATAAATTACTAGTGTATGATATTTTGTTACTGGCACACACACACCAAGAAGACATCTACTGTTAGCAAAACACATTCTTTCTCACATTCTTTTCAATGGCACTCAAAAGTTCACCCAAACAATCAGACCAAAGTTCTGTCTTACCTCACTTGTACTCAGTTTACAGCTTTAAAAGGTAAAACAGCCTGCTCCTGGTGCTGTTAAAGGGACACAGGAGAACTGCAACAAACACTCCAATCCAGAAACAGAGAAAACAGCAGACACATCAGTGCCTCCCAGGCAATTTGAAATTATATGGTGCAAAAGTGAGCTTTCTCCTCCTGCTCCATGAGAGGGGGCCATTGTCCTCCTGGGTAGCTTACCATGCTCTGTTGCTTTTTCTGGGGCTTATTTTCTCCTACTATCCCATAGTCAAATCAAGTCACGTGGCTAAGTCCTAGGTCAAAATCCAGAGGAGTACTGTACTGTGAACCTGACATGAGGTGACAGCAAGCAGTAGTCATATTACAGAAGAAAAGCATCAGAGTCAGACATTTGATTTGCAGAAGGACCCAACTTCATGGTTCAGGACCAGAAAACCAGATTTGACCTCTACTAAACCTACATCAAGGCTCTTCAAAAAGGAATGGACAGGGCCCCAATTTTGGATCTGCTGAATACAAACACAAAAAATTTCATTTAAAGCAATGACTATTAAATTTTGACAACTACTGGAAATCACTAAATAAGAAACTTGAAGTGGTTGTTAATAGTTAATTTTTTTGAGGAAGAAAAGGGAGAAGTGCTTAATGATAAGAAATTATATACATACACAGAAACTAATTAATGCAAAAATGGATGTCAGTTGATGTGAGACTCATTATGAGGTTGACACTGTAATGAGCCTTCCAAAAACCCTAATGGAGTCAGGGTGCATTTTAAAAAACAGAATCTCTCACTCTGAAAATATTGTCACTATTATTCTAACTATTCAAGTCACATGTTGTAAAGCATATTCTATTCTGAGAACTGCATTTTAAAAGGAGGGTGATAAAATTAAATTCATGTATAGGAAGACAACCCAGAGAATGAAGGGTCTTGGGTTAATAGTACATAATACACATGTAAAGAAATTTGGAAGTTCATCTTAAATTGGGGAAGGATGTGCTACAGAGATGGTATTAGTAAGCAGATGGTATTAGCAAGCAGAAGGTGTTGGGATTAGATATCCAGAACCCATTTTAAAAGCCAAGTATGTGAGTGAACACATCTGTAATTTCAATGACAGAGAGACAGAAAAAGGATCCCTTAGCTTTGCTGACAAATTTGGCTTGCAGAATCAGTGACCTTCCGGTTCAATGAGAGAGCTTGTCTCAAGAAAGAAAATGGAAAGCAATGGAAGAAGACACCCAATGTCAACCTCTGGCTTGCACTTACATGAAATTGTGTACATGGGCTTCTCTGCACATATACATGTGCTCACACATACTCAAGTATGCACCAGTCACATACAAACCCAAAGAGAAACAATTGTACACACTCATGGGGACAGAGAATCACGAAAGAGAAATGGAAGAAAAAATATCTTGCAATGATTTTACACTGTCATGTTAAAGGAAAGTAGCTCTACTAGTTGTTGCTACAGACCATGGCCTAGACAGTTTTTTCAGCAATAGGCCAGATAGAAGGCAATTATTTTAGGCCTTGCAGGGTAGGTGGGTTTTTTCACGAACTCCATTTTTACATTGTGACAGGAAAATGGGCATGTGCAATGTATTTAAAATAAGAAGTCCTTATAAATTCTGAATTTTAAATAATTTCCTCATGTCAGAGCTCTTGTGCTTTTTTTTAATAGTCTAAATTGTTTAAAGATGTTCTTAGCTAACAGACTGGCCAAATTTGGCCCACACACTAAAGACAAACCTCTACCATAGATGATAACCTAAGGTATTAAGCCCTAGCTACAAGAAAACAAATATCAACTCAAATAATAATAAAATAGAAATAGTTAGACAAAATAGGAGATGCCTTGCCAGAACTATTGGAGACCTGATCACATTCCCTGAGTGACACTGAGGCCAGTGAAAAGTTGGCCTCTGCAGTTTAAAATATTACAGTGAGTGTACTGACACTCACTGGGAGGCCTTCCCCAGAACCACAGGAGCCAGTACCACACACTTGCATTGTCCCCTAGAAATGCTAGGGGCTAATTCACTGAGAACTCAGTGAGAAATAAACACCTCAGCATCTCCCCTTAGAACAATTGTAAAGTGGTGCTTCTGTTGTTCCCTCCTCCGATTGCCTGTGCAGGACACAGTCTAGTACAAACCTCTCATGAAGGTACAATACGCTATTCTCCTCCCCTCCCTTCATGTCTCCACTTGCCCACTTGCACTTCCAAAAGTCATTTCCCAAATGCATACCATCCCTGAAGGCATCATGTTAGACTTGGGTTTCTGTAAACTCAAATCTTAATTGTTTTAGCTGTAGTTAATAAGCACTCCCTTATAGACCAGGCTGTCACCTGCTATCAAAATTATGGTTGGAAATTTTAAAGTCTCATCATTAGTTCTCGACTGGAAACATCTTTGATTGCCATGTGTATCCCTACTGCACCCAAGTACCTAGTGAGAGGAAGGGTGCTGCTAAATGCACAATACATGAGACAGTCTCCCAAAAGGAATTAGCCCACCCAGTTGTCCATAGCACTGAATTTGAATCCAAGGCTGAGCTAAAGGCTTTTACTGTCATGCTCTTCTTTAAGACTGTCATTGTAACACAGGTAGGTTTTTTAGACAAAATGAGTTTCTAAAGATTCCTAACATCTCAGAAATTAGAAAATCTTGCCCAATTCTGTTTTTGCATTTTGGTGATATGTCCTCAGATTTCATAAATTTGATGAAGGGATTTATGATATGTAATGAGTAAGTTTGGATGGTGATTTTTAATAATTTTAACTCAGATTCAAATCTGTAATCATCTTTCTCTTCCTCCCTGGTAATAAGAAATGCAAAGACTGGCTTCCTCGGTCTGGCTGCAGTTCTTCTTAGCATGTGCCATTCTGGTAGGTATAAGAAGCAAGCAATGAAGAGACTTAATTTAGTTAATTATGCTACATTCAGAAGACTAAAACTTCCTGGCAATCAATCTGGCACTCTTCTCAAGTATTAATAAAACTGTTTCTTAATTCTTGATTAATATAGCTCAGCAAATACCACCACATATTGAGGAAGGAACTGAGAAAATTGAAACTGTATATAGAGAGCAGTTCTTTAGTTTTTTTGTTTGTTTGTTTTGTTTTGTTTTGAGCCTATATCTTTTTGAACACAAAGCCACTGCCAACAAACTGCCTAAGATAAAGAATTTGTGTAGACCTTTCTTTCTGTACTTTTCTTAAACTAGGGCTGTATAAATCAAACACGATTACATTGTCTGCAGCTAATAATTCCATAGAGATGTGTTGAACATATGAGAGATGGCAGAACTTGGCCAACTTCTGTCTTTTAGCTAATAAATTGTTTCTCCATTTTGACTCTTCCTTCAGAGTTTTGTCTATTTTTATTTTAGGAAAAAATATGTAGATTTCTCTGCAATATTAGAGGGAATTTAGTTTTTAAAGGATCTCAAGTTTTCCTCCTTAGATTAAGGAGGACTGTTCTTGAGTTTGGGCATTTTTCTAATGGAAAAAAATGAGATAAGTAATAGTAAGCAAATGTGAATAGTATAAAACTCAAAATAAAATCACACAGAAAACCATTTAGATAAAATGGCGTTCAACTATCTAATGATAATTGCCACTTATTGTAAAGGGAGTTCTTAATTGGTCTAAATAATAAAAACCCAGAGTCAGATATAGAGGAAAATGCTGAGAGATCAGAGTGAAGAAGGAACAAACCAAAACCACCGTTAACACATGAGCTTCCCAGTAGAAAAGAGAGCAAATTCCTGTTTCTTCCTGCTTCCTGTTTTGTCCTCTGTCTGCCCAGCCATCTCACTTCCTGTACTGCCCAGCCATCTCACTTCCTGTTCCCACCCTGCCATCTCATTTTCTGTCTGTCTATACAGACCTCCAGACCTCTATTGTAAGCTAGTGGTATGCTCCATCCTCTGATCTTCAGACAAGCTTTATTTGTACAAGCAAGATGTCACCACAACTTATGAAAACTTCATTTCAGGGATGAGAAATTTAAAAAAATAAACTTCAGATAAATAAATTGAGATATATTATTAATATAAACATATATAGATGAAAGATAGATGGCCGATAAACAGACAGATGATAGGAAGGAAAAAAGAAAGAGAGAGAGAAAGAGTAGTCAGAAGATTGTCTAAGCTAGAAACATCTACTCTGTCTTCAAAATTTCTCCTTATCATCATTCCAGAAAAAGAAAATAGATTATTAACAGTGGAAAAACTCACATCATCCAAGAAAATTTAGAAAAAGAGCCTAAGAGTTTTGACCTTGAGATGTCATAGCTATCACAAGTCTCCATGCTTTGCAAATGAGCTGAGAGCTTAAGGTGCTCATTCTGCCAAGGGATAGAGCCCCTGTGGAAGCCTCAAGAAATGTGGTGATTCTAAGGACCGTTTGTTTCTGTCAAAGGACATAAAATAGCACTGAGGACCAGCCCAGAAGAAAGATGGAGTCACAGTCATCTGGTTTTGAAATGAGCTATAAAAAATCAGTATACAATAGAGAATAATTCAGAGAAATGGGTCAAGGGTGGAAGTGAGACTTTGAAGGCTTGGAGCCATGCAGAGTGAGGACCATAATGGAATGCCAGCCCATATCCTGCAGGGGATGTTTCCTGTGGAGACAGGAGAGCATGGTAGAAAAGAAAATGTTCCTGGACCTATGTGAATAAGGACATCTTCAGTTTTCAACTAAAGTGACTGATCTGTCTAATTTAGAATGAAATGCATTAACTGTGTAACAAGAATAACCCTTGTTTCCATGTTAGCTAGATATAGAGCACAGCTTTGCTGGTGTGCTTTCTCTAGATCTCAGTCCTGCTTGCCTGAAATGCTCTTGCATCAGAAAGGAAGCTGCCAAAGCTGCCAGCTCTCAAGGTCATAAAAGATTATTGTTCCCCAAGAGGGAGCTCAGATCCTCCTTGCTCTGATGCAAGTCAGGATCTGGCCTGGCTTGGATTCTGTAACCATCCCTAAACCAGTCACAGTCATTTGATGGAGTAGGCTGGCTCTGACTCCATTGCATGGCCTCCCTGATCCTATCTCAGAAAGGATTAGTATTGAAATTGAGCCATGTGGGCAAAGCATTGATAGGAAGAATGGTTCCCAGAAGAAGAGATTCTGGTCAGAAAAACATATATGTATATAAAATAAAATGAAAGCGATCTAGTGTATCAAAGCCAACAGCATGACTTGTTTGCAAGGACAGCCTGTTGGGGTCAGGAGTGGGAAACACACCTGAAGCAGCCCAACATTTGTTGTATATCAACTGTGATATCTCACTGTTCCTAAGAATTATTTCACACATTAACAACTCAAGTTATCAGAATGCTTCCTACCATGAATGACATTCTACAATTGCTGCCAGTCAGGGGGCAGCTTTGATACTGTCTTCAAAGTCTACACAGAACTCAGTCAGAGTCCTCCCAATTGTCATCTCTTCAAATGAGTTATATGTGTGGTTAATACTATACCTGTACAATCTGAAGATTGCTTAAAATATAGATGATACTCATGGCTGCAGGAATAATTGCAATCAATTTTTATGTTTTTGGGTGAGTAAAAATGATTGCTGTTTGATAACTAAGAATGAATGATACCTGTATGTAAATAAAATAATATTAGATATTAGATTTTCTCTGATGCATGAGAAAAATATATCCTCTCACATGCCAAGCAATACCCCTAAAACTAACACAAAATGATAACCCCCTAAACATGGTTCTCAATTAGAAGGCCTGGGTAGTCTAAAGGACCTCTGACAGTGGAACCAGGATGTATCCCTAGTGCACGGAAGGACTTTAGGAACACATTCCCCATGGAGTGATACTCCCTTAGCCTAGAGGCAGGAGGGAGGGCCTAGGCCCTATTCCAAATGAAGGCCTCACCCTCCTTCTGGAGTGGGTGGGGAATGGGATGGGAGGAGGGAGTCAGAGAGCATGGGAGGATGGGAGGGAGAGGGAACTGGGATCAATATGTAAAATTTTAAAAATAATAATAATAATAATAATTTTAAAAATTATTCATGAGGTTAGAGGTTTAATCTCCATCACCAGATAATAGGCACAAACCTCAAATAAAAATACATATATTAAAAAATAATATATTTATGAAAGTATTATTACATCTTATCTTTGTGTTTTCATATTACATTATAAAGAAATCACTTACATAAATGATAGCATACTTAAGTACTAAACAATATAGAAATTCATCTTAAAACCAATAATTTGCTTAATTAAGCTATTTAACAGCCACTATGGTCAGTAGCAAAGACACCAAGAATACATAGTCCTTATATTTGAAGTGCAAACTGTCTAAAGAGCCCTAAAAATGCAACCTTCAGCAAGCCAGAGACCACCTCTCCTGCACATACCTTATTATTCTGGCCCAGTCTCTATCTCAGAAGTATCTTTGGGAAGACATTCATGAAAATATTTCCAGGTTATTACATTATTAAAGCATTTAGCATACTTGTCAATTCCACCACCTCAAATACACAGGCAAAAATCTAAAAAGTTCCCTGACTTCTTTCTGAATTCCTCCAAACACACATTTGATCTTTAGGTTCAAAGCATATTGCTAGTACTAGTGAGATGCTCAGAGCATAAAGGCACTTGCAACAAAGCATGATGACCTGAGTTCAATTGTCAAGATCCACGTGGCAAAAAGAGAAAATAGAAACTCTCAAGTTGTCTTTTGGCATCCACTCATGCACCATCTCACACACACACACACACACACACACACTGATAATAATAATAATAATAATAAATCTAAAAGGCAAAAATTGGAAAGAAAACCATCACCTCTGCCTGGTCTATACTGCCTCAATCCAGTCTACCAATATCTCTCAACAATAGACTAGAGACCCCTTGGTGAGTCTTCCGGCCTCTGTCCCTATTCCTCCTCTACTCACAGTCCATCTGCAACATGAAGTCAAAGTGGCCCTTTTTTGAACATAATTAGGTGATGACAAACTCTGAAATGTCTCCCACTTCTCAAAGATAACAGCCCCAGCCCCTACAAAGGTCTTTGGGTTCCTTAGATGTACCTCTATTCTGAGCCTTAGCAGTGCCACTCGGTTACTCACAACAGCCTCCTGGCTTCCCTGTGGCTCTCTAACTACACCAGGCTGACTCTCCCTCAAGGCTTCTCTTCATCCTCCTTCTGCTATATTCTCTGTGACGTGACATGTTGGTCAATCTGTTGACTCTAACCATGCCAGTGAATCTCTCCTTATCACATCAATTACTGCTATATCTGCCCCTTTCCCTTTCCTTTCCTCTTCCCTCTTTCTCTGGTCTAGATATTCTTTCTACTCCAGCCTCTGTCTTGATTTAGTATGAGGCATAACTCACTTCCTCTATTTATTGTTTGCTGCCTGACTCCACACTTCCTGAATCCTATGAACCTAGGCTTTTTTAAAAATCTACTTCTACATTGTAGCACCTATAATGGGAATATGGAAGTTGCCCAAACATTTGCTGAGTAGGAAAGTTTATAGTTTTTTATTAGTATATGTGTCAATATTAACCCACGTTTGTAGCATCAGTTAGGATAAATTGAGAAAAATAACAATATTAATTGGAGTAAAAAAAACAACTATATACTTCAAGAATGCTCAGAGTACCTTTTCCTGTAGAAGCTACAGGACTAAGATCTCAGAAAAATTAAAGGAAATGTAAGTAGCGAAAAAAAAATAAGATTTCCAATTTGGGTGCTAAGTAGGTCCACTGGGATGAGCTTTCCAAATTCCAGCATGAATGCCCAAAGGCTGCACTAATTGACTAGATTAAACATTTTCAACAAGCCCGTCTAAAAGGGAGCATCCCAGGGCTGCCTTTCATTCTCCATCCTCTCCCTACCTCGACCACAGATTATAATGCAGGTCCCTTCAGAATTCCCATGTCTACTACAGAAAGCAGAGGCATGTGTCCAACACTGTAGTCTCTAAGTTATGTCATAGCCTATAGTTTTCATGGGAACACACAGCCAGTCCAACAAGCCAGCAGTAGCCAAGTTACATACATGTATAATACTTTTTCTTCCCTATTCTTGTGTGCTTTGTATGCGGTCTGTGGGATTGGGGGAGGGATAGAAAGGGAGACTTGGAGAATCATTACATTTCTTTTTACTTTCAATTTGATCTTTACCTGTGCTAATGGTAAAACTTTTGTAAAGAAATTTGAGTTTTGAAGTGATATTCAAACACCTGATATGAAAGCACATGTCATAGAAAAACAGATCAAATCACTTCACCTTCAAGAATCTCAAATTCTTTCTCTGACCCAGTCACCTTTCCACCCCCTTTCTCTATTCTGGCTTAAATTGGGTAGGCTCACTGAAAGATAAAAGATCACACCCTCCTCCACAGACATGCCTACCTGCAGAAATTACACCCAACCTTCAATACGTACCTCCAATTCCAAATCCCCGAGGATGCTTCGACACTTGGTGTATCCCTTTCTTTAAGTATTCCCCTGCCCTTCCTTGCTCCTGTTCAACTGCATTATGTGTGCACTTGATATGACCTTCACAGCCTCAAGTCTTTTCTTGTCAAGCCATCCCTGAAGTACACTGTAAGAAAGCACACGTGGAAACGCATAAGAAAGATAGTTGCCAAACGGTGAAATTTGATCAGTACTTCATAATGCCTTCAATTATATTACACTGGTCCTTATACATCAAGAAACTAGGAAGGTTCCTTTCTACTAAAAATATAATCATAATCATTTTTACTCTACCCCTTACTGGGCCTCAGAGGAGAAATTTCACCTCTTTTTAAAACATTTATTCAAATGATTTTGTTCCCTTCAAAAGATTTAAAAATGAGTAGACAGTTTCCCTGTATGTTTGCTGCCATAGAAGAAAGGCAAACCAAGGAATGTGCAGACATTTTCAATAACTACCCACAGCATTGTGAGGAATAAGTGTTCTTCAATAGCTAGGCAGGAGAATACTTAGGAGTGAAGGAATCAAATTAACAGACAGCATTACACTTTATTGCCCAATCAAGGTGAATTAAGAAAGTCAAAGAGACACCATTGACATTTATGCCATGCAGCAGGTATTAACCAGAACTGTCATGGGAAAACTGGAACTTAGCCCAATTATATATATATATATATATATATATATATATATATATATATATATATATGTCTTCTTTTTTTTAAGTCAGCAAATTGAAGCCTTAGGGCAGAGCAGGGGAAAAGCCATTGCACAGTAATTCTAAAGAGATGCCAGGTAGCTTAGAATAAATTCCCTGACAAAGCTGCCTATTGAAAGAGCCATTCAGCATTCTACCTTCTCTGAAATGCTCAGCAGAAAAAGGAGAAAGTGCTGAAAATGTTCCAGTAAAACTACAATCACCATAGAACCAAAGGGCTAGAAACTGTGAGATGCCTCTTCCGTCAACATCCACCTCCATTTCTGTCATCAAACAGTAGGATCCACCAATAACCTGTGACACCCAAGAGACCTGTTACCCAGTGGCCTTTGTATGCATCCTACAGAGGCAACAACCAAATAAGAAAGGAGTGAGTTTCCATTCCTGTGACAATCAAATGAAGAAAAGAATCATGAAATTATAAAACGTTGACTGGAAAGGACCCAGAAACAATCCAATCCAGGTTCCAAGTCATATAATGTAAATCAGTGCAACAAGTTAAATAAAATATCATATATTAATACATAAGAAAAGTTGTTTTAATATACTTTCTTCACTTAATAACCGTGTTTCACACTCCTAATGCCTTAGACATTAAAGTAAGACCAGAAGGATAACATATAAGTAAAACACTGTCCTGTGTATGTGTCCCATATGTTTGTATTTTAAATTGGTTGCCATTATGAGTTGGGTACAAAATGCTCCCCAAAGGCTCATGTGTTTGACCATCTAAACACCAAAGGAGGCATTATTTGGGGAAGATTATACGACTGGCTGGTGATGGTAAGTTATCAAGGGCAAACCTTTGAAGGTTATATCTCAACCCTACTTAAACTTGTATGGATTGAGTGAATGTGTATTGCTGACATTGGCACAGCCACATCAAGGACCCCAAAACTTCAGCTCCACAAAAATAGCAAAGCTTTCCCTGGATGAACTTCCTTGGGTCTGAGTGCAAATGTTGACAGTGTGTACATAGAATTTTCACTGTAGCTTTTTCTTCCTCATGTTTAATGCCTAAAGATTGCACCCCCACAGAGACCACTTCCATTGAGATTAGTTAAACTTGCCTCCTTGTTCATTTGTATATAATAGCTCTCCCTCTTTGTCTGTATATAATACCCTACCTCCTTGTTCAGCTACATATGTAATAACCATGCCTCCATGTACAACTGCATATAATAAATACTCTGAGCCTCTGGGGTGCCATGGCTTCTTGCTCTGAAAGCCCAGACCACTCCATCAAAGATTTTCTATGACTGTGTATCTGTCATTTCTCATTTCCTCATGACCCCTAATCAGGGTTCTGGGACCTGAGCCATGCAAAGCACAGTTTAGATCCCATTCTCTCATTGTTTCCACATACACCAAGATTTGAGGAGCTGCCACCTGCTGTCACAGACTTGGCCCCCTTCAGCCTCCATGCCTTCCTGCCAGGAAAGACTGTATCCACATACAGTTACTTCTGTGAGGTATTTGCTTATAGCAATGAAAAAGTACCTGGCAGTACTATTAATGTCTGATGAGGTCATGTTAACAGTTGAGAGTTGCAGCTACTCAACAAGAAAAAAGGAAGGATTCTGAGTAAGGGGATGTCAGTGAGTGTTGCCATTATGTCAGTGAGTGTTGCCATTATGTGTTGGCTTTTCTTGCTGCAAAATAATAATAACAATAATAGCAATGGTGGTGGTGATGACAGTAATAATAATATTAATAATAAAACGGCTGCTAGTAAACCCTCTCCACTTCATCTTAGTCAAGAGGTAAAGAGGTGGTAGCTGACCATCTTCTGTTTATATTCTTGCAGTGTTCCTTCTTACCCCACACTTACACATCAGTATGTTCACAACAACAGAAATTCAACAAATTCTCACTGTCCTCTACAAACACTATAAATATGGAAGTTCAAAATTATTACATTTCTAGGTCACCTAGAATCCTAAATTCAAACTTAATTATATGCAGCTCTTTCCCTCCTATCTGTGAACAACTAAGCCTCTAAAACCATAATAATGAACTGTTACTATTTATTATGTAAAGAGATCATCATTAAATGAGATTGCTCTAATCAGATCTTCTAATCCACACATACTTTATAGGATTCATTATCTAACAGTCACAGCAGATTCTAAACAGCTTTTGAGGAAAAATCATTTGCAGCCTAAAACGAAACAAACACCACATATACAATATCTACATGAGAGAGGGAAGAGAGGACAGAAAGGAGAAGCAGATAGAGAGAAAGAAGAGATAATTTGCTGGTTGGTCTTAAACTTAGAATCTTTCTGCCTCGGCATTCCTAGTGACTGACAGTGGAGGTGTGTACCACCACATCTGTCTTCAGGAGAATAGTTAGAAAGTAACTCCAGAAAAAAGACTTCTTATGCCTACAGATATGGTCTACGTTCCATAAAAGGCTGTATCACACTGATGGAAATAAATAACTTAATGCTGTGAAAAGTTTTGTTGCTAAAGGTTACATCTACAGTGTGAAATTTCATTATTTATTTTAGTGAGTTCCATTGCTTTGATACACTTATTTATTCATTTGTTTATTTATGTGTGAGAGTTGGAAGAAGGCACCATGACATATGCCTGTGGTGATCAGTGACATGTGGAAGCTGGTTTCTTTCTACCATGTAGGATCCAGGGACCAAACACAGGTCATTAATTTACTTTTGGCTGCAAGCACCTTTAAGCACTGAGACTACTCACTGCCACCCACCCTTGTCTTTTTTATTTTCTAATTTCATTTCTCAATGATGCTAAATTTAAATTTTAATCACTAGTTTTACTAAACTTCCAATTTCACATAAAATGTTTCTCCTGAATATTCAACAAGTAAATGTTTTTTTTATGTGCAGGTCGGCAAATCAAAACATGATCCTATTATAATGAGGTTGAAAAGAATGCATTTCTCCAGTATTCATTCACTACATTAAACTGGCACAGGTTTCCACAGTTGCAGATATTTCCAACCTACATTGAGTTTAATGTTTTGCATCATGTAAATGCTAAATTAAAGGAATAAGAGGAAATTGAACACATATTCAGAAACCCTTACATGATTCTTTGTTGTTAGGGGGAAAGGCATGCAAATATAATCAAATGCTGAAAATATCTGCATTCTGCTGTTTTATAGAAGTAGCTTTTTTTAATGTAAGAAAAAAATGGTCAAACAAAAATTAACCACCAAGTCTATCTAGTATGAGTCAAATGCCAATGGCCCTTGTCAAAGCATCCACACAAGTTGGGGCTTCACAGACTGCAAATGGTGAGAAAAAAAACTAAGTGAAGGGGAAGTTGTTTCACTTTCAGCTTCACTGGATCACATGATTAGAGGCTAGATGGTACTATAATGCCTGCCTTCACTCTGGAAAGCTGAGAAAGCCAGTTCCTACTTCATTCAAGAAAAGAAAGGCTCAGAAAAAGGGGTAACCAAGGACCCAGCTAAGTCTAGGGTTGAAAGCCTTGCAGTTATGTAAAGAAGGCTGTAGCAAATCTGCATTCAGAAGCTGTGAAACTTGAAGTCTGATGTCTCCAGACCACGCCAGAAAGAAAGACTATACCTGCTTCGGATGAATCTAGCTTTGTCCCTCCAGAGACCAGCAAATGTTCTTCTCTCATGTCTTTTTTCTCCTTATTATTATTATTACTATTATTATTATGTTTTCCTTTTTATTTAAATTAGAAACAATGTTGTTTTGCATGTCAATCCCAGTTCCTTCACCCTGCCATCACCCCCCACCAAACCCCATTCCTTCCCCTTTCTGCTCCCCAGGGAGGATGAGTCCTTTCATGGGGAGTCTTCAAAGTCTGTCATATCATTTGGGGCAGGGCCTAGGTCCTCCCCCATGTGTCTAGGCTGAGAGAGTATCCCTCTATGTGGAATGGGCTCCCATAGTCCATTCATATACTAGGGATAAATACTGATCCATTACTAGAGGTCCCATAGACTGCCCAGTCCTCCTATCTAACACCCACATTGAGGAGGTCTGGGTCAGTCCTATGCTGGCTTCCCAGCTATCAGACTGGGGACCATGAGCTCCCCTTGTTCAGGTCAGCTGTTTCTATGGGTTTCTCCAGCCTAGTCTTGACCCCTTTGCTCATTACTCCTCTCTCTCTCTGTAAGTGGATTACAGGAGTTTGGCTAGTGTTTAGCTATGGGTGTCTGCTTCTGTTTCCATAAGCTACTAGGTGAAGGCTCTAGGATGGCACATAAAGTAGTCATTAATCTCATTATTGGGGAAGGGCATTATTATTGTTTGGATTGTTAGTGTGTTCATCCTTGTAGATCTCTGGGCATTTCCCTACTGCCAGATTTCTCTTCAAATCTATAATGGCTCCCTCTCTTATGGTATCTCTTTTCTTCTGTTTCATGCAGGTCTGCATTCTATAGAAGGTTGTAGATCTCAGAACAGGTCTTCCCCCAGGCTGCAGACTCACATGCCAATCATCTCTGGGAGTACTCTCACAGACACACCCAGAAATGTGCTTTACCAAGATTTTCTTTTTAATTTATTGTTGTTATTGTTACTCTTAAATATGTATTTATGTGAATATGGGTACATAAGTCTAGTGTCCATGGAAGCCAGTGATATTGGTTCTGCCTGGACCTGGAGTTACAGATGGTTGGGAGCTGCCCTGTGGATGCTGAGAACTAAGCTTGAGTTCTCTAGAAGATCAGGAAGTGATTTTAATCACTGAATTATTGCTCCAGCCCCTGATTTAACCTTCTGGGGTGAAAACAAAATCTCCTTTGTGCTGGGAATTTAGTATCTAGGTGTATCCTGTACTGATTCTGAGGCTCCTTCACTGATAACTTTGTGAAAGTTAATTCCAAATAGAATGGAAATCAAAATATAAAATGCAAAATTTGGAGTGAACAGAAGACAATGGAACTCGAGATAATCTCCAATCTGATGATCAAGTTTGGGGTTGGGTGAAAGAGGTTTAACCCAGGGACTTGGATATGCCAGGCAAGCACTGTAGCACTGAGCTTCAGACCGAAATTGACCACCTCTTAGATATAACATCAACAGTACTGTGCAAGAGAAACAATTAGTGGGATTAGCTAGCCTGAAGAAACTACATGTTGTGCCACCATAACTGCATGACCTTATGGAAAATGCAAACCTTTGGAGGCAGGGTGGAGTTCTTTTATGCCTGAGGTTGTGGGAAGGGAGGGAGGAATGGGCAGAGCACAGTTTTTTAGGGGCAGTAAAAACCACAGTGGTAAAAACACATCATTATACATTTCTACAAATCCACAGGATGTATGACACCAAGAGGAAGTCTACTGAGAGCTCCAGAGGTTGAGGGACTGATATGTCTGAGAATGTTGTGCCACTGCATCAAACAAATCACTCTGTGGAGCACATTGATCATGGAGAAGTCTGTGCTATATTGATGCAAAAAAATTAAGGACATCTTTGCACCTGCTGCTCAAATTTTCTGACTCTACCAAGGCTCTAAAAAAGTTTACTGGAAAAAAATTCTGTGAACTTGAAACATAAACTGCCCTCCATTTAACCAGATTCCTGATCCTAAAGACTATTACTTGCAATGATCAGCATTGACAAAGTCCCACTCTCCCTATAGATCATGTTCTAGACCTTCAACACCCCAGCCATGTATGTAATCATTCAAGCAGTGCTGTCTCTTTATGTCTCTGGCCATACTATCTTCATAGTGATGGATACTAGAGAAGACTCACCTACACTGTGCAGATCTACCACAGCTATGGTTTACCCCCATGCCATCATGCATCTGGACAAGACTGTCTGGGACCTGACAAACTAGATCATGAAGTTCCAGGCAGAATATAACTATACCATCATCACCACAGCCAAGCAGAAAATCTTGCACAACATCAAATAGAAGCTGTGCTATGTCCCTCTAGACTTTGAACAAGAGATGGCTACATCCACCTCCTTCTGGGAAAAGAGCTACCCTATGGCCAGGTCATCACTATTGGCAATGAGTGTTCTGTTATCCCAAGTGCTCTTCCAGACCTCTTTCCTGGGTAAAGAATCCTACAATGTCCACAAAACTACATTCAATTCTATCATGAATTATGAAGTCAACATCTTCAAAGATCTGTATGTCACAGAGTGTTGTCTGGTGGCACCACCATGTATCCAACCATGGTCATCAGGATACAGGAAGAGATCATGATTCTGACTCCCAGGAAGATGATCATTTTCCTCCTGAGAGCAAGAATCTATGTGGATCCGCAGCTCCATGCTGGCCTCACTGTCCACCTTTCATCAGATATGGATCAACAACCAAGAGTATCACAAGCCCAGCCCCTCCATATGTACTAGACATACTGTTTTGAACAGTGTAGGTGCAGTTGCTGCAGTTCATCACTATACATATGGTATCACCAGAGGCATACAGGGACAGCATGACCTCAATAACTATATACATGACTGGGGTGTTAAGTGTCTTGTACATGAGCTATGGTTTATGCAGAAAGTGGGGGGGGGGAGAAAAGGTTAGAAAATAAATTTTTTGTTTATTATTTTTACATTTATTTTGTTGTTTGGTTGACTTGTTGCTTTTGAACTTGAGATTTAAAAAGTAAAGGTGACAAGAGTCAGATGGAGGAAGCATCTCCGAAGCTCGATGTGGCAGAGGACTTTGCACAGTATTTTTCTTTATTTGTTTCATGTTAATAGCCATTCCAAGTAGCCATGCAAGACATGGCTACAAGTAGCCCCAAAGCCACCACCATCACCATCCCTCTCAAAAGGATGGCCTAGTCCACACCCTGAGTCCATCCAGCATTGTTTTTGTGTAAAACATGCAAAATTTGTGTAAAATTATGCAAAATTTTGTTTCATCTTATGCCCTAATAAATTTTAGCTTTGTTTTTCTTGTGGATGGTCAGTCATTGTGACCTCCCTTTTCTGTCCCCCCAGCTCCAGATATATGAAAGTTTTAGTCCCTCTGGGAGTGAATTTAGGTGTAGAAGCGGGGAGGACTTACCTGTTCACTGACTTCGGAACAGTTTAATAAAAGTGCACACTTCACAAACAAAAAGTAATAATGTACTTTCTTAGAAAGAACTACAGAGGCCTTCTAAATAGGTTCGAAAACACTTCTGCCTTTCATAAGAAAGCTTGGGAATAGTTAGGCACTCCTGTTTGTACAGAAATTCAAAACTCCATAGGGTATATGACACCAGTCTCCCATGAAACCATATTCTAAGCCTGAGTGTATCTATCTTGGCAATGCAATACCTGCTTTAAGAAGAAAAGAAAATCACACCATGTATGGTCATCATTCCATCACTTGGGACCACGAATTTGAGACTAGCCTAGAGAGCATGTCTAAATAAATAAATAAATAAATAAATAAATAAATAAATAATAATAATAATAATAATAATAATAATAATAATAAATATAGTAGTAATTGGTTCATTGGTTCAAACTAAGAATTTTTTTAAAAAACAACCAGCTACTAACAGAGAATATACATGTGATGGGAGATGTCATTCTGTAAATATGTTTCTTATATTGGTTAATGAATAAAGCACTGTTGGCCAATAGGAAAGGAACTTAGGAGAGACTAGGAGACAAGGAGGAAAGAGAGAGTAGTAAGGAGGGGTCAGCATGGAGAGCCTGGAGAAAACAACATGCGGGCCCACCACTCTCCAATAAGGTAACCACATGAAAATACTTAAATAAGTAAAAATGAGTTAATCATTAAGACAGAACTAACTGGTAAAAAACTAGTACCTGGCCAACAACCTTATATCAAATACAGCATCTCTGTGTATTGTTATTTGGGGCTGGCGTAGTGACAGGACCAGACCAGCAGCGGGAAAAACCTACTCGTAACATACATGAACCTAAAAATAAATTTAAGGAATCCTAAAATGCAGTTCTATGTAACCTCACTCCCTAGATTTTCATCTTTTTTAGCACATAAGATCTTCGATGAGCAGAAGCCAATCCAATTTTTCCCCTTCTCAGGCTACACTAGAAGATAATGTCACCTATGTTCCTGTTTCTCAAGGTTTGGGCAACTATAGTATGACTCTACTGTTTGTTCTCATTTCCTGACTTAACCTATAAAGACTTCTGACTGCTGCAGTTGTGGCTGTGAGGGGTAAATGATTACTCCCTCTTCTCTTCCCAGGGTTAGATACCCAGGTTGCAAATTTTAGTTTTCATATCAGTTAACAGTAAACTATAAATAACATAGTAAACACCTATTTCTCATTACATTGATTTTCCATGGGAGCTCTTGAACATTTTTTGTGGCATAAGCATTTTAGTATGTAAACATATTTTCTGCTTCTTTGTAGATTGCTTCTAAAAGATGAAAATCAATAAACACAACCATAACAGGTATGTAAATTTGTTCTAATATTGTGCTAAAATATTTCCCTTTACACAAGTCCAAGTACATGACCCTGAGTAACATCCTTCAATATGACTGATAGATGATAGATAATAGATTCTTCTGGATTCTTTTCCTGATTCTACCTAACAAGTATTTATTTTGCAGGTTAGTGCCAAATCTGAAAAAGATATAAAAGAGGAACATAGTTGTGCTTATAGAAAAGCAAATGTGGTTTAGGAAGTTGCAGGGAGACCTGGAAGCAATCAGTAAGCAGAAGTGCTGACTTGAACATTTTTGAACATTAATTATTGGGGTGCATTGACTCATGCAACAAATATTTTAGTGCCAACTATGGATTGGAAACTTTATAAGTCACTGACAAATAATTAGTGATCCAAAATGAATGTGATGCTGTGGAGACTGCAAGATGTGTCTCTAAGACTGTAACAGACTATCTAGTCTTGAGTCATGACAGACTTCAGACTATGACATCTGTGATGAGGGTAAAGGATATGAATATTGACTTATGTAGAGAAAGGCAAGAGATGGGGTCTATGATGAGTGACATCCTTAGGATAAATGACACCTTGCAATTGTCAGCTAGACAAATGTAAAGAAATCCAAAACAATAGAACTAGGCTGGCTGTTCAGCAAACTCCTGGGACCTTCTTGGGCCCCTCTCCCCAGTGATTTTACAGGTGTTCACTTCAGTGCCTGAATGTTGAGGAATTCGGATCCTTGTGCCTTCACAGTGTAATTGGTCATCTCAGTTGTGACCTTGGTGAGATTTAGAATCCTTCAGGAGATAAGCCTCCAGGCATGCATATGAGGACACATCTGATTGGGTTAGCAGTGGTGGGAAGACCACTGTACTTTTCCATTGCTCTTTGAGCTTGAATCCTGAATTGCAGAAAATGATGGAAGTAGATTGATACCAGTGTTCATTGTTCTGTGTTCCTTGACTATAGATTCAATGTCACCAGCTGCTTCAAGTTGCTGTCACACTGACTTCCCCTCAATTGTGCTGGATAATACCCTCAAGCTGCCAGCCAAAGTGAACACTTTCCCCTTCAATTTATTTATCAGAAAATTTACCATGGCAGGAGGAAAACAGGATAAGAAATGCAAGTCGTTTGCTGAATTAACTTCCCAAGCACCTCAGTTGCCATTTCAGAAGCTGTTTTAGCTATAGAAATCCATATATAGCATGGATGAAATAGTGGAGAAGTACAAGTCTTACCTGTTGTCACGAACAAAAATATATGAAAAGCCCTAGAAACTTCTATGCTAGAAGAATTAGCATACATGTGATCCAGCATACATGTGATCAGAACTGTTTGAATTTGTCTGTTATGAGAGGCAATACCAAATGAGGTCTAGGGAATGCCCATTCAACTGTGGAAACTAAGCCTCATTAAGATGAATGATTAGTGTGACTTTGCTAATTCCACCTACTCTAAAGGACTGCCCTTGACTAAAACAGGTAGGCAGGGTTTACCAGATGATCCATCTATAAGAACACTTGAAGTAGATAATTTACCACAGCACTCTGGGCATTGAATCACATCCCATGATAGATTCTTTAACATCTGAAATGCAATAGAAAGAGAAAAATAAATGCAGCAGTTCTCATACCCAAGTCAAGTCATTTCCTACTAAGAAATTCAGTCATGTGTGTGGCAAATGAAATAATTTTGATTAGTTTTCAGTCCTCACAGAGAAGTGAGTAGAATTTGAATCAGTGTTAAAGAACTATCTAACACTTATGGCATCTGCCAGGGGAAAGGGCTCATACAGGTCCTAAGCCAAAGAATGTGGCTAACTCAAGTCTTGTGTTGAAGTCAAAAAAAAGAAGAAAGACATATCAATATTGCTTTGTACCACAAAGGACTTAATGATTATTAAAAATTAGTACATAAAGTAAACTTAGTAACTGACTAAGTTTAAACTGACTGTTTAAACTAAGACTAAGAAGGAAGATAGTTAAGTCTCCCACAGTACTGATTTTTGTCCTAAAGCCCTTTATCAGCAAATATTCATTTTATCCTCTTTAGAAATATTTTCCCTGATTGGCTCCACTGCTATCACTTTAAAATTTCTGTGCTCTTTTAGTACAAAGAGAGGTATTTAAATATAAAGATCTAAAGCAGATGATAAGAGAAAAAAATCACCACCCATGAAACCTAGTGAGTAAATTTTGCAAACTCATAGTTGCCCCTTGAGAAGAGCAGAGTAATTTAACTGGAGAGGATGCTGGTTGAAGGAAGATCAATATGTAATTTTAGCTAGATTGCATCCCTATTGTCCTTTGGGCCCATGCCAAAGAAACATTCTACCTAGCTAGGGACAATGGGTCAAACCAGGAACATCACTTTGCACTTGTGAGGGAAAATGAGCCCAGGTACCAGCAGTAAGCTGAGCCATCCTGGAATTCCATTACAGTATCAATCATGAAGAAGATGAGATGCAGTTGTTGTGGCTGTGGCATCATTTTACCTTCTCCAAACTTCCCTGGGCAGCTTCGTTGATACACTTATAGTGCAACCACTCATTTTCCATTATGATTTTTATCTTAGACCTTAAAGTAAATCTGCCTTAAATCAATTCTACATTATACCAGGAACCATGATTTGGGGGAGGGGGGAATGTTTTAAATACTAGCTGGTACTGCTACCACAGAAAATACTGAACCTTTCATTTCAGAAGACTACTTCAGGGAAAAGAAAGAAAAGAAGAAAGGAGAAAGAAAGAAAGAAAGAAAGAAAGAAAGAAAGAAAGAAAGAAAGGAAGGAAGGAAGGAAGGAAGGAAGGAAGGAAGGAAGAAAGAAAGAAAGAAAGAAAGAAAGAAAGAAAGAAAGAGAGGAGGGGAAGGAAGGAAGGAAGGAAGGAAGGAAGGAAGGAAGGAAGGAAGGAAGGAAGGAAGGAGAAAAAAAGAAAGAAAGTCATTTAAACCAAATCCACTATCCACTCCAGGAAATTAGGAGCCATTGTCTAAATATAAATACGGTCCTTGAAGACAGACGGGGTGGGGAGGATAAAAGATAAGATTTGTACTGGGCAAATCAGTTTATTATCACCAATTTAACCTTAAATTTTATTTTATTTTGAAACATTTATTACTTATTTTGTGTTCCATTTCAAGGCAACAGCCTCACACTTTGGAAATGAAGAAAAATAGTATTTAAAAATTACTGTCAGATCACAGTCCTAGAAGTGTACATGTCTGTATGTCTGTGTGTCTGTGTGTAGATACGAATGAGTGTATGCAGTGTTTATGTTGGTGAAGGTTCAAGAAAATTAGCCACATAAATGATGCACTGATGGCGGAGACTGATCTAAGGATCCAGTTTTCTGGACGTGACAGATTGAAGAAATTAGCCTAAGACAATCCACCCACAGTGTTCTTTTTTGTATTTTATTATAGGATATTGATGACATGATTACTCCAGGGCAATGAGCGACTGACTGCAGAACAAAATTAAAAAAAAAGAGAGCATCTATGAGTGTGAGATCTGTGACAAGACTGACATAAAATCAACTCTAAAACAGAGAAATGCTGAGGAGGAAAGAGCCAGGCAAGCCAGGCGCTAATTAAATCAGGTCTTACTACTGCCTGCTGTGTAGTTACTTTTAGTTTGGTAGGTCAGTTTGAATTTTATTTTCTATTTTACTTTTAATTTAAAAATACAGCACATATAAATAAAGTCATCCTTCATAATCAGGGAAACGGTATATGTAATCATATTATACTCTTTGTTTTCCCTATCAGGGAGATAGGGCTGAGTTTTTATTTTTAAAGATTTACTTTCTTTTATTTTATGTGTATGACAATTTTGCCTGCATGCATGTCAATGTACCAAGTGCCTGCAATTTATGAGGAAGCCAGAAAAGGGCATTGGATCCTCTGGAACTGAGGTTACAGATTGTTATGAGCTGCCATGTAGGTGCTCAGAATCAAACTCCAGAACCAAATAACCAGTGCTCTTAACCACTGAATCACCTCTCCAGCCCTAGGATCAAATTTATCCACCACCCCCACCCACCCAAAATGTGTTTCAATGGTCCACACTTCTATGCTTGTTTCCACTTTGTATGAATGTGGTCATTTAAAATACATTTTAAAGAAAGTTTTCTAATTTCAATTATAAAATATAGATTACTTACAAAACAAGCTAAGGAATGATTTACCTTGTAAAACAAGTTGTATGTATACAAAATAAATATAACTTTCCCAGAAGACCCATCAGAATAAACATAAAAAAGAAACGCTGAAATGATTAAAGTAATTTCACAAAGCAGAAATTTTTATTTCAGAAAGCGATGTTCTGTTCATTTTCCAAATAAATGGAACTCATTGTCATATTTTTATAATCAACCAGAAGAAGCAGGAGTTGCTTTTATATGATTTTTAATGATCTATATAGAATTCAAATTACAAAATAATGGAATTGATAACCTAAGAATTACTGCAAAGTATCTCATATATGCAGTTCATTTTGTTTTTTCTGACTCGGGCCATTTAATTTGACTAATCCAATTAATTTGTAGTAAAAATATGTCAGCTCTGTTGCACTAAATTTTGTATTAAGATCATTTGACTCCTTGCCAGAGGATATCTTTCTCTAGAACTGCATTTGTGGAATAAATACATAGTGCCTGCTACACATGTTCATCATTCTGATGGATATTTGTTTCCTATCTACCCACAGTTTGAAAACTGTAATGCATTCCATACTTAAAAATACATGTTGCACATTTGACGAGTACGTGTGTGTGTGTGTGTGTGTGTGTGTGTTGTATTTAAATTGTAAATTTCCTTAGAACCTCAACCTTGAAAAGCTTTTCATGGTCAGTGAGGCAGGTGAGACTACTAGCCAGAGTTAGACTTTGTGAACAAGGACTAGTAGTTGTAATTTCTTTTCAGGAAATTTAATGAGAAAAACATTTTGATGCTGTTTTTTACATATTCATGACTCACACGTCAGAGAATGATTGGCTTTAGTTTAGAAATGACAAAAAAAGTATATTGAATATGAGAAGAGCTCCCTTGTGTCTATGAGAGTTCACACCTCACCGCTAGAGCTGCTCATCCACTGCATATTAACACTCCAGATTGTTGGAATGGTCACTTGGATTTTCAGTTCTCTTAGAAGCATGAAAATAAGCTTGGGTACGGATGTAAAGAAATCAGAAGGTCTGGACAGTGAAACGGGGATTTCTTGAACTTTGCCTTTTTCTTTGATGAGTCTCTATTGGCTCAAAATTCCACTCATGTGGGACAGGCCACAGTATCCCAATCAGGCTGCATCATCTACAAGTGCCTAAGACTTACCCACATCACTCAGCATCTGTGTAACCACACTGCTATAATTTGCAGGGCTCATTATAAATTATACATCCATTATGTAGTTGTCGAAAGCCATTTGTAAGTCAAAGTCCATGGGCATTTTCTCCTGTCATATTTTTGGAATTGTATGTCAATGACAAATACAAAATCAATTCTAAATACTTTTAAAGCATACAACTCTTTTCAAAATACTTTCAGGATTTATTTTGATTTAATGGCAACTATGCACTTACAGATGCACTTCCACGGCAACATTCCCTAATGTAAACTGGCCTGTAGGGTAAAACTACAAGAGTATCTCCAAGATCTGCTGCTGCTTATCCATCAACCAGCTATCTTCTGAGAATGTCTTTTGACAACATTCTCGCCATCATCACCTATCATCAGGATGCTCGTTGGTAACTCTTTATGTGGAAAGTTGGTAAGAGCTCATGTATGAGGCTATTTAAGTATTAAAAGTCCAGGGGAGAATTAATCACAGTGAAAAGAAAAACCTTAAACACTTTTTTATGTAAGAATATAAGAATATTAGGGAGAAAAAAAAAAAACAAAGCTCAGTATTTAAGTTTCCACACCTAAGACCAAAGGACTCAAATAAACTTAAATGAGAAAAAAAATCTAATCTACACATTGTCTTACCCCACACACAAAATTCCCTCATTCTCACGTCATAAAGGGTCACAAAAAAGGACCTCCGTATCCTCAGAAGTAGCCACTTCTTAATTCTTATTGTAGTGTTTACATAGATTACTTTGTCCATTCAACTACTTTGGTCCTTCTTTCTGGATTGGATTGTTATAATAACTAAACATTATTTAACAAAACAAATGAGCTATTGAGTTGATGATAAGTTTTAAACTCCAGAAGAGCAGAGATTTTGCTTTAGTGACTGACTATAAATCATGTATATAAGGATTCATAAGAACTAGTCATGTTCATCACTTCCTTTGGTGCATATTTTCTTACTGAGGGACATATGATGACAGAAAGATATATGTGGAAACCATAAGACTTGAGACTTATATGTTCTTCATTCTTGTATTTCAATTCCTTCCAGTCTAGCCCTGAAACTCTGGCAATGACTTTAAAAGGTTTCAAGGAAACTACAAGAATCATACAACTTTGTAAAAAGTTGGCATGCCCTTGATCATTATTCCCAAGCCCTATGCTGCTATGATCACAGAATGCCTTAAAATACAGGACTGGCTTCTAAGTGTGACAGCCTGAGTTACTTCTCCAGCACAGGATCCTTACTGGGCTACATAGCCACTTGGACTCAGCCTCCTCTCCTGTGCAAGGCAGATACAGAAATCCACTTTTTGGTTATTAGAGTTTTAATGAAATAGTAAACATATAACAGCACTGTTTGCAACATTTAATACTCTAGAAAGCTACTTCTGCTCTCAATACCAATATGTAATGCCTAAACTACTGCTGATCAGGCCAATGCTATATATAAGAAGATCAAACTTCACATGCTGATAGATGGGATCTTCAGACTTTGCCTCCTCTTAGTATCAATTGTGCCAGTTAAATCCTGAGCACTGCAGGCCACTATATTGTAGCCATCATGTTTCCAGTGGTCACCAGTGGTCATTCTGCTTTTGTCCCTACTGGAAATGCTTTATCAGGTAAGAGTGAAGCATTGTTTAATTTCCTAGGATTGTACTTTCGCATAGCACTTGCTAACTATCTCTCGATTGTGGCAGGAATTTTCTACTCTCATCACATCCTTAAATGATAGCCATTGTCCTGTTCCCAATAAACTAATTACTTGAACTTTGACTCTGAGTAATGTTGCTGTCAAGAACCTCTTATTTTGAACACCAGTTGGGTTCCGTAGTTGCCATGGTACATAATGGCTTTCCAGAACAATGTATAATCTTAGCCACAATTAGACAAGTATATAGTTGGTCTTAGATTTTTTTGCTGTTAAAATATGCTATTGAAATTTATAAGACGTCAAAGTATGCTTATGCAAGCCAATATTTAAAACTCAAGGTACGTTTTCCTACATTGGTTCTACTCTGGATTTAGTACTCTTGTTTAACCCACACACACATACACACATGTTTAAGATACATGTTTGAGAGTGCACTGTAGATATGCAAGTTGTTAACCTTATATAGGGTAAATGAAGAAGCATGGAATTTCCTATACTTTTTTTTGCAAATTCCTGTGAAAAACAAGAAGATATTAGTGAGTGGAAACACCTCCAGCAGATAGCCAAAATAGATAGAAATTGAACATAATTATTCTTGAAAAAAAGCAGTAAGCAAACCCATTAACAACTTCATTATTGTTCAGATATATATTATTATATAAATTGCATAACATATATAGTATTTCTTATTGTAGTCACTACATAATATGACTGTTGAACATAGAAGTAGGATTAACTTTATTCTGGAAAACCCCAAATCTGGAGATTAAAAGCAAAGTATAGAAGTTCAGGAGAGGCAGCTCAGTGTGAAGGGAAGCTTTCTAAGAGCTCTCTGATGAAAATGGACCCTTCACATAATAAACTTACATTAGTTGTGTTCAATCAAACTTGAATGGCTAATTTTCAAAAACATCACTGGAGTGATTTCAGAAAAAGAAACAATAAAATGGGTTTTTAAAGTATTTTTCAAAAGAAATAAATCCCTTCAGTATCTTCTTCTCTGACTCTAAGAGTTTGTTTATACATATTCTGCCCACCTCATACCCATAAGCTGAGATACAGAGGAATTTTCCATAATGGGAATAATAGCAAGGGACCAAGAGTTATTTTCCTTAATTATCTATAAAATTATCACAGGGTGACATACTTATGTTGCAATGATGGAAAACATATAGCAAAATATATTCTAAAACAGAGCTGTTCACACAGAACAAGAAGTAGGATAGTTTAAAAAGAAGACATTATACTGTATAGCTGTTTAGACTTACATATGAAATTTTGAAATAATTTTCAGATGTGCATATTTTGACTTCTTAAAATTTCAATAGCAAGATTCTCAAAGTCTAAGCAGTGCAAAAACTACTAAAAGTGTTGGAAAACCATAGTCTTCAAGATGGTAGCTCATGCCGTTAATGCCCATTCTGAGTTTGTATTTCTTGCTGCTCTGAACACTGATTGACACAAGGCTCATCCTTCTTGGTGTTCTTTGCAGTATAACTGCTACAAGGTGTATTTTGTTTAAGATTAAGCAAGACATTGTAGAAAAGCTCTAGTCTGGAAATTCCAGCTGGCATTAGATAGACATTATGATCCATTCTGTCTTAAAAAGTTTATTTGACACACTAAATTACATTTGCAAGTAAAGCTAATTGGACAAAAGGGTGACATAATAAACACACCATGGCTCTCATTGCCACCAGGATGAATGAAGGGTTGGGGAGGTGGAAAAGATGGAAGAGCAAAGAGGTTGTTTGTTTGCTTGCTTGGTATGATTTGGTTCCTTTTGTAAATTTCCTCTGGGGCACTGTAAAGGTGAGGGGAGAATTGGAAGATAAGCAGAATTAGGGTATATGATGCAAAATTCCCAAAGAATCAATAAAGAAATTTTGTTAAATAAGAAATAAGCTGATAAGCACCTGAAAAATAAATTTAAAAAATATTAGTAATCTAAAAGGATAAAACATTTTTTAAAAATATATCTGAACCTCTCAATTCATTTTGGTTTTCTTTATTGTAGTTTCCCTCATGGGAGCTTCTCTTTGACCAGTGACAAAAAATTTAATGATTTCCCAAGCATCTTTCATTTTTAGACAGATCTAATTAATTAACTTTGTTATTTGAGATTCTATAAGCCATTTCAAACACAAATCATTAATATATTTGAGGTCAGAAAAAAAAAGATTAAAAACTTCCCCAAGACTGGCACAAAAGTCATTGTCCGTAATTGATAAAAAAAATCACTTCTACCCATTAAATGCCTACAGATATATGATACCTACTATTATGCACATGAACAAATCTACATAACTTATTTTAAATTGACAACCAACTTTAATTTGTCAGCTATTCTTCCTGTTTCCCTACACTGCCCAGTGACATAACCCCATTTGAGTAGGTCCAGTGAGAAGTGGGACATGGCTGCACACAGCAGCATCTTCCTGAGACTCAGACACGAAGGCCTCTATTGCTTATTGTCAGCTACAACCCTTAAGATATTGCCTCATCAAGCTGACATTCACCAAATCTCCAGAAACCAAGTTTACCAGAAAATACATTTAAGCATCTAGCCCATAACCCATGCCTCTCTGCACTAACTGACTCTGTTCCCAGAGTCTCAACTAACTAATTTTTCCTTGACAGTAAGAAAATATCAGATTCTAAAAGAAGTTCTGTCTTTGGTAAAGAAAAGAGATCATTTTCATTTGTTTTTGAATAAACAGAATTCAAAAAGCAAGCCATGCCTAATATCTCCAAAGGTGTTTCTAAGTAATGAAGTTTTAACTGTCTATTAGCAACATTTGTCATAATGTGAAATCTATAATTCTGTAAATGCCTCCAGTCAACCCTAATCTTGGCTCTTGACAAGACCACTTCCAAAGGTGGGAAAATATGTGATCTCTGACATCTCCCAGTGTCCCTGAGATCTTCTCCAGCTTAAAAACACTTGGTTCCTCCAGAAGAACCCAGAAGCACCACGTCATTTTAAACATTTTAAACATTTTAAAAGCTCAGAAGCTAATAATAAGTCTTTTAACAGAGAAAAAGAGAATACATGTGTCTGGATTTTAGATTACTTTAAAATACTTGATTGTGACTGGTGACTTTAAGTTTGGCCAGCAATAAACTAAAACTTTTGCATAACCTGACATCCCCCTCCTAATCTGTGTAGAGCTGATAAAACTGTCTCATTGGCAATGCTACTATAGATGTGGAGGTTAATCCATCATACCATTATGCCTCTAGTCAATAAGATGACCCAACTGACTCTGCTTTTTATTACTCTTTGTGTACTAATAAATCACCTTGACTTATACAAAGAAAGAGGAAGGAAAAAGTGTGAAAGATCTTACACACACACGTATTCAATAGTGAAACAAAAGAAGTCAATTCATTCGGGGAAAGTTGATGAGAAGTGGATCAATAGAAGTACCAAAGGAGAGAGAAACCTGATATATAACACTGATAGCAAAGTCCTGTGGAAGGAAGAAAGACTATTAGACACAGACTGGAGCCATTCAGATGCTGAAGAGGAGGAAATGCAAGTAGACTGAGTTTAAGAGAGTTACAGGTTCAACTCTTCCATAGTTGGAACAATGAGAACTCTGACTCCCTGTATTACTTTTGATGTGTCTATAACTCCCTATATTCCTTTTCATAGGCGACAGAATTTTCTCTTATAATCAGACCCCCATCTCAAATTCTTTTAGCAATGAAAATTCTGAGATAATTTCATGTCATGGATTCCCTCATTTGGAAGTCCTTATAATTTGTATGAAGATTTTTTTTCTACTAAAATCTCATCTTTAGATTTGAGTGTTTTCAGTTCTGACCATTAGTCATGCAAAGAAGCAAGAGTGGCGATGACATGGAAGCCTCTACCAAGGTCCCAGAAAGATGTTGAGTCAAGTGAATTTTAATTTGCCTTATAGACCTGATGATATTGGAGATGCCAAATGGAGAGGATGGACTGTGGCTCAGTCCCCAAAGGTAGGTGCCTCTACAGTCCCAATCTGGAGCCCAAACCCTGGAAGACTCTTGGAGAACCACTTAATTCACAGTGGAGACCTAGAGACTCTGGTTCTAATGTCAGGGAAGGAAGCAGCAGCAGCAACCAGTAACAGCCACTCCCGCAAAGGCAAGAAGATGACCTTCCTCCTGTTATGCACTATTTTCTCTGGGCTGCTACCAGAATGTGTCACCCATATTCAAGCAGGGTCTTCTCACATCGACCAAGACAATTGGAACAACTTTTCAGTAGAAGCTCCCTAATCAGGTGATTCTGCTTTGTGACAAGTTGACATTAAAACCAACCATAGTAGTAAAGAAAGTACTACAAAGAGTAACTCTGCTACACCCTCCTTTGCCAATTCTGTAGCAGCACAGACTTCTGTCCCTGGCTGTGTGAGCACAATAAGCATTCATTCATTTATGGTATTTGTTTGCTTTTAACATTTGACTTCTTGCCACATAAAATATTTTTTATTCAGCTCAAATTATTTGTGCACTGTAGGCTGAGATTAATCACATCGCATATCTTCTTAACATGACTAGAAGTTGTTATTTAATGTGTCTTCACCTAATGTCAAGACATTCAGGAATTAAAGTCATTAAATGCATAGTAAGCATAGATTCAAAGGAATAACAATGACTCTGAAAGAAAAGGTCTTGCTAGAAGTGACAGGACACAGTGACGGAGACTAGTTCAAACTGCTGAAAGAAAATAATTGTCAGCCTCTAATTCTATATGAATGAATCTTTAAAATGCAGAGATGAAATAAAAGTGATGATCCAGTAAATAAAAATTATAAGCCCTTATATCCAGTGAGAAACTCATTAAAATAAACAATAAGTGGCTCTCTCTGGAGTATGGGAAAGTATGACTAAAATGTAAGAAGAGAGACTAGAACATGGTTCAGTGGTTATTAGCACTTGTTACTCTTGCAGAGAACCTGGGTTCAGTTCCAAGCAACCATATGGCAGCTTACAACCCAATTCCAGGTGACCTAATACCCTCTTCTGAACTCTACATACACCAAGTACACACACATACTGCACAGATACACATTCTGGGAAATAGTTCATACACATGAAATAAAAATAAATAAATCTAAAACACAGGAACCAATGGAAGAACCAAAAATAATGTGCAAATGAGGGGCAAATGCATGTGAACATAACTTGGGGACAATAACTTCTTAGACGAAAAGGGCATGTACAATTAACATATGGGGCAGAAGGAATGTCAAAAGATAGTGGGTGTCAGTACAGCATCCCAGGATCCCATCAATTTCATAAAAAGGATAAAGTTTGGGGGCTGGAGAGATGGCAGTAAAGTGTTTGCTTATATAAGCATAAGGGCCAGAATTCAGATCTCTGGCACTCATTTGCAAAGCCAGCCACTGTGTCTGGAGCACACCTGTAATTCCAGCACTTGGGAGGCAGAGATCCCCAAGGCTTGCTTTCGGCCCAGCCTAGCCAAATTGACAAGCACTACTTTCAGTGGAAGGCACAATCTTTAAAAAATAAAGTCGAGAACAATTGAAGTAAACACATGGTATCAATTTCACACATGTATGTACACACACATGTGTATGTACATGGCAACACTCACACACAAAGCAGAAAGTGATAAAATTAATAGTTGGAAATAGAACATACTAAGTCGTATTATAATCTTTCATGTCAGGACCTCTAGAAATAAGGTGATAGAATGCATAGTTAACCAATCATCAAAGAGAAAAAGCAATGAGTACACAGGTTCTACACAGAAGTATCCAGCTGATGGTCATTTTTTTTGAATAAACAACACTTTTTTATACTTTATGCCACTTATGAACAGTTACATGAACTGTGGCTATGCTCAGATTTGCAGAAGTTTTGATGACCTTCACACACATGGTATTGTAAGTTTCACAATGTAGTTGATATTTCGCCTTACAGGCTATCCAGTTTTATAAGATGGGGGAAGAACCCGTTGAGAAACTTACCCATTTATCAAAATGCCCATTTCCTCCTGGGTAGTGAAGTGCAGCATGGTGCAACAAGGGATTCGTGAGGGAAATGGAACCTACACATTCCATGGAAGTGACATCACACATGCATATTTCTTATATTGCTTCGTTAGCATTTATACCCACACTCTCTACTGATGAGCTGGCAGACTGAGGCCATAATCACATGAAGCAGTATGTCCCAGAGCCTTCTACACAGTACTCATATGAGGCACAGTGTCCCCAGAGCCCTTCTGGGTCACTGTCACGTAAGGAATGGTGTTCTAGAATCTGTTTATTGAGCATCTGTTGATTAGTTCTTAATGTGCATAAAAAATAACACAACTGATTCCTGGAATTCATTTGGTGCCCATATCCCCAGTGTTCTGGGCCAGGATCACACAAGGCACTATGAAATCAGGTAGGGTGGCCACAATTATGGAGTAATTAATACTTAAAAGTAACAGGCACACCCTTGAAGCAGCAGCAGAATCCAGGACAATGAGTGGCTTCTTGGAGGAACATACAGAAGCTAAACTCATGGGGTGGGGTGGGGGAGTACAAAACATGACTCAGGTTCTGAAAATAGTTTTTTTTTACTGACAAACCCATTTTTATGTCCCAAATTAAGCTTATGGATAAAGTGTCACTATGTTCTCTAAGTGGATCTGCAGAGGACCTTGCAGTTGGAAACAGTTAAGTTCTAGATGTTAATATCAAACGAGTTATAGAAGTCAGTTTTGTTGTTTCTTAAACATATTAAAAAACTGATCAACCCAGGACATCATAATAACAGTAACAAAACAGAACTTCTATCATAACAAACATTTAAATTAACCATGCCTTCATTCTTTGTTATAGATTCATGCTCATTTATTGTATGAAGCCCATCTAAATATACCATCACCAGCTCTAATGTCTACCTTAACATAAAAGTGTGTCGTGTGTAGAAACACTCATGTATATACACATATGAGGTTTACACTAAGAATTCTCTAGGGTCTCTGTAGATTATTTGTTAGAGTTTAAAGTGGGTACTATTTCATAGATTTCCAATGATATGAGCATTTATTAATCTGACTTCTTGGTTGCAAATGACAGAAAACATGTTGCCTTTAAGTTCGGAAACAATTTATTGACAGAGATGAAAAGTGTATGGGTAGAATAGTTCAAAAGCTTTGTAATCCAATTACTCAAAGAATGTCAGGGCAATCTGTCTTCATCTCTTGACACATACACACACACACACACACACACACACACACACACACACACACACACACACCACCCCATTTTGTTCAGTGTTGCCTTATTTAACAACAAGCTTTTCCCAAAAGATGGCCACACATGAGTAAGACTTAAAAAAAAAAAAAAGCCATGAGCTAAGTTGTTCTCTTTGTTGGTGGTTACAGCATAAGCCCCATGACTGTCAGACCTGTTCAGAGGCTCAGTCTATACCATACCCCAAATGTTGATACCTACACTGTGACTGTTGCTTTGGATCTTCACTGTGCAATCACCCCTCAAGCTCATGGACTGAGAGTGATGCTGGAGTTGTCCCTTTTTGAAGAGTTAGCCACTGTGCAGACAGCAGAGAAAGGAAGGCACTAGACCAAGATACAAATAAATGTCCAGTACAAATACTTTGATAAGATTGTCATTCATTAGAATCTCTGGGCCTGAATGTGAAACACCTGCAAAAGCTCAAATTTCAACATTTTTCTCTGGATTTGAGAAGTTTGATTTGTAGCATTTGAAATTACTGAAAGTCTAATTGCCACAGAAGCTCATGTGCTCAGCCATGCGGTGATTCCTCCCCCTCCTCTCCAGCTCCTCACTACCATTTAAACTGTCGCTTTTGATGGCTCTAACTTGATAGAGACATGTATTTATCATAAATTCTAGCTTGCGACAAGAATTGAGGGGGAAATGTATTCTGCACGTTCTATATAATTTATTCATGATTATAGATGTTAGGCATTTAAAATTGGAAATTAGCTAATGTGTTGCTACCTTCTGTATTGTAGAGACTTTTAAATGATGCCATAGAATAGATCATTACTTTGAAAGTATTCATATTTCTAAATTTTTCCTAATGCCCCAACTTGGCTATATAAGAATAAAGAAAATAGTGCTTGCTTTCATTATTTTATACCGGTTATTAACTTTTTGATTGTGGATATCATTGGTATTTCAGAACGTCAATTTGAGCCTGTATGAAACTGAAGAACAAAACATTGCAAATCATATTTCTGCCTTCACTATAAAGACTAATAAAGTACATAAAATGTCTGTGACAAGAAATATGAAGCATTTTTCTTTTGCTCCCACTCTGTTCCATGCCAGACCTTACCAACAAACCATCACTCCTCATCCCCTTATCAAAATGGCTAGCCACTGTAACGCAATAGAAAAAGTGAAGAATATTTACTAAATTTGTCATTAAGAATATTTTAGTGGGATGGAAGGATGGCTCAGTGGCTAACAGCACTGTCTGTTCTTCTAGAGGACTCAGTTTCAATTCCCAGCACCCCACATGGCAGCTCTAAACTATCTGTAATTCTAGCTCCAGAGGATATGGCATCCAGAGAATTTGACACCCTCACAAAGACATACATATAGGTAAAATATCAATGTACATAAAAATAAAAATAAATAAATCATTTTTTAAAAACCAAAAAAAAAAATCCTAAAAAGAAATATTTGTTTACCTAGGGGCTAGAGAGAGATGGCTCAGTGGATAAAGCAAGCATGGGGTTCAAAGTTTGGATCCCCAGCACCAACATAAATGTCCAGAAGGTATAGCAGCCATCCTAGAATCTAAAGACCCCAAAAGTGAAGACAGGGGGTCCCCCAAAACAAACTGGATAGCTAAGAGCCAAATCAGTACATTACAGGTCATTAGCAATCAAGTACAGCATCTGACCTCAACCCCGTGAGTCTCCACACCCAGGCTACACACATGCATAAGCACCCATATGCATGCATGCACCCACACACATTTGAACATGCACGAAACACACTACACATACATACACCTGGAAAAAGTAAATCAGTAAATGAATAAGCAAAGTATTTATATAACCAACAAAAATTGAAATCATCTTTTAGTAACATTCATATGCAGGTGTCCATATACAGAGATTTTGGTGCACTGGCTTCTGTTCTCCTTTTGGTTGCCTTAGTAAAAGAGTATGGCAATGAATAAATTAATGAAGAATTGGAGCAATGTGCTTGTTCTGATACCAACATGCTTACCCAAGGGATGACCGAGTGGCTTTGGCAATAGAACAGTGCATCTGCGCAGAAGTCTACTTGGAGAATTAGTTTGTATTTTACCCTCCCACATTCTGTGAAAACCAATTCACAGGAAAGAGGTACTTGGGCTCCAGGGGGAGGAAAGCATTTCAGCACTGACACAAGCATTAGTTTTAGCAGTATTTCCAGGAGAACCAAAGTATTCTGAGATGAACAATAAGCTTATGCCGTTTAGTAAGAAACACATCTCATCAAGTATGACACTATCCTTCACTTTATAAAATAGTTGTGTTAGGCTAAACCATCGATAAAGGCAACAAGGATCATATATTATAAGTGACTGTTATTTTAAAAAGATCGTACATATGCTACCACAGAAAGAACACCAATGATGAAATTGATCAAATTTACAGAGAAAATGGTATCAACCATACTCATGTCCCTTGGCATGGGCTCTCCCTTCTCATGGGAATACATCCATGTGACAATTCATTTCTTTTCTGTAGCACTTTTCTTGTTCCAGATGGTCTGCTTAAGGATGTGATACCACCCGATTCTCCAGTCATAGGAATCATAATAAAGATGAAGATTTTCCTGTCCTAGCCTTTCCAAGTCATCTCTTATGTGACTTTTTCCTCCCAATCTCATATGTTATATAACAGTTTGAAGTTGTCAAATTAAGTGACACTTGAAAGTTATCAAGGGCAAGCCTCAGAGGGCCCTTTGAAACACTAACCCCTACCAAAGGCGCTCACAGCCTGGTCACACATCAGCTCTGTGTGTGTCACAGATGCAGCAGTATCACCTAGGGAATTTCCTAATAGAAGAAAGTATCTAATCTGCTGCTCTGACGTGACACTGAAGGGTAAACTTTCTTTTAAATTGTGTGGATGTGGGGGCAGAGGGTGAGTCCACAGGAGTGTAAGTCCCTGTGGGGGCCAGAAGAAGGACTGAGTTCCCTGCAGCTGAAGTTCCAGGCAGCCATGAGCTGCCCAAGTGGATTTTGAAAATGACATGAGGCTCTCTGCAGGAGTGGTATGTGCTCTGTACCTCTGAACCATATCTCTAGTATCTAAATTATAACGTTTTTAATTTAGTTAATTTTTACTTTGCCTCGAAATGTAATGCACAAAGACCAACAACATGGCTCAGTGGGTAGAAGTACTTGTTCTGTAGGCCTGGCAATCTGAGTTTAATCCTGGGAACCCACAGTGGAAGGAGAGAACAGATTCCCTTATGTGGTTCTCCAACCTTCATGAATTCACCATGGCACACATGTGTGTGTGTGTGCACACATACACACACACACATGCACACATAATAATAATAATAATAATAATAATAATAATAATAATAATAATAATAATAATAAATGAATGGTAATTCATAAAACCTAAATGACTGCTCACAATTGAATCACTAAACTCTGCCTTATTGAAAAAATGGTTTCCAAAAATTAAATTCAGTGCCATTTATGAAAACTCATGTGCACTAAATTTCACAGTAAATATATAACTGGTCAATTTTAGATTAAATCACAGATCCTGCGGTCCAGTGTACACAACAGTGCCAGTGTTACCAGGCATTCCTTCATCTACTCAGCTTGTTCACAAGCTATAACACTGGCAGATCAGTAATGATTCAGTGTGGAGGATGTTCTCAAGGAGAAAAGAAATAAATCTGAAAACCACAGCATAGGTCAACAGTCAACACTGGCATGAAGCTGGAGAGGAAAGGATACATTTGGGTTTGACTTAAAAGACAAATAAAATATTTCTATTTGAAAGAATCAAGAAAGAGCAGCAGAGTGGTCAGGCCCAGAAGAAGAGTAAGCTTTTAACAACAGAGGATTTTATGAAAGGACTATTCCATGGGAGGAGACAGAGTAACAGAGAACTGGGGCAAAAAAAATGTTGAAGAACTGACAAGAAGCCTACCTTGTCTGCAAAACGGAGGGCAAGAGAATAGTTGATGAGCACACCTGGCTGAGTTAGAACATGGAACAACACACTATGGCTGTCCAAATTCGCTCATGATGACAAGATACGCTGTGTTACAGAAAAAGTGAGTAAGGAGCTGAAGGAATGATAAAAGAACTAGCTGCTCTTTCAGAGGACCCAGGCTCACAAGTGGCTTTAACTCCAGTTTCAAGGCATCTAGCGCCCTCTTCTGGCAACCACAATTGAAGCAGGCAGGTGTTGCACAGACATACATATAGGCTGTCACACAAACACCTAAAATATAAATGCATAAAATTTTAAGCAAACGAGTAAAACAAGAGCTATATTCTTAACATCAACTAATTAAGATATAGATGGAACCATCAGTAAAGGAAGGAAACAAGGAGGACCCTAAGAGAGGCATACATAGTCCCCTGGAAAGGGAGAAAGGGAAAAGATCTCCCGAGCAAAATGGGAGCATCAGGGGAGGAGAGAGGGAGTTAGGAGAAAGAGAAGGGGAGAGGAGGACATGAGGGAACAGGATGATTGAGTCGGAGAAAGAATAAAGAAGAGCAAAAAAAGAGATACCATAATAGTGGGAGCCATTATAGGTTTAAAGAGAATCTGGCACTTGGGAAATGTCCAGAGATCTACAACTAAAATCTAAGCAATAGTGAAGAGGCTATCTTAAATGCCCCTCCCTGATAATGAGATTGATGACTACCTTATATGCCATCCTAGAGCCTTCATCCAGTAGCTGATGGAAGTAGAAGCAGACACCCACAGCTAAACACTGAGCAGAACTCCTGGAACCCAGTTGCAGAGAAGGAGGAGTGATGAGCAAAGGGGTTAAGACCAGGCTGACCTGAACAAGGGGGAGCTCATGGACCCCAGTCTGATAACTTGGAAACCAGCATAGGACTGACCTAGACCCCATGAAGGTGGGTGTTAGTTTAGAGGACTGGGCAGTCTATGGGGCCTTAGTAAGTGATCAGTATTTATTCCTAGTATACAAATGGACTTTGCAAGCCCATTCCACATAGATGAATACTCTCTCAGCCTAGACACATGGCGGAGGGCCTAGGTCCTGCCCAATGATATGGCAGACTTTGAAGATTCCCCCCATGGAAGGGGAGGCCTTACCCTCCATGGGGAGCAGAAAAGGGATAGGATGGGGGTTGGAGGGGACAGGGGAGGAGGAGAGGGTGAGGATACTGGGATTGACATGTAAAACAAGCTTGTTTCAAATTTAAATAAAAAATATTATTTAAAAAATATGGGTGGGAAAAAGTTCTGTGTGAAGAGATGAGTTGGATAGAGACCATTACAATAATCCAACTGAGGAGAAATATGGGGCTGACTGGTGCCAAGAGCACTGATCTGAGCTATCAGGTTTCCTACAAAAAGCCACATCCATGATGGCATGAACTATATTTTATAAGACACTGAGTTTGAAGTGCTCAGACAGATATTTCAATGGGGATGGTGAGAGGTTCCTTCCAATGTGCTTCTATATTTATTTTTTCTTGTTATTATTATTATTATTATTATTATTATTATTATTTTCTTATTTTACATATTGATCCTAGTTCCCTCTCCCTCCCTCCTTCCCATGCTCTCCTCCCTTCCTCTTATCCCATTCTTCCTCCCTCCCACTCCACAGGGAGGATGATGTCTTCCAGGAGGGATCAACAAAATCTGTCAAGTCATCAGTGTGCTTCTATATTTAAAAGAGAAATCTCAATATGGCTGCCCAATGGCCCAGAACTTTAGTATACAAGGGTATAATCATACATCACATAAAAGTTCTGCCAGCATCCAACTCATTATGTTTACTTTTGTAAAGTTGATTTACAACTTCCATCTTAAAGAGAATGTTCTAGACTTTCTTTTTCCAAGGTGAAAATGACAGTGTGCCAGGCATTGTACTCCACACCTGTAATCCCAGCACTTAGGACAGGGAAGGGAGGAGGATCATGAGCTCTAGGTCATCCTCAGGTACATAGAGAGCTAGAGGCCAAAGGAGCTTACAAAAGACTTCTCAAAACCACAGGGTGCAAGAGACATCTCAAAAACACAAGTTTCAAAAGGAGCTTAGAAATAACACTGCCCATAAGTAACTCTGGCACTAAGGATTTAATCAAATATGATAACCCTACATGAATAAATTCTACATAACAGGAATTGGCATTTTTCTAACCATGACCAAGATTTCTGATATAAGTTGATACAACTAATAACATCACAATTTCCAAAACTTTTAATTGTCCTAGTCAAAGGGGATTTTCAAATGTCACTAGATTGTAAAACTGTTCCCCACCCTGGAGAGCTTTAGAAAAATATTGAATTTAACTTATTTCTCTCAGAAAATGCTTGCCATTAATTTCTCTTAACTCAAATTTACAGAATAGCAAAGACTGATATACATTTTGCCCATACCAGGAGTTAGAGGACATTCAGAGTCATCTTTGTGAAACTTCCATTTGTAAACTCATATCTTATGTTGGGGGTGACTCCCTTCAATTTTAGGGCATAGAATAAAATTAGTGAGAAATTAAATAATTTTTAATCATCTGTAATTACTACATAGGCTTCTGCGACTTGTCTCTATAAGCCACCATCTTAACATTCACATGTATGTTGAGGCACATACAGTATATGGTATGCCTCTCTCTCTCTCTTTCTCTCTCTCTCTCTGTGTGTGTGTGTGTGTGTGTGTGTGTGTGTTTGCCAGCTTTCTTTATAAACTGTTAATATCTTATGCCAAGACTGCAGACTTTTATCCAGTCTAATTCCCATCACAGTTAATAGGCATCTATAATTATTGGTTACTAAATTAACTATTGTGATTGACTTCTAATAACTCCACTTATATTTTTGATAATGTGTATGAGAAGAGCGCTCCTTGATTTTAATCTAAAGCATAAAAAGTCCATTTAACCTCAACAGCCTTAAAAGACTTCCTAATTGTGGGTTCCTTGTGTAATAACAGCATTTTGCCTTCTCAGGCATTTGTTTCCCTGCTGATCCATTCTTAAAGATAAATAGCTATTTCCATGTTTTATTGGAAATAGAACATACATAATTGGACCCAATGAACAGCATCTATCCTTAAAATGTAGGCAATCTGTATGGCATGTGTAGTGTGATGAGGAATACCAAATCCTCTTCTTCTTTTGTGGCACAGGGAAGCTGAAACAGATATGTTTCATGTCTTAGATGAGAACTTTGAGGGAAAATATTTTATCCTCTGATGATTTAAAGATGCCATAAAATGTTTAACATATATCAATCAAGATGAAAATAATTCCTTAATTACGCCTTATATGGCAAACACAGTGAAGAGTATAGTTTGAGAGACCAACTAAGAAAGGAAATAAAAACAGTTAACTAAAACAGTACTCAAGGGTGCAGCTTCTGTCAGGTCCTTGAAAGTGTCCCAACTCAGTGATAAGATGAAGTATCTCCTTAGGAAGTGAATGTTGCATGATGGGAATGCATATGAGCTGTGCCCTGAAAAGTGAGCCACCATGCCCAGAAGGACCTTCAGTGTTGAGGAGACCCCCCATTCTAAACCTAACACTAGTACAATGAGTCCATACCCAAGCCATCAGCACTGTCATGATGACAATAAACAATCTGAAGTAAGACACTGCAAGTTTGTGAGTTTTTTAAGCTATGTGGAATAGAATATTTAATAAGCTTGGAGTTAGTGGCCATTTTAAGGACATCTACAGACTACAATAGAACTTCATATTTTGCAGCAATAATTGACCCAAGAATAGCATCATGGGGTGACTGTACTTTTATAAGTACTCTTGGGAAAATGATATAAGAAAACATTTTTCACTTCATTTATTCTGCACTTCTAGCTAATGAGACACTGCATTAAATATTTCCTAAGGCCCAGAGTCTGGCTGTGGTAGACTTTGATTTTCTAGTTATATATTTGAAAGAAAAAAATAGAAACAAAAAATAAATAAATAAAACATGTTAAGGTTAATAGACATGCCCTAGACCATTTTCCTTTGTAATTTATTACTCTTCCCATGATTATTTATTGAGTATCACCTCTGCACCAAGTGCTCTTTTAGTTCTTGGGAATATAGGGATGAACAAAACAGAAAAACTACCTGCTCTTGCTCATCATGCTTACAGACAAGGTTGAAGCAAAAGACAAATACATTTTTTTAAAAACTGCATTTTGCTTCATGCTGTGAAGAAACTAAGTGTGACAGATATACATAAGATCCGATTGCGTGAACCTTCCAAGTATGCTAAGAAGCTATGAGATGTCATAAGTATGAAGGAAACATATCAATTTACATTTTGACACGTTCTGTTGGACTAGTGTATGGGTATCAGATGATTATGAGTCAAAGGGAAACGCAGGATGGCCAGTAACTTATTGTAAGAAAATGCTGACAACACATGTTAGTATATGATTAGGACAAAGATTACTAGAAACAAACAGATTTGAGAACTGGCATTTTGGTGACAGAACACATAGACAGTGTCTTCTGTGGGTGGAAGTAAAGTTAAAAGAGGAACCGATAACACTTTACAAGCTGTTTACCTTATGTGGTGCTGCCCACTGATGTGAGGAGACAGCAAGGATGCTGTTCTTGTCTTGGTATTAGTATCAGAAACATCAAGCTGTTGTAATAATAACCAGGCCCCTGGGAATATAGGTAAGGGGTAGAGTCTGCCTACCAAGTTCAAGCCCCTACATTTAATTCACCACAATAACAAAATTATTATTATTTAAAAATCTAATGACAAAGGTTTATTTCTCACTCTTCCTATGATCTCAGCACAGATCTGCAGAAACCATACTCCACTTAAACCCTTAGAGACCTCAGATAACAGAGGTTCACCATGCTGTACTTACATCAGCCCCATCAGTGTCACCAGATACCAGACTGATAATGAAGGGAACTGGGAAATAGGTGATGCTGCTGCTGCTGCTTAGTAATATACTATATTTAAGATGTAGCGCAAGCTAAGCCACTGTTGACCAGTAGCTGTCACATGGCCATGCCTAATGTGAAGATGACTAAGAAACAAAAAGTATCAATAAAATATTTGTTGAAATATCTTTCTCTACTGAATACCTATAGGTTCTGAGATTCTTACTAATCATTCCTATTTACTGTTTTTCTTGAGCATCGTATATAAGTCATGGAGATTTTAGTCAATTTCTAATAATGGTTTCTTATCAAATAATTGCCAAGAACAAACTAGAAGAGGTGAAGAAATGTTCCTGCAGTTAACAATATTTCAAAAGAACATTAAGATTTTAAAGTTAATTCAATAAAGTGTTCAGAAGAAACTGTGTTACTGATGACATCCTCATTATATTCCAAACTAATGACATAAATGTTAGAGGAGACACTGCATACCATTCTAAGCAACAATCTATATCAAAACTAAATTTATGGAAGTATCCTAAGTAACATGGATTCATCATAGTCATATTTTTGCTTAAAATTATGTTTTCAATTCTGTATGCATTTTGGGAGATACATAATAAAGTACCTTTTAAATTTGATATTAGTAGACCAAATTATAATACTATAGAAACTTATATAAATCAATTTTTATATAGCAATACATTTCAAACATCCCATATATATATATATATATATATATATATATATATAGACACACACACATAGAGAGAGTAATTATTAACAAAATATTTGATAGTTACAAATAAAATTAAGAAAATATATATTAGTATTCTAGTGTTATCCAATATCTTTTAATGAACTCTAAAGAAAATCTCATCGGAACAAAGATCAAAAGTCATAACTAAAGATAGGGAGGCAACAAAAAATAAAAACTTACCAAAGTAATACAAGAGGAAGTAATACTATGCCAAAGAAAGTAGAAATTATAAGCAAATAAGGTAGAAAATGATAAGGAAACACTTAGCTCATACTATGACCCATATATGGTAGTATATAGTAGTATATGATAGCACACACATGCTGTTAATCCCAACACTGGGGAAGCTGAGCTATAGGTAACATAAGCCAGTTTCCTTTTCTCCTTTTTCTGCAGAAATATTTTTTAGTACCTCCCTGGAGTATAAACTTGAATTAGTTCTCTGATTATAAATTCCCTTGGATTTGCTACTCAGAGTGGCAGATGCCAACCAAGTTCATCAGGTACACCCACACAAACTAGCATTGTTAAACAGGGTTTGAAAACTAAAGCAATTGTTCTCAGTGCTTCTCAACAGTAGTTCTCAACCTTCCTAATGCTGCAACCCTTCAATACAATTCCTCATGTTGTGGTGACCCCCAACCATAAAACTATTTTCGTTATTACTTCATAACTGTAATTTTGCTACTGTAATAAATGATAATATAAAATCTGATGTTTCAGACGTTCTTAGGCCACCACTGTGAAAGGTCATTCAACCCCTGCAGGTGTCCTGACCCACAGATTAAGAACCACTGGTTTAGACTGTAGCTCAATAACTGGAAATTCACATTTTAAACCACAGAATTAGTAATAGTTGATATCACCAGTGAATATTGTTACCCAGATGCATGGACAAAGCAAATGTCTGAGATGAACTGTCAAGGAATTTTGCATTTAGCATGGATTTATAACGGGGACCATCTTTTACACTAAGCCAGATGGTGTTCATGCCCCACAGTAATCTTTCAAGAACCTTTGACACCTAAAAATATTAATAAATCTTTCTGGAACAAATAAAAATATAGCACTTATCAATATTTGATGTGATTGGAACAAAACTTTTCTCCCTTCTCGTGACTACCAGCTTCCAGGCAATGGGTGGGGCTCTTTGGCTGCTACTGAGGCCCAAGGTTGTGAATAGCATTCAGCTCTGTCTCAGACACTGCCCTTTTCAGAAGATCACACATACCCCGCCCAAGTGAGAAAGGTGGGTGTAATAGAAGGAGATAGTGATTTCTTTTCTGTGCTGTATTTCCATCTACTGTATAATTGCTTTTGTCCAGCATCCAGATTAGTTCCCTGAACTGATTCTTCCCACTGAATCTTCCCATCACATTCTCATTCTATGAAATATTTATATGTTATAGTTCCGGGTAGTAGGAAAAGGAAATCCCATTTTCAAATCTGTTTTTAAAATTCTATCACCAATTTCAGGTCAAAGGTAAATTTGGATCTTTTCCGAGAAAATCTCCGCATTTCTCCCGTATCATCCCCAGCTACCACCAAGGCTGTGAAGCAGGGGAAGGAAGAAAATCCCTATGTATAGAAAAAGCAAAAGAGTGCTCAATTCCTAACAGCCATGAGACCTTTACTACTTTCTAAATATGTTCACCTTGGCCACCTAGCTTGATTCACAAATAAAGCAGGATGAAGTTGTGGTCTGTGGTCTAAAAGTTATCAATGGCATAATTACCAGTTTCCACAAAATTCCTTAGATATAAAAGGATGCCTGTTGGTCACACTGCTCCATCATCTTTGGCATCGTTGTCATCACCCTGCTCTGACTTTCACTGGGTCACTAATCTCAACTGTCCCTTTTCTAAAGATGGAGGATGGGGGAGAATTTGAAGCATGCACCTCTGTCCAGTCATCTATCATCAGCTGGAGTTTACATCGCTGAAAAGGAAACGAAGCTGCAGGCAGGGTCTTTCTCTGACCCTTATCGCTTCTATCAATTTTAGTTAGAAAGGTTGTAGAAGTCAGGACTGTTCCAGTCACATCATAAATCCTTCAAGGATTATACAAAATCCCAAAGACAGACTTCTGACTCAGGAGAGAGCATAGAGCATCCTATTCCTGTTCTTGCTCTTATTGTTCAACATGCTTACAAATATTAAATCTGAACATCAGCCATCTAGAAAAAAAATTACATTTCTAGCAATAGGGAGTAAATAATTCCATATAGGTAACATTGGGTAAAATATGCAATACAAATAAGTATTAAATAATAGTTCTGTACAAAAAGTCTAATCTTTGGTGGAGAATTATAAAATCAATTCACCAAGACTTCTGATTTGGGCAGGGAACAGGCAGTTTTGATCATCTTTGTGCTGTCTACCATGGACTCAATGCATCACACTAAAATTCCTGTGTTGGAACTCTAACTTCTGCAGAGACAGAGGTAGATGAGATAAAGAAGTACAGGCCCCTCTGTGAAGGGGGCTCAAAGCTTTACAGGAGAGCAAGATTACTATATGAGGATTCAGTGAAAGTGACCCATTTACAAACCCAAAACAGAACCTTGGATTTAGTACTGAAACTTCCCACAACTAGAGCCATTTCAGAAAAAGATATATATATATATATATATATATATATATATATATATATATATATATAGGACCTTTTAAGACATAACTATTTTCTGTTACTTGATATACTTTATACAATATAACTATTCACTAAAGTTTTTACGTTACTGGTTCACCAATAATAAATAAAACATTGCTTCAATAGAATAGGATGGAGGATGAAGGATTTGTAAGTGACTCTACAGAAAGAGGAAGGTGTATGATGGGAAAGCCATGGTGGTAGAAGTGTCTTACAGAAGGAAGAAAGTGGGAATGGGTCTCAACAGCAATCCAAAGGTCTGTTCTATGGAACAACATAAGCACTGAGGATTGAAGGTCCCCAGGAATCCGCAATTTCACATCACTCACTCCTCTCAACTAGAAAACCCTCCTCCTGTAGTTACACTGTAGGATGAATCATCCCACACTTCGGTAAACCCATCCTGTTACAGTGTACTCTCCAGCCCAACAAAACACATAGCTGCATAGATAATATATCTCTTTTCTCAACCCATGAGTACTAAGAGGTGTGAGGAATGGTGTTTGATGAGAAACCAATTATACTGACGAAATTGTTTTAGAAACATGAGTAATTTCACAACTATCAGCCTCCCCCCCATAGGCATCTCCAAGAGTAATTACTCACTTGTATTATTTAATTATACTTTATTATTTAATTCATTAAATATTCGCATATCTATGCAGTACCTGAGAAATCACAAACACTGTTCCAAGGACAGGTGAAATTGTGGAGAACAAAATTAAGCCCACTTGGTTTGCCTTTCTATTGAGAAGTTGGAAAGTTTGAAACTTCCTTAATGGAAAAATATTTTCTTTCCCATACTATGTCTCCTTTGATATCTCCTTTTTCTGGTCTGTTAAATAAGACTAATGTAATCCCATTGAACAGACAAGAGTGCTTGGGAGTAGAATGTGTTGTGGTATGGTCTTGTCTCCATCCATGTTGGTGAAAAGTTGAATCTCTGAAGAATGATGCATGCAGCAAGTAGCTAAAATCACCTGCCAGAGATCCTCGGATTGGATCAAAATTACCAGGGTCATCGGGTACTTTATAAAAGTTATAAATAAATAAGTAAATAAATAAATCTCTAAACCAGACCTGTGAAGTTACAATTTCCCATTGGAATCTGCAAGGAGATTTTCTTTAAGTCACACTCAAGTAGAAAAGTCACACCTTTAAGCCTCGCAGGAGAGCCTGACATGACAAAGCAATGCACTCCTCTTAGTCTGAGGGTGCTAATTTAATTGTACTTAAGAATCATTTATTTTTGTAACACTTCAGTTAACTCGCACTCAATTTCTAATACCCAGTAGAGGAATGGCTCTTTAAAACAGAACCACTTTGGGTAAGACCCTGAGTTTTCACGTTTATCTGGATGCCATCAAACATCTACAGAGCTATTAACGTCTAAAGAAGTTCTGGAAAGGGAAAACAGAATTTCTAGTGGCTTATTTTCTTTGAATAGCTAAATCAAATCAAATGCAGGTGACTCTGCTCTAAATAGCCTTTGACAATTATTTTTTGTTAGACTTTAATGCTAAAGATTTGACTGATATATGCAAAGTATTGCTATCCTTTGTAATACCATACCTCTACTTATTAAAAGTTAAATGTGAAATCCTGGTTGTACTTTATTTAGAATGGTAGTTGTTCTTCCATATGTGGGTAACTTGATGATGTTTTGAGTCTGTGTAAGCTTCCCTGCACTGATTTTGATCATGATGTATCACCTTTCTGAGTTATTTATAATCTCATCAAGTCATTCATCTAATAAAATACTTTAAATTACTTCCTCAGATAATGTCAGATCATAACGACTCAAAATAGTACTCTGTGCTCTCCCATTGGATATTTATCAAAGTGTTTCTTTTGAATATGTTAAGAAAGTTTAAAAAAGGAAGAGCTCTTCTTAAATTGAAATGTAATTTTCATTAAAATCTATTAAGAACAAGCCCATCTTGTCCTTTTTTTAAAATGAAAGGATTTTGTGTTATGTTAATATTCATTATGGTTATTGATTTATGTTAAAACTGAGTATTTTCAAACTATCCAAATTCTTTTCCCTACTCTGAAGAGGAAACCACCACTCATAACCACTGGGAAACTCTTCTGAGCATCCAGATGCTGGGGATGTTTTTATACTACTAACAAACACAGGTTTAAATTAACTAATATGCTTCCATGGATTAATTTATTTTTATGCTGTTTCACTTTATCAGTTTTCATATTACAAGTGATATTGAATCGTTCCCCCTCCAAAAGAGTCATTTACATTTTTTATTATAACTCTGTAAGGGAATATCAAGACTTGCAGCAATTTGAAGATTAAATTTGTCACTTCTACAGTTCACAGGATTCAGAGCTAGCTCCTAAATAATAAACAGCTAGAAGCCTAAGAAGAAACACTGTTATTGCCTTCAGATCTTCCACACTTATGCTTCAGGACTGTATTGTCCTTCCTCCTTACTCTCACTTGATTCCTCAAGAGGGGCTTTGTGGAATAGGAGAAATGGCTCAGTGAAGTATTGTTGTACAGGGATGAAGACTTTAGTTCAGATATCCAATACTTACCAAAAAATGCAATATAGGATGTGGTACAGGTTTGTAATCCCAACACAGAGAAGTGGAGACAGGAGAATTTGGGGAGCTCATGGGCTAGACAGATTAGCAGAATCAATGATCTTCAAGTTCAGGAAAAGACAATGTCTCAAAACATAAAGTTGAGAATAACCAAGGAAAACACCCATCAACATCAATTTCTGACCTATACTCACACACACACACACACACACACACACATACACACACACACACACACACACACACACACACACGGGGCTTTATCCTGCCAAAAGCAACAGCAAGGTAGAAGGGCTATGAGAAAATCTGATGGCTATGAGAAAAATCTAAAACACACATAGAGTGATAAATGATTTAATCCTTGGTACTACTCATAGGTTTAACTAGCAGATAGAAAGAAGGTAGCCATGTCTCTGTCCTATTACACACTGACCAACAGATAGCCTCTGGGTGCTTGTAACTGTGAAGGGATGTTAAAATAATAGAGCAGGGAAGTGGAAGAGCAGAGGACATAGCTCTGTAGTTAAAGTATTTGCAGTAAAAGTGTGAAGACTGGAGTTCATGCTCCCCATCTTACAGCTCAAAAGACAAATACAGGGAACCCAGGGGCAAGCTGGCTAGGGAGACTAGCCATATCTGTAGGGTCTGAGTTTGACTGAGTGTCCCTGGCTCAATGAACAAGGTTGAAAATGATTGAGGAAGAGTCTAGAACCAACCTGTGGCCCCCATATGCTGGGGCATGCACATGCTATTGACTCACATACGCATGTGCCTACATACATGCATATACACACACCACATACATAAAAATGGAAAAATAAAAAAATTAAACACCTGAATTTTAGAAAGAAAAGCAACAAGCAAATGAACCAATAAAGCATGTTGGCAGAATTTCTCAGTTCTGACAGTTAGTTCTATCCTATCAGCTGGCTCCAAAATAACCACACAGAGACATATTATTAGTTATGAATGCTCAGTGAATAACTTAGGCTTGTTAGTAAGCAGTTCTTACAACTTAAATTAATCCATATTTCTTGTCTAACCTCTACCAAATAGTGGTACCTTTTTTCAGCATGGCATGTTCATCCTCTTCTTCCTACATCTCCTGGTGACTCCTCCCTTCTTCCTCCAAGAATTCTCTTAGTCATCATCTAACCTCTTCCTGCCTAGCTATTAGCCAGTTAGCCCTTCATGAAACAAATCAGAGCAATACATATTCACAGTATACAAAATGATTATTCCACAGTAAGAGCAAGATCGATTTGGCTCTGGAGAGAAGTGACTACCCCAGAGATTTAAAATATGTTAGATGTTATAAAGGACTGGGGATATAGTTAATTTGATAGAGTGCTGACCTAGCATGCATGAAGCCCTGGGCTCAGGCTCCAGCACCATATTAACCAGGAGTTATCACCAGGAGTAGCAAATACCTACAATTCCAACACTGTGAAGGGGAAAGCAGGAGGATGAGGAGTTCCAAGTCATCCTGATATATTGTAAGTTGTTTTGAGGCCAGCTCGAGGTACATAAGATCCTGTCTCAAAAAAAAAAAAAAAAAGAAAGAAAGAAAGAAAGAAAGGAGGAAGTAAGGAAGGAAAGGAAGGAAAGAAGGGAGGGAAATGAAGAGAAGGGAAGAAATTAAAAAGCAAAATTTTAATCTGCTCTCTACTGGAGACAGTGTTATCCCAGACTTTATAGTCTATCTGGTACCATTTATTTAGAACATATGTTAAAATAATAAGTCCATGCTAAGGAAAAAATTTAGTTCCACAAATTAAGTTCGCCAGATTATATGGGTAAATATTCAAGAGAGACCCCCATCATAGAAAGCGTTATACAAATTTACATCTTTGGTAGTTTGGAGACTTTTGTTGCTGCTGTTTGTGAAATGATCCCTTCCTGTAAGTCTCGGAAGAAATCTGCCAGGGAGAAGAAACTCTTGTGTTTTTTTATCTACTAATCATAAATCATCACTGAGAATTTGGTATGCAAGGGCTATCAGTCTAAGTTATCTCCAAGCTGTCTTTCAAATGCATCTATCAACTTCTCTGCTTGCTTGCTTTCTTCATTGAATGATGCCTCTTCGGATGGTCAAATTCTCTCAGCATTAAAAATTAAAATATCCATATGTGTCAGGAAATGACGATATTCTGTTCCTTTTTGTAATTTCTTCCAAGGAAATATTTTAAGACTTTGGCAAAGAAATTACAAATATCTTCATTGTAGAAAGATTATTATGCTGTCAATCATCACTTAATTATGGCCACCAACATCAGATTTTTATTTACTTTTCTTTAATGTCACCTTAGAAATGCCCAAGAGCTCAAAATCTTAGTAAAATTAAAATGTGATATCAGATTGCTCACAATTTTTAAAGGAGATAAGGAAGGTTGTCCTGTGAGACAGCATGCAGATTGATCAGAAACAAGTCAATAAGTAGTTTGCAAGAACTGATTAGACCACAGGGGTAGAGGAAAACAGAAATTAACCCTAAAAATTCTACTTAAACAAGAAAATGTTCAGTTGTTAGCTCGTGAGAATGAAGTAGAACACATTCATGAATTTGGGAGAAAGATTTCTTAAATAAAAGCATTAAAAGCCACAGGAAACGATATGATCGTCTAAAATGGAAAGCAATTAGACTGGAGGGAAATGTTCACAAATTGCATATCTAACAGTGGTATGTAGCTATTTCCTTTGAGATTAAAGCCTTCCATCTTGGGAGGAAACTTCTTAAGACATGGAATATAAAGGAGAAATGAAACACAATGGGATATTTTAGGGCAGGATGTTTTCAAAGAGGTAAAACAACAGGGTGTACTGGGGAGGAGAAATACTTAACCCTGCAGGGAAGCCCATTGACAGAAAGAAAACAACTTAGAATAGCTTCAGGAAGTCCCTGAAACTAATCACATTCACTAGGCCCTTCTTCCCAAGAGTATGTAAGCATAAAGATTGTCATGAGTCACTATAAGAAAAGCAAGCTGAAAAGAAGGCTCTTGGACAAGCTAAGCTACTTAGAAGAGGTCAGATCTAGCAGACTATATGAACAGAGACCAGGCAGAGCCCCCACTAAACTGCCTAGAAGCAACAAAGGCCAGCCAAGGTATCCGTAAGAGGCTCACACCAACTGAGCTACCAGGAAAAGACATCCTCTAATCTGCTGAGCTGCCTTCAGGCTGTGTAGCATACTCTAGCTTTTCAGCTTTTGTGAGCTGTCACCTGTGATTGGGTGGACTTCATTATGCAGCTATCTTTAGGTCATTTCTGTTGCTGAAAGTAAACCCAATTAAAACTCTCCAGTTCACCAAATTAGATTTTAGTGTAATCTGTACTTTGAACATTGTCAGTTCCCTATCTATGGTATGTAGATATTTACATGTTCACAGCATCTCAGGAATGGTGTCATACAACAAATAGCAGGTTAGACTCTTATAATTCAGCAACAGAAAAAGAACTAAAAATTTACAAAGGACTGAAACAGACATTTCTCTAACAAAGACATAAAGAAGATAACCCATAGATATGGGGGATAGTCCTCAACACCACTAATCACCAGTGGAAAGTACACTAAAACCAGTGGGAGATACTGCACATGCAAAACAATCCTCTCCCCACCAAGAAAAAAAGTTTAGAAATCTATAAGAAAACAAATACTCTCAGGGATGTAGAGAAAAGTAAACCAAGCTAAATGTAGATTGGTCAGTCACTGTGAAACCTTATTCCTAAAGTAAATAATTAGAATTTCCATATAAACCAGCAATACCACTCCTAGGTGCGTAGCCACAGGTAATCAAATCACTGCCTTGGAAAGACATCTGTGCCCCATGTCCACTGCAGGATTGTTTACAGCATCTAAAGTATGGGAACAGCATAAATGTGTGTCAACACATGAATGGGCAAAAGAAACCCTATCAACCTACACAACTGAATATTATTTGGGATGTGGTCTTGTTAGGATGGGAAAAATATAGCCTAATTCCCCAGTGACCCCAGGAAGCTGGGAGTCTTAAATCCCAAGCTGATGGTCACCTACTTTAATGTTTATGGCAGCCTGTGAGTGAATGAACACCCAGAAGCTTGTGCAAAAGCAGACTTCCTGGTCTAAGAGCAGGCTTGGAATGGTGTATGGCTGATGGCCCCAGTATACTGGAATATAAAGAACCTTATGTGTTTGCATCAAGACTGCTTCTCGTGAGTGATTTGGGGGGAGGAGCGCCTTTTCTGAGTGGGAGCATGAGGGACAGTCTGAAAAGAAGGATCCCTAGCATCTTCTACAATATGCATGGACCTGAAGGACACTACACCTCATGAAATAAGACAGTTACAGAAAAGAAAAAAATGCTATATAATATCATTTGCACATGTAAACTGAAAACATAAATAACCATTACAGAAAAATTAAGAATAAAACTGTAGGTACCAGGGATGGGTGTGGAGAAGAAAAGCAGCAAGATGTCAGCCAAAAAATAAAAAATAAAAAACCACAGTGTGTGGATTCATAGAATGAACATGTGTAGAGGTCTGATGTCCACCATGAAAAGAAAAAGTGTATTATACTTAAAACTTCCATTATATTAGGAGACAAATATAGTAGTTGTGCTTCATCATTCTGCCTGGCTGTATATTAGTGTTATAACCTCAAATATACAATTTATTTTAAATAGACAAAGTAACCTTGTTTTATTGAGGGAAAATCCATAAAATTGTTTCATTAAAATAAAGGATTAAAAAAAATATTAAAGAGATGAGCAGAAAACAGGAAAATATATCTACAGCCTATAAACTAGGGGTGGAAAACTAGTATATAGGTCAGATGATGGAATTCTGAAATTATTAATAGGAGGTGGAAGCAGGCATCTTTCAGAAAAAAAGAGGACAAATGGAAAAAATATGAAAACTTCAACATCATAAGTAACCAGTAATATAATTAAAACCACAGTTAAATGTTGTCATTGTAAAATTAAAATTATGTATTCTGGATTGATAGAAAATAAAGATGATGACAGAATCAGATAGGTGTTGATGGCATGCCCATGAGAGAAAGCCATGAAGAAGTGGGAATCTGCATTGAGCCTATGTATTTGAATATTTGTGTATGAAAAACATGACAAATATAGATGAGTTGATAGTGGCATGTCCATGCACATATGCTTAAAGAGTTCTCAAACCTCCATAGCAGATGTGTTCAAAGTGTTAATAACAGCAGCATCCATGAAGCCAAGCCTTGTTTAAAACCAAGTATTTACCAAAAGAAGACAATTTGGAGATTAGTCACACAATGAAATATTACTTAGCAATAAAAATAAATGAACTGCTACAACACAATTATATGCTACATATGTACATACACACTAAAAACTAGGGATGACAAGGTACTTTTACGTACATAATAGTATTAGAAAAAGCAAACAGTAGACTACCTGGTACCATACAATAAAATTAAAAAAAAAATAAAAGATAAGAAAAGAAAGTATCTACTGCAATAGCTGGTAATTTTTTTCACATTTTTTTATTCTTATTTAATATTTTTTCTTATTTTACATATCAATCCCTGTTCCCTCTCCCTTCCATCTTCCCATGCTCCCCACTGAGCACCCCATCCCATGCCACATCCACTCCCCAGGAAGGGTGAGGCCTTCCATGAGGGATCATCAAAATCTGTCAAGTCCTTCGGTGTAGGGCCTAGGCCCTCCCCTGTGTCTCTAGGCTAAGGGAGTATCCCTCCATGGGGAATGTGCTCCCGAAGTCCATTCCTGCACCAGGGATACATCCTGGTTCCACTGCCAGAGGTCCCTTAAACTGCCCAGGCCTTCTAACAGATCTACATTCAGGGGGTCTGGGTCAGTCCTATGCTGGTTTCCCAGCTATCAATCTGGGGGCCCATGAGCTCCCTCTTGTTTAGTTCAGCTGTTTCTTTGGGTTTTTTCACCCCTTTGCTCATCACTCCTCTCTCTGCAACTGGATTCCAGGAGTTCATCCCAGTGTTTAGCTGTGGGGGTCTGCCTCTGCTTCCATTAGCTACTGGATGAAGGATCTAGGATAGCATATAAGGTAATCTCATTATTGTGGAAGGGCATTAAAGGCAGCCTCTCCACTATTGTTTAGATTGTTATTTGGAGTCATCCTTGTAGGTCTTTGGACATTTCCCTAGTGCCAGATTTCTCTTTAAACCTATAATGAATTTCTCTATTATGTTATATCTCCTGCTCCCTCATGTCCTTCTCTTCCTCTCCTCTTCTCCCCTTATTTTTCTTCCAAATCCCTCTCCCCTGCTCCCAATTTTCTCAGGAGATCTTGTCTCTTTTCCCTTCTCCAGGGGACTCTGTATGTTTCTCTTAGGGTCCTCCTTATTTCCTAGCTTCTCTGGCAGTGTGGATTGTAGACTGTAATCCTTTACTCTATGCCCAATATCCATATATGAGTGAGTACATATCATGTTTATCTTTTTGTGACTAGGTTACCTCACTCAGGATGGTTTCTCCTAGTTCTATAGCTGGTATTCTTTTTAAATAATGCAATGTTGGATTCTTTTACTGTGAAAGGAGTAGCTGAAGAGTATTTTCAATGGCACTGGTGACTTTACAGTCATTAGCAGGAACAAGGCCTCAGAGAGTTCCCTGCATCACTGTTTCATAACTTAAATGCAAGACATACATTATTTTGTATCAGTCAAATAGTACATGAAAATGTTTATTTTAAAACGAGTACTCTATTGTAGTTTTGTCAACTGTACCTAGCTAATTCTCCATGGTGTGTAGAAATATAAAGAACAGATCAGAAAAGTCAACAAAAGCAAAGGAAAGATTGTGGAAATACAGGAATAGAGGGAGGGAAGCAGAGAGGGATGGAGAGAGGGAGAGAAAGGGGAGAAAGGAAGGGAAGAGAAAAAGGAGGGGGCAGGGGAGAGATGGAGAAGAGTTAAACACAGAGAGAGAGATTTAACTATGTCACCCTAACATCATTCCATATTTTTAAGCATACTGAACTCCTTTTCATTTTAAATCTAATCATTCTAAATGGCTGCAATCCAAACCCAGAGCGTGGGTCTGAGATCTTGGCTATTTTTTGTTTAAGTATGTTCTCTTCAGAAGGGGAATATTCTTGTGTTGTCTGTGAGCCGCAGAAAGCATTATCCTATCCAGCTCTTTACTGTGCCTGGGATAATCTTCTGTTGCTCAGCCTACTCTGGCAATAAACAGAAGGTCACAATCAAGTGTGTTACCCATTGTGATGGAGACACTGAGTATGTGCTGAGTCTGCAGCTACCAAGCAGAGTCGCTGCAGCAGCTCAGACTAAGCAGATAAGACAGCATGTAACCTAGTAAGGTAAGTTGGAAACATCTAAATGGGGTTGCTGCATGAGGACAGGGACAATGGGCTGAGCCGAAAACTCCATCTCTAAAAGCCTGCTGTCTGTGCCGTATGAGCAGCTGAGAGAGTTCCAGTAATGATGAGTGTGGCACAATTTTATTTTATACAGTATGTATGTTGTGTCTTTCCCAAGCTAAATTCAATCCTAACAGAGCCATTGAAACATTGTTCTAAATATTTCAGTCCAAAGAATGCGTATTCACTTCAAACCACTATTTTAATCAAAATAAATAATAAATAAAAATAAACTCATGGAAAATCAGCTTTGACAGAGACATGAAAAACGTGCCACATAATAACCTTATTTGATATATGTAAATACGACAAATCCACAGTCCTCTGTGAACCAGTCTCAGAACAGTGGCCCACTGTAAAAGCTCAGGAAACAATCCAAAGTGAGCTTTGTAATTCTGTTTTTATTCGCATTTCCTGTAAACCACTGTGACTGGATCAATGAATGAGCTGCTCTCCTTCACTAAAAAGAACAGTTGAATTGCTACTGCTTCCCTTGAAGATGGCTTTACGGAACAAGTTGATAATACACTATTGCTGAAGACCACACATCTCAGTTGCAAGGTGTAGAGAAATCAAACTGAACTACACTGGATGTTTCCAAGTGCCAAAAGGTTCTATATAGGCTTCTGGGAAAGGAAAGACATCAGCAGTCTTACCCAGCTATGAACTCTACAGTATCAACTTGTCAGGCAAGATATGTCTATTGTTCCAAAAGTGACATGGCAACTGTGGGAGTAACCAGTTACTCTCTGAAGGGATTAGAAGCCCACTCCACGGTAAGGTGTTATAACTGCTAATGTAAACCTATTCAAAAATCCATGGCTGAGGAGGTCTTAAGCCCTAGTATCAAACTTAAAACTGTTGTTTTACTAAATTTTCATGTTGCCAAGTTGTCTTCTAAATATTTATACCCACAAACAGATGCTACTCTCAGCTTTAATCAGAGCAGTCTCTCCATGCAATAAAAGGCAGTGGATTGCACAGAAACTCAAAGTACTGAGAATAAGTGATGGCTAAGGGCTCAGCTATAAACAGTGCGTTTATACTGCTCCCTATGTGGCTTAGCGAACATTATAGAGGAGACAGTGGAAAGAATGCAAGAGTGAGGAGACAGAGAGAAGGGCTGTGAAATACTTTCCAGTACAGTCATGATCTTGCAGCAGCTGTGCCTGTCTGAAATGGACCTAAGCAAGACAAGGACTATCGATAGCCAATCATGGATCAGGGAGGAGTTTCTGGGGCCCTCCCCCTACCTGCTGACCTACAGAGTGCTGATTGGACTCTGGGGGAAGAATAATCATTGTCTTCAGTTGTCTACCCACTCAGGAACTACCAGACTCCAGCAGATTGCCCCAAATCCATGATCACAGAGTGGATCAGGAGTACACGCGGTGGGTTTCAAAAGGAAAATGGCATGCATGTGGAATGAGATCTTGTAAAGAGGGGAAATAAAATAAGGATGAGAGGAAAATTGGAAAAGAGATTATGACAATAATCAGAGAGCATGTTGTGCCTGTATGATACTGTCAAAGAACAATCACAATAAATATTTTTTTTTAAGAACAGCTTCCATAGTGTCACATGCCTATATTCAGAGCCCTTGGGAGGTAGGAGGAGTCGAGAAAAATCAGGGATTCAAGGTCATCTTGGGTTACATAACAGTGAGTTCAAGGGCAGTCTGTGCTACATGAGTCTCTCTCTCCTCTCTCTCTCTCTCTCTCTCTCTCTCTCTCTCTCTCTCTCTCACACACACACACACACACACACACACACACACACACACACACACACCTTCATAGACAAATTCTTCCCTTCTTTGGGTGGAATTCCACACGTAGACCCCTTAGCTTTTCAGTCACTCTCACATGTTAAATAGGTGAAAGTTCTGCTTTTGCATTTTTATATATCTAGCCCAATATGAATAGCAAGTGATTCTATTCTGGCCAATACTAAAAGCAAAACTCCTGCCAGGCAGTGGTAATGCATGCCTTTAATCCCAGCACTTGGGAGGCAGAAGCAGTCAGATCTCTGTGAGTTCAAAAGCAGCCTGGGTCTACAAGAGCTACTTCCAGGACAGGCTCCAATGCTACATGGAGAAACCCTGACTTGGGGGGAAAACAAAACAAAACAAAAAACCTTCCTCCAGTCTCCCAAGTCATATCTCACCCAGGGCTGAAATCCTGAGGAGGGAAGGGAAGATGGCACATTGGAAACCTGTGACCTGTCAGAGCTTAAAAAGCACAGGAGGCAAAAGAAGGAAGCTGGTTTCTCACACAAGTGCTCCTCACAGGGTACTAGGCAGATACTCCATGCTTTAATGTGACCCAAAGCAAATACTTCCCACAAGGAAGCTTTGTCAGGCATATCAGAGAGCCCTGCAGGTCACAGACAGTGTGCACTCACAAGGGCTCACAGTGCCCTTCGTGAAGACTGAAGGCTCTCTGATATCTTCCCAGGATACTCCCCTTCCGGGCTAAACAATGTACTTTGCTCATTTGGGCTGCACTGTCCAATAGTCTTCTTGGGCAGCATAGCTCTTAAGAAGGTTCTGGGGATGAAGACATGTCAGCTTGAAAGAAGGCAAGCTTAAGAGCTTGAATTTGGATCCCCAGCATCCTAGGTCACAGCAACACAACACTGATAACCCTGTGTTGGGGAGAAAGAGACAGGAGGCTCCCTGGAGCTCGCTAGCCAGCTAGCCTTGCATAATACAGGAGTTTTGGGTGAAACATCGTCTCAAAAAACAACATGGAGAACATCAACCCCTGGTCTTCCTTGTACACCATACACACATATGCAGACAGACAGACAGACAGACAGACAGACAGACAGACACAGAGAGAAACAGAGAATGCCTCGTAAGTGAGCTCCATGTATCTTATCTAAAACCCTTGCCTTTGTCTCCACAGCTGCTGAAAATGTCGATCCCTTCTATCACAATCCCTATTTCTCTATGATCAGAAAGGGACAGAGCAAGCTCCGGCTCCTAGTGGGTCAAACTTCAGCCCTGGAGTTTCTCACTACCTAGGAACACAGAAAACTGTTCTCGGGGTAAAAGAAAAGGAGCGCAGCCTGCCGCCCATGACCTTGGCTGAGGCATGATTAGAAAAGGAGAATCATCCAACATGCTGACAGCTTTAACAAGGAATCCTCTCTCCAGCTTTCCAAACCTCACCTTCGTATAGATGAGATCTTGGTGATGGATTATCGAGAAGAAAGTCGATTTTCGATGTTCCCTTTGCAAGCACCATCCAGGTTATGAAGCACCTCACTTCAGAAGGGAAAGTCAAAACTAATTTCTCAGCCTTTTGACCTCTAAAACTCCAAGGCATGAAGAAGACAAGGTATTGACAACTTGCTCCACCATGATTCCAGACTCATTTCACCAAATATTACCCTCCATCTTCTTTCTGACAGTGCCCAGTTACCTTGGCCCCATCACTCAAGTAGAGACTTGATCCTCTGCTTGTTCTTCACCCTTGCCTATTCCCAAATGGAGCTGTAGAGGAGCCTTCTTGGAAGGAACGAAGGGGTATAAATAAGCTACCGATTGAAGGAATTCTCTACTTAGAGGCTAGAACCACATAAGAAGTCTGTGGACAGTGTCTAGTTAATGAATCATCCCTTCATGTAAATGAGGAATGTCTTAAGGTTTCTATCGCTGTGATGAAACACCATGACCAAAGCAACTTAGGGACAAAATGGTTAATTTCACTCAGAGTTCCGTATAACAGTTTATCATCAAAAGTAGTGAGGACAGGAACTCAATCAAGGAAGGAGTCTGGAGCTGATGTGAAGACCATTGAAGAATGCTACTTACTAGCTTACTCTTCGTGGCTTGCTCAGCCTGCTTTCTTATAAAACCCAAGACCACTAGCCCAAGGATGGCACTACCCACAATGGGCTAAGCCACCCCCCATAAATCACAAATTAAGAAAATGTCCTACAGGCTTGCCTACACTGAGATCTTATGGAGTCATTTTCTCAATTAAGGCTCCCTCCTAAGGTGACTGTAGCTTCTTTTTTTTTTTTTTATATGTCCAATTGACATAAAAGTAGCCAGAACTGTCTGATCCAAAGGCAACTTCTGTTATGCCTTGAAAAGGATTTATCAGAAAATTTACATAACTTGGGAACTTTTATGCATGTATTGTTACTTGTAGGTCATTTTTTTTTAATGATAGTCCTTTGGTTTCTTGAATAACTACAGTTTTCACAGGGAATTGTCTTTTTGACACTGATGAGACAAACCCAGTCTCAAAATTACCCAGGTAGTTTGGACATGTCAATCACCTTTGAGGAGCAGTGGTAAAAAAGAAATGATGCACCATCTCCTAGAAAGCATCAATCTCCTACACCGGACTGAATGCCCAGTGGTAATCAGGGTTCTCAGGCAGAGCAGGAGGACTTACATAAAGCTTTATTTCTTCTTTGGAAAAAGAATCTGTTGTTGCCTAGTATGTGACTATCCCTGTTTTAGATAAGGTGAGAGATATAAAGATTAATAAAAAGACATCCTGTCTTCCAAAACTGACAGTTTTACTTGTCAAAAAAATCAATATATTACAAGTATAAAAGTGAAATTGCCAAGATAAAATGATATGGGCTCAGAAGAGGAATCTCAATAAATACATTTGATGAGTGAATGACCACTCTCTGGAGGAGGTGGTATTTGAAATGACATTTGAAAACTGGTAGAATATGAACAGGCAGTGACTACGAAAAGGTTTTAAATCAGGGAGACTGTGGCCAGTCCAGCATAGTGGTACATGGAGAGTGGATGATGGAGACCGTTGGACGACACATCACTTAGTGCATTACAGATACTCCCTCGTTCACTCAGAAACTGATGACTTCACAGGGGACAGAGAGCAAACATTTGCTGAATGCTTATTGTATGCCAGGCACTGTTCTTAGAGCTTTTGTGTCTATGTGGTCCCATGTATTTATCTTCACAAACTTATGATGTGAATTATATGGTTGATCCCATTTCATAGAAAAGACATAAGATCACAGAAGTGAAAATGTTACTCAAGGCATATGACACGGAATACGGATGCCTGGTTTCAAGCCCAGGTCACCTCAATTCCAGAGAGTGTACTCTGCAATTCTGCTCTACTCCTGTAGAAAATAACAGTTTGGGGACTCAATTGGTATCTGCCTCTCTAAGCTACTTGAGAGGGAGACTTGCAAAATAACAATAAAATGCCAAATCTTAACAGCAAAGACTAAAGAACACTAATATGTCACATTGTGCCAAGCACAAAACTTGGGGAAATTCCAGAGTAAGGAAGACAGAACAGGAAATTACAGAACAGGAATAATGAATTCAAACTTTGGAATTTCTCAGATCAAAGCTATATATTCACATCTGCTAAGGGACACACAGGGCATCCCGGTTTACTGACGGACTGCACACCTGAGAAAATTGGGTAGGGCACGCCATGAGCTCTGCAGAGTCTACACTTCACTCCTAAGGGATGCCATGGTAACAGCACAACTCCCTGCAGTCCTTCTTACATTCAGCTCTTAAAAAAGATCAACAAGAAAACAGTTAATGCTAGCTTTGAAATTCTAAAATGAATGACAAATACACAAGAAATTTAAAGGAAAGTGGGCAAAATAAATTATCCCTTAAAATGATGAAATTAGCTGAGTTAACCCGGTGTGATGGCACATGACTTTAATCCCAGTACTTAGGAGGCAGAGGCAAGTGGATCTCCGGGATCTCCTGTATCTCCGGGAAGCAGGTGTATCTCCTGGTTTACAGAGACAGTTCTGGGACATCCAAGGTTACACAAAGAAACTCTGTCTTGAAAAGCCAATATATATATATATATATATATATATATATATATATATATATATATATACACACACACACACACACACACACACACACACACACACACACACACAAACAAAAAGAATAAAATTATTCAAAGGTAAGGCTGAAATCATTTAACAAGAAATGGCACTGCCAAATCTTGGAAAAGGGACTTATAAATGTTCCCTTTCTCAACAGCACCTGGAAACACCTCTGAAGTTCAATATTAGAAAAACAAAGGTCTTGCTAATCCTGTGTGTAATTACATTGGCAGGAGAGAAGCTTAGTTCATTGTGTACTTGATGATGTACTCACCATACTGCTGGTAATGTTTCTATGTGGAAGAACTGCTTAGTGCATGCTCAGGCACAGTGCACATAGAGTATGACTACTGTGTATATAAAGACTTATTGGATTAATGACGCCTCTATCATTGATGAACAAGTAATCAGTAGTAAATTTATATCAGAAACAGCATGTTCTTGTTGTCTAGAAAGTTGACTGTGAGTCCTTAAGAGTTAAATAGAAGATAGTATAGTTGCAGACCTAGAAGTTTCTTATTTACTCAAATGTTATTCATGCAATAGACAACTGTCTATGCCAGCTGTGTGCCAATTTATACACCCAAAAAGCTCCCAGTTAATTGACTGATGGATAAGCCAATGTGACTTGTACCCTTACCTATATGTAGACTGAGTGTTATCTCATGGAATAATTAAATATTTATGAATTGAGATTTGAAGAGTTTTTCTGCCCACATTGGAGTTTCCACCTGGGTAGAGACAACAGTGTAAATAACTGAAGCCTGAGAATATAAAAAAATAATATGACTTCCCTTGCAAAAATAAGCAGATAAAAAAATGCCCTCCATGTGTTTTCTGTGTAATAAAATGCCTGAAGCATGCTTCAGTAAACACCGTATATTCTCCCAATGCTACCTGTCTAAAGGGCTTGTGAGTGGTCAGTGATATCCTGCACATTTCCGTCGCTGTCTCCTTGGGAATTTGTCTCACCCCCCACTCCTAAGCTGCAGAGCTCCAGCCCATGGAGGGATCCCATTGTGTCAGAATGCTGGGAGAAGTACAGAAGCTGGGTGGCACATGCCCAGGGTAGATTGTGATCCCGCTGTTCAGGCTATATACATGCCCAAGTACTCCCTGAATCTAAAAGCCACCCCTGAAGGCATGTGGGAAGTAAGCCATCTGTCAATCATCCTGTAAGGACTATGCACAGAAGCAAGGAGACCTTCCTTACAAGGCTTCATATCAAGAGGATATAAAAACCATTCCAGTTGGAAGGAATCCCAGCCAAAAGGAGGATTCCCCCAGAAGAACCAATAAATATGATGCATGAGAAAGCCAGCATTTACATGCCAGAGACACAAAGGGAGCTAATGGGCAGCTGGTGTCTGGCAGAGACACAATAATGACCAACAGAGGAGATCACAATGCTACCACCACCAAATCGTTCCCATTAGCAGAAGCAGACATTACCACGAACACCTGCAGCTTCTGCAGCTGTGTGATCGCAGGCAGGAGGGTCAGGGAAAAGTCCAGACATCACCCTCCCTTTTGTCCTAGGACTCTGCAGCTGTGTTGGAGTTCTGCCCAAACCCTTGGAAGGGGGTTTCAGAATGGCAATTCACACATAATATCTAAGTTGATGGAAAGGCAATTCCTGTAACACAGGAAGGCTGAAAAGCATAGTTGAATGTCTGTTCAGTCTCTCCGACCAACTACAATAAACAATTTTAAAACCTTAAATTTATAGATCATGTTTGAGCTTCCAAAGAAACTTACCTTAATTTGATAATTTCTGTTTATTTTACAGTGTTAAATATAGAACCCAATGCTTTATGTATGCTTGGAAAGTTATCTATGAAGCTATTCTACCAGTCGTTGCTCTTTGAAATAAGTCTCCATATTTATATCAGACTGGTCTTGAATTCATGATCCTTCTACCACCATTTCTCAGTGCTCAGCATATCCAGCTTGTATCATCATGGCTCACTTTATGAACTTAGTCTGTGGTGTGGGATGAAAATTGAATTTCATTTCTACTGAATGACAGGAAGTTCATCAAGGTCACCCAGGTGACATATTATCTATGCTAAATGAGAATCCAGTTTCAACTTATATGTGTCATACATTAAATGGATAAACTGCTTTATATGGGTAATGATGAACTTAGGACCTTGGATTTTTTGAAACTGATGCTAGCAGCAGAATGCTTGTATTGTTTGGTTTAGGTTTGTTTTGGTTTGTTTTGTTTTGGTTTGGTTTGGTTTGGTTTGGTTTGGTTTGGTTTGGTTTAGTTTGCTTTGATTTGGTTTGTTGAGACAGGACCTAACTATGTAGTCCAGACTGGCTTTGAAATCACGTGGAAGTAGAGAACTATGTACCACCATACCTGGGACCAAAAGTAGAATTAGTAATGCTCATCTCCTTTATTTTTAAGTAATGGACTAGAACAGTCACACTTGCCATCTTCTGGGTCACTAGCTTTGTTTATGTCCTGAAAGCTAAAGTGAAACCATACTTACATGTGACTGAATGGTACAGAGGGTGCTGAATTAATTGCAATACAAGTTGTGACCTCAGATAACTATTCTCTTTTGAATAGAATCAGTACCATAATCTTTAAATTTCAGGCATTAGCACACCCTAAAAAAAAAGTCACAATAATTTCCAAAGTTTGAATTATAACCTTGGAGAAGAACATAGTTGAAATTACTGTTGAGAACATCCCTCAGGAAACCCAATGCTTAGCAAGTAGATTTCCTTCTCCGGGGTCACTACTGCTCCTTCCACTAATTAGTCTCTTAACCTCACATTTTAAAAGATTATCTCAATTTGACCTGACTTAACTTGTTAGCCCTCTCCAATGGATGAGTCGATGAAAAGCACATCAGTCTAAGTTCTCATTAATTTTTCAAAGAATGAATGAAAAACTAGACATCCTGGACCTTTTTGTTCCGGAAAGGTTTTGTGATCAGTTTATAATCTGGGAAAATTCAGTTTGTAGCCTTGTTGTCTATAATTACCAACAAAATAGATTTATGGTGAAGTCATTTTGGCCATAGATGGCTGCTGTAATAGCAGGTCTTCTCAAACAGGTCACAGAGGGCAGGAACACTATATATGAGACTCTGAAGCCTGAAATAGAAACTTCACTTCAGGAAATAGGATGATTGGCCAGAAAGGTACAGCTCATGTACAAAATGAGTCAAGTTATGAGCACTGCTGAACAATTGGTCCCACCAGCAAGTGGAATTTCAACAAAATCAATCTGTTACACTATAGTTTTTAGCAGAAAAACTGCTGGAATCTATGTAGTTCCTTACAAAAGTTTTCTCCTAATAGACCTCACTGCTTTTAAATCATTAAAAATATGAAGATTATTATTTTAACATAATATAAACTGATAATTTCCTAGATAAGCTCTGTTGGAAATCTTTATGAGCAGAGTTGCTTGCATTGTTTATACTCTAATGAGCTAGAATTTGGCCCACAGTAATCTCAAAGAATTGGCCCAATCTACCTTTCAAAACTTCAAAAATACTGTGAAAGAACTGATTGAGAATGACTTAATCTTTATCTTGAAATGAAATATATAGCTAAATTTTATTCCATCTTATGTTCCATCCATTTCAAGTCCATCAACTTAACATATTTATATTTCCCCCATAGAAGTTATTATTTGACATCATTGATTGAATGAATTTGCTCACACTGATTTATTTTAGCTCTACACTTACTTTAGATATCAGTGCAGGATGATGTCTCAGCAATGAGAGTTGAGAAGTCTTTGGAGAGTTTCTGCAAATACCTTCTTCAGCCTTACTGATCCTACAATTTTGAGGAAATGTGTCTCTTGTGACATTGATGTAATTTATCATTTGACTTGCTTTGGCAAATGTCATTTCAGCAGTCATAACAGGAAAAGAGACAGTGAAAACACTTGTATAGCTAGGTTTGCCACTTGTTCTTTAACCTTTACAAAAGGATATGCTCAGCATGCCACTGTGCATGACAGTGTGGCATATGGAACACCCTTCAATCTGACCAGAAAGGGGGGGGGAGTGCTGAGCTCAAACACCTGCATACTGACAAAGAGCTAGCCAGCCACCCAACACATGTGTTGTAACAGTTAAACACTACTGTTACTCTGATCCATTGCTGTGGCAATAGCTAACAGCTAATGATTATTGGTTACCCCTAAATGTTCAAAAATGGGCTTCTTCTTAGAGAACCATGATACTTATGTTAAATTGAAATGAGAAGAGATCCCATGCTACAGAGGCTAATCACCAAAGGAAATGGCATTTAACTAGTGCAGAGGTCATAAGGCAAGACCAGGATTGCCATGTTACAATTATGAACACTAATGACAAGAGATAAGGAAGTGTATGCTATAATCTGTGAAATATGTCTAGACTGTGTAAACAAGGGTAAATCAGAGGTTTATTCTATTAGCAATCAGGTGGTCCTGGGAAATGTGAAAGAGGAAAAAGGGTAGGATTTCTTTCACATATCACTATGGCTTTCATGAAAGTACATAGCCAGGGATCAAGGATAGAAGAAGGATGAAAATTAATTACAAAGGTATTGTGATAGTTATCAGGAGTTGGTAATGGCTTGGCTAATGGTAGACAGTATCATGGGTGAAAAGAGTGAGATTGAGATCAAATATGCTCTGAAGGTAAAACAGGCAGGTCTTGTTTGTAAATAGATGTGAGGGATAGAGTATGGAGAATTTATGATGGCTTGCGGATATTTTTTTCTTGAGCCACTTACTGACACTATGAAGTCATGGGGAAAGAGGTAGATATATGAAAGAGCAGGAGTGGGGGAAATCAAGAGATGTGGAATGACCCTGTCCAATATTATGTCTTCCTAAGTATCTAAGAGGCAATGCAAAGCAAATAATTAAATATATGAGAAAGGATGCATTGGGAATCCAAGTTTGGTAGGTATGAGGTTGTTCCAAATTGGCCTGGTTGCATTTGCATTATAGACACAGGATTTCATGACTCCTGTGGTAAAATCACTAAAAGATTTTGTTCTGAATAAGTATGCAAACATTTGTTTTCTTTTCACGTTTTTATTTATTTTTTGCTCAAGAAACCTGTATAAAGTATGATGTGAACACTGAGTTCTGCTTTTAAAAAAATGATCACAATAATAATTATAGCAAATAATAACATCACAGTGGTTCTGTTTAATAAAACAATGAGAAATGCAAAGACCATGATCTTTACCAAATGAAATCATAGTCAATAATTCTTCTACTAAATACAAAGTGCAAAATTATATCGTATAAACACAATCAATTACATGTTTGTGCAATATTTTCTATGCCCCAAATTTAGAAAGTTTAACTTTTAGAAGATAATCATTATCATTTCTTTACATGTTCCAAAAGACTGTTTACCAGATTTTGTTCAGTGTTTTACTTGACGCATTCAGGAGGTGGAGGAAGAAATGTTAAAAACAGACAACTGGCATCAGGGGAATAGTAGGGGTAGAAAATTAAACAACAAAGTCAACACCAGGCATGGTACAATCTGTTACTGTAGTTCATACGATGCTCTGCTTCTCCTGTGATCATAGAAACATGTTCTGTAGGGGATGGGCCTGCTCCAACGCTTTCCCTAAAGCCCAGATGTGTGAAGAAACAGCTCCTTCTCAAAACCAGAAGGATGCTTGGCAGAGTCAGTAATGGTCTGGGACCAAGGCCTTACAGGAACTGCAGCTTCAGATCCTGAAAACCTAAACCTTCCCTTGTACAGGGCAGTGGTTATCACTCCCAAGGATTCTGTGTGCTGGGTCTCTAGCACCCTTGAGATATCCCCTGTTCCCCTTGCACACCATTGTTTGATTAGCTTCCTGCTGATGTCATCCCCTTTTATGATAGCTTTCTACTAATTCTGGGCCACTTTCTCCTGCAAATAGTATACAAGATGCTGTTTTAACAGAATGAATAAACTTCAATGTTAAAATGTTGATTAAATTTTTCAAAAACTAAAAATAAATGTTATAACAATAATAAATGCATGGACTTTATAAGTGCAGTTGATGATTTTATAAAATGAGCCAGCCATGTTAATAAACCGTTTTGTTGCATTTACTAAAGCTGAATACAGTCCAATAATTCAACCACTGGCATATACACAAAAGGAAACAAAAAGATCACTGAATATGGCTCTCTATTTGTATGAGAAAAGGAAATAAATTCCATATTCCTCAGACTAAATACACTGATGCTGTAATTTCTGTTATGGTGTATCTCTGACAATAGGTCCTGCAAAGTTTTAAATACTACAATTAAATGTGCAATAATGTCATATAACAATGTACACTTAATGAAAGATGATGCTTCAAAAAGGAGAAGAAGGAGAAGGAGGAGGAGGAGAAGGGTTTCTCTGTGCAGCCCTAGCTGTCCTGGAACTCCCTCTGTAGACCATGCTGACTTCAAACTTCCATCTGTCTCTGCACCCCCACCAAGTTCTGGGATTAAAGATGTGTGCCACAGCTGAAAAGGATGCTTCTTAAATGCCTTATTTTAAGTAAAATAATCAAACCTTTAGACACTGATGCTAGTTTTGTCTCAGCAGTCCTGAGATAGAATACTGTCACTCTTTCAAATGCCCCTGGTTCAACCATGTTGTTGTCAAGAGGACTTACTTGCATTTCTGTGGATGAAATGACATGATTCAGCACACATTCATTATCATCATTGAAGCTCACAACATAGATAACATCTGAAGAAAAGTGAAGAAGAGACGCTGTACTTCTTAATAAGCTTACTTGGCATAAGATATACCTTGGGCAAGACCTTCCAGATTCAGTTTTACTATCTTGTTTATCTTCTCATCTCCCAGCACTTAGGATCTGGTCACTGAAGAATGACCTTCTGGTCCAGGTCACTTTTTCTTATTACCTCATCTATCTGGAGGAAGTGGGGAGAGCCTGATGCATGTGTCAAGATTTAATGCTAACTTTCATCACAGCTGCTCTCTAGCTATCATCTATCTGTCTACCATCTATCTATCTCTATCCCTGTTACGAGCACATTTTCCCCCTACTCTTTGTTCCTCCCCGCTGGCCGCCTGGTCCCGCCGCCACATGAGCCCCAAATAACACACAGAAACTCTATATTTGATACAAGTTGTTGGCCACTTATTATCATTGTTTATCTGCTAGCTCTGTCTTAATAATTTAACCCATTTCTACTTATCTAAGTACTTCCACGTGGCTCATCTTACAGGAGAGTGGCGGCCCGCATCTGGTCTCTCCAGGCTCTACATGTTGATGCCTCCTAACTACTTCCTCTTTCCTCCTTTCTCCTAGCCCCACCTATCTTGCTTTCCCATTGGCCCAACAGTACTTTATTAATTAACCAGTATGAGAAACATATTTACAGAATAACATCTCCCATCATATCCCTCTCTCTCCCTCCTTCCTGTCCTCTTTCTCACCATCTATGTGTTGTGTATGTGCACGTGTGTGAATGTGTATGTGCCTGAGGGGGGGGAAGAGAGGAAAAGGGAGAGAGACCCTGTCTTAAGCTTTCTCGTGATTATGACAAAATACTTGACACAAGCAACTTAAAGGAAGGAAGATTTGTTGGCTCACCATTTCAGTGAGTTCAATCTATGGATGCTTATCCTGTGTCCTGTGCACTGGACAGATCATAACAATGGGAGTACATAGATGGGAGCACATCTCATAGTAGGTGAGAAGCAGAAGCATGAAATACAGAGTAAGAGCGAAATATAATGCCTAAGAATATGCCCCAGATAAAATATTTCTTCGATCTGGGTCCCAAGCCTTACTGTTCACTGACTCCCAACACTGTAGTCATGCCATAAATCCACTCAGGATCCTCATATTCTAGCCATCTTTGGAAGCACAGAGGTGTATTTTGGTAAGCTAATCAAGATGACAGCTTACATTAACCATTATACCTATCTCACACCATGTCTACATTTTTAAGTTAATCTTAACTATTAAGTTCTAATATTAAAAGTATTGGTTACTGTTTTTGTGGCTTCATTTCAGTTACCTCTCTGTTTTTGAAACCTGAAACTCTCAATTGCAACATTAAAGTTTAGGTAGCATACCCATGTTTAAAAGACTATAAAGGCTGCTATGCAGAAGCTTCTCATTATAAGAGATCTGACATAACCAAGCTTGAAAATGCATGCCTTTAACTCCTCAATTTTCTACTAAAAATAAAAAGTAAATAAATAAAAAGATACAATTTTTGAACAAACATATATGATGTTTTTTCTCCATGATTAATGTTCCATTTTGTTGATGAAGCCTAACTTGTATGCTATATTGGTTGGCTATGTCAGAATATGTGTATCATTCCTTTAGCTATTTGATGATGATCATATTTTGTTATGATCTGCTACATACTCTAAAGCAATTAATTTTTTCTTCAGTTACAAAATTGAGTAGTTAATTGTTTTGCTAACCTTTATTAACTGTTTAATCTTCTTCCTATTTATATTACTTTTCATATATTGCCTTAAAAGGGTAACAAATAAAGATTTTATATGGTATGAGAAAGATTTATACTGTTCAAAGAAAATAAAAATCTATCTCCTGAACTGAGGAAAACTGCCCCAGAAAAGCAGCAATAGGCTCACTCCCTAATTCTGGCATCATTTTTTTTATTGGAAATAAAGATAAATACATATTTGACACACCTGGCAGAATAGAGCCATTCACAGCTGATTTCCTCCTCCAGGAGTGAAGAATATTGTCTCTACTTGCATTTTGGCTAGACTATAAGCTGTCATATGGCCTGAAACTTCTTAATGTTGACTACTTTATATATCTAATTCTTGAAGTCATATCATTTTCTTTAAAACCTAGAAGCTGATTTGCTTTGTTTGACCAAGAAATCTCTGTAAACCGAATAATGGGAAGAACTGACCAAAAATGGAATGAGTTATTGGTTGTCTTTGTTTTTTTCTGGTTAATACTTTTTGTTGTAAGAATTGCACAATACTGAGCAGTCCATAGGGCCTCTCTGGGCAGTCTATGGCAGTGGAACCAGGATGTATCCCTAGTGCATGAACGGACTTCAGGAGCCCATTTCCCATGGAGGGATACTCCCTTAGCCTAGAGACACAGGGAAGGACCTAGGCCCTACACCAAATGACTTGATAAATTTTGATGATCCCTCATGGAAGGCCTTACCCTTCCTGGGGAGTGGATGGGGGATGGGATGGGGGTACATGGGATGATGGAAGAGAGAAGGAACTGGAATTGATAAGATTGTTTCTAATTTAAATAAAATGTATTTTTTAAAAAAGAATTGTACAATAGCTTTACAGAATTCAAAAATAAAATCTCACCTAAATTATATTCTGACAGTAGCACAAAACTAGAAAAGCAATTTATAAATTTAAATCTAACATGAAATTTTAATATTTTTCTTTAAGAGGCAGCTTTCCTCAGATTTGCTTACACCATGGTATAATAGAGTCAAATTCACACAAATACTAACAACTAGGAAGTCAAAAGTAGTTACTTGGATCCTTACTGTCTTCTGTCCTAAGATATCTGTGTGGAAATGTATCCATACATGTGACTCCAAAAGCTTAATATGTTTACTCCTAGTTCCTGTATGTTCTTAATTAAAAGTAGTGGAGGCCAGGAGAGATGCCCCTCATCCCAGCACTTGCATGTGTATTTGGGAACTCCACTTGCTGCCTGTGGCTGGTGGGAGAGCTGGCCCTGAGGTCACAAGAGTGAGGGAGCTGTCACTGCCCCTCACCAGCTGTAGCACTCAGGAGAATGGCCCCTGCACCTAGTCTGGGCATCAAGGTAGAGCTGCCCCTGATGATCTAGGTATGGAAAAGCTGACTCTCAGGGCATGAAAGCAGGATAATTGGCCCTGCCTCTTAGCTGCAAGGGGTAAACTACCCAGGGCAATGCTGGAGAGCTTACCCTGGTGGGGAACTGGTGGGCTGACCAATCCTGCAACTACTCATGTCTAGCACCTGGGCTGTGAATTGGTGCACCCCAACATCCACCCCATCTATGAGCACATGAAGGGGCAGGTCCTGCAGACCCAAAGCCATAGATAGGATCTCCAAGACACAGGGCAACAGCAGGATAGTGCAACAGAAGCCAGAGGCCTCAAAGTAGACCAATGAACACTTTTACAATGTTTCAATGAACATTAGCAAGTAAAAACATATGGATAAAAGGGTATACTGTGTGATTCACTACAGCTTCCATGATAAGACTGATTTTTCCTTTTTTCCTTTTTTTTTCTTTTCTCATTTTTCTCTTAAATTTTATTTTATTTTATTTTGGGGGTGAGGTTGCAAAAACAGAGGGTAGATACAAAGGGACAGGGGAGTGAATGGGATGGAGATGCATGATGTGAAAGACACAATAATAGAAAGTTAAAAAAAAATAATAAGATCATTCTAGTTAGGACAGCATAGACTAGAGTAAACCCCAAACCCCAAATGACTGGCACACTGAGAATGGGAATGGCAGCCATGTGAAGACTGGTGAGATGGGATTAGAGGGTAAAGCATTCTGAGATTGACAGAAGGAACTATGGAAAGTCAGGAGACAAGGATGAAGCAATTGGTCTATAGATGCCCTATGTGGGATTCAACCCTGCTGATTATCTGGCTTTCTGGTTTCTGATCTTCTAAATTACAAATTCCTATGGCTTTAGCTAATCTAATTTGTGGTATTTTTTTACTTAGTTTCTGTGAAACTAACATGCCATGTGCCTGGAGTCCACCAAAACAAAGTTCGAATGTCAGTTCCTCAAAGCACATGCCAGGCTAGTCAGGCATTACCCACCTGTCTTTCTTTCTTTCTATCCTTGAATTCTCAAAGCATCACAAGAAACAACATCAGAATAGGCAACATCTTGTCAATGGTTCTTTTCCTTTTGAATCACATGCAGCCCCCGTGAACAGCTTGCTCCTTGTCTCATCTGAACACACAGGAATGAATGGCCTGTACACAGTATGAAGTAGTAAATATTGTCCTTATTGACTGATTGAGATGCAGACCAGGAGAGAGGTGGTTCGAGCAAATAAGAATAAATTAATGAAATAAATCTGCTTTTCTCCAACAGAAAGAACAAGCAGAAATTATAGTGATTTACTTGCTTGGCAAATATTAATCCATAATTCATTAAAAAAAAAAAACACTTCAACCTACGTGGGTGTGCATTGAAGTTAGAGTTTTGAATTTGCTTCACCTGGAGGTTAACACATTCCCTTGTTATGCATTCAAATTACACAGACCATACACAAAATAATGTAGGAAATTCTGAAACTTTTAACATAGTTGTAGAAATTAAGATAAAGTAACAAAGAAGAAAGTATTAAATGTCCATGTCCATCCCTTTTTTCATTCCAAATGAATGGTTTAAACTTTAAGGCAATTCAGTGAAATGGGTCTTATTATCATACTCATTTTTAGATGAAGAAACTAAGATACAAAGAAATTAACTATCCAATCTAAGACTACATGGATAGCCTAAGATGATATTGCAAAATTACTTGCCAAGTATGTATGCATACTCGGTATTTGACATTTGTGGGAGATTTATTTCCAGATGGTAGTGAGTAGGACATGTGTATAAATGGGATTTCATGGCAAAGTGACTCAATAGAAAGAATAGAATTTGCTCATTATCTCACTTAACAAGACAGCAATAATAAATTGAATGGAAGCAAATATACCAAATAAAACCAAGCACATCAAAAATAGCAATGCCTGCTTAAGTTAAACTGTGTATCTAACAACTGAAATAGTTTATTAGTATTTCTTGGTTTAACACAGAAAAGTACTTTCTCTTAGAGTTGGTATCTTAATTCAAAGATATATTAGAAGAGCTCAGTTAAAGAAAAATTAGATTGCTTTAAAAGAGAAGTCTTGTAAAAACTGTAAATTGGACTGGTGTACTGGTTCAGTGAGTAAAGCCTGGTGACCTGAGTTTGATCCCTGAAACGTACACAAAGATGGATGGAGTAAACTGACTCTACAGAGTTACCTACTCTCTGACCTCCACAAGTACATAATAGTACATACATACACACACACACACACACACACACACACACACACACACACACACACACAACTATATTTACAGAGAAACAAAAACAAACATAAAAAGACTACAACTTGCTATAATCACATGCAGTTAGCCAGTTAAGAGTGCTATGTCATCTTTGAGGTGCACACAGTGCCCAAGTTTGCAAAGACTGTTTTAGATCTCATCTTATTCACCACCTCACTGGTCCATGGAGGTATGCTCACCATCCTACACATGTAGAAACTGAGCCTAAGCTTAGTGTTCTGTTCAATATCAAACATCTGTTGAACATATCTTGGTTTTACAATCTCTCTTTCCATTTATCTTCAATTAGTTCAAACTTGTCTGTCTCTTCACCATAAAGCCTAATCAGGAAGTTATTATAAAATACACAGAAAAGCTCATAAATTTTCAAGTCTCTGATAGAACCCAATCACATGTACTCCTCAAAGAACTGGGAAGACAGGAATTGAATTATATGACCCTGAAATCAGTAGAGCTGCTAAAATAGTCTGGTTAAATAATAAATACTTAAGCTTTATTTAAATCTTTAATCACTCTAGTGGGATCAAAAACTAAACCAACATGCTAGGTAAAACCCAATTTAATTATGTGTCATGTTTAATAAAATTGTTCATAAGAGGGGACTGAGACAATAGCAAAGTTGCTAAAGTGCTTGGTGTGCAAGCAGGAGAACTTGAGTTCAATCTCCAGAACCCACATTTAAAAAAGAACAGAAAGCAAATCTGGGTGTGGAGGTTCTCTCTTGCAAACCCAGCACTGGAAAGGGAGGCAGAGACTGGCAGATCTCTGACACTAGCCAGCCAGCCCAACCTCTCCAGGGAGCCCAGTAAGAGACATTGTCGCATAAAAAAAGGTAAATGGGTGATGAAGAACGATACCAGAGGGTCATCTCAGTCCTTCACACATATGTGTACATATTTGTGTATGTATACATTAACAAGTGCACACACAAAAATCATTTAGCTAACTAAACTTTACACAGGTTTTTGTTTTTCAATATATTTTGATTTTCCATTTGGGATATTTTTGTTGCAGTATGTTCAAGCTCAAAATCTTTTTTAATTTTCAATTTTGAATTATTTCCTCCTACTAGCCATCATACCTCAGTCCCCTGAAATGGAGAAATATCCAGGATGGGATATGTTAAAATAGGCTATTCAGAAATAACAACAACAATAACAACAACAACAACAACAAAATACTCTAAATGTGGCATATGTAAATAGAGGGTATTTCATTTGCATGTGAAGTTGTTTTAAAGTTTGGCATTCCATATATCAAACAAATTCTTATTTGTCATAGTTTTTAATAGTTAAAAACTGGAAGCTGTGAGTACTAAAAGGAACATTTTAATGACTATTTACTTCATCTCAAGCTAGAGATGGCCTTCCTGGCATGATGTATGCAAAAGAATCTAGGAATGGGATCATCCTGAGATTATAGATGTAATATTTATTCATGGCTGCAGTTACTGTTATTAAGGAAAGTCTGTGACACTAAGTAAAGTGCTAATTCACAAGCAGTCGGTGTAAAAAGAAAAAAAGTAATGAAAAAACATTGTACTATATATGACACCCAATAGATTAGTGTCTTTAATTTATAAAACATTTCTACCAATCTGCAAAAATTGATTGCTTTTTAGGTTCATGTACTCATGTAATTATATTCATTTAAAAGCTAAAATAGGATCTAAATTAATTTTTTCTCTACATTAACATTTTCAAAACCTCCTTTTAACCATTATAGTAGTTCTAGAATTTTATGCCTGAAGTTCTTAATTAATTATTTTAGATTATAACAATCCTATTCAGAAAGATGTTTAGAACCAACTTTTCACGATTTCTACTTGGAAAAATGCAATTGTAAAGAACACCTTTGAAAGCAATTTGTTCCTTAAAGAGGCGGCTGTGGAGAATTAATTCCTTTCTGATGTCAGTTCCTCCCACAGATGCTTACACTTCCCTGTGTATCTTCAACCATACAGCTCCCCCCCCCCATTGACTGTGTCTCTCACAGAGACCTCCACATAGCTTGTCTTTTTGATACGAGGGCTTTTTTTTTTTTTTAACCTTTATTATTTTTGTCTTTCGCCGAGACTAACTAGCCTTTGGTCTCTTTCATTCTATTTCCAACTATAATGAAAGATTCTCTTTCAGGGTTCTTTGTTTAAGTTCTTATTGCCGTCATGTATTAAGTCCCCCGGCGCCTTCCCGTGGCTGTGTAATAGACTCATCAAACATATCATTATTCTGAAACATTTGCTCTTGATTTCTCTTTGTCGTTTGTTTCCTGTTCCTCTCAGAATGAGCACAAATGAGCTTTTGTGGTAGTCTCTGGAATCGTGAGGTGGAAACAATGTACAGAGTTAAGAAGTACGCCTCCTTTTGTGTTTCAAATCCACAAAGTAAACATCCTCCTGTTAAACACTCACGAAGGCCCAGGAATCACCGGCTTACTCGCCCACCTTCTCGCACTAGGAAGTCCCTAGCAAAAGGCTGTGCTCCCAAAGATTCCCTTTCTCTTCTGTTTTGCCTTGGTACAGTGGAAACAAATAGATTCTGGTTTTGTTTCAAGGCCCTTCTATATTTAAATCTGTGAGAAATGAAAAAGACCAATCTGTCTCCGGTGGCCCTCTGCACTTTTCCCACATGAATCTTACATTTGATTTCAACAGAACTGCAATATGAAAAGTTCATCATCAAAAAGTGTGTAGTGTTTCCCAAGAATATTGTACATAAATGTGACTGTGTGGGATCTTCTAACACTCTACAAGTGCCAGCTTTTTAAAATCACTAGAACATACTCACTTTGAGTACCTAGGTATATTCTTATATTTCAGGCTTTGGATCACCAAAATTGCCCTGAACTGTGCTTAAGCTAAAAGTAGGCACTGGAGAGAGAGGTGAGGGTTCTTGCTGCTCTTCCACAGGACTTGGATTGTATTCCCAGTGAAAGACTCACCGTATCCTTGGACCCCTTTCTCTGAGAGATGAAACAGTGACCACTGGATGCAAGTGCAAGAGGATATTTATTGCTTACACAGGTACCTGTGGACGCTTCAATCTTTCGGGAGACTGAGCGTGCCCAGGCCAAACCTTCAGAGAATTATATATGGTTTGGGCAGCAAAAAGCGGGCTTACAGAAGCAAATGCATGATTACAGGGATTTTATTGGTTCACTCAAATAAAGCAGTTGGGGTCAGTCTGGGGCAGAGTTGTTTGTTCGAATCGGGTACAAGGAATTCAGTTATGACAATTTCAGTACTCTGGTGGTTACGATAAGACGCTTCAAGGACTCTCTGTTCCCAGACATTGTTCTGCTGACTTGCAGACGCTTCAAGGACCCTCTGTTCCCTCTTGTACTTGTCCCCACCTTGACGCTTTGCAAAAGCAGCTCAAGCAGGAGAAATTCATGGTGGGGGTCTTTCACCAGCACCTCACAACCATCTGCAGATCTATATCAAAGGATCCGAATGCCTAAAGCATGGTAAATAAGAATCTGGGAAACCATAGGCTGATGGATGTTTATTCAGGAAGAAATCACTTACACCAGAAACAGATGACCACTGCAGGTTCCCATCCCAAGGATGCCTCCAGACACTCTCTGTCTCCAACGAGGAAGTAAGAGAGCAAGGCCTAGAGTGTCTGACAGACCACTACAAAAGCAGGGAGGTAGAAAGGCTGTCTTACCCTGACTTGACAAGATTCAGCAGTCTTCTATGTTTGTCTCCTGCAAGCACAGAAGGACAGCATGTCCAAAGTCAGTGGTCGAAGTGGAGGCAGTTCTTTGCCCAAGAGGCCATTAGCTGAGTCACCAGGTAACCAGGTGATTCACAGACATACATGCGGATAAAGCACCCACACACATAAACTAAAATAAATAAATAAAGGGTAAAGGGTTTCTAGAGTACAAACAAAAGTTAGAAAAAAATACACACACACATGATTTAAGTCCCTAATTAAGGAGAAACAATATATATACATATATATATATATATATTAGTTTTAAGTTTGCATTAAGAAGAGTACTCTCCCTTAGAAGTATGTACCTTATTTCCTTAGCTAAGTGACTTCTGAAATTCTAAAAATCAAAATTAGTTCTTCAGCAGTACTTGATAAAACACTCCAGAGAACATTGCCAAGTTCATCAGTCATTTCCTGTATAGTCTGAATGGGTCTCAGGACCATTTCTTTTCTTTTTCTTTCTTTTTTTTTAAACTTTTATTGTTATTATTATTGTTGTTGTTGTTTTATTAACTTATTTTTTACATTGTAATCCCAGTTCCCCCTTCCTCCTTCCCCTCCTACTCCCTCCACTAATCCCTCCTCCCATCTGCTCCACAAAGAGGTTAGGACCTCCCATAGGAAGTCTACTAAGTTTGTCCCATCATCTTGTTGAGGTAGGACCAAGGCACCTCTCCACCCCCACACCCTTGTGTCTAGGCTGGACATGGTATCTCTCCATATAGAATGGGCTCCACTAAGTCAGTTTGTATATTAGTGTTAGGTCTTGAACCCACTGCCGTTGACCTCATATATTGTCCCAGTCACACCATTGTCACCTATCTATATTAAGGGAGTCTAGTTTGGTCTTATGCAGATTCCCCATTTGCCAGACTTGAGTCAGTGATCTCTCACTAGCTTGGGTCAGCTGTTTCTGTGGGTTTCCTCATCATGGTCTTGACTCCTTTGTTCATATTATTGCTCCTCCCTCACTTTGATTTACTCCAGGAGCTTGGCCTAATGGTTAGTTGTGGATTTTTGCACCTGCTTCCATCTGTTTCTGGAAAAGGGTTCCAGCTTCTCTGGGGTTATGGACTACAGTCTGAGTATCTTTTGCTTTACTTCTGGTATCTACTTATGAGTGAGTACATAACTATATTTGTCTTTCTGGTTTGGGGTTACCTCACTTAGGATGGTTTTTTCCAGGTCTATCCATTTGCCTGTGCATTTTAGGATGTCATTGTTTCTTGCTGCTAAGTAGTACTCCATTGTATAAATGCACCACATTTTCTTTATCCATTATTCAGCTGAGGGGCATCTAGGCTTGTTTCCAAGATCTGGCTATTACAAATAATGTTGCTATGAACATAGTTGAGCAAATGTCCTTGTGGTGTAAATATGCCTTCAGGACTGTTTCTTAAAGTAAATTTCAATATGAAAGTGAGAAGAAAAAGAAGTGAGAGTTAGACCTAGGTAGGACGATCCTAAACTATTTATAAATCACATTGGAAGTGAGCACACAGAGCCAGGTGCACAGTGCTGCACAGCACCCAGCAAAACTATGATTCTACACATTAGCTTCCATGTAGAGCACAGCAGCATTAAATGATAAATTATAAGTATGCTGATTTGAATATATATTATTAATGTTTAGCAGAGAACTGTACAATGGTTTAGCTACAAGATAAACAAGATGTTTCCTCCAGGGAGGAATTTTGTCACCGACATGAGAATTACCAGTGCACCATCACAATTAAAAGCACACTGTCACAATTAAAAGCACACCAACTTTTAGCACATTTTAGTTTGGGATTCTCTAGAGAACAAAATCCCTGCTGTTGCCTGCATCCAGGATGCTCCACTCCTACAGCCTTCTTCCTCAAGTTAAAGTTGCTGTTTTCTCCGCCTCTGTTACAGATAAAAACAACTACAGCGAAAGCCACAGTGGTCTAGCTAAGCCCTGATGTTCTTTTTAAGTCTTCCTCAGGCCAAGATGTACTGCGGGTCTTCAAGCATCCTTAAAGTGAAAAATTATTTACAAGGTGTACATGTGATAAGAATTAATACCCAAAATACATAAGGAACTCGATTCAGTACCAAAAAAAAACAACACAAATCATTTAATGACCAAAAAGCCAGATGAGACATTCCTAGCAAACATAGAAAAGACTGATAATACATTTAAAAATTACTCAGTATCACTTATTATGAAAAGGCCAATAATCACAATGAGATTTTTCATACTTCTTTAAAAAAATACTAGAATAGGAACCTTCAAAATGTGTTCCAGACTGGAGAGACAAAAGACCATTTAATGACTAAGAGTGCACACTATTCTTGCAGAGGACCAGAGTTCAGTTCCTAGCACTTGTAACTCCAGCTACTGGGGAGCTGACAAGAGCATAGACACACACATGATAGACACACACACACACACACACACACACACACACACACACACGCACAGGCACAGACACAGGCACAGGCACACACAAAAGTATTTTTAAATGTCTTGCTTTCAATATTGATTTTATAAAGTAGACTTATTTATATGATCATGTTAAGAGATTTTCTAATATTTTTAACACAAGACTTGCTGTAATGCTTAAATATAATGTGTTATGGACAACATGTCTAGTTCATTCATAAATCTGTAAAAATGTCAATGTCAGTTGCAATTATGTGAGTCAATGATCCAGTTTAAATAAGTAAAATGTAACTAGAAAGAAAAGCCAGTAGTTAGCATAAAAATAAATGAAAAAGTTATAAAATTTCTGTGAACTAGGGTCAGGGGGGCAAAGATGAAGGAGCATAAGAGAACACATCACTTTGTAATCAAAGCTGCGTTCCTCATACTGGGTGTGGGAGTGTTTCACCCATGCTTCTACCCCTGCATAAAATACTGAGCAGTTCCTATGTCTCACACAGCACCATCACACTAATACTAGGCTGACCTCAAAGGCTCCTTAACAAGTAACAGACACAGACTGAGAAGCCCAACATTACTATGATACTGAGGGAGGTGATGTAACAATTGTATATGAAACATGAATGCAAAGGTAACCCTCCCCAAACAGTCTCAGCTGCTCAAATGAGGGTCACCTGAACATTCTTGATTTTAATCTTAAGCAACAGATGAGAGTGAACCAGAAGGAAGGGGAAATAAAGGTACCCAGGTGTGGTGGCACTGTGCAGATCTTTTGTTGGGGAGTGAGTATGACTAGAACAGGAAGACCACATGTGGAAGGGAAGAAAAAGTGGGTTGTAGGGGGAATACAAAGAGAGACAGCTAAAATTAAGGGGCATTTAAGGGTTATTATGGAAATCTAATATTGTAGAAACTTCCTAAAATATATACACATATAAGGGCAATCTAAATGGAATTCTCAAATAATGGGGAAAAGGGACAGAGTCCCAACTGGCCATCTCTTGTTACCAAATGAAGCTTCCAGTACTAGAATTGGGTTACATCATATTGACTTGTTGGCCAAAGAAGCCCCAGAGTAGTCCCTAAACAACTTAGACTATTGCCACAACTATAAATTGCTCTCCCCAAACACACATCAAAGCCCCATTGCTGAAGAGAACACCTACAAAACTCATTGAACATGGAGATGTGAAGTTAGGGCTTACCTAGAGCCTGCATCCCTGTGTTATATCATTTTTGATACAGGAAGGTACTCTGTATGCCACCAAAAGAGAACCAGAAACATCAAGCTAGTCATAGATCTATGATGGTGTCCTGCCTGCAAGACATGCTAGGGCAGTAGTGGCACAAAGCTTGTGAGAGTAACCAACTAATAATTGGTTTAAATTAATTGTCATTTAATGAAATGGAACACATACTTGGCAATGTTTGGGTGTCTAAGAACTAGAGATAAGATAAGTCAGGGACCTAGGGTAAAATCAAATAAGGCTGGTCTAACAAAGAAAGGAAGAAAGGAAGGAAGGAAGGAAGAAGAAAGGAATGAATGTATAAAATGACTCCTAATGATATTCTGCTATATTCATAGATTAGTGCCTTGTTCAGTCATCATCAGAGAAACTTCCTTCTGTAGCAGATGGCAAAAAATATAGAGACCTACAACCAGACATTATGCAGAGAGTGAAAGACCTTGGGACATCCAGCCCTAAATGGGATGTCTCCATCAACATCCCCCCCCCCACAACCCACACACACACACACATCAGAACTCAGGAAACCCAGGGGGAGAAGAGGTGGAAAAAGAGTGATAGTCAGAGGGGATAAAGGACACCAAGAAAACAAGGTCCTCTAAATCAACATGAACAAAGCTCATATATACTCAAAGAGACTGAAGCAACATGCACAGAATATATATATGTATGTATATATATGTATATATATATATATGTATGTATATATATGTATATATATATATGTATAGTAAATGAGTAGGTCTCTTATTCTCTTGCGCTTTTTTCTATCCATTAATTTGTGCTGTCCAACAACTGGATGGATGGATGGATGGATGGATGGATGGATGGATGGATGGACGGACGGATGGATCGATGGATCTATCAATCAATAAAAGAAAATATAACTTCTGTTAGGTTATAACTGAACTGTTATTTATACCTGCTAGGAGAAGGAAAATCCATTTTCTCCAATGGAATGACATTGGATATGTCAACTACTCCATGGCAGACCTCATGTTCAGAAATAATTGACCAACATATAATGGACTCCACAGTTTTTTGTTTTGTTTGGTTTGGTTTGGTTTGGTTTTTTTGGTTTTTTTTTTTGTTTGTTTGTTTGTGTGCGTGTGTGTGTGCGTGTGTGTATGCGTGTGTGTGTGTGTGTGTGTGTGTGTGTGTGTGTGTGTGTGTGTGTGTGTGTGTGTGTAATGCTTTTATTTGGTTACACTTAAGGGTATTGTTGTTATAGTTGTTTAGTTGGTTGGTTGTTTTCTTTTTAGGTGATATTTTATTTTGTTTCCTTGGTTTTGGGTTTTTGTTGTTATATTAGGTTTTTGTTTTTTGAGAAAGAACTTAAAAGCTAGGTAGATATGGAGGAGGAGAGGATCTGGAAGCACTTGGGGAAGGGCAAATATGATCAAAATATATTTAAATTAAAGTGTTTTAAATAATAAAAGAAAAAAGTCTATGTAGTACAATTGCAAACAACAAGGATTGAAGACAGACTTTACATATATCTGAAGGTGAAGAGAGAATTCATACAGACAACGTGTATTTTACAAAAGAAAAGACAATCTAACATCAATTTCCCAATTTTCCCTATGGAAAATTCTAGGATCAGGATCTTCTCTAACTGAGACAAAGAAAATATGGGCTCCAGTCAACCAGATGAAAATGGTTGCATAAATGCAGGGACAAAGAGAGAAAAAGAAGAAATACAATAATAATAAGTTTTAAGAAAAAACAATAAACACTTTGAAAGTGAGCCAGTCTTGTTTTGGACTAGGGAACTGAGAAGATAATAATTCTAAGGATAAAAATAAGGAATAAAGAGATGGCATTTAAATTTATTTAATACTGGTTTTACTAATGCAATGCCATCTTTTATTTTCCCCTCAATTTACCACTGAATGGTGGATAGTGGTGTTATCACTGACTGCAATAAACAATGTGTCAGGCAGATCTCTCTACTGAGAGAACAGTATACACGGTGAAACATGCACAGCAGGTATGTGTGGGTTTACAGAGCTGAGTGTCAACAGTAATGTCCTCATTCAAAATAAAATATAAAGCACTCACTTTACTCTTTTCCTACAGCACATTTATGTAATTAGAATCTTAGCCAAAGGATTATATGTAGAAAAATCCTTCATTCAAAATCTGTCATAGATTGCAATTTTGTCAAAATGCCAAAGTTTCCAACAATGCCAAAGGTTATTAAACATGAAGACACCAGCTCTTTTTCTTCTTTCTGTAAAAACCATAAACAAACACCTCATTATCTGAAATGCTATCAGTCGACTCTGTTCGTGCTATACTTTGTAACATATTTTTCTCTGTAAGTTTATTCGATCATTCTAAAGGGCAACATCAATTCTCTGCCTTCTGCTCAAAATCTGCCTGTTCTATAAATGTGTAAGAGAATCCATAGACAAGGAAAAACTAACAGCCAAAAATGTTCTGCAACTACAACAGGATCATAATAAGTGAGTCTACCTTTAGAGTATATATTGAATGAAAAAGAGGCACAAGTGATTGGAAGAGTTGGGCAAATTACCAATAATGTGTAAGAGTAAATATCAACTACTTCTCACAGTTACTTCTCATGAAAGGCAATTCAAGTTCATCAAAAACAAGTTTAAATCTTAGAATGATATTGAGGAAGGTAATAAAACACAAAATATTATACAGACATTACATGTGGTATGGAGTTGTTTATATATTTTTAATACATTGTTGAGAAGTGCAAGCATACTAGTACAATGACATCCTCTATCAAACACAAAGAAATGCCACAGAGGACAATCCATCTGACAGATGTTCATGCTCTGATGATTGACCTGGTGTGTTGCTGGATCCTTTGGCAGGTAGGGCTAGAGAAAGGCCAGTCTAGCTGGAATCCTCCTGGGACTGAGCCGGATGGTGGGTGTCAACGACTCAGATAACTCTCCCCGCCCCCCAGTTACCGGGGAGAAACACGCTAAGCTGGGAGATTATCAAAGCAGGATCTCGTTTTATTGTATCAAGCAGGGACTTATATAGGGTTGGGGTAGTGGGTGGAACTTAGGATGGGGTAAGGTGACATGAGGAGAAAGAGCCAATAATATTCCACCAAGCTAGCTGTTAGCTAGGCAGGGGGCAGTCTCAGGCCTTGATGAGTCACTCCCATGTGGAGGTTACAGGCCAAAGACAGGAGGTTAGCCAGGCTCAGGAAATTCCACTCGGCCTGGAGACCTGACCTTTTTAGACCCAACAGTCTGTGTTATATAGATGTTCATTGATACCAATTAATTATATCAATACTTAGCTGTTTTTTCCACTTGCTTTTATTTATTTGATGTTTTATGATACATATTTTCTGAACGAAGCAAACAGAAAGCAGAGCACAAAGGAAAGCCATAACATTTCTTCATACAGATCATCATAAACCCATGACAAGTTCTTAACTGACAACTTTGTTGAAAAGATTTCAAGAGTCATTCAGGAAAAAAATCAGATAAAGCCACAGGGGGAAATTCACAATATAAGATAATGAGACAAAGAGATTTCCATTTTCCTGGAAAATATTTCCTGCCTGATTTTCTTTAAAGGAAACAAGATCCTGAAACTTTACAAGTTGTCTAAATCTCAATGATGAACATGTCAACCTTTGCTTAACACCATTTCTCCAAAATTGCTGAATTTCAATTTCACCAACTGGTCTGAAGCAAGATGTTTATTAGAGGTTGTATAACACTTTACGTATTTCTATGAAACACTGCTCTACAGCTTCTAGGCCAGATTATGGCATCTTTGTCACTTTTCATACATTTTGCATCTTCTATTCACAATAGCAGTACTAGAAAACAGTTTGTGTTGATAGTATTATAAAATATCACATACTGTTTTAAGAAATAACATTAAAATGAACACTTGCATACATACACTCATACACATACACACACATAAACACACAGAGATAGATAAATATATACACTCACACATGTACACATACAGACACATATACACACACACATACACACATGCACACATACAACACACACATATACATACACATATATACACACACATATACACACAAGCATATACACTCATACACACATGACAGGCACACAAATATATACACATTCACACACACATATATAATCCCCATTATTTCCCTCAGTGCCAATCAGTCTGTCTTAAAGAAGAGTTAAGAAATGAATGAATAAATGAATGAATGAGTGAAGAAAAGTTTACATAGCTACATAGCTTAAAGCCAGACACTCAGCACTCTTTTCTATTCTGTTCATATCCCCCATGTTAAAAAATATCTACTAAACAGACACCAATCAATCTTCACTAAAACTGTATTTATACTTCTCTGTGCATTTTGCCATAGTACCTAGTTTCATTGGAATCTGTTTGTATTACTCTAAGATCATGCCAGGTCTAGATGGTTGTATGGGGGCATCAAGTAGATAGTAGAACATTTGGCTATCATGTATGATGCCTTGAATTCAATTCCTAGCACTGAGTTATAAATAAAAAAATGCATGAGTAAATAAATAAGTAAAGCTATTAATCTGATATTTTTAGAGATCATAGTTAATAGTAAAATTAAAGTTTCAGGTCTACAATTCAGGCCCACACTACAGCCAACAAATCCAGTCCCATTTCCATGAACTAGAATATTACCTGATCTGGGCTTAGTAAACCCACAGACACTAAATAATTCTGATGAAATGATTATGAAAAGCAAAGGAACACAGGTTCTTGGATTAAATCATGTTTCACATTGCAGTATTCCAGTAAGCCACTGAGCTCCTATCAAAACTGTAAGACCTGTCAGTGGGGCGGCTGACCTTCTCAGACTGTGTGCAGAAACTGTAGATTTTCAGAATTACTAAGCATGCGTGGTTACAAATGCAGTGTGGTTCCTTTGTATGAGTCTCAAAACAGATATTTCTCTTCAAATAATTAAGGGATTTTGTTTTGTTTTGTTTCTTTCACTTTCTTTCTTTCTTTTTTTTTTTTTTTTTTTTTTTTGAGAAGAACAAATGGCCAGTTAGAGCTGGATAGTTACTTGTTGACTAATAGCACAAGAGAAAAGAGGGAGGAAGGCCACACGCAGAGGCTAATAATCCAGCAGACAAATGTTAAATTACTCCTTTTCATCTTCACATGGTACTCATTACTGTGTCACATACATACAATAAGCATGTGTGTGGGATATATGCATGGTTCCAGTGGGTAGTGAAGTTCATGAGAAATCATTTTGGTTAATGTAAGATGATCCTTAATACAAGAGGACTACGTCAGAATATGATGGCTTTAATAAGAATGGCCCCATAGGCTAATATTTGAAAGCTTAGTCATCAGGAAGCAGTACTACTTGAGAAGGACTAGGCAATGTGGCCTTGCTGGAATAGGTGTGGCCTTGATGGAGGAAATGTGTCAGTTGGGGTGGGCTTTGAGGTTTCAAAAGCCCATGCCAAGCCCAGTGTCACTGCCTACCATCTTCAGGTTCCAAAGTAATGAAAGGCCAAAAATAAAGTTAAGGAAACCCCCCACTTAAAATGAAGGATAATCTGACCTGGAAAGCTAACCCAGACTACTATCAGTTCCCTGGAATTTGCTAACCACGGGCAACTTTCCCTCACAAGGCTCTAAGATAACAGGATACCAAGAATTCACACTGCCCCTCCTGTCAGTGTGTCAGCAGGTAGTAAATGGGTCCTTAAGAAACAGAGAGAGCTGCAACTCCAGTTTGCCCAGACAAGATTAATTAGCACACCCCGAGGCCCTAAGGTCTGCTGACCTGAACAGTGACACCATCCCATCCGGCCTCAATAGGAGAACCCATGACTGGTCACCTACTCAATGGACAGGGGGTCACAGCCCCACCCTAAACTTGTGGGTTTTTTCCTTTAAAAGTACCCGTGCCCAGAAAATGTTGCTTCTCTAGCCTGCGTGCTGAGGTAGCCCTTTTGCGCAAACATTTCCTGTTCATTAAAGCCTCTTGCGTGTTGCATCAACTGGACTGGACATTGAGTTCTTGGGGGTACTGACTGAAACTGGGAGACTCCTCATTCTGAGGGTCTTACAGTAAAACTCTCAGCTATCTCTCTTTCTGCACAATGCTATGTTCTCCACCATGATGGTAATGGACTGAACCTGTGAACTCTAAGCAAGGCTCAATTAAATGTATTTCTTTCTAAGAGTTGCTGTGGTCTGGTGTCTCTTCACAGCCATAGAATAGTGACTAGGACACAAAGGCAGAGACACAGAGACCCCAAAGGACAGAAGACTGGTTAGATTCTACAAGGACGTTTACAAGACCGATCCTTTTGGAACACTCACTTAAAAACACTTATAAAAAAATGGAAATGGCTACAAATACCCCTACCATGTTGAAAAGCTGACTGCATACATAGTTATGAAAACCTTAAGGATGAGCTACAGGAGACGGGACCAAGGAATGAAGCACCCAGATGTTGTAAGGCAGGAAGTGGTTTGAAGGAATAACATCCAAGGCCTAGAGGGTCCCCAATATTACAAGATGGGAGTTAGTTTCTCTATATTTTTTGGCTTCTTTATCCTCTGTATATGTTTACGTACATTGTGCCTGGGTATTTAAACTGTGAGGCAGGGATGATTAGAATGAGAGAGGAGGGGAGGATAGGGCTGTAGGGGAGATATGAGCATTCTTCACTACATGTCGTGAGTACTCCCCAGCTACCATGTACATCCAGACTGGACATTATGCAACCTGAATGGCTGTTTCCTGGTTATCTCGGTCCCCCAGGTACCCTTTCTCCCCTTATCACAGATGCATTTTCTCATTTTTTATTACCTTGACTTTCTGGCCTAAGTAAATAAAATTAGCAATTTATATGCTGCATACATTTTGAAGCATTATTTAAAGTCCTAACTTAAAATTTCTCCATCCAGATAATCATACCCTTGGTTGGACAAAACTCTGCTCTTTATATGTTTCAAAACGTGTTCTAAAGTTTCCATTTGAGGGCCTATAATACCGCCAGTCCCAAGAGCCTTGTTACGGGGCAAACAGTCAAGAGCAAGATCACAATCAGCCTTGAAAAGCTCCTTAGTCTATTGAAGTGTTTCACCCCTTCCTTCAGTCCCTGTCATCTAATCAGATTATCTATAATTTGGCCATGCTTATTGAAGAAAACACTTGTCTGTCTAGTTTACTTTTCCTTTAGGGAATCACTTTCTCTCCATTATTTCTTTAGTTCATAGGATTCCTGGAAGACTGGCTCAGTCCAAAAAGGAGTTCCTCTCCTGAACGAGGGCTTTGTTAAAACTGTCTATAAAGTCACCCTAGGTTGACTCAAGGTCACTAACCTAACAATCATATGACCTGGAACTGATGGAACTATGTTTCCACCAGTGTGTGTGGCCAAAAATGAAGTCATGACAGAGAAACAGATCTGAGAAGGTGCAGATGTCCAACCTTCAGTCATTAGGAACTAATGTCAACCAGGCAGATTTTTGTTGTTGTTGTTGTTGTTGTTGTTTAGGTTTTTGGATTTTTGTTTAATTGTCTGATTGGTTGGTTCGGGTTTTGTGATGGGTTTTGTTTTGTTGACACAAAGTCCCTTATAGTCCCGTAGGACCTTAAACTGGATATGTAGCTAAGAATGCCCTTGCACTTGTGATCTTCCAGTCTCCACATCTCAAGTGTTAAGATTATAGATGTATGTTGCCACATACCAGAACAGGGATGGAAGGATGGAGGTAGATGGGGGTAGAATCCAGGGCTTTGTGCATGCTACAAAAAAACACTCTACCAACAGAGCTACAAATCCAACCCTAGATACACATGCTTTATAAAACATCATGAGGAAATCATCTTAATTTTTAATCTAAAAAAGAAACGGTGTGTGCCAGGTGGTAATGGCACATATGCCTTTAATCCCAGAGCTCTGGATGCTATGAAATCATTGGTTTTAGATATGCGGGCTTTGTTGTAACCCTATAAAAGCTGTCTCAATTCTGTACTCAGGGTACTCAGTCCTCTACCCTCAAGTGGTGTATGACTGTGGGCCCCAGTGCACTTGGAATATAAAGTACCTCATGCTTTTACATCAAGACTGCTTCTCGTGAGTGATTTGGGGGAGGGGGAACACCTTTCCTGAGTCAGGGTGTGAGGATCCATGTTCTCCTAGCCTTTCAACCCATGATCCTACACTCACTTCTCCTTGGTTGTAATATTTCACTGCGATTTCTGATAGGACTTCATGAGCATGAGGTCTTTTCAGTGTTGATAAGTTCTGGCATGAATTCCAAAACATCACTGTGGCTCTGCATACCTGGAAAAAGGTCAGGCAGTTAAGAGTCCAGTGTCCACAATCAAGTGTGACCCAGGGAGAGATAGGTCTGCCTTCTGTGGGACAATGGACTACACCACCTACTGCCCTGCAGCTGACTTTCTCCTGGCTGAGGGGTTTAGAAGACAGCTGGAGAGGGCAGACAAAGTTGTTGGGCAAATACAAACATCCCATAGTCTAATTAGGAGATGGGTCAGAACACCTAAGTCTGCAGCAGGAACTAGGGTAGGAATGTTTATGAGCTCACCTGTCGACCTCTTTGTACCTCTTCTGCTTCCTAAAGGTGAGAATACAAGAAACATGAGTCAGCAAGAAACAAAGACATTGACAGCAGTGGGGAAACAGAAGGGGATTATAAATCCAGAGTCACATTCTGGCCAAACTAAATAAAAATCTGGGCTCCAAATATTTTTAAACTTGTCTTGACCTGACAGTGCATAAGTATTTCTGGTGTTTGACCTTAGAACCTTGTTCCTTTTCCGGGTTGAACCATAGTCATGGAGCAGCCTGCCACAGACATGCACAATTAAATCAGTCCTTCAGAGCCATTAGCATGGCAAAAATGACTATAACCAAGGTTAATTTCCTTAGTAACCTCTAAATGTATTCTAGACATAAGTCACCCAGTGTATATCAATAGTTATTTGATTGGTGGATGGTCTGACAAAGCAAAATAAAGGCTCCTCTTCCAAATATAGACAGGAAGGAAGAATAGAATATTTCTTCTGAGCCTAGATGTAGCACATTCAACTTATCAGTTCTCATGGTGCAAAAATTGTTATCATAGGCTTTAAAATTTTCTTAAACTTATTGAATGTGATACATTCTCACTTTGGTACAGAGAAGTGAGAGAATACATAAAGCAGGCAACTGTGCCACTGTCACAGAGAAAACCAATGAACACAGACATTTAAACAGCATCACAGGTTTTCATTACGGAACACCAAAATAATTAGCAGTTTTCACTGAAAATCTTGCTATTTCTTTTACAAATCATTAAACAGAGGCATATTTTTCCCCCATGAAATCGTTGTGTGATCCTATTTTTCTTATATAATGTTCTTTTTTTCTCATTTCAAAATAATGGTTTATTTGGTCATTAACACTTTAAATCTGCAGTATCTTTTTCACAATTTAAATTCAGTACGGGTCTACTCATGTTTATAGAGGACAGTGTTAGAGTCAGATCGGGCAAAAGAATTTCACAGAAAAGCATGAAAAGATTAGAGGATTCACCTTCCAAAGGAGCTTAGTCAATTGTATTTCTAATACAACAACTTTCAGTCCCATGCTGCCTTAAGATGAATAGATTTTTGAGGCAAAAACTCCTGAGGTCACTTTATATCGTGTATTATACACTCCTACAATATAAATTTGCATATCCATTTAACTGGGCCACAGGATTTCCCACACCAGGTTAAGCCCTTGCTTCTTGCTGAATGTGTGGAGGTATTTCCATGAGAGATTAGCATTTGAATCAGTAGATTAAGTGACACAGCTGGCCCTTCTCAGAACTGGTGAGCAACTTAAAAGCAGCAGAAGGCCTGAGATGGGAGAAGAGGTGCTGTTGCTGAGGCTATATTCCAAAACATATTGGTCTCCTTAGCAACAGATTGAAAATGACAACCAGCAAGTGTACGTGTGTGTGTGTGTGTGTGTGTGTGTGTGTGTGTGTGTGTGTGTGTGTGTGTGTGTGTGTGTGTGTATGTGTGTGTGTGTGTGTGTGTGTGTGTGTGTGTGTGTGTGTGCTGCCATTTAGAAAACAAATGCATCCTGATACCCTGAGATCACAGAGCCTCCATTAATACTGCTTTCATTACAATCTCCATCACTCATAACCGACACTATAAAAATAATTCTAATTTGAATCAAAAAGGAACAAAATATTTGATAAATATACCTCAGCTATAGATGTTATCTTTTAAAATCTTGACAGATTTACTTTTTTCAGTCTTGACATTAATTCCATGAAATTTAAGAAGTTATTTATGTGTGGAGAAAAATCAGCATCAGTTCTGACGGCTTACATTACGATGTCTGAGACACTCATGTATAAAATATTGTCCTACCATTTGACAGTTATATGAAGACCTGTAAGAAGCAGGAGGAAGCAGGAAAGAAAACTAAGTCTTAGAAAATTGCTCCAAGTGTTTCTTAATAACAGACATTAAAAGGGAAAATCAAGGATTTTGTTAGCTTTGAGTGTCAAAAGCTCACAGCAAACAAACCTACTACCCTTCTTAGTAGACCTCCCCCCCGTCTAATACTGCATTGCATTTCACTGTCTCCAATTAAAAAGCATGCTTACTTTCAGACTTCCCTTCTCTAAACCCAGCTTGAAAATGAAGGCCCTGCACATTGTAGCATTTTAATGGGAATCACTAGGTCAGTTGCAAATAAATGTTGCTTGCTACTTTGCAATTTGGTCAGCTGGAGGGCAGTGACACACACCTTTATTCCCAGCACTTGGAAGGCAGAGGCAGGCATCTGACTTTGAGGACAGCCTGGTCTACAGAGTGAGTTCTAGGACAGCCAGGGATACAGAGGAACCCTAAGCTATCTTTCCCCCACCAACACAAATATTTGAGGTTATGTCTCCTAGAGAAATTAAAGAACATTCACTCAATTTTCTCACACTCCTGTTGAGAATTCTGCTTAACAGACTACTATTAAATAATAAAAAAAAAACTAATAAAAAGGAATAACAATAAAATGTGATGTTTTTAAAATATGCACATACACCTATGCAAGATGGTTTATTTGATTGACTTCTATAGAGTTTATATCGGGCTTTTTGTGCTTAATCTTATTTGAATTACTTTGTAAATATGGAAAACTATGCCATGACCAAGTTCTGAATGGTCAGGCCCATTCCTACTTGACTGTCGAGGGAGATGTAGCAAGAAGCTTATGTGACCAATAAGCTTTTAAATTAAAAAGCAAAAACTTGAAGCATACATTTTTACACTCATGTTTAAATCAGTCGCCTTCTACTTTTTTGAAACTTAATTCTCTCATCCTCTTATGATCTTCCTGCTTAGTGCCCACAGGAACCACTGGGGCCTCTGCTTCCTGAACCATCTCCTCTCATCAGCTCTTTCTTGTATCATTGTAAACCAATGTCACTTGCTAGTGATCCTCTTAAGAAACACACATGCTTTTGTGGCCACTTCCTCATGGTTTCTACTTTTATATGCTCATCTGAAATACAGCACAATCATTAGTTCCCACACTCCCCAAGCCAGCTTTTCCTCTGACTTTTCCTTTTCTGCTCATGGTACTTCATTTCTTTTTGTTTTCCCCTCCAAAGTTTACACTTGCATCTTCTTTGTTCACCTCATCATTCACTTACTAAGTTCAAGCTGTCCTCAACTCCTATTAGCCGACCTTCATGATCTCCCCCCAATTCCTCTCTTTCCATTTTAACACTGCCACATCCATTAAGTGCTCATGCCCTGAGCCTCAGCTTCTTCCTTGATCCCATACTTAATCTCTCTAATCTTAGTTTCTCATGTACCCTAGCAACCCTGCTCTCCACTACAAGGAGAATGTCCCCAAACTGTCCCAATGGTCATAGTCCTCAGATTGCCCAGATTGATTTCCCCATAGCTTCCAACAAGAGAAAGTAGCTATCTAATCCCTGTCTTCAAACCTGCCCCTTACAGTGCCCCTGGAAGACCTAGCATACATCCCACCTGAACCCTGTAGATGTCAAGGACCAGCCCAGTTGTGTGTATCTCCTGTGGCCTTCTCTGAGAACACAGTTACTTTTTCTCCCTATAAAGTATTTTCTTAATGGACTGTCTGCCTAACTGCTGGGGCAGCACCCTAGAGTAAAACAGAAAGACATTCAACTGAATACCCAAGCCCCAGAACTAAGCACAGCTATACTATTAAATTGATCTAGGAACCCCATTACAATTGATTCCTGTTTTCAAAGTCTCAGCTTTTCACTTAAGAAAAGTGTTAGGAAGGCCTTAAGAAGATGTTGGGTCCTAAGGTTTGATGCCTTAGACTTGAATATCACTGTTAGCTAGACTGTTTCCATAAGCCTTATAAGTTGTCTCTAAGTGCTGTAGAGAAAAACAACGTTTTCTACTTATGGATATGTGATACTTAATATCATACTTTGCAATATGTAGGCCCCTGAGAAACATTTTGATATTGCAGATGAAGAAAGCAATTGAAAGTGGCATATTCTTTAAACTGAATAAGGCCAAATCAGAACTCAAATCTCTTGATGGTCAGCCCTAAGTTTGATAGGCTTGTTTATTTTTGTGCTTTTGTTATTGTTGTTGTTGTTTGGTGGTATGCACTTACTGAGACAAGATTTCATTGTGAAGCTCTGGCTGGCCTGGATCTCACTATGTAGCCCAAGCTGGCCTAGAACTCAGAGATCTGCCTGCTTTTGCCTCCTGAGTGATGGGCTATTATGCTTGGCTGATACTTGCATGCATCAAGTCATTAAGAAGTGATTTTCCTCAAAGACTTTGGATAGCAGTTCTAAGTACTAAAAATACAATCTGGAATTTGAAAGGGAAACCAGTGAGAACTGAGGTACCATGAACACAAAAACCAAGTGAGGAAGGAAGACAGTGTTAAGTGTGTATTAGATCCAGTTGTCTAGAGGAACAAAGCTAAAGAATGAGCATATATTAAAAGAGGGTTTATTAGATTGTCTTACATGATATGGTTGGAGTAGTCCAACAATCTATGCCTCACACTGGAGAGGCAGAAAGTCCAGTAATTGCTCAGTCCACAATGATGGGTGCTTTAGCAGTCCTAATTTGGTCCCAAAGGCCTGGAAGATTTCTGTAGGGCCACATCTGCTAACATCAGAAAAGGAATCAGGAGTAGCAGAAACAAGGTAGGTAACTTCAGCAGTGAAAACAAGGCCAAGAGAGCAAAACAGTGCAAGTGTCTTCCAGGGGTGATACCTATATTTAAGACAGGTTTTTGCATATTAACTAAGGCAAGCAAGACAGCCCCATATACAAACATTCCTACAAGTCAATACAATGTAAAACACCCCTAATCGAGACTCTCTAGGTTGTATCATGTTGATAATTAAATCTATCCATCAAAAATGAGAAGGCGGTAATGATATTTAGATGATGTTTGTGATTGGTTTCATATGAGATGTGAGATGGATGCAGAAAATTTGGAAGTCATAGCCAAAAAGGCATCTCATATTCCTTAAATAAATCATGAGCTCAACATACAAGGACTTCATTGCAAACAAACTGAACTTTAATCTGATATTCTGACATGTGATAGCCTCATAAATTAACTTCTGATGTGATCTTTCTGGATGGCAATTATTGTTCAAAATGACCATCATGCTTGTTAAGACAAAGCAAGCTAGAAATGATAAACTATTTCACAATATAAGGTTATTAGTATTGTTTAATAATCCCAAATGGCATATTGTCTTATCTCAGGTCCTTAAATGCTGTCCCAGCCAGACCTTCTGCTGTGAGAAGATGCTTGATGAACTTGTTCATCATCAACAAAATCATTTAAAGAGATACAAACACAAGAATCTTGCCCTATGAGAGGAACAGTGCAATCTTCCAGATAAACAACATTCTCTATCAGAAGAAAGTATTTGCATTAAGCCAGGAAAATTTGTTTTCATGACCTCCTGAGTTGTTGACATTATTGAGCTTTTTAAATTTTTTGCCAAGGCATCCAAATCACTGGATTTTGGAAAAAACAACCAAGTAATATAGTTTAAAACATCAATTTGTTCTAAGAATCTATTTATTTTTCCCCTCAAAGGAAGTACATGAGCAGGTTATTTCGTAACATATGAAAAAAACATCTTTAATTTTTAAGATGTATATGGTGCCACCTGTGACTGGTGCTTGTGTCTTAAAGACTATAACTTATTCATAAAAATAAATCAGATGTATCTGCAGAGCAGTATAATATCAGGACCGTCTGTCTGATTGTTCCCAGTACTTAATGAGGCATGAGACAGGCTCTGAGAACAATCAAGTTGTTTACTTTCCTCTGGTCAATAAAGAAAAAAAAAAAGCAAGAAAACAAAAAATCACTAGCATTTGTATTCATCTATATCAGAGAGAAAATGGGCATGGGGTTGAAAAATGGAAATGTGTTGAACAGTTAAAATGCCTCCAAGTCCTTCTATAACAAGATAAAAGGGTGATAAGCAGGAAGGAGTGAGGATGATGTGCTATCAATAACATCAAGATGAAGAGAACATATGTTACCTCAGCTGAAGACTCTGTCCCTGTGCCTCTGAGGCTAGGGAAAACACCTTTGCTGTTAACATTAAAAAGACAATAGCCCTTAAGGGAGTAGATGTGTTTTAACAGAAGTCACACACAGACAAAGAGAGATTAAAACCATAGCTTAGCAATGTTCTCTTTAGAATACAACAGCCAAGCTTGCTCTTGCAGGGAAAATGTAACTCTAGCACCAGTGATGTTTTCATTGTGCAGTCATTTTAAATAGTGTACATGTCATTTAAGGCAGTATTTAAGAGCAATATGGGGTTGCTTATGTTCATAACTTTTACATGCTTCTATTGGAAAACGCTACTTAAGAATAACCTTCATTGTTCATGCAGACCTTCCCATTGGGGTTCTGCTTCTTCCTCCATTGGCTGCATTGGTCCATGAGGATGAAAGGAGCAGAAGCGTGGAACAGGGTTAGGCAAGCTGTGGGTATGACAGAGACAGCCCTCTGGGAGACAGACTTTGGTGAGTCAACTCAACTATAAGGAATGTATAGGACTGGGAAAACTGGGGACACCCACTAATTTGCATTAAGTGGCCTGCTCTTGTCATACATAAGGCTTAGTATGTGATAGGAGAGCTCCTTGCACAAATCTAGCAGGATAATCTATGCCAAGTTTAAAGTTAAAGGTAAATCAAACATCTAGTTTAGAGACAGCTTTCAGATAAGGTCAGTCCTCCAGACCCAGTGGCATTCTCCAGATAAGGGCAGGTAGAGGTGGGGAATTTTGCTGGAGAGGGAGTTCCCATGTTGCCAAGATTTTAGAAAAAGGCTGCCATGAATGATAGACTGCAACCTCAACCAGCCAGCAATGTCTGCTCCCTGGTGCTCAAGAATAGGTAGAACCGAGAATAAGGTGGTACTGCCCCATTGGCTGACAGTCTAGGCCAACCCACAAAAGCCCCTACTTACCTGCTCCCAAGGCTGGACCCCTGCCATGCAGCAAAGGAGAAAAGTTGGGCAAGCAAGGCAAGTAGGCTTTCTTGGACCACCAGCCACCAAATCATGACAAATAGACTTATTATTCATTATGAATGCTAGGCCTTAACTTAGGCTTGTTTCTAGCTAGCTTTTTTTTTTTTTTTTTTTTTTTTTTTTTAACTTAACCCATTTCTGATGGGAGATGTTATTCTGTATATATGTTTCTCATACTGGTTAATAAAGCTCTGTGGCCAATGAGATAGCAAGATAGGCGGGGCTAGGAGACAAGGAGGAAAGAGGAAGTAGGGGGGAGGAGTCTAGATGTAGCCCAGGGAAGAAGCAGGAAGACTGCCACGGCTCCCTGATAAGACGACCACGTGAAAATACTTAGATAAGTAGAAATGGGTTAATAATTAAGGCAGAGCTAGCCCATAAACAGTAATGGTAACTGGACAACAGGATTGAATCAAATACAGAGTCTCTGAGTGTTATTTGGGTCTCAGGTGGCAGCAGGACCAGCCCAGACTGGCGGGCTGGCGGGCTGGCGGGCTGGCGGGCTGGTGGGCTGGGGGAAACATACATGCTACAGATGGCGCCCAACGTGGGGCACGAACCCACGACCCTGAGATTAAGAGTCTCATGCTCTACCGACTGAACACATTTCTATTAATCCATGTTGCCCCAAGGCTCATATACCTCAGCTACATACTATCCATCCTCCTTTCCTGTTTCCTCCATGTCTGGCTGTTCTGCCACTCCCAGGTTGGTCCCTGGCTAGCTGGCCCCCAGCTAGCTAGTCCTGATTATCTCTCTACTGCTAGCCCCATCTATCCCTCCCCTGCCTAGCTATTGGTCATTCAACTTTTTATTAGACCAATCAGGTACCTTAGGCAAACAAGGTATAACAGCAACACACCTTTACATAGTTAAACAAATGCAACAAACAAAAGTGATACATCTTTATATAGTTAAACAAATATTCTATTCCACAACGTTTACCCCTTTTGTCTAAATAAAAAGGAAAGATTTTAACTCTAACATAGTAAAACTATATACAATAAGAATAACTATCAAGAATTACATTTACAATATTCAGTCCACTTATATTTGGCAAAATTCAGAGAAAATACTTTGTTATTTTTCCTATCTTGGTAAGTCCAAAGTTTTGAACCTTATTTACCTTCTGTTATGACTAAGGAAGCCAGATGGTGGTGGTGCACACCTTTAATCACAGCACTCAGGAGGCAGAGGCAGGAAGATCTCTGTGAGTTCCAGGCCAGTCTAGTCTACAGAGAGAATGTCGGGACATGCTCTAAAGCTATACAGAGAAACCTTGTCTGAAAAAAACCAAAGAATAATAATAACAATTAAGGAAAACTATAACTATTGAGTCTTCAACTCCACTGAAGAACCAGAAGGATATAGTATATGAATTAACAGGAAGTGCAGTGCAAGCCTAAAGTAGGTAATTAGATTCTGGGACACAATACAGGCTGATTAAGGTTTATTCGGGGAGAATTCACTTTCACAACAAACATACAACTGCCGCAGTTTCCGCTCCAAGGATATCCTCCAATCTTCTCTCGTCTCTGACCCAGAAGTAAGAGAGAGCATCCAGGTCGGGACCCAGACCTAGACTCTACCTGTCACACCCACACCTGTTCCCACATCCCAATGGGCATTGTCAGTACAACAGGTTTGGGTGGGGTGAATTTCCCTTTTAGTCTAAAGAAAAGATTTAGGCTTGATACATAACTATATAAATATCAAATATGCTCTAGGAGAAGAAAAAGTAAGAACATACTCACTTAAGGCCTATTGCCAGTGAGGTAACAAGAGCAAATGGCAAGAACTGCACAAGCCACTTCCAAAACTATAGAAACAACAGAAACTCTGGTTAACTGCATATTTACTCAAGGCTCCTCTACAACATTGGGCTATCCATCTTTAGCCTACATGCCTAGAATATCTGGCATACTTTTCTATGGAGCAGCAATTTTGAAGGGCTTTCTGACCTTGTCCTGCTTGTATAGTTTGTATAGTATATTGAGGGCAGTCAAGGCAAGGGTAGTTTCTTGTTCAAATGTCTGGCTTTTCCTCAATGAAATCAGACTCCATATGAAGGTTCTTTGGGGCCCATTATCTCTTTTTGAAGTAGATTGGTGCTGTCTCAATGTCTCATAGTTTTTTTTTTCTTTTTTCTTTTTCTTTTTTCTTTCTTTTTTTTTTGTTTTATAAAATGTAGTTTTATTTTATGTTACTCTGCTGTTACATAGGACACAACATTTTCACAAGGCTGTTTTGGGACTACAGTCAATGATTAGCAACCACAATCACTGAATAAATTGGACACCCTCTCACATGTGCACGAATCTGCATGGAAAAGTACTGAAGTTTAGACCTGGATTTGTGTACTTTATTTCCCCTTTCTAGTGGACCAAGAAAGGACATGCATTTTAATTTGCCCAAAGCAATACTTGTTTTCTGGCAGCAACATGCTACTTCTATGCCAAAGCAAAATGAATACCAGAGCTACAAAGGCAGGAGGTATAAGCGAATTTTTATTAGGAAGGAAGTTCACAAAGGAAATTTCCTGTTATCACAGACAGACATAACCTCCAGAATATGTGACATAGGAGATAGTTTGATCTGTGACCCCAAGATGGGATGCATTAAGGGTTTTCCCATTTAATCTAACTCTTCAGGATTTTTACTAAAAAAAAAAAAAAAAAAAAAAATGAATATGCAGTACAAGTATGGAAAAGTTGCTTCTGAAAGGAAACCCCCAAAAAAGGGTCAGAGACGAATGTAGAAATCAGGAATTTATTATTACAATTACTTTAGATTTCCGTATCTTCACAGTAATGCAAAACACAGCCACTTGCAGAACTGGTTCAGATTACTTAAATGCCAAATGCACTGTCAGTCCTCTACACAAGTGTCTGGAAGTTACCTATGCTTATATGAAATGAAACTATTGATACTTTTCTACAGCAGTAACTGCACACCAGGAAGGCAGAGACAATAAAAATCAAGGGATGGAGTTTCCCAAAGCTGCAGTGTGAAAAGGCTATAAACAGTTCATCTCATACACATGAATGGGCTTCCTTGCTAGAGGAAATCCAAGTGGAATAAGGAATGGAGATGTAAAAAAGGTTTTCTTCAGGGGACGGAGGACGGCACTCAGGATGCCTTTAGTTTTCGGCTCCCTCCGCTGCTTCACATTCTCCTCCTGCACTGTCTGATGTCCATAATGTTGTCTCTAAGCAACTACATGATGAGGGTTTTGTCTTTGTAGGAGTCTTCATTCAGTGTATCAAGCTCTGCGATGGCCTCATCAAAAGCTGTTTTGGCCAGTGTTCAGGCAAGCTCAAGATTACTAAGGCTCTCATAGTAAAGCACAGAAAAGTTAAGAGCCAGCCCCAGGCAGATTAGATGTCTAGATTGCATCTCTTGCTTATATCAAATGCCTCTTGGTAGGCTCCTTGGGAATTATCTATCGTTTGTTTTCGTCGTCGCCACATGCTATTCCAGCAAGATACCGGAAATAATCTCCCTTCATCTTCAGATAGAAGACCTTACTCTCTGGATTGGTTGCATTGGCTATTAAATACTTATCCAACAATTCCAGGACCATGGTGCAGATGGACCTCAGCTCTGACTCCACTTTCTCCCTATAGTCCTTGACCAGCTGCAACTTCTTGTTGGAGGTGTCGGTCTTCAGCTAGATGCTGGAGATGACCCTCCAGGCAGACCTGCAGCCCAGACCACGTTCTTGTAGGCCACCAACAGCAGGTTGCGCTCTTTGTTGAACAGCTCAGTACCCTGCTCCACCGTCACAGCTTTCATGCAGGTGGCCAAGTCATCGTAGGGCTCTGCCTGCTCGTCCAGCTAGGCCTTTTGGATCAGCTCAGTCTTCTCCATTGCGAAGCAAGGGCGAGCCTCATAGTTTTTTCTTGGTGTATTTCTTTATGTGTGTAGTCAAGATTTTAAGGAAGTCTCCCCCTTATCAAACCTGACCTCTATTATCCTTGAAGGAATTTGGTTTAGCCTTTGGTTTCCTGTAGAAACAAAAGCATAACCCCTCCCCCAATGCAATACATTTTTTGAATTCCATTTTAAATTTAAGACATCCCTAATATATCTAGGCTGGTTTAATTAAGCAGTCCCTTTTATAATCCAGTCTCTCAGAAGCTGTCATTTGCTTATCAGCATTCAAAAAAATTCAAAGTCAACACAACACCATACGGGACCCTGAAACTCACTGTGTATTTCCCATCTTTACATGACTTTTTCCCTTTAAAGATGTTTCTTTATTATCCTTCAACTATTTATTTTTCTTATAGCTCTTTATGCCCATTTTCTTTTCTTTCTTAAGTATGTAGGCACATTTTTAAACACCCTGTACCCTGTTTATAGATTTATTTGATCTGGACCTACTTTACTGTGCACCTGTAGCATTCTCTGACTTTAAGTGTGATTTCAAGTTGATGGCTGGCTCCACCCCTGCTCAGGTCTATGAGAGCTGAGCTGAGCTCTACATCCTGCAGGCCTGGCTGAGTGCTGCATTTAACTGGGAGCCACATTTGACCAGGAGCGTCATTTTAATCAACCCAGCACCAGGAAGTTGTTGCCCATACTGTGGCAGGTATTTTTACTTAGCTTGTTGTTTCTACTCAAGCGCTCACCATAGACAGAGCTGCACTTCTGTATGCTATGAGCACCGGGCTACCTACAAAGCCACGTCATTTTTGTCTTTTGCTGTCTTCCTTTTTTTCTTCCTTCTTTCCTTCCTTCCTTCCTCCCTTCCTTCCTTCCTTTTGCCTTTTTTCCACATTTCTCAGGCCCTATGTAGAACTGCTAGTTCCACATTGGATGCTAAATGTAGCACACTTTCTTAGAGTACCAGCTTCCAAATCATGACATAGAGACTCATTATTATTATGAATGCTAGGCCTTAGGTTAGGCTTGTTTCTGGTTAGCTTTTTTTCTTTAACTAAAATTAACCCATTTCTATTAATTTATGTGAAGGCAGGGTTTAAATGAGTCTACCAGAGCCAAGATAAATGATAAATAAGTATTTATTAGGGAAGCACTTACACAAATAAGAGTAAATAACCACCATAGTCTTCCTGCTTCAGAGATGCTTTCCCCTTCTGATGCTCTCCACAAATCAAGGGAGCTCAAGCCAGCCCCTCCTCTACCTTTCACATTTGCACCTGAAACCATGCCCAAAGGGTGTGGCCACCACCACAAGTTCACTGGCCAGGCGAGATGCCACTACAATTCCCATTTTGTGAGATGCCACTACAATTCCCATTTGTGTAAAGAAGAGGGTTTTAAGCCTGAAACAAAAACTATATACAATGATAACAAATATCAAGTATATTACAGAAGAGGGAAAAGTTAAAACATACACAAGTTAAGACATACAACCAGCAAGAGCAACACTGAACAATAGACACATTCTACACTTCCAATCCCAGGGTAATGGCATATAAAATAGAGATTACTCTGATTGCTGTCTTAATCTGGAAAGTATACGCCTTGTACCTAATATTTTCTATCTAAAATAAGAGAGAGTATTAGCTGTGACTGTCTAGTCTTCAACCTCATCAAAACCTGAGGGAAAAAAAAATAACATCACTAGGGTAACCAGGAAGTATAAGCATGTGACTTCCTAAAGGTGCAAGCAAAGACAGAAACAGCAGGCTACCTGGACAGTAACCCAAGATCTCACAGTAATGTTGGGGCAACCAACTTTAGCTAAGGCCTAGAGGATCTGACAGACCATCTCAAAAGCAGAGTGAAAATTGTCCTACCTTGACTTGGCAAGGTTCAGCAGTTTCTTTAAGTTTATCTCCTGCAAGCTCAGTGAGGACAGCATGTCCAAATTCAGAGGTTGAGGTAGGGGCAGTTCTTTGCCCAAAAGGCCAGTAGCCAAGAAAAAAAACAAACTCCAAATGGAGTGTCATAGGTGCCCATCATACTCGATGGAATAACTCGATGTTGTCAGGAGCACTTGTGTCTCATGTCAACAGAGTTCTAAATTACTAAAACATTTAAATGCCATATTTTGTAGGTCTTTGAAGTGATTGAAGATAAAATATCAATGTTAGTACATCTCTGAGCACATATAGAACGACTAACATCATTAGGTATAATAAGCATGGATGACTATAATCTGTAATACTCAGAAACATAATTACTCACTGACTGAAGCTTTCCAAATATAATATAAACAAACTTTAAACTGATGTGCAGCATAAGGACAATAACCTCAAATTTATAACTATATACCTATACATGTAAATCTCTAAATCAGAGGTGGGAACTTTAAATATCTTGACTAGAGGTAGAACTGTATAGTGCAACATAATTTTAAAAAATCCTAAATTGTATCAATATACAAAATATCTTAAGCATATGTAGAAGCATATATACATGGAACATGATAAAGATAGTTTTATATCTGTGTGCAAAGCATTGTAAATGGAAAGAAGAGCCTACACAGTACGACAAACATAAAGTTTCAAACAATATACAAATTAAGACAGTAATACAAAATTAATTTTATATAAGTTTTGACATACAAAATCTATAACAATGTAAATTGTCTATAGCTAGTAGTTGCTAAAATATTTCACAAGAAGATATATTAATCTACTTATATCCCATCCAACCCATACCCTTTAAGCTTTTCTAAAAGAGATTTCTGAGTCTGGATGTTATTTTCCATTCCCAACACTACACAACTTAAACCAGGTGATAATATTAAGCAAGTGATAATAATCCATTTTCTAGGGAACAAACCAAAATACCTTCTAAGCCAACTGTAGGGAGAGGGGATATTGTTTTCTTTAGAGTTACTTCCAGCTGTCATGGTGTGAAGGTGACTCTAAGGAATTCTGTAGGGGAAAAAAAAAAAAAACAAAACTAAAGTAATTGTTGAGTCTCAAGAGAACTAGCTATAACATTTGTAGCTGGACTCTGAGTAGCAGGTGATGCCTGTCTGAAGTTCTTATATGAAGCTCTGGCCAGAGTGTTATAAGAAGGTACACCATCTCAGCTAGCTAATCTGGAACTGTCTAGAACATTATGTGTTATAGTTATGCATACTGGGGAAGGTATCAATAAGGATGAAAATAAGTATGAGGAAAATTGAGATTTTTTTGAGAGAAAACAAAGGATTGACAATAATATTCCCTAGATTTTTGTTTTCTTCTGTCTCACACCAGTTGGCTCTTCTGATATGAGATGGAAACTCTGAGATTTTCTTTTAACAACATGTTTGAATTTAAAGAAGGAAAGCCACAGTCTAACTCAAAAGCCAGCTTTTGATTTTTTATGTGAATTGGAATTACTATTGTACTAGGAAATTAGGAGATATAGGGGTTTAGGTAGAGAGATTTTACCCTGTATGGATATTGGTATCATGGGTCAGATTCTTCTTTGTTTGATGATTCTTTCCAGCTATCCTTTCTCCTCTAGGCATCTACATGGCCAATGTCTTTTGACTTCTTGAAGATAAGTATTTTCTCTTTTCCTGAAACGATAAGAACAGAACCCAGCCCTGACTTTAGTGAGGTTTTCTTACAACTTGTGGGATTTACTGTGGTGGAAGAGCTATCATTTCTCCTTATCAATAGCTTTCTCCTGCTCAAATTGATAAAAAATACACAGAGAACCCCTGTCTCAAAAAAGGAAAAAATAAAAGTTAAAAAAAAAAACAGAGTAATAAAAAAGGCACATAAAGATGGAAAATACACAAAGAGTCTGTTATTGTGTTGTCTTTGATTGCTATGGAAAGAGCATTAGCTGCTAAAAGACATTTGATTATAAATGCTGCTGGGTTATTCCAACATATATATTTTTGAAATGCCTTGACTTCAAAATTTAAGTCTAAGGACAGGTTACTTTGGAAAAGAAGTTCTGCTTTTGTTTCCACAGAAGATAAAAAGCTGTGGGTTGCTTCCAGACTAATATAGTTTGATCAAGCAAGACCCCCTGAAGCAGTGGTCCAGGTGATCCAACATCCAAAACAGCTGAGACCATGCAGTCTCACAGCCAGGATTTGGCCAGGTTTCTAGGTTTTCTCAGGATCCCCTTGGCATTGACAATGACCCCAAATAGCAGGAAGCAGTTTGGAGAGTGCTGTACCCACATTCCCAAATATTGCTTATAAATGTTTTTAGTCGTTTAAATGAGGTTGATTACAAATGGTTAATAATCCCAGTTAATCTTTTTCTAAAGAGAAAAAAGGGGAGATAACAAATACTTTACTTTGATATGGATATTGATTTATTGATACAAATTTAAGGTCAATTTTGTTATAGGCATATTTTTACTCTTGTTTAGCTATTGTGTAATATATAACAAAATACAGATTATAGTCACATATAATATTCAAAACTTATAGTTATGTTAGTTAGGTTTTCTAGGTGTACAGAGATATATTTGAGATGGATAGTCTTCAAACCTTTCAAAGACCTACAGAATATGGCATTTTAAATGATTTAGGATTTTTTTTTTTTTGGAGTCACAGAAACACTTTATTTTTTTTATTTTTATTTTACATATCTATCCCAGTTCTCTCTCCCTCCTGACCACCTCCCCCCCTAGCCCCCCCATTCCACTTGTAGGGTAATGCCTTCCAGGAGAGATCATTTAAATCTGTCAAGTCATTTGGAGTAGGGACTAGGCCTTCCCTCTTGTCTCTAGGTTAAGGGAGTATCCCTCCATGGGGAATGTACTCCCAAAGTCCTTTTGTGCACCAGGGATACATCCTGGTTCTAATGTCTGAGGTCCCTTAGACTGCCCAGGCCTTCTAATAGAGACCCATATTCAGGGGCTCTGAATCAGTTCAATGCTGGATTCCCAGCTATCAGTCTGGGGGCCCATTAGCTCCTCCTTGTTCAGGTCAGCTGTCTGTGTGGGTTTCTGTAGCCTGGTCTTGTCCTCCCTCTCTGCATCTGGATTCCAGTTCGGCTCAGTGTTTAGTTGTGGGTGTCTGCTTCTGTTTCCATTAACTACTAGATGAGGGCTCTATGATGGTGGATAAGTTAGTCATCAATCTCATTATCAGGGAAGGGCATTTATGATAGCCTTTCCACTGTTGCTCAAATTGTTAGTTGGGGTCAATCTTGTAAGTCCCTGAACATTTCTCTAAAGTCAGTTTTCTCTTCAAACCTATAATGGCTCCCTCTTTTATGGTCTTTCTCTCTCTCTCTCTCTCTCTCTCTCTCTCTCTCTCTCTCTCTCTCTTCTTTCATCTATCCCTCCCCTGACTCAATCTTCCTAGTCCCATGTGCTTTCCTTTCCTCCCCTTCTCTTTCTCCTAGCTCCCTCTCCATTCACTGTCTTCCTCCACTCCCAATACTCCCAATATGCTCAGGCGATCTTGTTCCTTTCCCCTTCTGTGAGGGACCTTATTATGAACCTCTTAGAATCCTTCTTGTATCCTAGTTTCTCTGATGGTGTGAATTATAGGCTGGTGATCCTTTGATCTATGTCTAAAATCCACATATGAGTGAGTAAATACCATGTTCCTCTTTTTGTAACTGGGTTACCTCATTCAGGATGGTTTCTTCAAGTTCCATCCATTTGCCTGAGAATTTCAAGATTCCATTGGTTTTTGTCCCTCCCCCTCCCCCAACACACACACACACACACACATGCAGAGTAGTATTCCATTGTGTAAATGTGCCACATCTTCTTTATCCTTTCTTCAGTTGAGGGGCATATAGGTTACTTCAATGTTTTTGCTATTACAAATAATGTTGCTATGAACATAGTTGAACACATGTCTTTGTTGCATGGCTGTGGATCATTTGGGTATATGCCTAAGAGGGGGATTGCTGGGTCCTGTGGTAGACTGATTCCCATTTTCCTGAGGAACTGCCATACTGATCTCCAAAATGGTGGTACAAGTTTGCACTCCCACCAGCAGTGGAGGAGTGTTCCCCTTTCTCCACATCCTCTCCATCATAAGTTGTCATTGGTGTTTCTAATTTTAGCCATTATGCTGGCACAACTGGATGATGGTGTATAGAAAAATGGAGATAGACCCATGTCTATTGCCATGCACAAAACTCATGTTCAAAAGGATCAAAGACCACAACATAAATCCAGCCATATTGAACCTCTTAGAAGAGAAAGTGGGAGGTACTCTTGAACAAATTGGTACAGGAGACCACTTCCTGAACATAACTCCAGTAGCACAGACACTGAGATCGACAATTAATAAATGGGACCTCCTCAAACTGAGAAGTTTCTGTAAGGCACAAGTTTCTTGTCAACAGGCACAGTTGACAAGACCAAATGGCAGCCCACAGACTGGGAAAAGATGTTTACCAACCTACATCTGACAGAGGGCTGATCTCCAAAATATACAAAGAACACAAGAAACCAGTCAAAAACACCAAATAACCTCATTAAAAAATGGGGTACAGAACTGCATAAAGAACTCTCAATAGAGAAAATAAAAAGGACCAAATGGCATCCCACAGACTGGGAAAAGATCTTCACCAATCCTATATCTGACAGAGGGTTGATCTCCAAAATATACAAAGAACTCAAGAAACTAGTCACCAAAACACCAAATAACCCTATTAAAAAGTGGGGTACAGAACTGAATAGAGAATACTCAATAGAGGAAATCAAAAAGGCTGAAAGACACTTAAGAAAATGCTTAACATCCTTAGCTATCAGGGAAATGTGAATCAAAACAACTTTGAGATACCATCTTACTCCTGCCAGAATGGTTTAGAATTTTTTCATGGCAATAAGACACAACTTCTTCTGGCAATACCTATTACTTCCGAGAAGATGGGCATCAAACTTGTTATAGAGTTTGCTTTCAAGATGGTGAGACTAGCCATTTGGGTAAGAAACTGCTTTTGCCTGGACTGTTTATTTATATGCTGTCCAAAATGGACATACACGACCCACAGGAAAGTAACTGCTGAATTTGCCAAAACAAGATGGGACAGTTCTTCAAGGTCCCTGCTTCATGGAATTGTCTGCCAGATATTCTGCAGGACTCAGAGAAAAGTGACTGACAAATTGCCAATAAGGGACAGTTTCAAATTTCCTGCTTTGCTGAGAAGTCTGCCAGATACTCTAGGCCTATAGGCTAAGGATAGATGCCCAGATGTTACAGAGGAACTTTGGGTAACTGTCCAGGCATTGAGATGGCTCTGTCAGTTCTAGAATTTATATCTTATCCTTCTGAGGTCCTTCTGAGGTCTTTGATGGAGTTGAAGACATATAGTTATGGTTATGGTTTTCCTTAGTTATGATAAAAGATAAGTTACATATAAAACTTTAGACTCACAAAGATAGCATAGAAGATAGAATATTTTCTTTAAATTTTGCCAAATGTGCCAGGTGGTGGTGGCGCAAGCCTTTAATCCCAGCACTCAGGAGGCAGAAGCAGGCGGACCTTTGTGAGTTTGAGACCTGCCTGGTCTACAATAGCTAGTTTCAGGACAACCTCCAAAACCACAGAGAAACCCTGTCTCAAAAAATATTGTTAAATATTGTTAACTATAGTTCTTGCTAGATAAATGTTTTGTTATATATAATTTTAGTATATTAAAGTTAAAACTTTCTTTTTATTTAAACAGAAAAGAGAAGATAAATGATGGGTGATGTCCTTCTGTATATATGTTTCTCTTACTAGTTGATAAATAAAACACTGATTGTTCAGTAGCTAGGTAGAAAGTATAAACGGGGTTACCAGGTCAGAAGAATTTGGGAGGAAGGCAGAGGGAGGCATCGAGGATAAGCCATGCAGCTGCCGAAGGAGTGACATGCTAGATTATGGGTAAGCCACAGCCTCATGGCAATATATAGTTTAATAGAAGTGGGTTAATAATTAAGAGAGAGCTAACCAGTAAGAAGCCTGAGCCTTCGCCCAAAGTTTCATAATTAATATGATATGAGACTCTGAATATTTATTTGGGGCTGAAGGGTGGCAGGACCAGGCAGAAAAGAAACCCCATCTCCATTTATGTGCTTCCCCGAGGCTTGTTTACCTCAGCTACATGCAGTCCATCCTGCTTTCCTGCTTCCTCTGTGTCTGACTGGCCAGCCACTGATAGTCTGGCCCATGGTTGGCTGGTCCCCAGCGGGCTGCCTCCACTTCTCTCTCCCACCATCCCATTCAGCTCTTTATCAGGCCAATTATATGCCTTAGGCAGCCGAAGTAAAACAGCAACACATCTCTACATAGTGAAAACAAATGCAGAGTAAACAAAAGCAACATGTATTTACATAGTTACACAAATATTCTATTCCACAACACCACATAGCTTCATAAACATTTGATTTATTCATAATGCCCAAAGCCCCGTTAGAGGAAACAAACTTACACAGTGCTGGAATTCTCTCGAATATTCAGAACACACTTATGTTGGCCTTTCCCATTCTTTTTATCCCTCCCAACTGCTACCATATACTCATCTTCCTAAGAACCAGTCCACTCAGGAAAACAGTGCTTTTCTAGTGAGTTTTGATTGTGGAAACACTAACAAGGCTCACCCTGATGGATGCTTCTATACAGTTTTTCAGACATACCAACTAAAGCCCATGAACGATGTGTGAGAGATGCAGTCACTCTGCATTTTGTTTGAAGCAGTGACAGACTTTGTAAGTATAGCCAGTTAATCTCTGCAGTGCCAGCTCATGGGCTCTCCTCCCCCTGGTGACTGATGACATCAACCACCTTTCCATGTGCCTTATTGGCCTTTTGGTTATGCACTTCTGTGAAATGCCAATTCAAGCATTTTTCCCACTCTTTATAGAATTGTCTTTTAGTTGTGGACTTGTAGCAATTATTTACATATTCAAGATTTAAGTCATATGCTTAATACGCATTCCAAATCTTTTCTCACTGTTTAAGGCATCTGTTCTCACTCTCTTAAGGTTACCCTTTGTAACCTTAATTACAAATTAATTGCTGAAAGCTTCATGATAAGAGGAATGTTAGCAAGGGTATAACATACATATACATTTATCATAAGTTTTATGTGTTGTAGGTACCTTCACAAGTGCAGATCCAACAAGACAGAAAACTTCATTTCTTACCAGGCAAGTATCAAGGGACTCTTCCAGTGTTCCTGAAATACTCTATTCATTTTCTGGGTGGTGGCTACATGGGACTGCAAATGGAGAAAAGTTCATGAAGAATCAAACATGATTTGTGTCTTTCTATATGTTGCTGTATTCATTTCTCTTCCTGATCTAACAAACCACTAAAAAGTCAGTAGTTTAAAACAACTCTGCACACTTAGGAATTTCCTAGTTCTGTAGGTAGGGAGGGTATCTAGGATAGTTCAGCTGGTTTCTCTGATTTAGATTTCATGGGGCCAAAGTCGGATGCTGAATAGCAGCCTCCATCTAGGAGTTCTGGGAAGACCCCACTCCTGAATCCATTCTAGCTCCTTGCCTTTGTAGTAAGGTCCTCATTCCCTTCTTACCATTGTTAGAAGTCACTGTGAGATCTAGAGCTCTAACACTGGAGTGAAAGACTATACTACCTAGCATAGGACTTTCCTGGCAGTTACCTCCCTATAACCTGTTGTATCCCATAAAGGCATCCATTTTCCTCAGGACCACCTTTGAACAATATTCCCTCCCACTAATTTTCTCCCAACATTTGTGTGAGCAGTATAAGGCACACACTTCAGGAACAGATGAACTTCTACATCTCAGAGTCTATTAGAGTTTATTATTCTACCCTCCCATCATTTTCTCCTCAGTCTACCAGCTTTGGCTCTATGTCTCTGACTTTTGCCTTCCTCTGCTTCATTCAGGGACTCACATGATTACATTAGGCTCTCCTCATTGTAAGACTTATACCTTTAATTTATGCAAAGTCCGTCATGACATGTAACATATAAACATGTAACATAATGAATTTCTGGAATCAGAGTTGGAGTGTCAACAGCTTCGGGGAATTATTATTTGGACACCTACTGTTATTCTCAGTAACTTATTATAATAATACGAAAAGTAAACTATCTTCACCAAAGAAATTGGAAAGAAAACTTTAGCCAAGACAGCTATGGCATTGGTCTTATTTGTTATATCTTTAATTTCTGCATGGTTATGCTGTCAGTAAATTAGTATATTTCTGTCTACTTCTTATTTCATCTGTATCACATTAGTCACATGTTTTAAGCACACTGAATTATTACATTCTGATATAAACATGGCATAAAACATTTATGAACATGGCAAAAAAAATTTCTAAGATATGAACTATATTTTATACCTACCAGTCCCACCAATCAAACTTAATACTGAATCATATTTCCCTTTAGTCAGTTGTAGACTCTACTCAGCTAGTACAACCTCTTTAAATATTAAAAACAATATTTCACTATTACATAAAATACTATGTCAAATATAGACTGTGTAGTTATGGTCTCATAATGCAAACATTTTAAAGAAGCTATTAGTCTGTTCATTCCAACTCAGAAATCATTTGTTCAACCATAATTTTCACTTGATAAAGACTCATGGAGAAAGAAAACTACCCAAACTACTTGAAAATTTATGTACTTGTGCTGTCAAAAATCTGATGTACTTTGAACTTCCAAAGAATGTGTGTTCTTGTGCTGTTTGCCACGAAATTCAGCGTCAAATACAGGAATCACTGCTTTTGACTTGATTGCACTATAATTATTCAAATACCTGTAATTTTATTCTCTGTCCTAATTTCCATATCTGCTGTTATCATTTAAGAGTGATTATTATAGATGATGTAACTAAAGCACTTCCATTAATTAGAGAATGCAGTTCTTGAACAATAGCAGTCATAACACAAACAGCTTTACATGAAGGCCATTGTATCCAAGTAACTGTACCCGTTACCCACATGAATCACAACTAGTACTATAATCTCAGCACCTAGCAGTCCCCTTCCTACTCTGCTTGACCGTTTCACAGTGGATCTGATCTCACCTAGTCGTTCTTCCTGACTCCTTCAGAGTAAGGCAAGCTCTGAGGGTGAGATCAATTCCTGAAGAATGCACACTTGTGCTTGAAGCCAGGATTTGCTCTCTGCAGGTGCTCAGCGGGGGGTCTGCCCCTCTTATCAATCAAGGGGAAGCTGGAATATTTCCTCCCCTCTGCAGGAAACCATGTCTCTGGCTGAGATTTCCCAGCAGGGATTCTAACAGTTCTGCCTGATAAGAAACTAATTCAGGGTCAAGGAAAAAAAGAAAAAAGGCAAAGGCAGGCAAGGGAAGAGATGGGCGCAAATAAGGAATTAGAGAATGTCAAAGACCTCTCTCCACACTTCACAGGAGGACTTGCCTGGAAGCTTCTGCAGGAATTGGAGAATCTTTGATTATTAAGCATAAAAAGAATACTTTAGAAAAATATTTTTCATCATAAAAAGAAGCTTTAAATAGGAGGCACAGGAAAGTTATAAATGCTAAACAATATATTCAGCCTGACCTTCACCAAAAGGCCATCTATTTATTGAATCACAAAAGCAGTGAAACCTGAGCCGAGGATCCATTGTTATGAAATTGAACTAGATCCAGTTAGAGCGTTTCAATTTGCTTTTATTCAATTCCCACTTACATTTGAGGGTAATTAAACTATTGGATTAAGTCATTAGCAAGATTTTGAAAGCCTACAGAATATTATGACAGTGCCCAAACCCTAGGAAAGTAGAAATACAATATTGCCTGTCTTTCAAAGTGAAGAAAGTACCTGGAAAGGGGATTATGTATTCCTGATAGAGGCTTTATTAGTTCAAACTGTTAAAGTTAATTTTTTATCATCTCATTTTTTTCCTGTGATAATGGCAAATCTTTTTTTTCTAAAAGAAAATAAATAATTTATAGCATTTTTAAAGGGAAAAAAATGAAATAGATAAAAATATACCTAGAATCCCAAGGGACAGGTGGAAAATAAAGTTTAAATTCAGAAAATGGTTTCCAAGCTCTGATTCTTAGATCTGTCAATCATTCTAGTATAGATAATGTCACTACTAGCTCAAAATAAATTACAATAATATGACATTAGTGTTAGGCTTGGTAGAAGAAAGAAATTTAAGTCCATCAAGAAAGAATAAAAATACTGTTTGTATTATGTCTAATGTTCTAACACTGAAATGATTATTTTGTAATGTTTAAATTCGTGCGTGTGTGTGTATGTATATATATATATATATATATATGTGTGTGTGTGTGTGTGTGTGTGTGTGTATTTTTTTTTATTTTACCTATTAATCCCAGTTTCCTCTCCCTCCCTCCCTTGACCCCCGATCCCCCTCCCATCCCATCCCCATGCCAATCCCCACTCCACAAGGAGGGATCATCAAAGTCTGTCAAGTCATTTGGAGTAGGGTCTAGGCCCTCCCTCCTGCCTCTATATCCCTCCATGGGAAATGTGCTCCCAAAGTCCTTTCATGCACCAGGGATATATCCTGGTTCCACTGTCAGAGGTCCCTTAGACTGCCCAGGCCTTCTAACTGAGACCCACGTTCAGCCGGTCTGAGTCTGCATAATGCTGGTTTCCCAGCTATCAGTCTGGGGATCCATGAGCTCCCCCTTATTCACATCAGCTGTCTCTGTGAGTTTTTTGTAGCCTGGTCTTGACCCCTTTTTCTTTTCTTTTCTTTTTTCCTTCTTTTTTTCATTAATAATATAATTTAAAATTTTTACATGTGGATCCCAGTTTCCTTTCCCTTCCTCTCTCCAACTCTCCCTCCCTCTCTCCCTCCTTCCCTCCCTCTTACCCTCTTTCCCCTGTGACTTGCACCCTGGCCACCCTCCCCTCCCATCCCCCCACCCCCATTCCACTTGTAGGGCCATGCTATCCAGGTTGGCTTGACCCCTTTTGTTATCATTCCTCCCTCTCTGCAACTGGATTCCAAGAGTTCAGCTCAGTGTTTAGCTGTCTGCTTTTGTTTCCATCAGCTACTAGATGAGTGTTCTATGATGGCATATAAGTTAGTTATCAATCTCATTATCAGGGAAGGACATATAAGGCAGCCTTTCCACTGTTGCTCAGATTGTTAGTTGGGGTAATCCTTGTAGGTCTCTGAACATTTCTCTAGTGTCAGTTTTCTCTTCAAACCTATAATGGCTCCCTCTATTATGGTATCTCTTTTTTTCCCCTGCTCTCATCTATTCATCCCCCAACTCAATCTTTCTGGTCCCACATATTCTCCTCTCCTTCTCTTTCTCCTAACTCCCTCGCCACTCACTGCCCACCTTCCACTCCCAATGTGCTCAGAAGATCTTGTTCCTCTCTCCTTCTGTGAGGTTGTGTTTAATTTCTAACTATGATCTTAAATGTACATATATTGGCCAAATATAATATTCAGTTCTACCTGTGAGTAAAACATTAGAAGAACTGTTCCTACTTGGAGGTTGTCATATGTGGTCATCCCAAGCTACAATAACCCTCAGAAATGGAATACAGTCAATATGACTTCACAATCCATATACTGGGTAGGGGGGCAGGAGGGAGGCTGTCCTATAGCTCCAAGACAACCACAAAGATATCAGAAAAAACTAAAATCCTCATCAGGAATGTGGGATTTAGTGAAAGAAACACCTGATCCCCTCTCCTTCTACTAGAAAGTAAAGGCAAATCAAAAAGGATCAGCAGCAATGTAAAAGATGGGTGGGAGGGCCTCCAAGCTTACCATTACTTGGTTAATGAAAATAAAGAATACTTTGCCAAGTAAGGTGAAAAGTTTCTACACCCTGATAAGCCCCTCTGATGATGCAGGGATCCAAATCAGACCAAATCAAACTGAATTAGAAAAACCCCACGTTTAATGGATACAACACTCCCAGATGGTCTTCCAGTCCCCCAAAGAGGATATGGGAAAGGGAGACAGGAAAAACCATGAATCCATTTTCTAGGAGGTAATTTAAATATCCTGCCAGAGGGGTCTTGAGCATTTCTGGGAGAGGGGTCATCATTTGACAGGCTGAGATGCAGCAGGGTTTGGAGAGAGACAGGGGAGGGGGCTTGAGTGGAATTTCCACCGTAACATAGCCAGTGTTCATCTTATTGCTTAATTTTGCACAAAGCAGACCTTAACTTTGCATAAATTCCATATTTTCTACCCTAGAGCTGGAAGAAACAGGACTTCCTGCCAAACATCAGCCTAAAAAAAGTCACATTTGCCTTGGTGTTAGCTTCAGCAGCTCAGCTGAAGGTTAATATTTAACCTGGGCTCTTCTCTGATCCCTAAAATTATGTGGATGAGGTGAAGTTACTCTGAAATTGCTGAAAGCCATATTTCATTCACTACAAAACAGAAGTTGTTGTTGGAAGAAGAAATGAGGAAACCATGCAGAATTCAGGGAAGTTGAATAAAGTTTTTGTATTAGTAACATACCAAACAAGCTAGCATTAGAGAGTTAAAACATCTGCTTTAATCTTGTCTTTCATAGGAATGAACTCTTCAGGAGTCCCACTTCCTGGTATGTACATTTAGCTATGGGGAAACCAAATGAACAAGATGATTAGACAAAATATAAGAACAAGGAGAGCCAGGGACAAGGAAGACCTGCTGGGGCTCATTACAATCTGAAATTGTCTTATTTTCCACGTATGTATTTGTGTAGACTAATTTCTTCCTTCCCAGAACCTGAGTCTTAATCAAGCCAGCTAACTGTTCCTGAGTTTCTTATCAGCAGGACACCCACACTGCAATGCCCATGTTCTGGCAGATTTGCACAGTTGATTGTCTATTCTTACATTTAGTGACAATAACATAAATATTTTAATCTCTATGCAACAAGTCCATGTATTATAATAAACACACTATTGAACTTATCCCCATTTCTGCACAATACAAATGGCAAAATCAGAATGCCTCATCCATCCAGTCTTCTAACTCAGCATAGGCAGCCTTGTTTCAAAAAGTATTCATTTAAGCTTTAGAAAATAATTACACTACAAAGTATTGGGCTAAGTACATGGATAAAACATTTCTCCCAACTTTCTTTCAAAGCTTTTAACCTTAAGGACCTAGATGAGAAAAACAAAACAAAAACAAAAAGCAACAACAACAACAAAATACGTAGTCATTGGACTGGAAAGATGACTCAGCTGGTAAAGTTCCTGCCCTTTATGCATGAAGACTGGAGTTTGGGTCTCCAACACCCACATAAAATACTGAGTGCAATGGCACCCACCTGTAATCACAGTACTGGGGTGAGGAAGGGTAGAGACAGGTGAATTCCTGAAGCTCATTGGCCTAGCTAACCAGCCTAGCTGAATAAATAAGCATTGGGTTCAGTGACAGATTCTGCCATTTAAAAAAGCAAAGGTGGAAAAAGAATTCTGGAAAGACAAGCTATGTTAACCTCTGACTACCGCATGTACATGCACCTACACCTAGGTGTACACCTACCATACACATAACAACACACACATACACACACTCATTATTGTTTCAATATTGATGTTTTGTAATCTCTTTTAAAAACCCAATAGTGTTCTAGCATTGCAGCAGGCTTACAACTGTCACCTTGGATTTCTATTTTCCAGGGTATTTTCTGCCTCTCCTTTTGAATTGTTATGAAACCCTTGCCATTAGCCTGTTAATTTTAAGGTTAATTAGGGTTCACATCTTTCTGAAAGACTGGCAAAATGCACCCTGTAACCAGGGCAACTAAAGCTACAGTTTGCTCCGTGCACATACAGCTTCTTGATGCTATGAGAAAAATAGAGAATTCAACCGATGTTCAGCTCTCTCAGCTCTAAACTCAGTGGAATACAATTTGATATGCAGACGTCTAGATGAGAGAAACAGAAAGGAAACTTTTAATAGAGCTATGGTTTAGTTTAACTACTCAGAGCCTTGAAGTGACCGTGTCTGTACTTCCTCAATGGGTGTGGGTCTCTAAAGGAGATACACTGTGTCAAACCAATGGCTTGTATTTCCCAAAGCCCCAAGGCTCTCTTCTCTAAGCCAGGTACATACTAAGTACTCAAAAGTACTTGTTCATTGTAAATATGTGGATCAAATGTCTAAAATAATTTTTCTCCTAGTTGTACACAAAGACAGCTTCTTGAGTAAGATTCATCTCTGGTAGAACATGAAAGAATGGCAAGTTAGATACATGGCAGGTGGAAATGATGGAGATTATCAGACTATAAAATGACAAAAGTAGTTCACAATGATCTTGATAGCACAGAGGGTTAGTTTCACATTTTTGTGATGATATTTTTAGAAGGATTTTAGTTCTCTTAGTGGCAAATAAGTTATGTAAAGAAGGGATTGTCACAATATTAAGCTTGGTCATAGAATTTTCTTGAAAACACTAGAACAGCATGTATACCAAACTCCTCATTCTTTGTGATATTGAGCATTCTGTTTGTTCATTTTTTTCATTCCTAAATGTATATTATCTCTTTTACTTTATAATACATGTTATAGAATATCCAGGAAAGATCATGATGAAAAAGGAGGAGAAACAGCTCTAAATTGTAGGCACTAGACACAGAATCAGTTGCAAATAAAGATCAATGATATTTTGCAAGGTGTTTTTGTCAGAGAGATGGTGCATTAGTCTCACCACATTAAGTTATGAGGCTAGGTTAGACCCTTAGGTTTCATAATTATTGATCATTTTAAGGATGGGGGAAACAAGACTAGTGATTTTGTGTAGTGTCTTAGTTTCCTTTGCAGTTGCTGTGATAAAATGCCCTGACAGGAGAACTCAAGGGAAAAAGAGTTTATTCGGTCTCGTACCTCACTGATTATGTCCATCATGGCAAAAGCTTTAAATAGCTAACTAAATCACACCCATGATCAGGACACAAGGAACAGGGAAGACTTGAACTCGGCTCACTTTCTTTTTTATACAGTCTAAGCTAGACTCCTAGACCAGAGAATGGTGCCATACACGGACCCCCACACATACACCTTAAATTATCTAAACGAAGTAGCTCCCTGGAGAACCTCCTAGAGAGCTTATCTCCTGGATGATTCTAGATCTCATCAAGTTGACAATTCAGATTAACCATCACTGACAATGAAGGAGAAACATTAGTAGATATTGTTCATGTTTGGGGAGTCATTAGTAGTGCCAATAAATTTTTTTGGTAGGGTTGAGGGCTGCCCTAGCTAATTTTATATCAACTTTATAGAAGCTAGAGTCGTTTCGGAGGAGGAATTCTCAATTGAGAAACTGCCTTCATTAAGATTAGGTTGTAGGCAAGCCTGTAGGGCATTTTCTTTATTAGTGATTGATGATAGAGGGCCCAGATCATTGTGGGTATTGTCTCACATGGGCTGGAGGTCTTGGGTTCTGTAAGAAATGAGGATGAGCAAGCTATGGGGAGCAAGGTCCTAAACACCATTCCCCCATGGCCTCTGCATATTAGCGCCTTCCTTCCTTGAGCTGCTGCCTGACTTCCCTCAATAATGAACTGTGATATGGAAGTATAGGCAAAAGAAACTCTCTCCTCCCCAACTTGCTTTGGCTATGGTGTTTTATCACAGTAGGAACTCTAAGTGGAGTGTGCAGGTTCTTGTGAATGCTTGTCAAGCACTCTACCCTTGAGCTTCAACCTTAAGCCCTGTTAATGACACTTAAGGAGAATCCGTCCTATCATGGGTCCAGGCCAGATGCTCCTTTTCCCAGGTTCTCCACAGATAGTATGCATTTACAATCTCACTATTGCCCTCAGAATCTCCATTTTCAATCTATTCAAACACAGACACTCAAAAGATGTACTCCAGTAAGAGCAGATGCATCCAGTTGTCAGAGAAGTACTGGAACTTTCAGGAAGTGTTGCTACACCTGTGTCTGGTAGGCAGCTTTCTCTAGGGGAACAAACTCACAAAAGGATACGTATGGTACTTTCACCAGCTGTCTAGAATACATTCCAATTTGCATGTCTGCAAGATACACTTTTAGCTACCTGATATTATGAATAAATTTTCTTCCTATTTAAATTAGGTATATGTCCTTCCATGGGGTCCTCAGAATGTAGAATAGGGCCAAAGCTTGTAAACTAGTGATTTACTTTCTGTGCTGCTTTGAAGTGAATATGAGTACAAATTTTAGCATTAAAAAGAGGAATTAGAAATGTTAGCAGTCCGCAGTGTTCTCTCCTATATATAATGTGGCCATAGCAACTTTTTTCCAGTTTATTCTCAATATTCTAGAAATCATTCTTTGTTTCTTTGTTATGAGATATGTGTTCATTTTGTAATTTTAAATGTTACAGTGAAAGAAAATCATTTTTCTGAGGTGTGTGAAAGACGGAAGCAATACAGCAGCCTGGGGGGACACCTCACGCTAGGGAGCAGGAATCAAAAGGCTTAATGCAATTTCACGGCATGTGGATGACTGGGTGAGTAAGAAAATGGGTAAATTAATGGATGAATGGATGACACGCGTGAGTGGATGCAAGCTGATGATGGATGAGCATTCCAATAGCGGGTCGTTGTCAACAGCTTACCTACTAGGATGAGATGTCTCTCCCATTGATTCCACCCAACCTGCAGATTCTGGCCACTCAGAATAAAATTCCTTTTAACAGTAGCCGAGATCTCAGTAACTTACAAAGCCTGAGCTTTGAATCCTGTCTTTGCCTTCTCCTTGTCCTCCTCTGTTATTAACCAGGACCTGACGTGAGAATGTTTCTGCTCTCTTCTGTGCCTACACCACCTCTAGATGTCTTTAGAGAAGTATTGACGAAGGGCCAGAGGCAATGTCTCAGTCAGTAAAGTGCACGCACACAAGTATGAGGACATGAGTGTGCATCCCCAGTACCCACATAAGAAGCCAGCCATGCAATCAAAGCGTGGGGGAAGCTGAGGCTGAAGGGTGGTTTGAGCTCACTGGCCAGCTACTCCTGCCCAGGAGGCAAATCCCATCTCAAAAACTTAGGTTGAAATGAAAAAAGAAGCCTACCCAAAATGGATCTCTGGCTCCCACGGGCACATAGAGATGAACATGCATGCATACAACACACGTATGAAGGAAAGTATTGATCAAAATGTTATAATGTGCACATTTTAAATGTTATACATATTTTTATATTTAAAATATCTTACTTCACAAATTTACAAGTAATAAATATTAACATTCATATCCCCCAATTAGACTGAATACAATAAAATTCCAAAAGATTGACTGAACTCTTTCCAGTTGTGGAATACTGTTCTCTCCCCCACAAGAGAAAGAGAATTCCTACACTGTTTCAAAGGTTAGTAAATTTGGGGTGAGATAGGCTCAAAAGAATTTAAAGGCAGATTTACATGTGGAAATGCTCTGAATTTCTGTGGATTAACACTGGTGTAATGTCAGAAAAGAGAGTTTACTGGGCTATAATTTTAAAGCCTTTCAATGCTTTTGGCAGATATCAAATAATAGCCTACTTAAAGGCAATTCTACTTACTTGAATCAAAAGATGAACTCAGAAATAACATAACTGCTACCTTTGGGAGAAAGACTTTCAAAATGCTCTTTTTCTAGGACATAGAACTTTAAAAAAGAAACACAAAGATAATTCTCTAAAACATGACCTAAACCAACATAAAACTATTCTAAGCAGAGAAGTTAGGCAGAAAAGAGCAGAGAGGAACAAAGAGCAAGAAGGAGGGAGAGAGAGGGAGAGAAGGGAGAAGAAGGAAAAAGGGAAGGAGGCTGATGTGATGTATAGTCTAAGCAGCTCCTGGAATACAGAGAATTGGTACCCAACAGACATTTGTTAAAAACTCCAGAATGTAAATACCAGGCATGATGGTACATACTTCAATTTTAGCACTAAGGAGGCCGAGGCAGGAAAAACAAGTTCCAGGCCAGCTTGTGACACATAGGGAAAAACTGTCTTAAAAGACACTAATGCACCCACAAGACAACTCAGTGGAAAAAGGCACTTGCTTCCAAGCCAAGTCTGTCCACCTAAATTTGATCCTTGAGGCCCAAATGTTAAGAGAGAATCATTTCCCAAAGTTGTCCTCTGACCTCCAACCATGTACTGTGGCACACATGTGCTCACGCATATACATGCAAATAAGCAAATGAAACTTAAGACATCAAGAAAGACTTCAAAATTACAAAGTTATATGTAGTATTAATTTAAATATTAAATATAATAAGAAATAGTATTCTATAACTCAAAAAATCTAGCATAGAGTTCTATCTTACTGTGTGTAAAAGTGTATGTATGTGTATTTCTGTGTATGTATATGTGTGTTCATTTGAGTGTAGTGTACGTATGGTGTGTGAGTGTATAAGTTTTGTATGAATGTGTGTGTCCTATATATACATATGTGCGTGTGTAAGGATGTGCACACACACATATGGTGTGTGTGTGTATGTGAGATGAAACATCCTATCTTCTACTATCTGTGCTTTAGTGAGAAGGGAAGGACTATAGTTGTTGAGGTTACTAAGGTCCTTCTGGGCCATCTACCCTGAAGCTGGTCCTCTAAGACACATGTGCTTAACTCCATATTCATAACTCTAGCTGTGCCATATCAGTCGACTGCTCACTGTGCTGATGCCTGAACACTCTGAGCAAAGCATCCTGGACAGCCATTGTTCCACCTACTTGAACCCACCCTGGATGAAGATGAGGTAGACCATACTTTTATTTGAGCCCATCCACTTATTTCAAATTCTTTAGACACAACTAAATAAATGGCTCAGAACTCACCAGACTGGGGTTAAAGGAAGTTGGGGTATATATGCTGAAACCTGGTGAAAGCTAAATGTAACTTCTCCCATAGAGTGAGGAAACAAAGCAAATGTCACATACTGTGTTAGTATTTTCATGGCTGATACAAATAACTGAAAAAGAAAAATTAGAGGAAGGAGAGATTTCTTTTGGCTCACAGTTTCAGAGGTTCCAGTTTAACTAGGAGTTGAGTAGGGTGCATGGCAGAGCAAAGCTGTCCACATCATGGCAGCCAAGAAGGTACCAAAAGAGAATGCCTGTGTTAGTAGACTCCATCCTGTGCCCCTTTTCCACAACAGCCCCAGCATATTGAACCATGGCACCCACATTCAGGATTGCTCTTTCCCCCTTAACTAATTTTCTCCTGTAACATCTTCCCAGACACACCCTCTCCCAGGTGTCACTCAACAATCAAGTTGATAATCAGGATTAAGCCCTGCACCAAGTTTCTAGTTCTCTCTTGCTCTCTTGTATCGTTGGTTTTATTCTAAAACATTTAATTTTCAACACTCTCTTCCAGAAAATTTCCAGCTAATGGCCCATAGAGGTCATTCTATTTTCTATTTTTTTTTTCCTCAAGCAGTATGTCTTTTCCTTTGAATCCCTAATAAACTTCTGGAACTTCAACAGGAAGCTGACCTCAAGGGAACACAAGGTATCTTCTGGAGATGCTGGGATTATCTACATCTTCCAAATTTATTAAACAGCTTACTTAAAATGGTGAATCTTACTCCGTTTAATTTATAGCATACTAAACAAATAAAATTCACATGTAGATTTGCAATATAGTTTTTAATCAACATATTAAGTGTCTGTGTCTATTTGCCTATTTTTTTTAAAACTAGGGTTACCCCAGTTCCCCTGGAACTTGCTTTATAGAATAGGTTGGCCACCATGCTCAGCTTTATTTTCCATTTTGATAGTGAAAAACATAATTCTTATTTTCTGGCCCCATCCTACTTTCTGACACTATTCCAGAAACTTCTAGGAACCAACCCTCACTCTGAACATACAGACTCACATTATAGCTTTATGGCTTCTGTAAAGCTATCCTGTACCTCAATCAAATAGACAGAATCACTTTCTTAGAGACTCACAGCTTTACCGTGTGGTGTGGAGACTCTCCTTATCCCTCTGGGCCATAACACAGTTTGGTGAGAGAAAAATATTTGTGTAGATAAACTGAGAAGAGTTGAGATGAGTAAAAAGAAAGAAACCCCAGAATTCTAAATTACATTTTTCTCCTAAAGGTTTTTTATATTATAGTTCATTGATCATTATTTCCACCTTTGTGCCTCAGAATCGTCCCTACCCAACTCCCCAAAAAAATCATTTTACACACCATCCAAGCTAGTATGCACCTGCCAAGATCTTTCAAACAACAATTGTGTTGCTGGTTTGTTTGTTTGATACACGCATAAAATGAACAAAAGAAACTTTGCCAGTGTAGGTTTGGGGATCCTTGTGATTTCCATTTATATCTTGCTAGAGCAATGACTTAGCAGTTAAGAGCACTGTCTGTTCCAGAGAACCCTGATTCAAGTCCTAACCCTTGCATGGTGACTCACAACTGTCTGACTGCAGCCCCAGGGGATTCACAAGTCCCCAGCACTTGGTCCCCAGCTGGTGGTACTACTTGGGAAGGCTATAAAACCTTAGTCAGGGCCAAGAAACCTAACTGCCTAACATAGGCCACTAGAGGTAAATCTTTGAAGGTTTTATCTGTCACCAAAGGAGAAGCCCCATTACTAAAATTGAGTCAGTCTAGCTGCCATGACTATTCACCATGATGGAGTGAGCCAACTGAAACTGTACTAAAAACAAATCCTCTGCTTCCTGACATTGCTTCTCCTAAGAATTTTGTTAGTAGATAGAAAAGCAGCTAACACAGCATTTCAGAGGTGTTGAAAGACAATGATGTTTATAAAATACTGATTCTTACAAAATAACATGTGCAATTGTATCATGTTGGAACTTGAAAGTTGCCAGCTAACCTTTCAAATGTATCATAGTGTCTATGTACAGAACAGTATTTATTAAATAAATTCTTGAAATGGTTTCAACTCATGACTTTGCCTCATATTGATATCACAAAGTTTTCAAAAATACAAATTAAAGTACATTTCTGTCAGGAATGAAGACAAAGTTGAAAAATAATGATATGTAGATAGTTTATGAGCTAGAAGTATTCACTTAATGTCTGCTATTGCCACATCACTTTAACAAATGTTTATGTGTTAGTTTTTTTAAGAAAGATTCTGGAGTTAAGATGCCTGCATTTGATTCCCTGTTCCTCACTTCCTATATGTTTTCCCAACCAACCATATGACTTTCCTATGCCTTAAATTCCTTAAATAATGAGAATGACAGCACCCAGTATACTGAAAAGATAGCTCCATCTACATGCTCACCATAGAATCACAAGCATCAAGATATAAACTCAAGTGGCTATCAAAAAATAAATAAGGTGTGTTCACACACACACATACACACACACACACACACACACACACACACACACACACATACACAAAGATAGGATTACATTTCAATCTTAATGACATTGGCCTAAGGGGGTGGCTCAGATGTTAAAGTAAACATGTAAATGTGAGGACCAGAATCCCTGTCCTAAGAAGCCACTCAGATGTCATGTGGGCATGGTGGCCCCCTGTAATTCCACTGCTAGGAACACAGAGACAGGGGCATCTCATGAAGTCAAATAGCCAGAACAGCCATAGTGGTGAACTCTGGGTTAACTGAGAAACCCTGCCTCAATTTCCAGTGCAGAGAGCAACAGAGAAAGAGTCCTCGGGCAAACATGGGGCTTTTCACACCCACACGCACATGCATTGTGCACACTTGCACACAGATACAAGGCCTCTACATCCATATGTATACACATGTGCATACTTGCACACAACATCAAACTATACATTTACAAATACACTTATACACACACATACACATGCACAGGTCAAAAAGAATAAAGGAAGGGAATCCTGTTTTTTGTGAAAACATGGCTGAACCTAGAGGACATTCTACAGCACAGGCTCCAACAGAAAGACAAATATGTTTGATGTTACTTACATATGTGCTTTTAAAGGTCAAACTCACAGAATCGGAGAGCAGAATAGTAGTTATCAGGAATCAAAAGAGAGAAAGGAGGAGAGGAATTATTAGGGAGATAGAGGTCAAAGAATCTAAGGCTGCACTGAGACAGAAGTTAGGAATGGAGATCTATTGGGCATTATGATGACTATAGCTAGGAAAATTGACCTAGGTACTTAAAAATTACTAAGAGTACATGTTAAATATTATAACCACAAAATTATAAGTATTATGTAGTAGATAGTTTACTTAGATGTCCAATGTAACATTTCAAACAATACAATCTCTGTCACTTTACATATACATAACTAATTTCGCAGATTTAAAAAATACAGTAGTAAAACAGAATGATGCCTGGTATGCTGTTGTGACCTATTAAAATACTTCATTTTACTTTTATTACTTTTCATTATTTTAATGATTTTTTAATTTTAATTTTATATGTAAGAACAATGTAGCCAAACACTCAACTCCTTATACTTTGAAATGCCTCTTCACTTACATGTTTGTATGTTTGAACATACTTCTTGAGGAAACTATGAATGTTCTGTAATAGATCAGCAATGTTTTGAATATCTGTGTAATCTAGAATCCTATTTGCTAAATACATATTCTCGGGAACATTTTTATTATATAAGTCATAAAGCATTCTAAATTTCTGAACTCTTTTGCTGTAACTAGAATCCCTAAGGGTTACAAAGAGCCAAGTTAAATATAGCTAAGGTCAGGTTTAAAGGGTGAGAATGGCCCACTCAGGAGCCATTTATGAATCTATCACTCAGAGATTTTTTTTCCTAAATAATTTTAACCCACATTGCATAACTCCTAAAAATATGCAGAAGTCAAGGGGGGAAAAAAGCCCTGATTTCCCTGTTACAGGAGGTTGCACTCCCAGAGAGCTACTTATTTATATCATCATATGCTGATTTTGTGTATTTCTTACACACAGGCACATGTGATCACTTGGTTGAGTTCTTTGGGCACTGATCTGTGGCACAGTCTTTTCATTCTTTGCTCTCAATCCTTTCTATGTTTGACTCTGCTGTTTCATCATACAAGCTTTTTTCAGACACTACTATCAATGCCCTACTCTTCCTCACTTTAGTTCTCCTGCCCCCTTGCTTGTCTGGGAGGTTAAATGTGGCTGCTTACATCCATGGCTTAGGTAGTGTCGCTATGTTTATTTCGTTCTTTTTAAAAAATGATTTCTTTATTTTATTTTATATACATTGATTTGCCCATGTGAGGCTGTTGGATCTCTTGGAACTGGAGTTATAGATAGACACTGGTGAGCTGCCATTTGGGTGCTTGCTGGGAATTGGTCTTCTGGAAGAGCAACCAGTGCTCTTAACCACCAAGTCATCTCTCCAGCCCCTATTCCCTTCCTTTTTCAGTCTTTGTTTCCGAAAACCCTTTTTCTGTTATCAGTTTTGTCACTATGTCACACTTTGTTTCTCAGTTTTTCCCTGAGCTTGGTTTATTTATCCTTTCATTTTTTTTTTCTTGTTTTGAAGTAGCTACTGTCTGTGTTAGTTCAATTTGTGTTTCTTTAATAAAAACACCTGAAGGGGCTATTATTCCATAAAGAAAGGTTTATTAAGCTAAGTTTTGGAGGACCAAGGGCATGCTGCCAGCATCGGCTTGGTCCTTGGCTCCCTCACATGTGACAAAGACACACATGTGCAAATAGGAAGTGAGAAGACTAGTGTGACATTGGCTTCTGAGGTCACATTCCCAATGCCCTTAGGACCTTCCACTCAGCCTCCCAAACCTTCCATCTCCCTAGGATTGAAGCCTTTGGTCCCAGTAACCCTTGAGGAACACTGATTTACTCAAGCCACAGGACTGTTCAGCTCTGGTCTGTGAACACACTCTTCTGAGGCACTTGATTTTTTTTTTTTTTTTTTTTTTGAATGTTACTCTGATCCTTCATCTCTTTTCTTATAGTAACTGCAAGGAATCTGTCATGTTTTTTATAACTGCATTTTATGTGAAATTCCTTCCTCTGAAGCTGTAGAAAAGTAAAAGTGGTAAGGGTCTCCTAACTCCCATAGGTCCCTCCTCTGCAGTGTCTCTGTGGTGTACAGAAATATGGCAGCTTGCTTCCTCATGCTGCCTAGGTGTGTCCCCTTTCTCACCTCTCCATGGGCCTCTCTTCCCTTTGCTCAGTTCTTCTGCCCTGACTGACCCATTTTGCCTTTGTTCCAAGTTGTATGTCCTCAAAGTGAGTCCATCCTGGGGAGCATCTTTTCAAGCCAAACTTAAAAGTGACTATGGAGGCTGCATTGTTCCAGGCCCTTCAGAACAAGCCTTGAGTCCTACACTGGATTAGTCAGAATCCTCATAAAGACTAGGTGCAGTTCTCAGACTGTCTGCTCACACCCGATGGATTCCATTGCACTTTGACTCTCTTTATTTGCCTGCCAGGAGTGTTCCTGCTTTCTCCCATGTAAATACTAACGCTGCAAGTTTGGGGTTGGGTGTTTCATGTTTGTATACTGTTTTTGATAATCATAAAAATAATTTACCTCCAAGTTTTCCATAAATATTGTCCACAGGGCCTGGGGAGATGGCTCTGTTAGTAAAGTTCTGTGCTTGCAAGTACAAGAACCTTACTTCACTCTCATATGGGAGAGGAGAAAAAGCCGCACACCTTAGTGCACATGATCGTAATCCCAAATGCTAGGGAGGCAGAAACATGAGGATCCCTGGGGATCACTGTCCAGCCTAAATGAGATCCATGCTAATGAAAGCAGAACCTCAAAGGCAATGTGGATTGTGCCTAGGAAGAACACCCAGCTGTCCTCTGTCTCCACGTGCATTTGTGTACACATGCATAAGCACCACACACATACACACTCACAAAAATGCTATTAGTAGACTCTCAGTTCTGCTGTTTCCACGCCCCTTTTATGTGCAGATTTGGACAGATTTACAGTAATCTGTAAATTACTGTAAACACAGAGGAAGGCAAACACAGAGGATTCCTGGGGCTTACCAGCCAACCAGTCTAGCTGAGTAAGTGGGCTCCAGGTTCACTGAAAGACCCTGTCTAAAACTTAAAACAAGCAGTAATTGAGAAAGGATGCCTGTCTTAGTTAGGGTTTCTATTGCTGTTATAAAACAGCATGACCGAAAGCAACTTGGGGAAAAAGGGTTTAATTCAACTTATACTTCCACATCGAAGTCCACCATTGAGTAAAGTCAGGGCAGGAACCTAGAGGCAGAAAATGAAGCAGAGGCCATAGAGGAGAGCTGCTTAGTGGCTTCTTCTCATGGTTTGCTCTGCCCACTTTCTTATAGAACTCAGGACCACATGCCCAGTGGTGGGAAAACCCACAGTGGGCTAGGCTTTCCTGCATCAATCAATAATTGAGAAAATTTCAAGCATACTTACCTGTAGGCCAATCTTATGGAAGCCTTTTTTCAAATAAGCATCCCTCTTTTGAAATTACTCTAGCTTAGTTTGTGTCAAGTTAACATCAAACTATCAACACAACACCCAGAGTCAAAGTCTGGCTTTCACATGCATACACACACACACACACACACACACACACACACACACACACACGTGCTCGCACGCATACTGTTGTTCTTTTGCTGCAGCTAATGCCTAAGAACTCAACGCCCACGTGGAGTTTATTGAGAGAGGGGAGAGAAAGAGAGATAGCTGGTGGCCTACCAAAAGCGGGGAAGACAGAGAGAGAGAACGGGGTGCGGGGTGCTTGCTTTAAAAGGGGGGTCTTGCGCATGACTGAGTCCCCTGCGCAGCCAGGTAAAAGCTTGAACAGCCAGGTAAAGCCTGACATAGCCATGACAAGGCCATGAGCGTCCAGCCCATCGTCGAGGGGTGGGGTCAGCAGACTGCTGATTCCCAACACATACCACTACACACATACACATACATGAAGAAAAGATGGTTAGGCAAAAATGATAGACTTTGAAACAAATCTCTTTGTAGTTGATTCATTTAAAGAAAAGAAAAAAAAAAAATGCCCGCCGCAGCTAAGTCTATATCCAGTTCTGCTAAGCAATGAATCTGAGATTCAAACTGTTGTTTTCTTTCTTATGCCAGTTCTTTCTCTACTCAAATTAAACAATAAGAAATGAGCTGGAACCTTACTCACATGCCATTGCAAGAGTGAGGGCTGCAGGTGGAGCATCGTGGCCAAAAGGGGCATCTGGACCTCCCCAGACATAGTTCACAATCAACTGGCTTTACAGTTTGTACAACCTGTGGACTTTCTCAAAACTAATTGACAATATCAGTGAGGAAATTGCAACCTGGTGGTGGTCCCGTTTTGTTAAACTAACATTTAACTAGGCGGAAATTTAACGTTTACAAAGGTGAATGCTACTGCCTGTCCCATCTCTTCTCTATGGTCCGAACTAAGCTGCACCACTGTTTATAAAGAAAATAGCTCATATGCGTAACGTGTATAAACGTCTATCATCTTAAAATTAAGAAATCTTTGGTTTCTATGTTCACAGAAACTCAGCTGCAATGATCATGATGACATCATTCATTCAGCAATGGATGTGAAATAGGGGGCTTCTGGCATCTTAGTGAAAAGCAGCTGCATGAGACTAAGGGAAGGACAGTGCCTAGTATCTGTCACCACAAAATCTGCTGAAGACCTCTCAGGCTGACACATCCCATCATATTGACACCTGATTCTTAATATCTGTGTCTGCCACAGTGAGAAACTATACAGCTTCTTCTTAACTTTGCCCTTCTTCTTTCCTTTTCTTTCTTTCTTTTCTTTTTTTCTTTTTCTGCTCAGGGCAAAGCGTCACCTTTTTTACATCTCTGTAGCAACTATACTGTAATAAATCGCTGCCTGCTGGGCCCCTGAATCCAGAAGCCTTGTAAAAAGCAATGTTCACAGCTCTCCATTCTCATTACATATTCAATGCACCATCTACAAGCCAGTTTTTATTTTTAGGCCCACTCATCAAATTAAAAGTAAAGGGGTTGGAGTGTAGATAAAGGAACGAAACAGTAAGGAATGCACATGACTGTCTTTTTCAAATGCTTGAGTGTACAGAATGAAAAATACAAATCCTGACTCTTATAAGAAACATACTGAAGGAAATGGGTGTTAATGGAAAGAAAACAGTGCGTTTTAACACAACTTATTTTTCCCATTGTAATATATTGAATTTGTCAAAGACCTGGAAGGAAATGTTTTAAACGGGTCTTTTGTGTCATTAAATGAAAACTAATTTCTTCCCATGAATTTAGAACTGTGACTAACACACAAAGGGTTTCAATAAATGTCAGTTTTATGACTTATTATTATCATCCACAAGCTTAGCTGTATGCATTTCTTTCTTCCCGTCCCTTTTATTGCAGAAGAAAGCACTTGATCAGCCCTGCATTCTGTTGATTCTCACCCACACAGACCCTTGCTCTCTCCCCTCTTTTCTTGGTGGCGGACTTCTCTCAGTACGATCCTAATTAGTTCTCTCCCACGCCATGCTCTCTTTATTTTCTTCGTCTGCCATGCCGCTTCGCCTTTTCCGTTCAAGGACAAGCTAGCTGTAATTTCTCACCACCTATTCACTCCACAGCCCACCGAAATTAGTGATTGGGCAAAAGAAAGGGGAAGCCAGCAGTGCCTGAGATGTGATTCTGAATTTGGATCACTCCCCAGCCAGATGGCAGCGAGGCCTCCATCTCTGGTGTTCAGTTTGCACTGAGGGCCTTTGGCAGACTGCAGCATGGCAATTACCAAGAATTTCACCTGCAGTGACTTGGAATGGATGACAGGTTGAGGGGATGCAGTGGCTTCTGTGATATCCCTGGCATTTGTAAATATGGAAGAAACAGTAATTATAAGGACTGGAGAATTTGTTTGGTTGTCGCTAAGGGTTATTGATGCACAGAAGAGAGAAAATGATAGGCTCAGTTTAGCCAATTAGCCACTTAAGGCAAAATGTGAGTAGGAAGGTTCCCAGGGCAATGTTTGCAGATATTTCTCTTTCACAGCCACAGGACAGGCATGCTCTAAGAGCAGAGAAGTTCAGAAAAGTCTGAATTCACACTACCACATCTCCTGCAGTGACAGGCAATGATTAGCATCCTGAGGTAGAGATCTACAGGTAAGGTCTTCAAAAGCATTGAACTCTGACTCCTCAGAACCCTCTGGGTCTCCAAAACAGCCCACCTCTGATGGGATCCTGGACCCACTGCATTGCGTAAGAAGCAAGCAGAGGATTCAGCTGTGGCAAATATGCCACAAGACAATGTTCTCCTTCACATCTTCCCTGCTTATTCCTTCTGACCAACAACTCAGCAAGACCCTGGTAAAGAAAGAAGGGAATTATACACTGAAAGGTCTGCAGGACATGGCTAATACATTCCAGAGGAATCCAGTCTCAACATGACCCTAACCCAAGTGTAGACATTATAAGTAACTACATTGGGAAAATAATTGAACTTGAAAAATCAGGCTCCAATCTACTCTTGAGCCCATATGTATGTATGTATGTATGTGTATGTATGTATGTATATATATATATATATGCTCTGTGAAGAAAAACAATCTGTCAATTTTAAATGATTATTGAAAGAATTAAAGACCAAAAAAGGTAATATGCATGTTGAATTTTATAATCACACAATATTTTTAAATACTATCATATTAGTGACACTTATATTTATAATGAGTATTGTTATATTTAATTATATTACATAGAATACATACTCATTAACACAAACTTAGAAGAACAGGTGTGTCAGGCTTTTCTGGCTGCAAGCTTGGCAGAAAATCACTCAGACTACCTTCAGGAAGATGGATTTCCTGTAAAGAAGCAAACGGAGGCAGAAGAAACAGGATATGCACAGAAATCCTGCATCGCATTCAACCGAACCTCCCAGAGAAAGAAATACAGCCCAGAAAGTGAAACTCCCAACATGGTCACAGGTTTGGATTGTCTTGTTGCCTCCTGAGCAGCAAGGAGCAGAACAGATGTTCCCATGACTCAGTACTCTTTGTCTTGTCTCCTGTGGCTCTCGCTCCTGAACAGTTTCCTCTACATTTTTAGTATCTGCTTATTCATAACTCTGTTTCCTACTTCAGCTCTCTCTCTCTCTCTCTCTCTCTCTCTCTCTCTCTCTCTCTCTCTCTCTCTCTCTCTCTCTCTCTCCATCTGATTTTACATCTACTCCCACAGCCAAATGTCAATGTTCCCTATATATCTTACAAACAAACACTGTGGTAGAATTTTATTGCTCAGAAAAATCCCTATTTGAACAGGCATTTTTTTTTATACTAGGTACTTTAAAAATAATTGGCGGTTCTCATGACAGGTGACCCGTTCCTGCCTGATTAGCTGTGGGGAGGAAGACAGTTCCTTGACTGGTGATTAATGACTGATGGGCACAGCCACACAGGATGCACAAATGTGTAAGAAACGCAAGCCCTGGCTGAGAAGCACATGCCCAACTACAGCCACATACTATGAAGGGAGAAAATTATGTTTTGGTAAAATTTTTATTAGGCATCTCTACCCAACTATTTTTCTTATTTTATGGAAGATAGAATTTTTTATACAATATATTCTGATTATGATTTCTTGTACCCCCATCAGCTCTACTCCACCTCCCTTCCCATCTATCTCTTGTCAGAAAATAAACAGGTATCTATAGTATAATAATACTAAATAATAAGATAATTCAGAAACAAGCAAATCAGAATATGACAAAACAACCAAACAAGAAAAAGGAGCCAAGGGGGGAAAAAACTCAAGAAACATATATAGATGCAGAAGTACATATTCCTCTACACAGGAATCCCATAAAAACCCCAAACCAGAAGCCATGATGTATACGAAAAGGACCAGTAAGGTTAAAAAAAGAAAATTCCCTGATGCAACCATATGAGACATAGAACCTCCAAAGATGCCACCGAGTTTGTTCTGTGTTGGCCTGGTCATGCAGCCTACCCTTAAGACCAGGGTCAGGAATGGGGGCATGTGTCCACTTCTCCTTTCATCTCTAGGGCTCCATCTGGTGCACGTCCTGTGCATGCTGCCACAGTCTCTGTGAATTCACATGTGTGCCAGCCCTGTATTGCCAGGAAGGCCTTGATTCCCTGATTTCCTCTATCTCCTCTGGCTCTTAAACTGTTTCTGTCTCCTATCCCACAAAGTTTACTGAGCCCTGAAGAAAAGGATTTGATGGTGATATCACTTTCAGGGCTGAGTGTTCCAAAGTCTCTCACTCCTTGCATATTGTCTAGCTGTGGGTCTCTGTGTTTGCTCTCATCTGCTGCAGAAGGGAGCTTCCCTAATGATGGCTGAGCAAGACATAGCAGAACGTCATTTAAATGTTGTTCTTTCATTTGCTTGGTTTTTAAAATTTTTTAAATGACATTTATTTATTTGTGTGTGTGTGTGTGTGTGTCTATGAGAGAGAGACAGAGATGGTGAGAGACCAGGGCTAATCTTGAACTCACTGTATTGCTGGGACATTCTGCTTCTACCCTTCCACCAAGTGCTAGGATCGCAGGACATACTATATATAGGGAAAATAAGCTTATTATATCATGTAAATACTTGGAGGATATACAACATTGTATATTTCCAACAGTTAAATAAAGTCCAGAAAGACCTCTGAAAGCAGAGAAGAAAAAATAAATAAAAATTGGGAGATGGCATAAAGAACCTTTACCTTCTATTAAGCTTTATACTTTTAAAAGGAAACATGAATTTACCATTTTATCAATATTTTATAGAAATGGGCTACAGAAAATTATTTGGACATTCCTAATGACTGGCATATACAACCTTCCAGGATATACGCCACACTCAATCTTTGATAACAGTGCTCACATTTTGAGGTCAGCCTGCTCTATGTAGAGAGAGTTCCAGAATAGTCAGTACTATATAAGAGACCCTGTTGCAAAATCAAACAAAGGAAAATATTCATTCAATATTCTGAAGGTGTTTAGTGAGCACTTGCTATGCACCAGGCTGGTTCAAGCTAAGCAGGAGAGGAGGTACTGTAGGGAATAATTGCTGTGTTGTCTGGAGATGTGTCCCTTCCACTCATTCATCATTTCCATGTCTTCTGTTCTTACAACGGTGTTAGAAAGGAAACCTATAATTTATTAAGACAAAAACTGATAGTATGTTATGAAGTCTACATTTAAGCTTCACAGACATCTAATACATGTCTAAGAAGAAGAACTAGACAACATCTAATGCAAAGATTAGTCATCTTAGGCCAAGGTTTTTGAAGCCATTCAACTTTCACATTAACTCATTTAAATTTCTGGTTGCCAGGACTGAACTCTGCCACTGACATTTCCAAAGTCAAAAACCAGAGGCTACAGGAATTTCTACCTACCCCAAGAGCATAGCCCCACTGAGACTTCCAGACACTTCCACAATACTTGAGCCAGTAGCTTGACAGAAAAACAAATATTTATAACTTCAGAATTGGAAAGGAAAATGTCCTTCTATCCCTAGTTTCAAGTACGAACCCGCCAAGGCAGGTTCTGCATGAGTATACTCACCAATAAAGGACCTTCCCTCTCCAGTCAGCTTCCATGTCCACAATGGTAGTTTTGATTACCTGGGAGCTGGCTTTGTCCTCTGTGGACCACATTAAGCACAGGGAGGGAGCACCTTGGCTGCAAGCTTCAGTTCACAACTTTTGAATCAGTCTCTATCAATCTGAATGAGGATTCATGGTACCAGTGATATTTTTTGAACAGGTAAAGTACATCCAGGACACAGAACAAAGGTTAGTTAGCTGTTCTTTCCCCTTTTTATGGTTTCCCCAGTCATCTCCCAATTTTAATAAAACCTGCCCTACCCATCTCCTTTACTCCCTGCCCTATGCTCCAAAGCCAAACATACCAAAAGCTACACACATACCAGGCTATAAAAAAAATAAAAAATAAAAAATGCAGTTGCTTTTGTTGACAAAAGGGCTGTGCAGATACTCTTTGATGATCATCATCAGCTTGATCCTCTCCCACATACCAGTCTTCAGACTCTCTGCTGCCTACAAGAGGCTTTGCATTTTCAGCAAAGTGCAGAACAGGTTATCTTCAAACACTTACTATCCCTCTCCACTGAGATAAGTGTGAGAGCCAAACAAAAAAGGAACAGCTTTAACACGTCCAGGCTGCTATAGAGTGCAGAAATGTGCTCAGGCTGCTATGGGGTGCAAAAATGACTATGGGTCTTCAAAGGGCATTTTCTCAAGCCACCTATAGTGTCAACACAAGAACTTCTTCCTTCGTACTAGAGACCTACAAGGATCACAGGAGCTGATTGATAGTCAAGAGAGCTAAAGTGGATGTGATCCACTTCGGCCTTGAAGTCATGGTCACGGAATGGTATAGTCCTGTGGCCATCTATGAATCATATGACAAAGACCAATAAAACCCTTAACAGTACTGAACAAAAAATGCTGACTTAATGTTAAAGCAAGCTACAGAAGAAGATGAAACAAGATTCTGACAATATTGTCCCTATATTTGATATCTATGTAGTTCTGTCTTTTTTTAAAGTAAATGCATTTGTTTCTTGAACCTTTTGAGTGGGTTCTTGAGTCTTGTAACAAAAGAACCTAGAACAGGTCCTTAAAGTTTGCATGTCCTACAAAAACTGTCCTCGTGATCACTGTATATGCAAGTTATTATGCATAGGAATTATGCAAAGGAGAAACAGAGCATCGAGGTTCCCTTTTATGGGTCAGGAAGAGAAAAGATGCTCAATGTTATTCAGATGCAAAAGCCAAGTAGCTTTTGTGTGAGAATCTGTTTTATTACCTTTTCAAATTCTCTTCTCTAACCCATTAAATTGAGCCCTGAAGGGACTTCGATTTCGCAATATTTCCTTAGTTACAATGTTAACTTGAAAGTCAAAACTATGCTTTGTTTTTTAAGCATTCTATAATTCTGATTTCTCAGGAATTTGAACTGTATTTCCGTGCTGTGTGAGGATGTGATTTTTTAAGAATTTGGCCATCTCCTACCTGTTCAAACTTACCCATAGCTGGCTCGATGGCAACTTTGCCCACAGTGAAGAAATAAGAACACTTCTCCCTAGAGTCAATGATAGGCGGCTTCTCTGCCTCAAGGACAAGGTCTATGTCTTTTCAACTCAATCAGCTCAGCACCACCCCAGAGCCCTGAACAGACAGCTGCTTCATAAATGCTTTTGGATCGACTGAGACAGCCAGAAAAATGCAATGTCTTCCCTCTTCACTTCACCTGCTGGCTTTATAAAGCCAGTTAAGCACCAGAAGGAACATGTTGGAAGAGGGAATGATTAATGCAGAATGTAAACACTGAGCCTAGCATTTAAAACCATGGCGAAATTTCCTGAGAAAATTGTCACTAAAGTCCACATGTATTCAGTTAATCCCAGCAAGAAATATTGCAGATGATAAATTGAGGACGATCACATTTCTGCCAAGTTTCTTGGAACCCTTTAGCCATCTCAGTGTGACAGCCAGAAATCAAAAAAGGTTGGGAAATTAATAACTGTGCATTTTAAAGCTTTAATGAAACATTTATAGACTATTTGGGCTTGTAATAAAAGTTATTACACTTTGGTTAGCAAGTGTGACTTCCAGGGGACAATAACATTCTGCTGCATCTCAAGTTCTATAAAGTTATCTGTTATCTCCTCCAGGAAGCCATCGTCTATTGACAAGAGCTTGGGTGGCTCATCCAATAGCTGAAATGGCCCCATAAATAAACTTCAACTTAAAATGTCTGTTGGAGTCCATCACCGAAGTCAGAATTTGCCAATTTGTTGCTATAGGATCCCATAATTGTAGCTAAGCATTTCTGAGTTGTGAGCACTGCCTAGCAGTTCGTGTGGTTATAAGCTGCAGAAGAAACTGAATGCAAAAGAACTAAGAATTTCCTTCTTCAGGGTCTATAAAACTAATAAAACACAATTCTGTGCTACGTGCCTGGCAAATAACACTACTTTCTAAAACAAACAAAAAAAAGTACTTAATATATTGTTTTCATATTATGAAAGTTTTGAAACATACACCTAAATTTATATATATATATATATATATACATACATATATATATAATAGTTGCATTTATATTTGCAACACATTATTTATAGTGGGGGGAAAGGGAATAGTCTAATGGTATTCTAGTTAGGAGGAAAGTATAAATAAAGTAAATTGCTCCATCTGCTGGCTTTATTTGGAAACATTCTGAGTTGGAGCTCAAAGGGAAGTAGGTAAGAACTGAGAACTGTTAAAGGTAGAGGAGAGGAGAGAAACAGAGAAAGGGGGAGAAGAAATGGGAGGAGGAGAGACATCTAACATACACTAGGGAAATGTCATTTCACCCCGCTTGAAGTCTCCAGGATCCAATAGAAAGCACCAGGAGTCTCAGTCTTCCCATGTGTTCTCTGGCATGTAGAGAATAAACAGTAAGGAACCTGTGTGCTGGTTCCAGGGAATGACAAATGCTGAGCTCAGACATGGAAAAATCCAAAAGGGGCTTCCATAAACAGGCTTTTCAGCCTTACAGTATAATGCGTTCAAATGTAAATATAAGAAGCTCACACATTTGTAAATTTATGAAGTCTTTGCCCAGCCTGATGGTGAGGGATATGTAAAATATTTGAATACACTTTAATAAAAAGGGAAATGTCCAAATTTGAAATTACTCACAAGTTGGTCTGTGAGTAAATTGGTCTTAAGCCATAGTCTAGTACTCTCTCACACACAAAAGGAGTGCTAAAGCATTCAGCATTCTCCTTCAGCTTATTGTTTACAATGAAGAGCACTGCCCTGCAGGTCCCTGACTGTCCACACATCTTGAGCCTGGTCTCCTACCCATTTGTTTCACTGCTAGGTTGGGTGAGTGGTGAGCTTTACTCTGAAAACTCTTTAAAAGAACAGTATTAATATTTAGCCTTGACTAATTTTTCTAACGTTTCCAATAGCTGTAATATTTGAAACATTTTTACCTTTAGCTCCACTTAGTGCATTAAATCACATTTTGAAAAATTCAATTACAAGTTCACATGAGTGATTTGAACTTGGGTTTTGTTGTTTATGATGCCGCTGGAGCGCATTAAGTGCTGTGTTCAGAATAGAGAACACATTACTCTCCACAGAGTAATAGCTTCCTGCGAGGCTTTGGCTTGGTGTCGAATTGTGGCTTATCTCTAAGATCTTTTTCTTTCCTAGAGTATTTTTCATGTTGTGAACTGGATCATTTTTCTATTCTAGTGTGAAGTATAAAAGTAACTTGATGCAGAGAAGAAAATCACCTTATCTTCTGAAGGAGCCCAAGTTTTGTATTGAATGTAAACTATTATATGCAACTCTCCAAGGGTAGGTGACAATGAGATATGACCACACCATACTCTAACATACACTGGGCTTCCTAGTCCTGCTGAATGGTGTCAAAAGAATTCAGAGAAAACACTCAGAATGTAGTGCAGAAGATAGGGAGTTAGTTCATTATACCAAACTATGTCATCATAAATGGACATGCAAGGAACCATCACACAGAAAAACACTCCCATCCATGACAGTGGCCAATGGCCATAGAGACCATTTCAAGGATCCCCAGTTTAGGCAGAATTAATGCAAAAAAAAGACCAAACAAACAAACAAAAAAACCTTCCTTCCAGACAAGACCACTTCCTCCGTGGGAATTTCCCAGTCTGGATGATCACAGGCCCAATTGGGTCACCTCTTACAGAGGGCATGGTGGTCTTGCTCTTTATCAGAAAGCCTGTTACTCAACAGCGACCTTGTAAAGTTCAGGGTTCCTGGAACCAGGTTCAGAAAGCTACCAGTTAATGACATTCTGGAAAGTTCAGGATATTCAATTTTCTCCCAGATCCACATCCCATTTCTCTAGCCAATAACTAGAGTTTTGTCCTTCCTGTCCTTGGTTTTACAAGCTATTGATTATGAGAAAGGGGTCCAATCTGATTGTCTCTCATCCTGCTAACTATCTACATAACAGTAGGGCAAATGTTCTTGTCAATAATTATTATTAAGAACATTAATTATTTCCTCAAAACAAACCAAGACCCAATGCTGATATTATCTCTCCTTTGAAAACTATTTTTGCACTTACTTGAAATCTTCCTACTGCCTCAGCAATTGCTTAATATATAATTTAACCTAAATATATGATAAAAATAAATTAGTGATAGCTGCCTTCAAGGATCTTACAGTAAAATAAGAAAGAAGGCAAAATGTCATTATGACACAGCATAGTAAGAACAACAGTGCAGACACACCAATTGTTGGGAACATCGCTGCATCTATTAGAGAATGAGAGACATAGCAGAGGGAAAGTTAATTGAACTTACCTGTTCCTGAACAGATAGACAGAAATTCACCACTTGAAAAAGGACAAGCAGTCAGGTGTGTCCGGTAAAGAGAAAGAATGTGAACATTTTAAGATGAAAATGAGCATGTCAAGTTTCCTCTTCGATTTCCAGGTCCTGTGACCTTTGAGTAAAATGTTCTATATTGAGAACAGACTTCCTAATAAGCTCTTTATAAACTATGGGAAGTTGAACCCCTTTATAACCCTGCAGTCTGCAGTGCAGGGAGAATGAACCCAGGGCTGCACGCTAGGCAAGCACTAGACAAACACTCTGCCTCTGAGTTGTACCTTCTGACCAGTAAATGTGTTTTCACTGCGTTTTAGAATTGTTTTGTATGTGGTCAGTCTCAGAGGAGGGGGTCCTTAGGAGAATAATTACATGTAAGTACTGTGGAGTAAAGTTTAGTGTGGTTAAAAACAACACTGGGAGGAACTGTAGAGGCAGATTCTTGCACTAGCTGGTAATAAAACACCTTAGCTTTCTTTATACTGGAAATAATCTGTAGTCAGGTTGGATAGCAGAGCTGTAACCCTGTCAATGACTTTATTTCCTAAAAGAAAATGGGTAATTAGGTATCTGTTACTTTTATTAGAATAGATGCCATTGGGAATTTCTACATTTATTTTTATAGAGGTGTCACCCGATTCTCAGCTTGTGTCACCTAGTGTTGCTGCAATTGAGATTAAATGACAAGGAAATAAATAGAAACAAGGACAAAACACTCCTGGAAATAAAAGCATACACTTTAGTGCCAGTGAGTGATTAGGAGATCTGATAAACTAGGGCATGCAGGCCCTATATAAACTGCATGAGATACACTGCCCCATGTGTGTAGTGTCTGCATCGCACTTCCACCATCTTTCCCTGAGTGTGGAAAAAGGGGGCAAAAATATATGTATTTCAAATGTATGTGTATCTTTTTATTATGAAATCTCCAAACATATAGAGGAATAGAAGTTATTATCAATATGGCCAAGCTTCTTTTACCTATAACCCATTATCCCTTTTTTAAAATGCTTTTGTGGCAAATTGAATTTCTGGAAGCTTGATATTTTTTTTCAAGATAGGGTCTCTCTATGTAGCCCTGGCTATCCTGAAACTCATTCCATAAACCAGGCTGGCCTTGAACTCACAGAGAGCTGGTTGCTATGCCTCTAAGTGCTGGGATTAAAATCATATATCACTACATCTGGCTCCATCAACTTAAGCTTATACAGCTTGGGATAGCTCTGTGGGGTAAAAACACATGGTTCCAAGCCTAAAAACCTGTATTCAGTCCCCATGACCCACATTATAGAAAAAATGAACTCCTGAAAGCTGTCCTCTGACTCCCACATAAACACTGTTGGCACATGCACACATACATACACACACATAAAAATCAAACCTGAATAAATGCAATATTATGTATCTTTAAAATATAATCAAATCCACAATACTATCTAATAATATTTTTATAGTATTAAGGATAAACATTTTGTGATCCTATTTCTAATGTATGGTTACTAACTAGTTTTAAGGAACATATCTCTTTTACTATGAAAGAAAATATATATACATATATATTTAAATGTACATTAAATATATATGTATATATATAAATACATATTTATATATATATAATGTATATATGTATATTTAATGGAAGTGTTTGTAGATTGTGATGGATCAGCCTGACTCCATCTTAAGATAAAAAACCATCTTTTTACAAAATCAAAATAAGTTCATTCCTGCTTTTGGTAAAACTTGGGTTTGACCAGGTCTTGGCATATTTTCTAGGATTTGACATGTTTCATACCCTATACCTTGACCTCCACCCTGATGATATGTGATGTTCTGCCAAATAATTTTGAAATGTTGGATCAAGGTCCTACATAACCAAAATTAGTATAGAAATTCCCCAACCCTTGAAAATCCCCTAGATTTGCAGTAGTGGGGGAGCTATATAAACCCCACCTTCTCCTGTGTTAGAGGCTATTTTCTCAAACCCTGCTGTAGGGAGATAGCCTAAAGATAGCCTTTATTTTCTAGCAGAAAATAAAAGCTTGGTAATTTGACCAAAGAATTTGGGTAACAGTCTTTCAATAGGATCAACAGTTGCCTATTGGAAGTATATATAGCTGTATGTATGTATGTATGTATGTATGTATGTATGTATGTATACAACCACATGGTCATTAGTACCTCATTTACAATATACTTGAGATAAGAAATGACAACATAAGTCTTCCCAACAGGCCTTAGGATGCTTTAGCAAAGCTGTGTAGATTATTCACAGATTAGGAACCCAGAACTGTACTACTAAAGTGCAGAAGAGCCAACAAGCCCAGAGATGAAAGTGGTTTTATCATATCTCTAGAGGCCTTTGTCCTGGCCCCATGGAAAAAGCATCACCTTGGCTCTAGTACAATGTTTACGTAGCTACTTCCTTAAGAAAGGAAAGTCAACTGGAGAGCAAGAGACCATTCCCCACAAGCCATGGGTGGCATCAGTTGAAGTGTTGCCAACACCATTCCTATCAGCTACAAATGTTCCTATAGTTATTTTTTATTAAAGTAAAAATAGTTATTTGGGAGACTAACAGGCTTCAGTCTTCTGTACCCTACAATCTCAAATACCTTAATAAAGAATTAAGACACATTACCTTAAGACAAAGTTATCCCTGCAAGTGCAAAAATCATACATATCCTATATATAATAAATTGAGTTTTATTTTAACTCAGTACTATGAATATTAATTTTAAAAAAATGGGCATCTCTATCCTGTAAAGTAATATTTGAAACATATGCAAGTTCTTGAGTGTAAACAACAGTTATCTCTGTCCTGCTCAGAAGGTGCTAGGGAGACACTATCATTGTCTATCATTCTGTGTGTGCTTAATATAAATTCAACTCTGCTTCCACAGATTGTTCAGTAGATCTAGAGATGAAACCATTATAATTATTGTCATTAAATGTTCTTAAAGATCACAAATCTGCACAAATTTAACCACCTATAAGAGGTATTTCTGAGCCTGGTGGTGGTACCACATGCCTTTAATCCCAGCACTTGGGAGACAGAGGCAGGTGGATCTCTGTGAGTTCAAGGCCAGCCTGGTCTACACAAAGCAAGTTCCAGGACAGCAAGGCTACACAAAGAAACCCTGTCTTGAAAAAAAAAATGGTGAGTGTTTCTGGACCAACTCCTAGAGGCAAGTGAGAGCAGCCACTACAGCAGTGAGCTAGATGGGCACAATGGAAGGGGAGTCAGTGACTTGGCAGGAAGATGAGAAGAATCAAGAGCATGAGCAGAGCTCTGTGCTGTGGGTCTCCCAGATAGATATCTCTGCTTCACCAAAAGAAACGTATGGACACATATGGGGGAGGGAGTTGGAGAGATGGCTCAGCAGTTAGAAGCACTTACCAATCTTGCACAAGACCTGGGTTCAGTGACCAACATCCCTATCAGGTGGCTCACAAACACCTGTAACTCCAGGGCCAAGGGATCTGAATCCAAGCTTTCTGGTCTCTGTGGTCACCTGTATGCACATGATGTACATAACCACATACAGCCTCATACACACACATCAATAAAAATAGTATGTAAATACTTTTAAAGAAATTATGTGGGCTTTCCCCCCCTCTTTCCTTCTCTGTGATGAGCTATGCATGACCATGCCAAAAATGAAAATTTGGAAAAATACAACCTAAAAGGTACTGCAATTTGGAGAAATCAATTTTAAATAAAGAGTCAAAAGACCTGAGCTCAGACCAATTACTGACTCTTCCCCATCTCGGTCAATTTTTCCCTGTTTAAAGAATTGCAGTCAGTTGTCTGTGACTCATTAGAAAACTAGTTCTTTGGCCTGCCCTAACTCCATCAAGGTTCCTACTGGGATTTTCATCTGCTTTCCCATCCACAAGGCCATGCTGAGGTGAAGAGTGTTATACCTATTTGAATCTCCTCCCTGCAAAGAGCCAGGTGAGCCCATCAAGGGCACCATCTGCTTGGGCCTTCACTTACTCATTCATCAATATTTACTCAATTGAGCATCTACCATGTGCCAAGAGTTCTGTTAGGTGCTTGGAGTCCAGCAGTAAACAAAATAGACACAGCCTGCTTTAATATGGTTTATGGTTTTACAAAGGAGGCAGCTGAAATTGTTATATCTGCTACAAAGGAAATTGCAAACTACTAGAAATTCAATTATGATTATGAAGGCTACAAAAGAAAACAATATAATGGAATGTATAGGCCAGACTTTGAAAGGAACAGTTCTAACTCATTAGTGACTATGAGGTCAATTGGGTAAGGAGAGACTCTATACTTTTGTTTAATGGAATCCATTAGATATCAAGGGAAACACCAGACCATATTACATATAACAGAAAAAGCATGGATTTAAGGGTTTACACATAGAAGGATGCTGAAAGGTTATAAACCATTATTCTTGATGGTTTGGAAGAAAATTTTTATGGCTATTGGTTAAGACACATAACATAGAGAACATTAATAAGCATATATATCAATACTTGCTTCAATCATAGCTACTTCCACAGCACCTACCACAGTCATGTCTACTACACAGTTCATGAATATAGCAAGTGGTCAGAAATTGGCCCTGGTCCACTAAATATATCAGTCACAATTAGATTAATATATAAAGATTTTACTATTGGGACACTGAAAGTCTGAGCCTGCCTGATGTAGATACAGCAATTTGATCTAAGTGATAGTGTAAAGGTGATGTTCAGTAACTACACAGGTCCTGGTGCAAGATGAATAAGCTTGGGACTAACAGGGAAGAAAGCATCCAAAGATAAATGGCCTGATCAGCTGAATCAGCCCAGTTTCTACTGCTGGTAACAAATAATAGATTAGCTAAATGTTGTGTACCAATTTATTCCCAATTGAAACAACCCATCCTGGAGGGAAGTTCCTTAAAATTCAAAAGGTTGAAGATGGAGTATGTTCAAGACTTAGGAAGTAAACAACTCATAAGACTCAGGAAGTCTCTAACATTTACAGAATTCACAAGAGTCCTCCCTCACCAAGGCTATATAAGCAATAAGAATACTAAAAGCAGTAGACTTTCTGACATGCCATTCTTCCTGCAAGTTGTGCAGGAAGAACTCCAGAAGCCTAGTTTTCATTAGTTGTTACCCATGATGGAATGGGCTTTTGGTATTGCAGCTTCATTTGACTCATCCATGTTTCTGTAAGTAACTTTAATAAACTCATTGGTTCATACATTGAACTTAGGCAGCATCATTACTTTCCTGTTTTTGGTCCCCTCTCTAGGGTAAGTAGACATTTGCTCATGTCTTTGTATAAGAAGTGTCATAAAACTGAGTAATCAAGAAAAGGGGATTATGGGCTGGGGAAATGAGTCAATGCACAAAACATTTATTGCACAAATATGGAGACTTGAGTTCCCAGAATCCTTGTAAAGCCAAACATGGTCATGAACATTTGACATTTCAGCACTCATACAGTGAGATGGGGGAAAAAAAAGTCCCCAAAAGCTCAAGCCACCTAGTCTGTCATATGCAGTGATGAAGACAAGAGAATCTGTCTTAAACAAATTGAAAGGCAAAGACTAACACCCAAGGTTGCCCTCTGATATCTGCATGCACACTATGGCTCATAAATGCCCACACCCCCAGTACACAAGCACAAACACACATGCACTCATACATATACATCCTATACACAAGACAAAATTAAAATTTTTAGAGAAGTTTATTTTTGGCTCACAATTCTGGCCTAGTGTGGGCCACATCTGGTGTAATCTTTCCAGAATAATCAAAAGTGATGCAAGGCATGTTTGCATGTGAGGTTATACACATGCATGCACACACAAGAATGTTGGTCTCTGTCCTTCTTCTTATAGAGCCATTAGTGTTCAGGCACAGGGTCTCTTCCATCAAGAATTTTTCTCATCCTGCTCACATGCCAAAGGCCTGTTTCTAAACAACACAGCCTAAGTGTCCTCACAGTAGGAATAAACATTTAGCTTTTATTTCCAGAGGAGACAGATTAATCAAACCACAGCAGAAATTCAGATTGTGACTCCATGGACAGACATCAAACTATTTTATGTGTTCTCCTTGGAATTTATAATGCTTTAGTTTCCTTAGCATGCCCTTGTCCTTTATTGGAGCTAATTAAATAAGCTAATTTTCTTATACCTGAGTCTTCCTTAGAAACTGCATAAAGTCCATCATCCATCTTGCTACTTATTAATGTCAATGGTGTATCAAAAAAAATAATAACATTCTCTTAAAGAGATGAGGAGAGGAACACTAGTCCTTTAGCCCAGAAAGCTTTGTAAACAAGTCCTCAATCATTACAGTCTAATGTCTAGATTGAGAATTTTCAGGATTTCAGACTATAGCTTCCACAACAAATGATTCTCTGCATTGATTTCACAGTGCTCACAGCAGTACAGTGATCCATTTTTAGACACAGAGCAGAGAAACTGGCTCCCTTCCAGGTCACTCTTATGTTAACAACACATCGACAATAATCTGCACAAACTAAGCTGAGTTTCAGTGTCTCGCCGGAAACGGAGTGTCTGTTGCCTTTACTGTGAATGGCACAACCGCTCCAGTATGGAGCTGCCACTGATAGATGACACCCTTGTGCTCTCTCACACTGAGCTTTGCTTGTGACTTGAACATGATCACAACTGACATCCAATGGAGACATAAAATATAATGGCGACATAAAAACAGCTGTGCTCCCTTTTAGTTTTTCAGACACATAGTAAGTTACAGGAGAAAAAACAAAACCAGAGGAGCTCAAGAATCTTTATCTCCATAGAGGACCCTTGGAGTGAAGGCTTGCCTTTACTGGAATGGAAGGCAAGCCTTCAGTTTGGAGGGAGAAAAACTAAAAATGTATCAGTTGCAATTAGGCTTCCATTAGACTTATTTTTCCTGTGTGTATGAAATGCAAATAAAAGACACAAAAATCATCAAATGTTTTCTTTGAAAGGTATGGGATGAGTTTCAAGTTAGAATAGATAACATTTTTTTTTCAAGTTCACTTCTGATGATTATATATTGCTAACCTATGCAAGAAATGTACATTTGAAAAATAGAAAAATGTAAAAAAATAAAAGAAGAAAATCAATTTGGACAAGCATTTATGTTTTAATGGTTCAGGTAGGTTGCATTACAGAGTCAAACTGTGCAAGCCTCAATTGCTGAAATGGCCAAGACTGAATGTCATCCTCAATGAGTCAGTTTTTGGCTCATTTTCCCACTGCATCTTAATCATACTGCTGATATCAAAAAATAATTAAGCTTAACCCCATTTCCAAGGCCATGAAGCAATATCTTGGTATATAAATAACAGCTGATTATTGGCAGAGCAAGGCAAAGCTAGGAAATGTCACTCATCATTTAAGTACCAAGAAAGATCTGTGCAACATATAAAATTGCTTATTATTTCAACACCCCTTTGTTTTTTCTAAAGCAGAATAAATATAATCAGTGTCAACCAGATATCATTTTCAAATTTGTAGGGAGATAAAATTTAGAAAAATGGATATTCATTCCATTGGGTTTGAACATCTTTTAATATAATTGAAAAAAACATTTTATACCTTAAGATCTCATTAAGTTAAAAAAGATTTTAAAGTTGAAAAGGGAAAGTATATAAATAGCTTGGAAGCCAAAGCAAAATCCAGTTTTTACCTGATTAGAGTCATGAGCTTGTCCACTTTTATGAATGTACATTAATTGTGCAAAACAATGGGCTTCATTACGACATTTCCATTTGTCCATATAACATGATTTGACAAAACTCATTCCCCATTACCCTCTCTTGTCACCACTAACCCTTCGTGCTGACCATTTTCCAAATATTCTCCACTTTTAGTTAACATCAAAGATAAAATTATTTTTTAATCTAGATTCTAACTCTCAGTAAAAGCATGTAGTATTTTTCTTTGTAAATCTGGCTTGTTTATTATTTAGCTCAATATGATGATCTCCCTCTCTATCCATTTCCCTGCAAGTAACATACTTTTGTGATTTTTTTTGTTGAAATAAAACTCTACTGTGATGTGTGTGTGTGCGTGTGTGTGTGTGTGTGTGCAAGTGTGTGTGTGTGTGTGTGTGTGTGTGTGTGTGTGTTCATGCATGTTGTGGGATATTTTGATCATACTCTGACACTCCTAAGACTTGCCAATAAAGTTAAACCTTGAAGTAGGGGTGGTACCAGCAACTATCTGACTGAAATTGGTCATAGAGAAGTGAGCAATGTGGATAGAAAAGATGCACAGGAAGGAATGGGAATGGGTGAGGAACTGGAGTTGGAGGTTTCCTTTCAGTTCTGGGATGCGGGAAATGATGCATCTCTTGTGGTGTCTCTGGCCAAAAGGTAAGGTCAGCTAATTGCTACTCAAGCTCTCTGACCTAGCATGTTTTTACCCCAGCTTTTGACTCCCAAGTCTTATTGATAAATAGAACAATAGAGACTTAATTTAAACATATGGATCATGGCTACTGTAGAGCCAGGACCACAGGACCAAAATCCCTTCCAGGCCGCAGCCACTGGGCACTGAGTATGAGGTCCATGGGGCCATGGGCAATGATTAAAATATAAGTAAATTCATGTGTAACTGCTAAGCCAACAGAAAAACATAATTTAGCACCCAACATGGGACATCATATATAATGAGTCTTTCTCTGTCCTACCAAACAGCTCCCAAATGGCATGGAGAGTTTATTATTAATTATGAAATCTTGACATTTAGCTTAGGCTTGTTTTCAACTAGCTCTTATAACTTAATCAACTTATATTTTTATTAATCTATATTATACCATGTGGCTTTTACCTCTAACCCATTCTGTGTGTTCAAGTCATTCCATATCTGGCTGGCATCTCTTCTGCACACCTAGATTAATCCTTAGTTCCTCTCTTTGCCTGGAAGTCCTGCCTACTCTCCATGACTAGCTATTGGCAATTTAGTTTTTTATTAAACAAATCACAGTGACACATCTTTACACGGTGTAATAAAGTATCTCAGTGTGCGTGTGTGTGTGTGTGTGTGTGTGTGTGTGTGTGTGTGTGTGTGTGTGTATGATTGTCTTTATCCATTTATCTTCTTATGGTTATAAATTTGACTATTACTTCACCAATAATTCTGCAATAGTATGGGTGTATGGGCATCCACGTATACATAGGAGTTATATAGCTGAATCATATACATGGTAGTTCTATCTTACATTTTTTAGAGAAAAGTCCATACTATTTCCACAGTGGCTATACTAGTTTTAGTATTTATAAATATCTTTAAACACCTAAGAATTAAGCAATTGTGTAAAACTCAAGCTGAAGATAAAGGACTCTGGTCATCCTGAAGGTACACTGATACACTAAGCAGCTACAATCATGGTCAGTTTACCTCATCAGGTAGCTACCAAGTACCTAAACAGTGGGCAAACACAAGTCTATTCACAAATGACCCTGGTGCTATGGAACAAATATTTTCCCACAAGATCTCTATGGTAAAGGCCCAACCTTTGATATGATGGCACTAATAAGGGTACATGGAGAGGTGATTATGTCATAAGCCTGAGCCGTGCATGAAGAGGTCCAGGACCTTTATAAAAGAGATACATGAGATCTCCATCATTCCTTCATTCAAGTTAGGTTACAGAGAGATATCCTAACAAGAAAGCAGGCCCTCACCCATTACTGTATATTCTAGAAATCAGTTTGTGAAAGGAATTTGTACTCTCATGTTTACCAAAGCACTATTTATAGTTGCCAAGATATAAAATCAGTCTAGGTGTCAATAAATAAAAACAATATGTCTATGGATATAATGGAATATTATTCAGCCACAATAATTCCTGCCGTTTCTAATAGACCAGGTGACCCTGGAAGATGCAAAGCTAAGTAAAATTAACAAGGCACAGAAATACAAATACCATGTTATCTAACTTACATGAAAAACTTTAAAATATAAGAACAGTAAAGTGATAATTACCAGAGAGCAAATATTCTCATCACCAAAACAGTGGCAGATACAAGAAAGTCCTTCCATGAAACATGTGGTAAACAATAAATAAAAACAAGTTTATTTCTGGATTCAAAATTAATAAAAAATAAATTAAAAATTTAAATGTATATAAGGAACTAAGTATTTGTTCCTTTGGGAAAAGGGGAAGTGTTGTGCCCCTTTCCTTGTCCTGTCAGGCAGCACTGCTTCCAAAGTTTTGTTAATTAGGTTCAACTTTCCCAGCTTTTCCACAGCCCAACAACTCTGGTGTTTAGTGATTTCCCTCCTCATTCCATAGATTGAATTCACCTGTTTTCCAGGCTGTCCTGTCCTTGGGCTCACACACTTGAAGCATTGGGCTTTGTTGTGTCTTTTACTAAAGGCTGCTTATATATTCCATTGCATTCACTTGTCCTTCCTCAGCTTCGGTCAGCACACATTCTTCTGGTGATATGCTCACATGCTGCATAAAGGCAATCATGCTGAGATGGTGTCTCAGATCAGGGAAGGCCACAAAAGAAATATTGTCTGCATTTGGTCCTCCTTCTAAAGAGCCCTTTGTCCTAAAAGTACTATTCAAAAAGCACAAGTACCAATTCCAGGTCAGTATCAGGCCCTGGGTGCTAAAGACTCATTTTTCCCCCTCCAAGAACCGATAATGGGATGCCAAGTGAAAACAATCTCTGAAAAAGAAATTTCCACTATTGAATATACCATCAGAAATAAACCTGACCTCTGGCAAAGTATACTGAGGAGCATAGGATGAAACATTAAAGGACTTGGGACAGATTCATCCTGAATAACAGTAGGTTTAAGACAGATAATGAGATCATTTGTGTGACCAGAACACAACTATACAAATATGTGTATATTAGTGAATAAAATAAAGATGAAAGGGAAGTACAAAAAATATCAAAAGTATTACCTGCAATTATCTGCATGTTAGAGTTACAGGTGAGTTTATTTTCTTACAGTTTTATATAGTTTACAAATCTTCATTGGTGGGCTTTTTTAATATCATAAATAAAAGCTCTTCACTTTAATCTTAGGTTCCTATTTACCTAGACATTTTTTATAAAGGTATTTTTTTTAATAAACACTGTATCCAAAGAGGAAAAGGGCTCCTCTTTAAAAGTACTTAACCACCTGCTCCTTGCTACAACCTCACCCTACTTCTTCATAGTTTCACACACCCCTCTGACTCAAGTTTATTTTTCCTCATTGTCACATGTGATACAGCTATGAGATATTTATTCCATGAAGTTAACAAAAAAAAATTCTTCTAAAAATTTGCAGCACTTTATTTGACATTTGCTAATGACAATTATTTTCTAGCATTTTGAGCACACACACACACACACACACAACACACACACACACACACACACACACACACACACACACAAACAAACAAAAAACAACAAAAGAAAACCAGAATCACAGAATTTGAAACTCAAGGAGGTTGTAGACTCAATGAGACAGAACCCCTCCTGATGAAGCATTAAAAATAGGCTCCAGGCTCCAGGCTCCAGGCTCCATGCAAGGTACCTCTGCTCTTAGTCCCCTTTCATAGAGTTAGCTGAGGCCTTTTGGATCAGTGGTTAAATGTCTTTTCTAGGTGAACGGCAATCTTCATCAACTAAGAGCCTGATGGTTCTTCCCTCCCAGTGAGTTAAGTCTGACAGAAGAGGTGGTCATGCATTGATGACAGTTTCTTGTTTTCCTGTGCCTCCTATTCTATCCCTCAACCTGCTCATAAGAGAAAGTAGTCCCAAAAGCTGTTAGCATAAACCAAGTGGTCAGCCCAGATGAATATTCTACCCAGAGCAGCACTTACATTTCCCAGAGTTTCCTAGAAAGGTACTTACTGAAATCCTGTCTCTACATGCAGAGTCTTCACTGCTTCGCTTAAATGTCAAATGTTTGTATAATGGAAAATACTTCACTTTACTGGCAACTGAAGTGTGCTAATTTCCAAATCCATCGAGGAATTCGCAAACAATTCAGGCAAAGCCCTTTGTAGGGAGGGACTCATGTGGTACATTAGGGATTCACTTAAGACTCCTCAGCTTTTGTTCAACCCACACTTCCTTACATCATTTTCCAGCACAATATTCCTTTACACATAAAAACCAGTTTTTTAGCAGTGTTCACATGACCACTTCAGGTTAGCTAATGGCAGTGCAAGCTTTTCAAACAGCATTTCTGTGTCTTCATAATCATTAGATCACATAAAGATTTGATGTAGATCTACCTCCAAGCAGTATGGGAAATGGAAATAAAAATAAACACATAATGTTATTAATACAATTGAGGTGGGAATGAGAACTCAACATACCATCAAAACAATGCACCTTTAGCCTCATTCTGATACTTGGGCTTAAGGAGATCCCTGTATTTATAACTGAGAAGGGAAAGAAGAAAATTACTGTGTTCAAAGGCTGATATATACTCTCAAGTGTTTCCTTAAAGGCTTTTTTTTTTTTTTTTTTTTTTTTGTGCATTGCTTCAACTGCCTGGGAAAGGAACCTTGCTGAAGCATGTCAGTCTTTCTCAGATGCCACTCGGGTTCCAGTAAATGGTCTATTAATGCTTTGACATTTTGTCCTTAGATAAAGGAACTTCCTGTGCACCAGCCCCCTGGGTTTGCCTCTCTTTCTAAAATAGTGGCTCTTTTCCCCCTTTGTTAAGAAACCAAATGGTTCACTTCAGGCTAGTGGCTGATTTCCCATTGTTCGACTAAAGTTGCCCTTGCCCATTGTGCCCACAATCCAGACCCCAGAGGGATTTGTCACAGTTCTCCAAACCTCTCTCTATCTCAGCAGCAATTTCTATTTGATTTTTCTTTTTCTTTAGTTTTATAAAGAGAAAACTTTTCACTTCAACACTTTCCATCAAATTGTCCTCTGATTGGGACAGGAGGGATGAGCTCTGCTTTCTGGGAACTCGAACCATCTTGCTGCTGAACAGTTGCTCATTTCTTTTTGTTATGACTCAGGGATGTAGAAATGACACTGTTAAAATGGTGTTGCTTTCCAGTCCACATTGTGATCTACTAACCAGGACAAACATCCCTGTAACTCAATCATAGACCAACCCACCTTCTCTAACACTTCAAAGTGAAGAGGGTAAACAACCCTTTAAAAGGTCTGGGAAGGAAGACAAAGATGAAACTTTGATCTCAAAGAAACAGTGCAGCTTTCAAGGAACAACTTATAGTCAATGGCAGAATACACAGTCTGGAAGTCTTTCTGAGAGGAGAAATTATGTTCTCCATCATGTCACAACAACAAAACGGCAGCTATTGATTGTTGGTAGCTTTCCCTCATTTACACAGTGTGTATTGAAAATCATATTTAATATGCAAAGCACTCCATGAAGCATATAGTTTTTATATCTCCTTTTATTAAATTTCTGTGTCAGTTTTATACATATATGTTATACATTATGATCACACTGCATTATCTCTTTTATGCCCTACCACTGATTGAACCCCCTTTTTCCTCTCAACCAGAGTCTGTCCGACTTTCATAGTTTTCATTTGGTTGGGGTTCAGGTCTCCTGCAAGGAACCACTATGGCTTCATATTCGTGTTACAGTGGCCATGTTATATTCTGAAGACAAAATTTCACTGCATCCCTCCTCATTCTCTGGCCTTTGCACTCTTCCAACTCCTCTTCCATGATGTTTCCTAGGCCATAAAGGGGGCTGCTCTAGATGTCCCATTTAGAGATAAGAATTCAAAAGTCCCTTATTCTCAGCACTTTGACCAGTTAAGAGTCTGCAATAACCTTTCCCTATTCAAAAAGAAACTACTCTGACTAAGTAGTCTTAATCGGTACAAACACACACATTTAGAAGGCTCTTTGACTTAACAACACAGTAGCAGCTAATACTACAATAGCAGACCATCTCAGAGAGGTTGTCTAAATACCCAGTACCGAAGGGCAGAGCCCACGTTTATGTTCACATGTAATGGGAAAGCCAGGATGCAAGAACAACACTGGATAGAGCCCACCTTCTGGTGCCCTGCTTGGAGCCTCCTGAGGACTTGGGACTCTGCACAGGGTAACCCTTCCCAGCAAACCAGCCCATCCAGAGTCTGCCAGCAACCTAGTTCCACCTCCACCCACTCAACAAGGAGAGCCATTGGAGTTTTGAAACTGCTTGCACCCACCAGAGAAACCCCACCAGTACGCACTGGAAGAAGGGATGGGTAGATAGCAGTATAAGAACACAGTCAACAAGAGAAAGATCAATCTAACACCTACAGAGTCTAGGGACTCCGCACCAGCAAGATTTGAACATTCCAGCACAGATGAAGCAGAAGAGAATGGCCCTAAAAACAACTTCATGAAGATGATAGAGACCCTAAAAGAGGAAATTAAAAAAATCCTTTAAAGAAATGGGAGAAAAAAACAAACCAATAAATGCAAGAAATCAACAAATCTCTTAAAGAAAGCAAGGAAAGCCAAGAAAGAATAATCAAACAGATGAAGGAAACAATTCAAATAGTCCATGACATGAAAACAGAAATAGAAACAATAAATAAAACATAAACTGAAGAAATGCTGGAAATAGAAAAGATGAATAAATATGCACAATCAGGAACTACAGATGCAAGCAAAACCAACAGCATATAAGAGATGAAAGAGAGAATCTTAGGCATTGAAGATACACTAGGAGAAACAGATTCATTGACCAAAAAAATCTTAAATCCAACAAATCCCTAACAAACATATCCAGAAGATATGGGACACTGTAAAAAGGCCAAACCTAAGAATTATAGGAATAGGATGTAAGGGCCATCTGGCTGCAACAACTGTCACCCCATTGATGGCCGGAGTTGATTTGGTTGATCTGGCTGGCTAGGCAAGTGTCCCCTTCCTCCCTCACCACTCTATGTGCATCCCTCCTGAAGCTGCATGCTCAGTCGAAGAGGACAACCTTCCCCTAATAAAGGAGGACAAGTCTTTGGTCAAAGGTATATGAGTAGCTATGCTCCCCTGCTAGAACCTCCGAACAAGCTCTCAAGAATTAAAGGTAAAATTGTTGACCTCAGTGTCTGTGATACTGGTATAATGTTCAGGAAGCTGTTTCCTGTACCAATTTGTTCAAGGGTACCTTCTACTTTCTCTTCTAAGAGATTCAGTGTGGCTAGATTTATGTTGAGGTCTTTGATCCATTTGGACTTGAGTTTTGTGGATGGCAATAGACATGGCTCTATCTGCAATCTTCTACACACCATCATCCAGTTGTGCCAGCACCATATGTTAAAGTTGCTTTCCTCCTTCCATTGTATAATTTTAGCTGTTTTGTCAAAAATCAGGTGTTCATAGGTGTGTGGGTTAATATCACGATTTTTTATTTGGGAACACATTCCCCATGAAGGGATACTCTCTTAACCTAGAGACAGGAGAGAGGGCCTAGATCCTACTCCAAATTATCCAAACTAACCAAGAGGCAGAGAGAGAAGATGCAAATTAACAAAATCAGAAATGAAAAGGGAGACATAACAACAGACACTGAGGAAATCAAAAGAATCATCAGGTCATACTTTGAAAATATGTACTCCACAAAATTCAAAAACTCAACGGAAATGGACAATTTTCTGGACATATTTCACTTACCAAAACTAAATCAAGAACAGATAAATAGTTTAAATAGACATATAATCCTTAATGAAATTGAAGCAGTCATCAAAAGACTCCCAACCAAAAAAAAAAAAAAAAAAAAAAAAAAAAAGCCCAGGGCCAGACAGTTTCAGTGCATAATTCTACCAGAAATTCAAAGAACAGCTAATACTAATAATACTCCTCAAAGTGTTCCACACAATAGCAGAAGGATTGTTGCCAAACTCTTTTTACAAGGCTACAATTACCTTAGTAGCCAAGCCACATAAAGACACAACTAAGAAAGAGAACTACAGACCAATACTCCTCATGAACATTGATGCAAAAATACTGAATAAAATACTGGCAAATTGAATCCAAGAACACATCAGAGAACTCATCCACCATGACTAAGTAGGTTGCATCCCAGGGATGCAGGGATAGTTCAATATATGAAAATCTATCAATGTAATCCACCATGTAAACAAACTGAAAGAGAAAACCTACATGATCATTTCACTAGATGGGGAAAAAGCCTTTGACAAAATTCAACACCCCTTAATGATTATGGTATTGGGTAGATCAGGGCTAACAGGAACATACCTAAATATAACAAAAGCAATATACAGCAAACCAACAGCCAACATCAAACAAAATGGAGAGAAACTCAATGTTATTTCTCTAAAATCAGGAACAAGACAAGGCGGTCTACTCTCTCCATATCTCTTTAATATTGTACCTGTAATTTTTATTGCTAGAGCAATAAGAAAACAAAAGGAGATCAAGAAGATACAAATTGGAAAGAAAGAAGTCAAACTCTTACTATTTGCAGATGATATGATAGTGACATATCACATATCACATAAGTGACCTGAAAAACTCTACCAGGGAACTCCTATAGCTGATAAACACCTTCAGCCAAATGGTAGGATACACGATTAACTCAAAAAATTTAGTAGTCCTACTATATACAGATGATAAAGGGGCTGAGAAAGAAATCAAAGAAACATCACCCTTTATAAGCCACAAACAACATAAAATATCTTGGGGTAACACTAACCAAACAGGTGAGAGACTTATATAATAAGAACTTTGAGTCTTTAAAGAAAGAAATTAAAGAAGATACCAGAAAATGGAAAGATCTCCCATGATCTTAGATAGGTAGGATAAACATAGTAAAAATGGCAATCTTGCCAAAAGCAATCTACAGATTCAATGCAATCCCCATCAAAATCCCAGCACAATTCTTCACAGACCTTGAAAGGACAATTCTCAACTTTATATTGGAAAAAAAAATAAAGACCCAGGATAGCCAAAACAGCCTTGTATAATAAAGGGACTTCCGGATGCATCACCATGCCTGACTTCAAGCTCTATTATAAAGCTATAGTCCTGAAAACAGCCTGGTACTGACGCAAAAACAGACAAGAAGACCAATGGAATCAAATTGAAAACCCTGATATTAACCCACACACTTATGAACACTTGATTTTTGACAAAACAGTTAAAATTGTACAATAGAAAAAAAGAAAGCATCTTCAACAAATGGTGCTGACATAACTGGATACTGACATGTAGAAGACTCCAGATCCATATCTATCACCATGCACAAAACTTAAGCCCAAATGAATCAAAGACTTCAACATAAAGCCAGCCAAACTGAACCTCTTAGAAGAGAAAGTGGGAGGTGCCCTTGAACAAATTGGTACAACAGACCACTTCCTGAACATAACACTAGTAGCACAGATACCGAGATCAACAATTAATAAATGGAACCTCCTGAAATTGAAAAGCTTCTGTAAGGCAAAGGACACAGTCAACAAGACAAAATGGGATGCAAATTGGGAGCATGACAGATGGGAGAGGGGAGTTAGGGAGAAGAAGAGGGTAGAGATGGGCATGACGGAGCAGGAAGATTGAGCCAGGGAAAGAATAGAGGAGAACCAGAAAAGAGATACTATAATAGAGATGGCCATTATATGGTTAAAGGCAAATCTGGCACCAGGGAAATGTCCAGATTTCTACAAGGATGACCCCAACTAACAATCTAAGCAATAATGGGGAAGCTACCTTAAATGCCCACCCCTGATAATGAGACCGATTACTACCTTATATGCCATCCTAGAGCCTTCATCTAGTAGCTGATGGAAACAGAAGCAGACACCCACAGCTAAACACTAAACTGAACTCTTGAAATCCAGTTGCAAACTGGGAGTAATGATGGACAAAGGAGTCAAGACCAGGCTGGAGAAAGCCATAGAAACTGCTTATCTGAACAAGGGAGAGCTCATGGACTACAGTCTGATAGCTAGAAAACCAGGAAAGGACCAACCCAGATTCCCTGAATGTAGTGATAGCTGGGAGATCTGGGCAGTCTATGGGGCCTCTGTTAGTGGATCATTATTTATCCCTAGTATACGAATGGACTCTGGGAGCCCATTTCACATAGAGGGATACTCCCTCAGTCTAGACACATAAGGGAGGGCCTGGGCCCTGCTCCAAATGATATGACAGACTTTGAAGACTCTCCATGGAAGGCCTCACCCTCCCTGGGGAGCAGAATGGGAATGGAATGGGGGTTGGTAGGGGAAACAGGAGGATGGGAGGATGCAGGACCTGGGATTGATATGTAAAAGAAGCTTGGTTCTAATTTAAATAAAAATTATATGTATAATTAAATAAAAAGAAAAACACCAGACAAATTAACTCTATATTTGACTCTGTGTGTTTGCAATCTCTGAGAATGAAGATCTCATGAGGATCAACTTATTCTCCGTGGTTCACTTCCTGAGCCTGCATCTTGTAACAGCACAGCAGGTGAAATACTACATAAAGTTCACTTTTTTGCTAATCATGATACAACCTCACACACAAACATTATTCCAAAATTTAGAAATTATAACAAAATTTAGAGATTTCGTGAGTAATCTGGAAGTTATCAATTCTATTACAAAAACTTTGTGTTTGAAAACACTTAGATATTTTACTACAATTTGATCCATGTGAATAATTCTGTTTCCTTTAACTCATCCTTGTATCTTACCATACCATTTACATGGTTTTCGATTTTCATTATATACACAGACAAAAGGCATCAAAAGTGCACTAACCAGGTGGAGATGGCTGTCAAACGCTCATCTCTGAAGCAAACACCAAAACAGCACTGAACTTAGAGCAGAAAGGTGCAGGCTGACTGCCCTTTGCCTCTGATTTAGAATCTGACTCTCTTTACTGACAGTGGCAAGAAGATGCAGGGGATGTAAAAGATGCTTCTGAAGCAATCCCAACACTCAGGGACCTTTCACCTATAATTCACTTCTCAGTAACATCCCAAAGGGAGGATTGCCAAAAATCAGTCCTAAAGCATAAAATACATAGATTGTTGTTGATTTTACTAAATTTATCAAGATCTTCCCAGCACTGTTCCCTGTCATTAAATAAGCCCTTTCAACTTCAGTGAGAATTGCATCCCTACAAGTCAAGGAATTAAGGCTCTTCATTTTTAAAAATAATACAAAATTATTTTCCTACAAGCCTTTTCCTCCCCCTTGAGATTTCCAAGTCAAAACAGTAGCATCAATACTCTTGATGTTATCTCTGATTTATTTTTCCCATAGCACTAGCCAAGTTTTTTTTATTTTTTTTATTAATTTAATTTTTATATTCCAATCCCAGTTCCTCCTCCCCCACCCCCACCTCCCATCTGCTGTTCAGAGAGGGTAGGCCATTCCTATAGCCAACTTTTAATATGAAAATGAATCTGCATCTTAAATCTCTGAGTTTGGAAAAAACACAAACAAGTTTGAGAAATAAAGGACTTTAAAAAATAGAGATGAAGCCTCTTTTCATTTGTAAAATCTGATGTTCTGACACACAATCAAATGAGAGGCCTTTAAAAGTTTAACTGATGCCCTGGGAACCCCTGAGTTTAACAGCACAACGTTTTGATAAGAAAAACTATAAACAGATGAGATACATGTGGATTACGCCTCCCTTGAAATTCTCAGGGTTTTAAAATCCGACAGATGATGTGCTTTGAGCTTTCAAATCCAATGACCCTGAACAGAGATGGTTTGTCCCTCACCTAGGATTATGAACTGGCCTGGAAACACTAGTCACATTTCACAGCAGATCAGTGGCTCAAGAAACATAAACAGAGCTGATGCTCCAAATCCACAGTGTGTGTGCAGACTTGTAATCCAAGCCCAAGGGACACATGAGAAGGGAGGGTAGAAAAGGAGCAAAGGAGGCCAGTGAAACAGAAAAGGCCCAGAGTACAAAGAGTCTATTATGCTCCCAAGTCAACAATTCCTCCCTCTAAGTCCCTTGCACATTAAGGCAATATCAATTAATCTGACTAGCTGGCAAGGCAGAGTATCATCACTTATATTAAATGGACATAAATAACACAGTGACTAAAATGGGATATATTTGTATAGGAAGCCCCTTTTAATATACCACAGTGTTAAAGTATCATTTAGGAAATAAAAGCAGAAATTTCATTAATTTCCGTTAATGAAAGTGAATCCTTGGAAGGTGGAGAATACAAAATAGTGACCTGTTTGGAGAATATAAAATAAACCAGCAGCATAGGAAGCTGCATACAGAAATACTCAGGATGGAAAATGCCCTTCACTCTGATGGTCTCACTGTGATAAGAGCATTGTTGCCATAGTCTTAAAATACATAGGACTAACACACTTTCTGAGAAACAAGTATTTTTCAGTCTTCTCTGATCCAGGTGCTATACAGCCATACTACATCTCTGATCTCCTTTTATCCTACAAGCTCTGTGAAATAAGCAGCTGGATGGCCTTATGTATAAATAAAAGTACAAGATTTGTGAAGTTCAAACCATACATGTATCTCAAGTCTGTCCAAAGAAATAAAAAACAGCATGTGAAATGTTCTTATTGGCACAAACCATGCATAAATGTAAATATAATACTGTAAAACTTTGTGGCTAATTTCTGCTTTGGTATGCCATATAAACTGTGCCTCTTCCTCTCCTAAAGAGGAGATTAGGGTACAGCCACATACAGAATGATTATGAAATGACCAATAAAGAAGGCAGCCTTCCACAAAGCAAGGAGAGGCTTTGGAAGAAATCACCCACATGTACACTGATCAGTTTCCCAAATTGTGAGGGGGAAATGTGTGGTTGTCCATCTTTGTCATTGCTTAAGTCCCTCAGACTCTGGCATTTTGTGATGAAAGCACTAGAAAATTAGGAAGAGTCAACCAAAATATCACCCCTGTAGTCAACTATCCTACTCAAGAAAGACCCTTCACAAAGAAGATTACATACCATGTTTTCAACATGTTTGTTCCACAACAAGAACAATAAAACTAAACTAAAAAGCACCTAACAGAAACAAAGTAAAACAGAAAAACTGACCCTGATGGCTTAAAAAGCATGCATGGCAAAGATGCAACCTCTTTAGAGCATCTAATTAAATATCCTTGACGGATTGCAATCTACCATGAATTAAAGTCATCTCAGAGCAGACAGCTCTCCTGTGAAATTTTGTTTCCCAACAAGTCCACCCACTCTGTCAACCACCTGTTCACAGAATGTTGTGGATAAGAATTAGTAAATGAAAAAGAAAATAATGTAACATAAAACAACAGTCATGGTTTTCTTGGCTACAACCCATAACACTTTCAAACATAGAGGAAGAGTTATCACCAGAACTATATTATATTCTGACAACAGATAATGTGTGTAGATGAATCACATAACTAAATCCCATAACTGACAAGCACAGAGCCATCTTACCCATGATGAGTGGGTTAAGTTCCAACTTATTGAAAGACAAAACAATATTAGATGGATGATAACAAATAAGTAGGTATGTAGGTAAGTTGATTGACTGATTAATAAATGAAAGATAGCTAGAAGGATAGAGATAAGCATTTCTTAATACTCCATCTTTTCATCTTGAAACGTTCAACCTTGTAGAAATGGCCACTGTAATGTGAACATGAAGCTGTGGTGGCTCCTTGCAAGAGACTTAAACCAGAAAAAAAAAAGAAAGAAAAAAAAAAAAGAAAAGTAGTACCAATGAGAGGAAGAAGAGGGTTCACATTACCAAAGAGGCAAGACTAGATGGATAAAAAACCCCAAAGATTACCCTGTCACTGCATCCTTAGTGTTAAGATTACAGATAAAAGTGCCACAGCCCAGTTTTTGTGTGAAAGTTAGGGATCTAATCTCAAGTTCTTCTTCTGGCAAAGCAACTTGTTTACCAACTGTGCCATCTCTCTTGCCCATATATATGACATTGTCTAGAGCAGAATGCCACTCCTGAAAGCTGAAATACAAAGCTGCGTAGAGTCTCTTCTGAAAACACTAAGCTACAAAACTCTTACTTAGGACACAGAAAGCTGCATATTGTTGTTACAGCAGATTGTTCCTGCCGCCACGTGGGCCCACAACCGAGCCAGCCCCAAATAATACTCAGAGACTCTGTATTTGATACAATCCTGTTGGCCAGTTACCATTATTGTTTATGGCCTAGCTCTGTCTTAATTATTAACCCATTTCTACTTATCTAAGTATTTCCACGTGGTCGTCTTATCCCGGAGCCGCGACAGGCGTCCTGCTTCTTCCCTGGCTACATCTTGACTCCCCCTTCCCACTTCCTCTTTCCTCCTTGTCTCCTAGCCCCGCCTATCTTGCTATCTCATTAGCCACAGGGCTTTATTAACCAGTATGAGAAACATATATACAGAATAACATCTCCCATCATATTGTCATTGCTCTTCTTGCATTAATTCCTATTCTTCCCAAGCCAAACCTACACCAGCATATGCTCAGTACAACTAAAATCATATACTCAAATGAAAAGATTTTAATGACCCACTTATTTATAATTTTTTAAAAACTTTAGTCATATTTCAGAATAGTTGTTAATATATTGTGGTAACAATTCCATCCAAACCGGAGGTTCACGGTGTCTGCAACTTGTCTCTAGACTCTTCTTTAGGGTAAATCTGCTTTGCATTGTCTTTCTTCTGAAATATTGTTCTGTATTTGTTTTTTTGTTATTCCTGTAAGTCTTGTTTACTGCTATCAACCCAATCATGCCAACCCCAGCCCCATCTCTTTGGTTTCCTCTGCTTTCAATGCCACTGTCAGTGGTTGGCTTCAATATAGATTTTGAAAGTGATGGTAAACAATGGGCTTAACATTGTATAAACTTTTAAGTTAGGCACTAAACATCTTTTTCTTAAAAAATCATTCATTCTGCATAAGTCAAATTTCAATTTTCTACTCTTGCATCCATCTCCCCCTCTCCTCTCTCTCTCTCTCTCTCTCTCCCTCCCTCCTCTATCTGTACAACTCACAGTGCAGCTTTAAATTTTTGCTTTCATTTTACTGCTGAAAAAAATAGAATCTCTGTGAATACTTATTTCACCAACTGATAAATAATAAAATGTGATGTAACAATACAAGAAAATGTCTTTTCTGAAATAAAATGAATAAGCATTTAAATATAGTAGAACATTATATCATGAAGGCTTAAAAACTATCTCCAGAAGGCCACATGTTCTGTAATTCCATTTATATGCAACATCCAGAATAGACAAATCTGCAAAATTAGAAAGCAGAAGAGCAGTTGCCTAGGGCTGGGAAAATTGACAGGGAAGCCACAAAAAATATTTGCTAAAGGGACACAGAGTTTTGATTATGGAGTGCTGAAACATACAAAAATGTATTATGCTGATGGTTGCATGATTCTGCAAATATATGAAAAGCCAAGTAGGTAAATTCAATGCTAATTAAATTATTTCTGAATAAATTTGTTATAAAACAAACAAATAGGACAAGGGAAATCATCCTTGTCTAGCATGCACAAGTCTCTAGGTTTACCCATCACTACAAACAAACAGAAACAAACATGGACTTGCATCCAGCATTTCCTGCTAAGAACTACAGTCAATATTTTGTGGTCAGACTATATGCAGTAAGTAAACCACAGTCCTTACAGAAATGCAGTGCATAGGTATTTTTATCGCCAAGAAGATGACAGTATGAGGCCCCTGTATTGATTTATATTTTTGGATTACTCATATCAACAACCTCCATTTGGCAGAATGATTATAGTATATTGCCACCTGTTCCCCACTTATCCCTTGCTGTGACTCCTATTGTTCTGTTCATTCTATTATTAAACAAATCTGTTTCATTTTTAAAAACCTGTGTTTTGGCTCATAGTACACAACAACAACAAGCCCTTGGAAGCTTGGCTCTTAACGTGTCTTCCTGATAGAATTGTAACAGCCTTTGGCACACACAGGAAAACTACAGGTAGATCATTTCCTCAAAGAGTCCTTATTACAGAATTGGTAGCAATAGTATGGTCTTGTCTCTTTTAAATATTAAGTTCTGAAGCTCCTTTTTTCTTCTGTGCCTTTTTGCTTTATTTGAATTTTAAATGTTTTCTTTTTTGAAAAGTTCTATACAAGTACTATATTGACACCATTTTAACCTCTTCTCACCCTATTTCTCCTGTCTCCCTCATCCCCTTCCAAATTTAAGACTTGTTTTCCTATAATATTATTGTTGCCATAATATTATTATTATCACACACAATGCACTACATTTATTTAGTTTCGCTTTTATGTACATGCCTTTAAGGATAACCACTTGGAGTGGATAACCTGTCAGCTCTGGATAAGATAGATCATCTTTCTCTGAGCATCCAATGATCTCCTAAAGCTCTTCCTCTAGGGGTGGGACCTAGTGAGTTCTTCTCCATGTATGTTTGGATGTCAACTGATGATGTTGACATATTAATATAGACATTTCATTTACACCACTTCCTTTTCATGTGTAGAAGATACTGTCATGAAGCAGGACTTCTGGCCCTCTGCCCCCTTTTTCATCATCTTTTCTGAGTCTTATGTGTAGGGGTTACATTTCATATGTACTAGTTGGTGTTGATCATCCTGTGGTCACTTAGTATCTGCATTTTGACCACTTGTAGATCACTGTAATAATCTCCATCCTACTTGGTCTATGGACTTAAGGGTACATATTTAGAATACAGTTTAAAACTGTGTTGGTGTAGGAAAATGGCAATAGTAGATTTCCTGGGGCCTGTGACCTCTTCATACACAAGCAGTTGGCTAGGTTGAAAGTACTACACTAGTTTCTTCCCATTGAGTAGGTCTTCACATCAATTAGACAGCTGTTGATTGCCCCAAAAATAAAAGTGCCACTATTGAACCACAGAGAATGTCTTGTCAGGCCAATGATTATTGTTCAATTATTATTGAACAGCGGTATAAGAATATTTATTGCTTTTCTCCCTTGGTAGTTTGCACAGCAGTGCTATGAGGGCACGTCCTGTGAAAGGAAGCTCTCTAGTCCATTCCAGCTCATCCCTCAAAGTCCTGTGTCCTAAGTGTTTAGTACCCCCTGCAGTGTCTTACATCCAATAGAGAATTAGTATTCAAAATACAAAAAGAACTAAAAAAAATTACAAAAACAAATAACCCAATTAAAAATGGGATACAGGATCTGAACAGAGAGAAAAAGAAATAAAAAAAAATGGCTAAGGAATAACCTTTAAAGTAATCAACATAATTAGAAATTATGGAAAACCAAACTAAAACTACTTTGAGATTTAATTTGACCTCTACCAGAATAGCTAATATCAATAAAACAGTTGATAACAAATGCTAGTAAGGTTGTGGGGCAAGAATCTTCATTTACTGTTGATGACATTTCAAACCATGGAACCACTGTGAAATTAGTGTAGAGAATTCTCAAACAAACTAAAACTAGTTGTATTACCCCTTGGAATGTGCCCAAAGGATTTGATATCCTACTACAGAGATACTCGACCGTGCTAATTTCTGCTCTATTCACCATAGCTAGGAAATGGAAACAGCCCAACTGTCCTTCTATTGACAAATTGATAATGAAAATGTACATACACATGACAGAGTTCTATTCAAGTGAGAAAAAAACAGAAAGAAAGAAAAAGAAATATCAAATTCATAGGTAAATGAGTGGAACTGGAAAATGTTCTGAGTGAGGTGACCCAGACATGAAAGACCCACATAGGATGCATACTCCCGCTGATTTGTGGATCCTATCTTGGAATCTCCATATTCAAATAAATAATCTCAAATAGTGTCGAAGCCAAAAGAGAAGTCAGGATCAAAGGATGAGAAAGAAGGAACTCTAGGAATGGGAAGAGTAAGGCCAGAAGCCATGAAAAGGGAAAGAGGAAAAATGGGAATGGGAGGTAAGTAGATTAATGAGAAGAGTAATGTAGGATGGTTGAAAAAGGCATAGGAAAAGATTGTTTTATAAGCTTACTTAAAAATACTCATATAGACTTGCCTGATCTTTGGACCCCATTGCCGGCCCACTGCCTGAGATGAGTCTGGGACCAGTTCAGGCCAAATCCCCTCAACATCCTTCCCTGGGAACTCCCTGGGTTAGCTCTACATCTCTCTTCCCACTATATTCTGACCCTGGATAATACAGTCCTAGTACTCTGCTCCATACACTACCCAGAGCCTGACCTCCCCTCACTCTTTGTCCTACCAGGCCCACTGCTCTGCTGCTCCAGGTAAGAATTGGGCCAGAGTGGGGGTCCAAAATCCTCTCCACCTCTACAGAACTTCCTGGGTCTGCTCTGAGCACACTGGACCAGCCTATCCATGCGGGACCATCCTGAGGCCACACTTGCCTGATCTTTGAACCACATCACCAGCCCTCTGCCAGAGGAGACACCTCCAAGAGAGCTTGGATGATCCAGAGTTACAGACATCGAACTCCTGACCCACCAGGAGAGTAGGGTAGAGAGAGAGAGAGAGAGAGAGAGATACTCCACCTGCATTCACTGGGAAAGCGACGGCAATACAAGAAAACACCCAACAATAGAAAGACAAGCATAACAGCACCAGAATCTAGCGACTCTATGCCGACTAGACCTGAACACACCAAAGCAGATGGAGCAGAAGAGAATGACTTAAAAAATAACTTCATAAAAATTATAGAGGCCCTCAAAGATGATATGAGATAATCCATAAAGACATGGAAGAAAAACAAACAAACAAAAAATTGGAAGAAATAGAGGAAAAGACCAAGAAAAAAAATGAACAAATCTCTTAAAGAAAGTAAGGAGAGAAAAGAAAAAACTCCAACAGGTGAAAAAATAATTCAAACAGTTCAAGACCTGAAAACTGAAATAGGGACAATGAAGAAGGTCCTGGATAGATGTTCTACAAATACTCAGAGTCCACATATGCCAGTCCAGGCTACTATACCCAGCAAAACTCTCAATCACTATAGACAGAGGAAGCAAGTTATTCAGTGACAAAGCCAGTTTTTCACAATACATATCCACAAATCCAGCCATACATAAAGTTCTGGAAGGAAAACTCCAACCCAAGGAAGTTAACTACACTCACAAAAACATAGGCAATAGACAATCCCACTTCACCAGAACCCAAAAGAAAAAGCAAGTCAAATATACTCACAATACCACAGCCAACAACAAATCTAAAACAAACAAGAATTAACCATCAATGGTCCTTACTTTTCCTGAATATAAACATCTTAACTTGATTATAAAAAGACATAGACTAACAGAATGGATATGAAGATAGAATCCATCCTTCCGCTACATACAAGAAATACATCTAAGCTTCAAAGACAGACATTACTTCAGGGTAAAAGGTTGGGAAAAGATCTTCCAATCAAATGGACCCAAGAAGCAAGCTGGTGTAGCTATCCTAATATCTAACAACTTAGACTTCAAACCAAAATCAATCAAAAGAGATGAAGACAGTCATTTCATATTAATCACAGGAGAAATCCATCAGTACAAAGTCTCAATTCTGAACATATATACCCCCCAAATACAAAGGCACCCACATTTGTAAAAGAAACTCTACTAAAATTCAAAGCTCACATAAAACCTCATACATTCACAGTGGGAAACATCAACATCCCACTCTCACCACTAGACAGGACCACCAGACAGAAACTTAACAAAGAAACAAAAGAACTAAGAGAAGTTATGTCTCAATTGGGTTTGACAGACATTTATACAACATTCCATCCAAACAAAAATAAATATACCTTCTTCTCAGCTCCACATGGAACCGTCTCTAAAATCTACCACATATTAGGCATTATAACAAACCTCAACAGATACAAAAAAAATGGAATAGCTCCCTGTATCTTATCAGACCACCATGCTTTAAAGCAATACAAATTGCAGAAACCCTACAAACTCAAACTCATGGAAACTGAACAATGTGCAATTGCTCCATCCCTGGGTCAAGGAAAAAATAAAGAAAGAAATTAAATATTTCCTAGAATTCAATAAGAATGGAGACACAACATACCTTAATTTATGAGACAGTTTTAAAGCAGTGCTACCAGGAAAGTTCATTGCACTAAGTGCCCACATGAAGAAACTGGAGGATAGTCACATTAGAGAATTAACAGCACAACTGAAAGCCCTGGAACAAAAAGAAGCAAACTCACCCTAGAGGAGTAGACACTAGGAAATAATCAATTTGAGGACTGAAATCAATAAAGTAGAAACTAGGAAAACTACAAAAAAAAAAAATCAATGTAACAAAAAGTTGGTTTCTCCAGAAAATCAACAAGGTAGACATACCTTTATTCAAACTAACCAAAAAGCAGAAAGAGAACATGCAAATTAACAAAAGGAAAAGGGGGACATTACAATGAACACTAAGGAAATCCTAAAAGTTTCAGGTTATACTTTGAAAATCTGTACTCCACAAAATACAAAAAGTCAAAGAAAATGGACAAATTTCTGGATAGCTATTACTCACCAAAATTAAATCAAGGACAGAAAATCAACTTAAATAGACCTATATCCTATATCCCCTAATGAATAGAAACAGTCATCAAAAGCCTCAAAAAAAAAAAAAAAAAAAAAAAAAAAAACAGGGCCAGATGGCTTCAGTGTCGAATTAGAATTCTACCAGAAATTCAAAGAACAGCTAATACCAGTAGTCCTCAAAGTGTTCCACACAATAGAAGCAGAAGGTTCATTACCAAACTCTTTTCACAAGGCCATAATCACCTTGGTACCCAAGCCACACAAAACACAATTAAGAAAGTGAACTACAGACCAATATCCCTCATGAACATTGATGCAAAAATACTCAATAAAATACTGGCAAATCGAATCCAAGAAACATCAGAGAACTCATCCACCATGACCAAGTAGGGTTCATTCCAGTGATGCAGGGATGGTTCAACGTATGAAATTCTATCAATGTGATCCACCATATAAACAAACTGAAAAAGAAAAACCACATGATCATCTCACTAGATGCTGAAAAAGCCTTTGACAAAATCTAACACCCTTTCATGATAAAGGTCTAGGAGAGATCAGGGCTAACAGGAACATACCTAAACATAATAAAAGCAATATACAGTAAACCAACAGCCAACATCAAACTGAATGGAGAGAAGCTAAGTCTATTCCTCTAAAATCAGGACCAAGACAAGGCTGCCCACTCTCTCCATATCTCTTCAATATTGTGCTTGAAGTTCTAGCTAGAGCAATAATACAACAAAAGAAGATCAAGGGGATACAAATTCTTGGAAATAAAGAAGTCAAACTTTCTCTGTTTGCAGATGATATGATAGTTTACATAAGTGACCCAAAAAACTCAACCAGGGAATTCCTACAGATGATAAACACATTCAGCAAATTAGCACAACAAGATTGGCTCAAAATAATCAGTAGCCTTACCTTAAACAGACAACAAAGGGGCTGAGAAAGAAATCAGAGAACTATCACCCTTTACGAAAGCCACAAACAACATAAAATATCTTCGGGTAATGCTAACCAAACAAGTGAAAGACCTATATTGCAAGAACTTTGTGTCTTTAAAGAAAGAAATTAAAGAAGATACCAGAAAATGGAAAGATATCCCATGCTCTTGGATAGGTAGGATCAACATAGTAAAAATGGCAATCTTGCCAAAAGCAATCTACAGATTCAATGCAATCCCCATCAAAATCCCAGCACAATTCTTTACTGACCTTGAAAGGATAGTACTCAACTTTATACAGAAAAACAAAAGACCCATGATAGCCAAAACAACCCTGTAAAATAAAGGAACTTCAGGAGGCATCTCTATCTGTAACTTCAAGCTCTACTATAGAGCTATAGTCCACTAGAAAATGGGATCAGTCTACCATAGGACCCAGCAATCCCATTCTTAGGCATATACCCAAATGATATCTGTTCAACCACATTTATAGCAGCATTATTTGTAATAGCAAGAACCTGGAAGCAACCTAGATGCCCCTCAACTGAAGAATGGATGAAGAAGATGCGGTAAATTTACACAATGGAATACTATATTGGAAGAAAACAATAGAATTTGAAATTCTCAGGCAAATGAATGAAACTTGAAGAAACCATCCTGAGGTACCCCAGTCACAAAAAGAGGAACATGGTATGTACTTACTCATATATGGATTTTAGACATAGAGCAATAGATCACAAGCCTATAATTCACACTGCCAGAGAAACTGGGATACAAGGAGGAACCTAAGAGATTCATACAAGGTCCCTCACAGAAGGGGAAAGGAACAAGGTCTCCTGAGCATATTGGGAGGGGGCAGTGGGTGGAGAGGGAGTTAGGAGAAAGAGAATGGGAGGAGAGGAGAACATGTGGGACCAGGAAGATTGAGGTGGGGGACAGATGAAAAGGAGCAAGAGAGAGAGAGAGAGAGAGAGAGAGAGAGAGAGAGAGAGAGAGAGAGAGAGAGAGAGAGAGAGAGAGATTCCATAAAAAAGGGAGCCATTATAGGTTTGAAGAGAAAACTGACTCCAGAGGAATGTCCAGAGACCTACAAGGATGACCCCAACTAACAGTATGAGCAACAGTGGAAAGTCTGCCTTATATGCCCTTCCCTAATAATGAGATTGACCACTTATTTATATGCCATCATAGAGCCCTCATCTAGTAGCTGATGGAAACAAAAGCAGACACCCACAGCTAAACACTGAGCCAAATTCCTGGAATCCAATTGCAGAGAGGGAGGAGTGATAAGAAAAGGGGTCAAGACCAGGCTACAGAAACCCACAGAGACAGCTGACCTGAACAAGGGGAAGCTCAGAGACCCCCAGACTGATAGCTGAGAAACTAGCACTATACAGACTCAGACCCCTTGAACATGGGTCTCAGAAGGTCTGGGCAGTCTAAGGGACCTCTGACAGTGGTACCAGGATGTACCCCTGGTGCACATAAAGACTTTGGGTGCCCATAGCCCATGGAGGGATACTCTCTTAGCTTAGAGGCAGAGTGGAGGGCCTAAACCCTACTCCAAAAGACTTGACAGATTTTGATGATCTCTCCTGGAAGGCATCACCCTCCCTGTGGAGTGGGGCTGGGGAATGGAATGGGCAGGAGATGAGGGGACATGGGAGAGAAGAAGGTGGAACTGGAATCGATATGTAAATTATGAAAAATAATAAATATATATACATATATATAATTAAAAAAGAAAAAAGTAAACGCATGCAAAATAACACAATCTAGTATACAGCACTTTACTAAACAAGTCTAAAATTTACATATGTGTAAATAAATATGTGGTCTGAATTTACATTTCTTGATCTTTTCCTAAAGAACAATGCTCTGATGAATGTAATAGTTAACCTTTTAAATGCCAATATAAAATGTAACCATACCTGGGTATTGAGACAGAGGTAGGCAGATCTCTGAATTTGAGATCATTCAGGTCTGTGTAGTGAGTTTCAGGGCAGCCAGGACTTTGTAAAATGACTCTGTCTCAATAAATAAATAAATAAATAAATAAATAAATAAATAAATACCAAAAAAACCCCACCAAACCAAAACAAACAAAAACCAAAATAAAATCCATCCATTGTTTGATGTTTCTCATATTTTTATTTTTAAGATGAAAAGAATACTTGAGTATATCATCAGATAGTCCTGAAGTAACACTGCTTAAGGGAACAAATGGATTTTAAGTAGAACAAATGGATCGAGTAGTTTGAATTATAAAATTTTATGAGACTAATATAAAACTGTAGTCCATCATTAGTTTTCTGTGGTTCATTAGCTACAGTGCTTCGAAGCCAAATGCCACCTGGGTAAGGCTGCACTAGATTATTTTCTGTAGGCTTGTCTATCTTGATAGACTGCTGACTCTGTTATTCTTGCATTTAATGTATTCAAGTTGGCATGGACGTGAAAGACATAATTCTCATTACATGTGCTAAGCCAGGCAGCAAGGGAAACAAGCCTGACTAAATGCTTGGATTTCACCCAATGGTGCAGCAAACTAATGTTGTTTCGGAAAATGAAAACTGGGCCTGTATTTGTCAGCTCAAATACCCAGGGCTTTGGAAAAAGTCAGCAATAAATGGAGGGCACTGTTCACTGACTTGACCCCTTTTCTTTACAATGCAGTCAGACTAAGTTCTCTTTGGAAAAAAAGGTTGCCTGTTGTTAATAACAGTGAACACTCGGTGGCTTCTGCTGAAGGACACACTGCACAACATTTTCATTTTAACTTGATGCATTCCTTGGCAGTGTGAGCTAATAAAATTAGATTTTAAAAAGTATTAGAACATTTCCAATAGCTCTGGTAGTTCAATCATATAACCCAGAGTCATAAAAATTGGCACTTTCCAGAACTTCACTCATCTCATTTTCTATAAACTTTGAATTTGATCTGTTTTTCTGTGATTATAAAATTATTCCATTTTATTTATTGTTGGAGTTACTCATTTTGAAATCTAAACTGGTATTGAAATAATCACAGTATAAATTTCTATTACTTCATCTCTTTAGAACTTTCTCACTTTTATGAGGGACAAGGCTGATATTTATCTGTGGTATAAGGATAAATATTTAGGGTAGTTAGGGATTATTCTGGTTTAATAAAGCAGTGCTTGTAAGTTCTCCTCCATGACCCATGATTTTACAATCCCTTGATACTTGGATAGGTTTCCCATACCAGGCATGATGTCTCTCTTGTTAAGTGCATCTTAAGTCCAATTAGAGAGCTGTAAGAGAGTCACTATTACACCCTTAGGGATCTCATGCCATGTTAGTCACTGTTTTAGTTCACAGGCATCATAGACATGTTTATAATTAAAAGGCTAAATCTCAAGCCAAGATGAAGAACTACAGACAGCTAAGGAATTCTGAGAGTGGGAGAGGTAATCTTCCCCAGGAAAGAGCCCCCGCCTTTCCTCATTTCTGCTTTACAGTTTGAGTATTTTGAGTACTGACCTTTGGGACGCTTTTTCTAAGAGTAGTTATATGACTCAAGTCTATTCATAAGTCTCCACATCTCTGTTGTCTGATGACAAAAATGACACATAGTACTAGCATACTAATGCCACTTTTTCCTCCCCTGTCTACTTAGCTCATAAGTATGATATCTAGCATCCATCTTATTATCCTTGAGGCAAAACACAAAAGACAAAAGAAGAATACACCAAAGTTGTCAGCCCAAACAGAGAAGTATCATGATGCCTTTCCACCTCTATTACATTTGACACTTAGGATTCTTGTAAAGTGTCAGTAAATAGCCTATTGCTACAAGCTCTCTTAGCTACATCCTCTGTATCCCAGAAACAAAACATCATCTCTAATTTATGTGTGTGGATATTATGTTTCACAGAATATGACAAATATTCTTGTGAAGTTCATATCCTCAGAGAAAAACATTCTACAACCAAAAGTAAAGATTTTCCAGAGCTATAGGGAAAAAACACAACAATAAAGTAGGGCAGAGAACAACAGAGAGCCAAATATAGAGAAAGCTTCTCCATGTCATTCTATAGGAACAGCAACCAACTCATCTACCTCTCATGACAGATGTCCTTTTCAAAGAAAATTTCTGTATGAAATAATCTTTGGCCCAAATAAATATGAGATACAATCATCCCTTGGAGAAAAATACCATAAGTTAAGTAAATATAACGCACAAGAGCTAGGAGAAAAGAAAATGTCATATGTATTCAAAAGTGCACAGATGATCAATATGGCCAAAGCCCAGTGAATTATGAACAATACTGCCAGGAAAGCAAACAACTCAGTTAACATCCATGTGTTTGATTTTAAAACGTTTTATTTAGTCAGCACCCTTTGACTTCTTGAAAGCTATATGCTTAACTTTGGACAATTTGCTTTCTTTCACTAAAACATTTTAGGACATTATTCTGTCTCAAATATAATTTATCAATGGCAAGCTTGAACTGATTTCAAACAAATACACACTCTATTCTAAAGACAAGGATGGTGCAAGGAGTATCAGGGTACCTTCAAAGATTGACTGCAGAGGGAGAAGGGATAAGCTACGGTGTTTTCTGGGGTTATAAATTTAGCTTTCTGAACAGAGGTTTGGCATATTTTTCAAGCTTTTTACTAAAATATTCTCAACATGAATCTACAGAATTTTCTCTTTTAACTGAGTTAGCACCAAAGAATGAAAAAATTAAACAATTTCCTCACAACATGTTCAGAAAATTTGACACCCACATTTAATGATGAACTATGGAATTCCTTCAAGTCGCCATCTGTTAGCAGGCAGCTTTAGGAGCAGTGGTGCAAAAATGTTGGATACTTCCCTCCATGAAGAAACAGCTGGTGGATGAAACAGGAGAATGATAGATGCTAATATAACCAGTTAATCTCTTTTCCATATCCTTTTGTGTAAGCTTCAGGGCAATAAGGTAAGGATGACTGCTTTTCACCTTGCATCTAAGAGGGGATATGTGATAGATTTGCAGAGTTCTAAAAATAAAATCAGAAGACAATAATAAAAAGTGACAAGACTGGATTCACTTGCAATGTTTTATTGAAATATAATATCAGTGTGTAGATGAAAATAATCATGAGTCTAAAGGTTGGATCAGAACATAAACATAGACACAGTCATAAAAATAGCCAACATATTGTTTTCCTTTGCAATGGATTTAAATATCTACCAAAGGTCTATTTGAGCACAAGAAAAATATTTTCATTATAAGAGTGAAGTTAGCAATAGGTCATATATATATATATATATATATATATATATATATATATATATATATATAATAGCTGTTTAGCTTGAGGTTTCTTTGGAACTCCTAATAGTTGGAGTGAGTAGACACCCCTAATAGAGGTGTCTCTGACACTTTTGCCTGCTCTTGGGACTCTTTTCCTCCTACTGGGTTGCCTTTTCCAGCCTTGATTTTGTGCAGTCTCATTGCAGTTTGTTATGCCATGTTCAGTTGATATAACTATGAGGCCTGTTCTTTTCTGAAAGGAAATGGAGGAGGGGGTAGATCCAAAAGAGAAGAGATATTGGGGGAACCGAGAAGAATGAATGGAGCGAAGGCTTCAAGTGGGGATTATTGTATGAGAGAAGAATAAGTAAATTTGACGTCAAAAATATTAAAGAGGTGGAAAAGTGTATCATTATTTGCAGCCCAAATAAAGTCATCCATCCAGATTATTATCAGTAAATAAAATGTTAGGTAACTGGTATTCAACTACTCAGTGAGAAACACCAGACTGTGGTCACCACAAACTACTGATGAAGCTTAGTAACACAACAAATGGAATACCGTGGTATTGAACCTCCTGATGTAATAAGGTAAAAAGCACACAAAACCAATTACGAAATAAATATTCTGACCCTAAAACTTGAAAGTACTTGTATTCAAACTTCTAGAACTTTTATTTACAAATGGGCGATTAATGAAATAATTAAGACATCAATGGTCAGACATCCCTTGCTCAAGTACAGCCCACGTCATCCAGAACTTACACTTGAAATCTTCCCATGATCTTTGTTCAGGTCCGAAAGACCCACCCTGCAAACACTCCTTTCCATGCCCCACCACTGGCCTTTGTTGTTGTGGCCCAACCTGTAGCAGATACCTACTGTCCAAGTGCAGGCTACAACAGTCAGAACAGGTAAGAGCCCCACCTGCCATCTGAACCCACCACTTCCTGGGTGGGGAGCCCAGTGACCTAAGCTGCTGACACCACCCACAACACCACCGCCACCACCTCCAGTGCTGTGTCCCCACCCATAAACAGGAGGACATCCCTGCACTGGTATAGGCCATGCCAGTCAGAAGAACAGAGATGCCCTCCTGGAGCAAAGGCAACCTTAACTACCAGAACTCCAACCCCCACCTCTGACAGATTCCCTACTAGACCAGAGGTCATGCCAGCCTCCAGAAACACAGACCACAAAGACCAGAACACCAAAGAGGAAACAGAAACAAAGGGGGGAAAAAATAAAACAAAACACCCATCCAACAAAAACAAATACTGAAATCAGTCCCAGACCTACATTAATCCCAATGTAAGAACAAAACAACAACAACTAGGACAATATGACACTACCATAGTCCAGCATCCTACTATAGCAAGCCTAGAATATTCCAGCACAGCTGAAACACAAGAAAAATTACATAAAAAACAAATTTATGAAGATGATAGAAGTCCTTAAAGAGAAAGTGAACAAACCCCTTAAAGAAAACTGGAAAACACAAATAATGGGGAAAATGAATAAATAAATCCCTTAAAGAAATCCAAGGGGTAAGGGGTCCAAACAAACAGGTAAAGGGAATGACTGAAACTGTTCAAGACCTGAAAACAGAAAGAAAAGTAAGGAGAAAAAAGAAAAAAAGAAAAAAGAAAAGAAAGATACACACAAACTGAGGGAATCCTGGAAATGGAAAACCCAAGTGAGCAAACAAGAACTACAGACAAAAACAACACCAACAGAATATAAAAGATGGAAGAGAGAATCTCAGGCATTGATGATACAGTAGAAGAAACTAATACATCAGTCAAAGAAAATACTAAATATGAGAAGTTCCTGACTCAAAACACCTAGAAAATCTGGGACACTGTGAAAAGACCAAACCTAAGAATAACAGGAATAGAAAAGAAGAAGAAAGAGAAGGAGATGGAGAAGGAGAAGGAGAATGAGACACCCAGCTCAAAGACCCAGAAAATACTTTCAACAAAATCATAGAACAAAAATATCCTAACCTAAAATAGGAGATATTATAAAAGTGCAAGAAGCTTACAAAACAACAAATAGATTAGATCAGAAGAGAAAGTCTCCCTGCCACATAATAATCACTAAACGTACTGAGCAAAGAAAGAATATTAAAAGCTGCAAGATGGAAAGGTCAATAACTTAAAAAAGTAGACATATTAGAATTGCATTCTACTCTCAAGCCAGGCAATGATGACACACACCTTAATCCCAGCCCTTGGGAGGCAGAGGCAGGTGGATCTCTGTGAGTTCGAGGCCAGCTGGCCAGCTTTGTCCACAAAGCTATGCAGAGAAACTCTGTCTCAAGAAAACAAAACAAAAAAAAAAAAAAAAACAAGATTTAGACCCTACTCTCAAAAAAAAAAAAAAAAAAAAAAAAAAAACTCCAAAAGCCAGAAGGACCTGAACAGATTCTAAAAGACTACAGATGCCAACCCAGACTACTATACCCAGAAAAACTTTCAATCAGCATATTCTACAAAAAGTCAATTTAAACAATATCTATTCTTCACAAATCCATCCTTACAAAAGAAACTAAAGGAAAACTCTGACCCGAGGAGGTTAACTACACTCATAAAAACACAAGAAATAAATAATCTTACACCAGCAAAACCAAAAGAAAGGAAGCATGTGCACACACACACACACACACACACACACACACACACACACACACACTCATCACCAACAAAATAACAGGAGTTAACAATATTGATTGTGGAGGGGTGTGGTCATCTCTTTCAAGTCCAGGGGCCAGAGCTAGATGCAGAGTGAAGAAGTAGGGCCAGCTTTCCCAGTGCCAGTGAAGGGCGGGGCCAGCTCAGCATGACCAACTGATTCCATCACCCACGGTTGCTATACCTCCAAAACTCCCAAGGTGACACAGGCCACAGACATCAACACAGATCCTGGCTGCTGTAGGGCCACAGATCCAGAGATGGCCCCCAACCGCAGCCCAGGCCTGGACATGTTGTGGCCCCAGGTGGCAATCAGGCCCACCACATCAGCCTGCTCCTCATCACCTTCATTTCTTCTGTTCTGCTTCTTTTCCCAGTGCATGAATCATCCCACTTCTGACTCCAGATATCGTGGATATCAGGAAAAACAGACAGGCTGAATATATATTTATTCAAGGAGAAATAACTTATAACAGAGACAGATGAACGCCACCAGGTTCCTGGTCCCAAGGATGCCTCTGTATGTTCTCTGTCCCCCTCCAGCAAGCAAGACAGAGCTCTAAGGCCCCTTCCCCAGACCTAGTTCTTCCAGGTCACATCCCCCCTGTTCCCACCCCCAGAGGGCATGGTCAGTGCAACAGGTGTGGACAGAGTGAATATCTCACTACAGTTGGTGATTAATATCACTCAATATCAATGAATTCAGTTCCCCAATAAAAAGACACAGACTAACAGAATGGATGAGAAAACAGGATCCATCCTTCTGCATGCAAGAAACACACTTCAACATCAAAGATAGACATTACCTCGGAGTAAAGGATTGGAAAAAGTTTTTTCAAACAAATGAACCCAAGAGTATAGCTGGTGTAGCCATTCTAATATCTAACAAAATAGAATTCCAACCAAAATTAATCAAAAGATATTGGGAAGGACACTTCATACTCATCAAAGGAAAAATCCACCAAGATATCTCAATTCTGAACATCTATGCTCCAAATGCAAAGGCAGCCACATTTGTAAAAGAAACATTACTAAAACTTAAATCACACATCAAACCCCATACATTAATAGTGGGAGACTTCAATACCCCACTCTCACTAATGGACAGATCGTCCAGACAAAAACTAAACAGAGAAATAACAGAACCAACAAACACTATGACCCAAATGGACCTACCAAATATCTACAGAACATTGCACCCAAACACGAAAGAATGAACCTCCTGAAACATTCTACAAAATTAATCACATACTTGGTCACAAAGCAAGCCTCAATAGATATAAGAAAATTGAAATAACCTGTATCATATCAGACCACCGTGGATTAAAGCTGTATTTCAAAAACAACAGAAATCCTACAAACTTATAGAAAGTAAACAACTCCCTGCTGAACAACTACTGTGTCAAGGCAGAAATAAAGAATAATGTCCTAGAATTCAATGAAAATGAATGCACAACATACCCAAATTTATGAGACATAATTAAAGTGGTACTAAGATACAAGTTTATAGAACTAAGTGCATTCATAAAGAAATTAGAGAGAATGTATACTAGTGACTTAACAGCACATCAGAAAGCTCTAAAACAAAAAGAAACACAACCAAGAGGAGTAGATAGTAGGAAATAATCAAACTTGGGGCTGAAATAGAAAATAGGAAATATTTGTTGAAATAGTAAAATAGAAACAAAGAGAACAATGTAAATAATCAATGAAACAAAGAATCTGTTCTTTGAGAAAATCACCAAGATAAACAACTCCTTATCCAAACTAACTAAAAGGCAGAGAGAGAATATCCAAATTTACAAAATCCGAAACAGAAAGGGAAAAATAACAGCAGTCACTGAGGAAATCTAGAGAATCATTAGGTCATACTTAAAAACCTGTACTCCACAAAATTGGAAAATCTAAAAGAAATGAACAACTTTCTTGATAGATACCATTTACCAAAGTTAAATCAAGATCAGGTAAACAATGTTTTTTTTTTTTTTTTAATTTAAAGTTGAAAAAAGCTTGTTTTACATGTCAATCCCAGTTCCCTCACCCTCCCCTCCTCCCTTATTCCCTCCACCAATCCCCATTCCATCTCCTCTGCCTCCCAGGGAAGGTAAAGCCTCCCAGGGAAGGTGAAGACTGTGGGGAGTCTTCAAAGTCTGTCATATCATTTGGAGCAGGGCCTAGCCTCCCTCCTCACCCCCATGTGTCCACACTGAAGGAGTATCCCTCTATGTGGAATGGGCTCCCAAAGTCCATTTGTATACTAGGGATAAATACTGATCCATTACAAGAGGCCCCATAAACAGCCTCCTACTTCTAATTAACAGCCATGTTCAGGGAGTCTGGGTCGGTTTTCCCAGCTATCAAACGGGAGTCCTTGAGCTCCCTCTTGTTCATTCAGGTCAGCAGTTTCTGTGAGTTTCTCCAGCCTGGTCTTGACCCCTTTTCTCATCACTCCTCCCTCTCTGCAACTGGATTCCAGAAGTTTGGGTAGTGTCTAGCTGTGGGTGTCTGCTTCTGCTACCATGAAGGAGCTAGGATAGCATATAAGGGAGTCATCAATTTCATTATCGTGGAAGGGCATTAAAGGTAGCCTCTCCACTACTGCTTAGATTGTTAGTTGGGTTCATCCTTGCAGATCTCTGAACTTTTCCCTACTGCCAGATTTCTCTTAAAACGTATAATGGCTCCCTCTATTATGGTATCTCTTTTCTGGCTCTCCTCTATTCTTTACCTGGCTCATGCCCACATCTCCCCTCCTCTTGCTCCTAACTCCCTCTTCCCTCCCTCCATACTCCCAATTTGCTTGGGAGATCTTGTCCCTTTGCCCTTCTCCAAAGGACCATGTATATCTCTCTTAGGCTCCTCCTTGTTTCCTAGCATCTCTGGTGGTGTGGAATGTAGGCTGGTCATCCTTTGCTCTATGTCTAAAAACAATATATGAGTGAGTACATACTGTTTTTATTTTTGTGACTGGGTTACCTCACTCAGGATGGTTTCTTCTACTTCCATCCATTTCCCTGAGAATTCTAAGAATGTTGAGCACTTCTTAAATGTCTTTAGCTATTTTAGATTCCTTTATTTAGAATTCTCTATTTAGTTCTGGACCCCACTTATTAATTGGGTTATTTGGTACTTTGGTAACTAGCTTCATGAGTTCTTTCTATATTTTTAATATCAGCCTTCTATCAGATGTGAGGTTGGTGAATAACTTTTCCCATTCTGTGGGCTGCTATTTTGCCTTTCTCTTTCCTTTTCCTCCCTTGTTATCAAGTCGTGTGCTTTCCTTAGGCTTCTCGGCCTTTTCCTCCTCACCAGCTGGCTTCTTTTCTGACTTGATGTCTTTGGGAAACTCCCTTGTGGCCTTCTCTTTCTTGACTGGCTCTGTCTCAAGGTGTTCCTTTACAGATTTAGAGTGGGCTTTCCTGGGAGTGCCGGTGACCTTATCATCCTCCTGAAATGACGATGACGCTTTTGCAGAGACGGTCTTTGCACCACCTTCTCTGGCTTTTTTCAGTGGCGGTTCGGACCCATGAGCTTTTTCCCGCTCCCGCTCCCGCTCCCGCTACGGCTCCCGCCCCCGGTGGTCTGCTTTGCCCCGGGGTCCTCTAGAAGGTCCTGACACATTTTCTTTCTTGGCTTCAGCAGACCCTTTTTACTTTCGGCTCACCTTTTCCTCTCTTGTCTTTTTCAGATACGGATGCGAAAGTGATAGGGTCTGCATCCATGGGTTCATCCCTAACAGGTGTAACATCCCCTCTACTTGGGAGGAAAAACAGTGTGTCCGCCTTAGTGTCGTCGACACTGGATGACTCCCTGGATCTCTTCCTGGAAGGGTGTAACAGCTCGTGGGTCGGGAAGCTCTCACTCTCCTCCCCCTTTCTCCCTTTTCTGCGGTCCTCGTGCTTGTTGCCTTTACCGTCTCCTGGAATGTTCTCACTGTCCTTTGCTTTTGCGTGATCGTTCCCACTGTGGCTATCTCTTGCTGAGAGCTTTTCTGGGTAGCAGCCACCTGGATTTCCATTTCTATGACTTTGTCCAGCGGGGTAGTCGTCTCTGCGCCCTCCTGGGAAGGGCAGATGCCGGATATTAAGAGGTATATGTCTCCCTGGAGAGACATCCTCTCCGTTAGCTGAGGGGCTAGGCTGCGCCCCCACGGCATAGCCTTTGTAGTACTTCCGGTGCCACTCTCGGTATGCCCTCTCCCATTCTCGGTAGTAGCGTTCTTTCTCAGAAGGGTCTCTAAGGTCAGCACTCGGTCCACGGTAGGCTTCAGGGCCATAAGGGGGTGGAACTTCTCTGCATCCACTAAAATACGCATGTGCTGTTCCTCCTTGAGGTCCATGACGCTTCCTGGGAGACGGACCCCCAAAGGCTTGAGGAGATCTTGAATGACACTCTCTGTATGGAGGCGACCTTGACCTCGATCGGGGACATCCACGAGATCTGGACCGCGGACCATAGCTGCAGTTGCGGCTCTTGCCTCTGCCTCTCCTGGAGTGTGGGGGCGATGGTGACAAGGAGCCAGAGTGTGAGCGGCTGAAGGCTGGAGAGTAAGAGCAGTAAGAGCCAGATCTCGATTTCCAGCAAGGGTATGAACTTGTTGAATGCGATGAACCACTAGAGGGCGATGTGGGCTCTTCCTTTAGTCGTCCTTGCTCTCTATAGAATTCTTCTTCCCTGGTCCAAGGTGCTGCTCGCCAGGTAGGGACAGAGGCCTTTGAATGAGCAGTCTGAACTCCTGACCATGCCCAAGGTGTTGTCATGTCCGCAGGAGCTGCTGGAAATCCCGCAGTTGGAAACGGAGGAGAAAACTGTGGGGGCCACCACAAAGGAGGTGGTGGCACCGGCGCAAAGACTGGACTTGCAGCTAGTGACCGGCCTTGAGTCCTCTGTGACCTTCTGTGGTGCTGTCGCCCGCGGCTTACACTTCTGTAACAACTTCTTTCCCCTCTTCGAATTTGCTGTGGCGGAGACACCAGGTACCCAAGCTGGTTGGAAAGTCCCCAACCCGGTCGCCCACCACCTGGACCAGCCGTATTTACTCTGACTGGGCCAGTGGTGGGCATCAGCTGTCCACGTGATAAGGACCGTCCCAACAATGATGGCGTCCCAAGGGCAGGCGCTTGGCAACCCTCTGCTTGCGCGAGTGCAGTACTTGCCATGGAGGAGTGCAGTACTCCCTTGGAGGGTTCTGATGCGAGGGCGCCAGCTGGCAACCATTCCTCATCAGAATCCCGGAGCCGGCCCTCTGGCCTTTCTGACTGCACTGCTGTAGACCCGGTTGCGGTGCCATCGGGTACCGCAGCTGGGGCAGAAGGCCGATTTCCAGGCACAGGAGGAGCCGAGGAAGAAGGATTTGACGTTAAGGAAGCTACAGAGGGAGCTGGACGAGACGAGGAAGACGCCACTGGGATCATGGGAGGATCCTGCCCTCTTGATATTGGAGATCTCATCAGAGGCTGCGAGTTCTGTTGAACCAGTGGGCTTGCCGGTGGTAACGGGCGTGGGGGTGGACGTACCTGCTTTCGTAGACTTCCTGGATAGCCAGTTCCGTTTTGGAAATGATTAACAGCCTGCCGTAAGAACTTGTTGGCAGTCAAGGCATCAGGGGAAACGTCCTTTTGATGACACGTTGGACATGTATGGTCGTCCGACTCCAGGAGTGCTGTCCGAATGCATTCATCACAGTAACTGTTTCCACAGCAGGGGATGAGAGCAGCATCAGTCATAAGGTCCTTGCAGATGAGGCACAAGAGCTCGTCTGGGATAGGATCTTCTTCTGCAGAGGACGACCGCTCCTCTGGCAAGAAGGGTGGCTTCTCTTTCTTCCCAAGTGCATAGGCCTCTGCGTCTATAATTGGTACTGCATATTTTCCAGTGTTCGTAAGCATCGCACCTTTCGTGTTAGGATCTTCCACTTCCATCAAAAAACTTCTGGGAATCCCAGTGCACCTTTTGATTCTACGGCCAGATTCAAAGTTCTTATCCCCGTTTGTTGGGCAGTCCTTAATATAATGACCAGGCTTGCCGCAACGAAAACAGGTGTAAGATGGAGGTGGCGGACCCAGAGCGTTCTTCACGTAGTTGGCTGGGTCGTACTCGTGGCCAGATTGCCACATCGCTGCTTGAATTTTATCTTCCTCAGAAGCGTTGGCCTCAGCCAGGTTGGCGGTCATTGTAAGCTGGGCCAGAGAAACACACGCAGAAGAGTCCTCGAATGCTGTTGTGGTCCCCTTCCCTCGGTCAGCTCGACTTTTAACATACGTCTTGCTTGTGGACGTCACACCTCCAACAGGAATTCTTCGGACGATCACAGATGAATTTTTCGGAATTAGCGCATTATCCTCGGGATATTCTTCTTTCGTCTGCTCGTTGGTGATCTGCAGATCGCTATGGGCAGCTTTCAGCTTTTCTTTCCGCATAATCTTCTTCTTTAAGTCGCAGACGGAGATATGGAGCCCATCAAAGGTGACGAGGTCGTAGTTGAGTTTAGAGGAAAATTTATAGTGCACACAGGACATTGTGGCCAAGGATTCCTTGTGCTAGGCACCCACCCGCTGAAGGCTGACGATTGCAGCTCTGGGACCCAGTGGTCTAGGCCTGGAGTTTGGGCCTGATGGTGGCCCCGGGGCTCTGATGTACCTCTTGTCTGCAAAGACCAGGCTGGAAAGTCCAAGAATCCACAAGTTGTTCAGTCCACGAGGCTCAGTGTCCCGCTTGATCTTCACTGGACGCTGGAGTCCCAAAGAAGTAGAAGATCTTCTAATGCCGGTGAAGACACGGACTTGCTACCGAGGCCAGAGCAAGCAGGCAGACAGCAAGAGCATCCATCCTTCTTGCCTCTTCTCATATAAGCTCCCAGCAGAAGGCATTACGCAGATTAAAGGTGTGACTTCCCACCTCAAGGCCAGGATTACAAGCTTAACTTCCGCCATTTTGAATTTTAATTGACTCAAGGTCAATTAAGTTGACAACCATGACTAGGCATTCCTCTGTAACACTCAGGTTTTTTTTTCCCCCATTTTATTTCTTTCTCTCTTCCTTCCTTCCTTTCTTTCTCTTTCCTTCCTTCCTTCTCTCTCTCTCTCTCTCTCTCTCTCTCTCTCTCTCTCTCTCTCTCTCTCTCTCTCTCTCTCTCCCTGTCTTTGTTTTTAATTCTTTCTTTCTCTGTATGTCTATCTTTCTTCCTTTCTTCCTTCCTGCCCATCTTTCTCTCCTTCATTTGTGAGAGGGTTTATTTTGTTTGTTTGTATTGTTTTTGTTTTCTTATTTTACATAGCCATCCCACTTCCCTCCCCCTCCCTCCCTCCCTTTCTCCATCCCATCCCCCACAAACTCAACTCCACTGGGTAGGTGATGCCTTCCAGGAGGGTTCAACGAAATCTGTCAAAGCATTCTGAGTAGGCACTAGGCCCACCCTCCCTCCTGCCTCTAGGTTAAGGTAGCATTCCTCCATGGGGAATGTGCTTCCAAAATCCTTTGGTGCACCAGGGATCCGTCCTGATTTCAACAGACAGGGTTCCTTTGTGTTGGCCTTGTCTGTCCTAGAACTCACTGTGAAGAACAGCCTGACCTTGAACTCAGAGAGCTTATTTTTTTTCTTGTTTGTTTTTTTTTTTTTTTTTTTTTGTCTTTCAACCTTTAAAGTACTCTCATTCAGCAAGTGAACACAGGATTGCTTAACAAGTCAAAAATAGACTCTATTTGCTTACCATGGTTTGCAATTACCTTATTGGTCACACAAATTAACAAACTAAATCATTACACTAAAATTTCTATTTGTTACTGTGAAGGTAGCCAACAGTTAGAACACAGTACTCTCGACCTAGTGTGAAAGCTTCCCAAGCAAAGCCCTGCTTGGTACCCTTCAAGTGTATACAGATGATGAGTAAATTCCTTATCAGGAACCCTACATGAGGTATTATCAGTATCACCAATTTCTCACACTCTCAATATACTCTGAAGTTTCTACTGAAAGATTTTATCACATGAAGGCGAAGGCACCCTATCTCCATGTTCACTCTGCCTACTCTGCTTTCAGCCTACCTTTTTTTTTTTTTTTTTTTTTGGAAACTTGTATTCTTCTTTCTGATTCATAACATGGCATAAGCTTTTGTAGGCTAGGGCCATGCAAATATGCAGGTTTAAGTCCTTCTTTCTCTTCTTGTAAAGGCCTGACATCTTGGAGACCTTGTCTTTGTCACTTCACCTAATGCTAGTTACCTTTCACAGGCCACACCTTCAACTAAGTATCATTTGGACAGTACATACTAAACCAAAAGGCAAAGTTCTGTGGTTTCTCTCTCTTCCCAGCCCCCCTGTCTCTGTCTGTCTGTGTGTCTGTCTGTGTGTCTCTCACCCAAGGTCTAACTCTCTACTCCCCTGCACCACCACCACCACCCTTCAGTCTCTCTCTTTCTCTCTCTCTCTATCTCCCTCTGTCTCTCTCTGTCTCTCTGTCTCTGTCTCTCTCTGTCTCTCTGTCTTTGTCCCTGTCTTTCTCTCTCTCTCTCTTTCTCTCTCTCTCTCTGTTTCTCTCTCTCTCTGTGTCTCTCTCTGTCTCTCTCTCTTTGGTTTTTCAAGACAAGCTATCTCTGTGTAGTCCTGGTTTTCCTGGAACTCACTCTGTAGAGCAGGCTGTCCCCAAACTCACTGAGATCTGTGTACCACTGCCTCCAAAGTGAAGTGTTGGAAACAAAGGTGTGTGCCTCCACTGTCCAGCAGCTTTTCTCCGTTTACATTCAGATATTTTGGTTTTCATTTTTCTTTCTGGGTTGTGTATTGACTACAAGCGTTTACTGTCTGTTAGGAAATTGTACATCTCACTGGTTATTGTTCAATGTTAAATATTTATTTGGAAAATACAAATTAAGTATCTACAAAGTGTGTGGTGGGATTTAATAATGTGACCATTGCTGTTTGGGAATGGTAGTAGTTCAGGGAGAATACTCTAGACAAGAAAAGTTTAGTTTTAGTGTTATTTATATTTTTCTCATTTTACATATCGATCCCAGTTTCCTCTCCCCGCCTCCCTGCCTCCCACCCTGCCTGTCCATTTCCCTCTCTCCCACCATCCCATGACCCTCACCACCACCCTCCCTTCCCATTACATTCCCCTCCTCCCCCCCACTCCACTTGTAGGGCAATGGCAGGCGGTTTCATGCAAATCTCTCAGGTCTTATGGAGAAGGGGCTGGGCCCTCCCACCCTTCCTCTAGGTTAAGGGAGTAGCCCTCCATGGGAAATGTGCTCCCAGAGTTCTTTTGTGCACCAGGGACATACATCCCGGTTCCACTGCCAGGGGTCCCTTAGACTGCCCAGGCCTTCTAACTGAGACCCATGTTAAGAGGTTCTGAGTAGGTCCAATGCTGCTATCCCAGGGATCGGTCTGGGTGGGGGGAGGGTCGATTAGCTCCCCCTGGTTCTATTCAGCTGTCTCTCTGTGTTTCTGTAGCCTGGTCTTTTCCCCAGTTTCTGATCACTCCTCCCTCTTTGCATCTGGATGCCAGTTCGGCTCAGTGCTTAGCTGTGGGTGTCTGCTGCTGTTTCCCTCAGCTACTAGAGCAGGCCTCTGTGATGGTAGATAAGTTAGTCATCAATCTCCTTATCAGGGAAGAGCATTTCAGGTAGCCTTTCCACTGTTGCTCAGATTGTTAGTTGGTGTCATCCTTGTAGGTCACTGGATATTCCTCTGGAGTCAGTTTTGTCTTCAAACCTAGGATGGCTCCCTCCTTTTTGGAATGTCTACCTCTTTCTCTTTTTATGTCTCTCGTCAAAATCTTCTTCTCTGTTCTTTTCTTCAGCCTTTCTCTTTCCTTTTCCTCCCTTGTTATCAAGTCGTGTGCTTTCCTTAGGCTTCTCGGCCTTTTCCTCCTCACCAGCTGGCTTCTTTTCTGCCTTGATGTCTTTGGGACAGTCCCTTGTGGCCTTCTCTTTCTTGACTGGCTCTGTCTCAAGGTGTTCCTTTACAGATTTAGAGTGGGCTTTCCTGGGAGTGCCGGTGACCTTATCATCCTCCTGAAATGACGATGAGGCTTTTGCAGAGACGGTCTTTGCACCACCTTCTCTGGCTTTTTTCAGTGGCGGTTCGGACCCATGAGCTTTTTCCAGCTCCCGCTCCCGCTCCGGCTCCCGCCCCCGGCGGTCTGCTTTGTCCCGGGGTCCTCTAGAAGGTCCTGACATATTTTCTTTCTTGGCTTCAGCAGACCCATCGCTCTTCCGTTTGGTCTCGCCCCTTTTTACTTTCGGCTCACCGAAGGAACACTATGGCAAATTCTTTTTATGAGGCCACAGTTACCCTGACACCCAAACCACACTAAGACTCATCAAAGAAAGAGAATTGTCCAGCCTTAATATGAGGTGTGTTGCAAAGTGTTTATTTTAGCCTATATGTCCACATCACAATCCATCATGAAGACAGGGCAGAAACTCAAGGCAAGAAACTGAAGGGAGAAGCTGATGCAGAGGCCATGGAGGAGTACTACTTATTGGCTTGTTCCTCCTGGCTTGTTCAATCTGCTTTCTTATAGAACTCAGGACCACCAACCCATGGGTGGACCACTCACAGTGGGTTGGACCCTTTTTCATCAACCATAAATCAGGAAAATGCCCCTCAATGCACACTCCTCCACTGCTGGTGGGAGTGCAAACTCATACAGCCACTTTGGAAATCAATATGGCAGTTCCTCAGGAAAATGGGAACCAGTCTACCTCAAGATGCAGTAATTCCATTCTTAGGGATATACCCAAAAGATATGCATGCATACAACAAGCACATTTTGTTCAACTATGTTCATAGCAGCATTATTTGCAATAGCCAGAACCTGAAAGCAATCTAAATGCCCCTCAACTGAAGAATGGATGGAGAAAATGTTACATTTACAATGGAGTACTACTCAGGAGAAAAACACAATGGGATCCTGGAATTCTCAAGGAAATAGATGAAAAAAACATCCTGCATGAGGTAACCCAGTCACAAAAAAAAAAAAAAAAAAAAAAAAAAAAACCAGTATGTACTCACTCATATATGAATTTGAGACTTAGAGTAAAAGATCACCAGCCTACAAATCACACCCCAGAAAAGCTAGGAAACAAGGAAGACCCTAACAGAGACATACATGGTCCCCGGGAGAAGTGGAAAGAGACAAGATCTCCGGAACAATTGGGAGCATGGAGGGAGGGGACACGGAGCTAGGAAAAAGAGAAGGAGAGAAGAGGAGGGTAGAGGTGTGCATGAGAAAACAGGAAGACTGAGACAGGGAAAGACTAGAGAAGAACTAGAAATGAGATACCATAATAGATGGAGCCATTATGGATTTAGGGAGAAATCTGGCACTAGGGAAATGCCTAGAGATCTACAAGGATGAACCCAACTAACAATCTAAACAATAGTGGAGAGGCCCTTCCATAATGAAACTGATGGCTTATATGCTATCCTAGAGCCTTCACCTGGTAGCTGATGGAAGCAAAAGCAGACACCCACAGTCAAGCACTAACCGAACTCCTGGAATCCAGTTACAGAAAGGGAGGAGTGATGAGCAAAAGGGTCAAGACCAGGCTGGAGAAACCCACAAAATCAGCTGGCCTGAACAAGGGATAGCTCATGGACCCAGTCTGATAGCTGGAAAACCAGCATAGGACCAACTCAGACACCCTGAATGTGGCTGTTAGTTAGGAGTAGGAGGCTGTCTATGGGGCTTCTTGTAATTTTGGATCAGTATTTATCCCTAGTGTACAAATGGACTTTGGGAGCCCATTCCACATGGAGGGATACTTCCTCAGCCTAGACATATGGGGGAGGGCCTAGGCCCTGCTCCAAATGATATGACAGACTTTGAAGACTCTCCATGGAAGGCCTCACCCTCCCTGGGGAGCAGAAAGGGGATGGGCTGGGGTTTGGTATGGGGTAATAGGGGAGGAGGGGAGGGTGAGGGAACTGGGATTGACATGTAAAACAACCATGTTTCAAATTTAAATAAAAAAAGGAAAAAAGAAAAAAGAAAATGCCCCTCGGGCTTTCCCAAAAGCCAATCAGGTAGGGCATTCCCTCAGCTGAAATTCCTTCTTCTCTAATGACTCTAGTTTGTGCCAAGTTAACAGAAAAACTAACCAGGACAACCACCAGCTGTGAAAATCTTGTACTGTAGCACATCCTCTGATTAGAGATTAAATTTTTTAGGAATTTATGAAATACATATTTGATAATACTAAATAATTATTTAAATCTTAAGAAAGCAAGAGAAAATAATTAGGCTTTATACACATGGACTGAAAATTAGTATTGTGTGAAGTTTGTCTTAAAATTTATCAGCAATAAAAAGGGGAGGAGCTGTAGAAAATATAGAGAAGCCCCAATGAGCCTGATGAACTAATTTTCCATATTTGGAAGTTTTCATAATACTTTTAATACTCATTGATCAGAACTTCATTAGGCAATTTGTATGAAAATGTCCTTTCTAGGAAAATGATATTAGCAAAAGGCAATTAAAAGGAAAATATACAGCTATTGAAAATACAGTGAAAGAAATAAGCTGTCATATATTCATGGTTCACTGCAGGTATAAAACACAATGCATTTATAGATGACAACTTTCATTAACTATTTATGAAATGTATGTTCTATCAGTGCTTGATAAATCAAAGAAATAAAATATGAGAAAATTAAAGAACTGTTCAATACTTATTTCAATTCATATTATACACCAGCTACACATACATATAACATTCTTCAATTTAGGGGTTTTTTTAGCAGAACTATGCATCCAACTACATATGGATTCACACAAAATTAAATGCCTGTAAATTTTTTATCAACTCTGAAATTCCATATGCTTATAAAGGACCATTGAAAAATCACTGCTGTAATTTTTTTAAAGAATAACCAAGGACCATGAAAAATGATAGAAATGCAAGTATTTTTGTGGGGTGTTGACTTCAAGTCCACTGGATATACAGCCATATGTTCAGGAATAATATAGCTACATCATATGGAAGTTCTTTTTTTATTATTTATTCTATGTGTCTTTTACATCATGTATCTTGATCTTATTCATTTCTGCATCCCCCCTCCAATAAAACATAATTTAAGAGAAAAGGGAAAAAATTTAAAATGTCATCGTGGAAGCTAGGAGTGTGACAGTGACACAGACAGTGACACAGTAAAACCCTTTATTCATAATCTTGCAAGTGTACATTGCAGTCATTGGTCTGGTTGGAGGCCTCTGGTTTCTACTAACCATCGATGCTGGGCCCTCACTGAGACTCTTCTTGGATATCCTGTTGTTGCCCTGTGTTGTGGAGATCCTGCATCTTTGGGTGTACAGGTCAGGCCTCTTCACATGCTCTAGCAGATCATAGATGTGGTGGACATTAAGGCAGGCCAAGTCAGAACCCTAGTTCTGGGCCTGGGCAGCTGTAGGGTTGGCCTGCCTGCCAGTTCTCCCAGTCTTTACCATCTGAGCTCTCCAGCATTCCTCGCAGTTGGGGCCCGTTCTCTTGCTTTCATGTCCTCAGGGTTGGCTCTCCTTCACTTGCACCAATTGAGCAAGCTCTATTGTATTGCCCAGGTGAAGTACAGGGTTCACTCTCCCGAGAACTGCAGCTGGTGAGGGGTAGGGACAGCTCTCCTAATCTATGACCCAAGGGCCAACACCTGTCTCAGGTGTTGATGGACAGGAGGAGGGAGGAGGAGCATCTATCCTCCACCCATGCTACCACATGTCAGATGAGTAATGGGGACAGCATTCCTTTACTCATAATATCGGGGTTGGGTCACCCTGATCTTTAACCACCAACCACCAGTAGCTCTACTGTGCTGCCTAGACGAGGGGCAGGGTCCCTCCTGAGTGCTACTACAGCTGGTAAGGGGGAGGGTCAGCTCTCTCATCTGTTGAGGCAGCAAGGGGAAGGGATAAGGGGGCATTTCTCACCCTCCCACACCACCACATGACAGACAAGTAGTAGGGAACAACCCTTCCATACTACGACTTCAGGGCTGGCTCACCCACACTTCTGCCAACAAGGTTGGCTCTATTGTGTTACCCAGGTGAGGTACAGGGCCTGCTGTCCCAAGTGTTGCAGCTAGTGGAGGACAGGGACAGCCTCCCTCTTCTGCTCTTGTGACTCAGGGGCCAGTTCTCACACCTGTCTCAGGCATTGATAGGCATGGCAGAGGGGCATGGTGGCAGAGGGCAACTCTCCCCTTCCCATATTGCCACAGCACAGATGGGTGATGGGGACAGCTCTACCTTGCTCACTACTTTGGGGCTGGCTTACTGCGCCAACGGGATTGGTTCCATTGTGCTTTCCAAGCAAGGTGTAGAGCCTGCTCTCCCAAGTGATGCAGCTGCTGGGGATCAGCGACACCACGGCTCCCATTTTTATGACCCAGGCATTGATGTTCAGGAGGACAGGGCAACTCTCCCCCACATGTGCCACCATATGTCAGATGAGGGGCAGGGCTAGGTCTTCTGTACTCACTACTTTGGGGCTAGCTCTCTGACACCTCCACCAACAGAGTTGGCTCTATTGTGATTCCCTGGTGAGGTTCAGGACCTGCCCTCTGCAGTGCTGCAGCTGGTGGGAGGGGGTGTCAGGGACACCTGCCCCAGGCACTGATGGAGAGTTCTATGGCACATGGAAGTTCTAGCTGCAGTTTTTAGAGGAACATCTACACCGACTTTCATAGTAGCTGCATGTGTGTTCCTAAACTGTATGTAAGTATTCCTCTTCCCCAATATCTATGCCAGAATTGTTTTTTCTTTTCTTGAAAATAGCCATTCTGATTGGAGTGAGATAGAATCTAAGAGCAGATTTCATCTGCATTTCCCAAATAATTATTGTTAACATGTTTATAAATACTTATTGAGCATCTGCATTCTTTCAAAAACTATTCATTTCATTCACCATTTGTTACTGATAAGATTTTGGTTTGTAACTTTTGCAGTTTTCATACATTTTTCCAACCCCATCTGAGATTGTAAAAGATTATTTTCTCATTCTGTAGGCTTTCTTCATTCTGGTGGCTGATTCTTTTTCATGCAGAATATTTTGCATTTCATGTAATCCTATTTGTTAATTCTTGAAATTGTTTCTTATGCTATTAAGTTTCTCTTAGAAAGTCCTTGTGGAACTGAAGAGATGGCTTAGTGGCTAAGAGCACAGGCTGCTCTTCCAGAAGACTCAGGATTGAATCCCAGCGCCCACATGGTAGCTCACAACTGTCTATAACTGCAGTTTCAGGGAATCTGAGACACTCTTATGGTCTCTATGGTCACCAAACACACATGTTATTTTATAGACATACATAGAAGTCCTTGTGGGTATCTACATCTAGAATTGCTTTACCTGTTTGTTTTTTTGTTTTGTTTTGTTTGTTTGTTTGTTTGTTTGTTTCTAGAACTTTCAAAGATTCAAGCCTTATATATTAGGTCTTTGATCTGCTTTGAATACATTTTGTGCAAGGTTAGAGGTACGAATCTTGTTTTCTTCTTGTATTGGGTGGATATCCTGTTTCCACAGTATCTTTTATTGAAAATATTGCCATGTTTCCAAGGTATATTTTTGACACCTTTGACAAAAAACTAGGTGGGTGGACCTGAGGAGATACCTGTTGGTGAAATGCTTGCTATGAAACCATAAGGATTTGAGTTCAAGCTCCAGGAGCTGAGTTTAAAAAAATAAGCTAAGGCATGGTGGCTCATGCTTGGAATTGAGTACTGGAGAGGCAAACACAAGCAGACTTTCAGACCTAATTGGCAACACCCAAAAAACAAGACTAACTTCTTGTTTTTACACACACACACACACACACACACACACACACACACACACACAGACTCAAATACATTCCCTGTGTCAACACACACACACACACACACACACACAGAGAGAGAGAGAGAGACAGACAGACAGACAGACAGACAGACAGACAGACAGACTCAAATACATTCCCTGTGTCAACACACACACACACACACACATACACGCGCGCGCATGCGCGCACGCACACACTCCTCATCCATACATCAAGAAGAAGAAGAAGAAGAAGGAGAAAGAGAAGGAGAAGGAGAAGGAGAAGGAGAAGGAGAAGGAGAAGGAGAAGGAGAAGGAGAAGGAGAAGGAGAAGGAGAAGAAGAAGAAATAAAAATAAAACAGACCCCTATAACAATGCAGGTTTATTTCTGGGCCCTCAATTCTATTTCTTTACACTACAGGTCTAGTTTTGTGTACTACACAGTTGTTTCGGTTTTATTTTATTCTATTTAGGGAGAGCAGTTGTATGTACTCCTGCAGAGGGCCATGTCTGGGTTCATAGCCCTACCACAGCCAGTGTCCATGTTGATGTCCATGGCCCATGTTACCACCAAAGGCCATGCAGATGTGTGTGTTCTGGACTGCACCTAAAACAAGGGCCATGCTAAGCAGGCCCTGCCCCCTCACCAGCCACCCCAGCAGGAGAGTCGGACCCACCCCTACATGAGGAAACTGACTCTATCCCTTGCCTGTGGCAGCAGTGGTGGCATGGGCATGGGAAAGTTGATTCTGATAAAGAGGGCCATGGGAGACCTAGTTGTGCCCCTTGCCTGAAGAAGGGGGTGTTCTGGTGGAGGCTGGGGCTAACCAGCCCAACTATCACCCAGGCCACATCCAGGATTTTGAGTTGGCCCACTCTAACATCAACCCCATCTATGACCTCTTGGACATGTGAAGAGGCCGGTCCTAAGGAACTATGGATCTCCATTACTCTGGGAAACAGCAGGTTATATGAGAGAAGTTTTGGGGAGTGTCTAGTATTGATGATATAGTAGAAACCCAAGGCCATGAACCAGACCAAAAGCTCATTGCAATGAACTTTTACAAGCAAAGCTGTTTGGACAAAAGTGTCTACTATGTAACACACTGCAGCTCCCCATGCCACTAGGACCAATGAATATTTGATGGAGAAGTAGGCAAGGTGGAAGAGTGAAGTGGAGTTTTTTTTAGCATCATTATTTTTAATGGAGGGCAGACATAGAAGGACTTGGAAATGAGTATAATTGGGGTGCATGATGTGAAATTCCCAACAAATCAATAAAAAAATGTTTTTAAAAATTAAACAAATGTAAGAAAGTAATGAAAAATTAAAACATGAGTTTTTTAATGGATGAGAAAGATAATATGGAAATAATATTTGAAAAAGTACAGCTGGGGAAAGGGAAACATAAGGGATGAAAAACAGGCCTAAAATTCAAAGATTGCTTAATAATGAAAACATTAAGTGGATGCATAGAGGGAAATTTTTTAAAACATGATAAAATAAAGAACTATTTTTAAAAAGAGAAAAGGAAGAAACAAGGGACATAAAATGTTGTAGCTGCTTCTTTTTCTTTCTGGGTTCTAGAAGACTGGTGAGGAGAGTGCTCAGTTGAGTCTGTGGGCATCTGACTGTCTCATGGTTTGTGCTGGTGTTCAGAGCTACCCAGTGACTGGCAGAGGTGTCTTCACTTAGCAGATTCTTCTCTTTGCTTGCTGGGGACTTCCACTGGCCACAGTTAGCTTTGGAGTAGACTGGGAAGGTTCATATTCTGGCTGGGGAAGGGCTGTCTCCAAACTGTATTGGCAGTAGAAGCAACCACAGCACTGAGATCTGTATGGGTAGAGAGCCCACCTTCATGGTTTAAGACCTCATCAGGATTTACTCACCTGCTGCAGTGATGTAGCTATAGTGACACAGGCCTCTGGAAGTTCTGATATTTGAACACTCTATGAACTTGGGTTCAGAGTTATCAGACTTCAAGGTTAGCTTCCATTGATCATATTGGCTTTTGGCAGTACAAGGCGGGTGTCTTTCTTTAACACTTCACAGCCTGAGTCAAACTTCCTGCCATCTACACTTGAGTCTGTCAGCATCTGGTCCTCTTACTTACCACAACTGCCTCTCAGGGTTGTTCCTCACCATGGGGCTGAGGCAGGTTAAATTCAGTCCCTCTTTCTTCTGATTGCTTCTCCTTCTCAGGCTCTGCCTGCAGGTGTTAGCTCAGTTTGAAACAATAGGTGCCTGGTCCCTATCTTTGCATTATGTAGACAAATAAGATCTTTCTCAACTGCTGACCCACCTGCTGGAAAATCAATGTCTTGCAACTGGTTTTGAGGCATATTAAGGCTACTGGCTTGGCCAGTAGAGGAGGATTGCCAGGTCTTTACTCTCTTCTCTTTGGATAAGGCCATGCAGCTGGAGTTGTGTCCAGCCTGGTTTCTTTTCTATGTGCCACCTGCTTTTTGCTAGGTACATTTTTGGTATTGTGTAACTACCATTTTTAAGTTCTGAAGTTTTTTTCTCCTTCTTGAAAAAGAGTGGTTTTTCTTATTATATGTTCTTCAACTCTGTCACATTAAGACATTTTCTAATCTTCCAGGTTAAATAGAAGTCCCCTTCTAGGAACTGTTTTTATAGCCTTATAAAACCATTCTTGTTCTGAACAAGGGTGTAATTGTATGCATGATAATGTTGGGTTAAGATTTTTAATTATGCCATTCCCACTACTCAACTGACAAGTGGCCACATAGGCAGAAGAGGGATGCCCTTTATCCCCTGTCCTGTCCCCATCAATGCCTGAGGCAGGTGGGAGATCTGGCCCTGAGGTCATAAGAGCTGAAGAACTGGTCCTGCTCCTCATCAGCTGCAGCACTCAGAAGAATGACCCCTACAGCATGCCTGGGCATCACAGAAGAGCTGGCTCTGAAGGTGTAGGTGTGGGACATCCAACCCTGAGGACATGAAAGCAGGAGAACCTTCTCCGTCCCTTCTCATTGATGCAAGGGCTGTACTAGCCAGGGCAATGCAGCAGAGCCCACCCTGGTGATGAGGACAAGGAAAGATGTGTTACATTTGCTTTTGCTTCAAAATATTTCTTTACCTGTGTAGAGGTGTGTTGCTTTTGTTTATGATGTATTTGTTTAACAATGTAAGGATGTGTGCTTAATTATGTAAGGAAATGCTGCATTTGTTTCACCTTGCCTGCCTAGGGTGCCTGATTGGTCTAATAATGAGCTGAATGGCCAATAGCTAGGCAGGAACAAGGATAGGTGTGGCTGCCAGGCAGAGCAATAAATAGAAGGAGAAATCTAGGTTTGAGAGAAAAGAGGAAAAGAAAGGAACAAGAAAGAGGAGGGAGGAGGGAATGAGGGAGGCACCTGGGGCAAGAAGTGAGGCAGCACACAGAGAAGCAGTGAAAGTGAGGTATGCAGAAGGAAGAAAGGTAACAAGCCCAGAGGCAAAAGGTAGATAAGGAGAAACAGGTTAATTTAAGTTAAAAAGAGCTGGCCAGAAATATGCCTAAACTAGGTCAAACATTCAAAACAAACAAATAAACAACAACAACAAAATTTCTAACTACTTATTCAATTCTTTTTTTTTTTTTAATTTTTGGTTTTGCTTTGTTTTTTGTTTGTGTCTTTTCTTTTACTTTGTTTTCTGAGACAGGGTCTCTCCACAAACCCTGGCTCACTCACTATGTAGCTATATAGACTAGGCTGGCCTCAACCTACCAAAAGCTGCTCAATTCTACCTCCAAAGTACTCCCAAATTCCCTGTATTGATTGTAGCTGTATAGCTGTATTTTATGTAGGTATGGTATTTAAGTTTGCTCTGTCTTTACAAACTAATTTCCTAGGAAATTGTCCAATCTAAGTTTCTAATTCATCAACATATATTTCTACATGCTAGAAAGGTGGGCCCGGTTGTATCTGGAGTTATGCTCCAATTTTGTTCTTATCATGTACACCTGCTCTCTTTTTACTCAGCTGGGATTGTCTATAATTCATCTTATAAAGAAATCGCCTTCTGGCTCTTTGCATTACTCTACATTTTCTTTGTATAATTTGCATTTGGAACGATGTGGCCTTAGGCAAAATTCATCAACCCAGTAGCTTCATCTGCTTCCTTTTCTCTTTATGCTTGCTCCACAGTCTTTTTCTAACTTCTCAAGTTAGGTACTTGGTTATTTATCACTTTATTGTTTTCCATTATATGTTGTTAAGATATAAATTCCTTGTTAAGGCCAACTTTAACTTCACCCCCACACGTAATGTGTTAATTACATATGCTAGTTATACATATTAGTGGGCTTCATAATGGCATTTTCATACACAGGTAAAATATGCTCTGATCATATTCACCCATTACCCCTGCTGGTCCCTTTCCTCTCCTGTTCATCCCTTTAATCTTCTTAGCCACTCCCCCATCTATTTCATATCTTTAGGAATGGAAGAAGTGATCGAGTGTATTTCATTAACAATTTCTTGAGATGCTTACATGAGAGGTTATATACAGGAACCTGGTAACCTTGGCACAGGCTTACACCTCTGAAGAAAGCACCTCTCACCATCAGCAATAATTAACACCTAGAAATAGATGCACAGGGTGGGGTGCAACCCTATGAGTTCTTCCCTGTTACAGCACAGGATGTTGACAGGACCAATCTTTTGCAGGTAGGGATTGTGCAGGTAGCTATAGCCACTGTGAATTTAAGAGAGCAGTGGTCATGCCATGCCTGGAAGATAGCTTTCACAACATCCCGTCCCATCCTCTAATTCTTATTTTTTTTTTTCTGACATCTCTTCTACAATATTCCATGAACCTTGGGAGGTATAATCTAGATGTCCCGTTTAGTGTTGAGCACCCAATGGTTGCTTATTCCTGGCATTTTGGTCAGCTAACACGTCTCTGCACTTACATTGCCCACTGCAGAAAAAGATAATCTTCTCTGACCACAGCTCACAGATATATGCAGGAAGAAAAACTATCAGGTGATATCATATCATAGTCATTGTTACCTAAACTCTTGTCATAAAACATGATTTTATTTCAGATAAATGCCATCCTCTAATATATAAATATCACATTTGCTTGATGTTAGATGTTTACTGTGTAAATTTTCTATAATTCCATGGTTATATTATATCCACCTAATGAAAAGTCTACTTGATTTCATGTTTATATATCTTTATGTAACAATATAAGAACATCAGAAAATTCTACAGGTTGGGTTTTGAGAAAGTTCAAACGTTATTATTTTTCTAGAGTTACTGTCTAATAGAAGATATTAGAAACTACACAATTCCCATACACAAGATAATAGTGCAATAAGCTAACACCCATGCAATAAAATACTATGCAGCTATAAAACAGATGAAAGAAGAGCTGTGCAAATTGCTATGAATGGTTTCCAAGATATAATTGGAAAAAATGGCAAGGCAGAGAAGGTATCTCTAGTATGCTACTGTCTTATAAGAAAGATAGAGTAAAAACCCCACTAGAGACAAATAACTAGGGTTAGGGTGTGCACACTGATAAAAGAAGCTAGCCAGGTATTATATTAGTCTGCTTCCAAAATCTAACAAGCTTTATACCAGCTCAGAGGCAGGCACAAAATCCACTATAAATATTGAAACAAATAATTCTATCTTGAACCTCTAGAACAGTGACCGCAAACTCTAGTTTACTAGTTGGGTGGTTTATGTCCACTTCAGTAGCTAAACATAGGAAAGTCAGATCAGGAGACATGGAGACACGCCTGTACACAAAATTGCCTACTAATCTTCCCTATACTATCTCCCCAGCTCCTACCTGCATATAAGAAGAATAAAGGCCAATCCTCAGTTGTATTATGTCCAAATGTGCATTACTGTGGGGTAGGTTACAAAGACATTTTGCATCATTGAGCAAGTTCAAGAAACTTGAGACTACAGTAAGATGACATGCCTTGTACTCATCATCTGATATCTATTATACAGTGCCTTGTGACACCTTTTTTATTAGTATCCTAATTGCTATTTTTGATCTCATTAGTTTTTTAAATTTTATTTTATATGCATGAAGGTATCAGAACTCCTGAAATTGGAGTTACAGGCAGCTGTGAGCTGTCATGTGGGTGCTGGGAATAGAACCTGGGTCTTCAGGGATAACTGCCAGTGCTCTTAACTGCCACACCATCTTTCCACTCCCTCTTTCACTAGTTTTTAAGATATTTTTCCACAACTAAATTATAAGTAACTTGAGTCAAGGTCTACCATGCTGTGCACTGTATTTCACTGAACCAAAGCAGTCATCTAATAAAATTTATAACTGCTTAAAATGTGACTTTTCATTCATAAGGAATATCAGGTTGTATTCAGACAGAGGGAATAGAATACGCCTAACTTTGTAGTAGAAGAATAATGAGTGCCAGTCACAAAAAGACAAGCATGGTGTGTACTCACTCATATGTGGATTTTAGACATAGAGCAAAGTATCACCAGCCTACAATTCACACTGTCAGAAAAGCTAGGAAACAAGGAGGACCCGAACAGAGACATACATGGTACCCCAGAGAAGGGGAAAGGAACAAGATCAAGATCTCCTGAGCACATTGGGAGCATGGGGGAAGAGGAGAGGGAGTTAGGAGAAAGAGAAGGGGAGAAGAGGAGAGAGGAGGACATGAGGGAAGAGGAAGATTGAGTCAGGAAAAAAAAAATAGAGGAGAGCAAGAAAAGAGATACCATAATAGAGGGAGCTATTACAGGTTTAAAGAGAAATCTGGCACTAGGGAAATGCCCAGAGATCTACAAGGATGACACACTAACAATCTCAGCAATACTGGAGAGGCTCCCTTACATGCCCTTCCCTGATAATAAGATTAATGACTACCTTATATGCCATCCTAGAGCCTTTATCCAGTAGCTGATGGAAGCAGAAGCAGATACCCACAGCTAAACACTGAGCCAAACTCCTGGAATCCAGTTGCAGAGAGGGAGGAGTGATGAGCAAAGGGGTCAAGACCAGGCTGGAGAAACCCACAGAAACAATTGACTTGAACACAGGGGAGCTCATGAACCCCAATCTGATAGCTGGAAACCAGCATAGGACTGACCCAGACCTCCTGAACTTGGGTGTTAGTTGGGAGGACTGGGCAGTCTATGGGGCCTCTGGTAGTGGATCAGTATTTATCCCTAGTGTATGAATGGACTGCAGGAACCCATCCCACAAAGAGGGATACTCCCTCAGCCTAGACACATCGGGGAGGGCCTAGGCCCTGCTCCAAATGGTATGACAGACTTTGAAGACTCCCCGTGGAAGGCCTCACCCTCCCTGGAGAGCAGAAAGGGGATGGGATGGGATGGGGTTTTGTGGGGAGACAGGGGAAGGGGAGAGAGGGAACTGGGATTGACATGTAAATCAAGCTTGTTTCTAATTTAAATTAAAAGAAAAGGAAAACAAACAAACAAAAAAAAAATACAGAAGCTATAAAGAAAATCTCCTGTTTGGAAGTGCTTGCATTTTTTGGTTAATTTCATGTCAACTTGACATAAGCTAAAGTCACTTGGGCTTTAAATTTCTAAATTGAGAAAATCCCTCCATGAGATCAGTCCACAGGCAAGTCTGTCAATTCCCTTGATTTCTGACTGAGAGAAGGGTCATAGTCACTGCTGGCAGTGGCATCCCTGGGCAGGCAGTCCTGAGTTACAAAAGAAAGCAGGCTGAGGAAGCTATGAGGAGCAAGCCAGTTCTGCTTCTGTTCCTGCCTTGAGTTCCAGCCCTGTTGTCCCTTAGTGATGGAATGTGTTTAACACTTTGCAAAATGAAATAAACCCTTTCCTCAAAGGGAGTAAAAAAAAAAAAAAAAATGTGTGATGTTTTGTTTGTGATCTGACAAATAAATAAATAAAGATTGTATGGAGATTAGAGGGCTGAGCTAACCACTAGCTAACCATAAAGGTCTGGAGGTCTGTACAGATAGGAAGTGAGAAGACTGGGCGGAGAAAGGAAGTGAGAAGACTAGAGGAGAGAGGATCTCATTTTTGGTTTTTTTTTTTCCGGTCTGGGGATCACGAGAGTTAAGAAGTCTCTGGTGGCTGCTGCTCTGCTTCTCTGGCCTTTCCACTTTTACCCCAATATCTGCCTCTGGGTTTTTATTGATAAGACTAATTAGGCTCACGCTTCAGTAAATGGGTGTTTCGAGGGCAGAAAACAGCAAGTATTCAGGAGGAGGCTATGCAATGCATATCCTGCTATCCTGATAAGGACCCTGTTCATCATCCCCTGAGTGACCAAAAGCCATTAAACATAGCTTAAAGCCTTGCCAAAGTCAAATTAGAGTGGGTTTAGATTGTTCTTCGTTTAAGCCATCCATCTTGTTTTAACCTTCCTAGGAGTTTTTACAAAAGGTTCCCCTCACTGACTTCGCCTGAATCAAAAAGCATTTAGAGGGTTTTCCTTATCACTACTCTAGATTTTTCAATTAACAGGACTGTCAGAACAAATGCAATAGTATTTTAGAAAGAATCTCCTTAGGCTTCTGCCAAGCCTTTTTTTATTTCCTCAATCCAGTCATATTCTGTGTGTGTGTGTGTGTGTGTGTGTGTGTGTGTGTGTGTGTGTATGTATGTATGTATGTATATATGCGTGAACTCCTGCACAATTGAAAATTACACAGAAGTCACTGGGTATCTCAGCAAGATGTGATTAAGTCCAAAAAGACTTCTCTGACTCAGATCCCTTACAAGTTTAATGTCTACCCTGGGAAACAGGCTACATAAGTAATTATTTTTTAAGAGGAATCTGTTAAGAAAATATAAACCTAACATCATTTGTGTAAGTTTCAAGGGACTGTGCCTTTAGGAAAGCTTGATGGAGTGTCCATCAAGCTTTCCATGAAGGCTGAATACAGGAGGCATGTAACAGCGTATGTTTTGTGGTTTCCTGTAGAATGTCAGTCACAATACTTAGGGTTTATAACTCATTTCTATCAGTTGTGTGGCCTGAGAAAATTAATCTTTACATCATTAAATGTTTGTGTTTCTAAAACAGCAATAGAATTATTGCTGTAGATTATTGTAAAGACCAAGTGAGGGATAATGAGAAAGACACTTGGTAGAGTGGAAATCTCAGTAAACAGCAATCTGTACTATTATCCACAGGTGTATTGGGTAGGCTCTACTAAATTATCTAGTCAGCTTTTGCAGTTCTTCAGCATCTCCAGTATTTTCTTGCAAGGACAGAAAATCCTCGGAAGCAAGGACAACAAACTCAGAGTCCTTATCACATGTCTCTGGGGAAGCCATTCCGTCTCTTTCCACAAGTTCTTCAGCTTCTGAGAAGGAAGCACAAACCATTCTGAACTTGGTGTAGGTGAATTAGTGTGGATCCAAGCTGCCACAAAAACTAGGCCAAGCCTTTCCAGGCTGCAGTTTTAGATTAGTGCCTATAAAGTGAACTGTATATTGTGTCATATAAAATTATATGATGCATTAAAAGCTGGTTTAAAGATTTCTTTTCAGGGGCTGAAGAAATGGCTCAGTGGTTAAGGACAATATCTACGCAGGCAGCGGACTGGGTTGGGATCCTGCACCCATATTGGCTCAAAATGGGGCTCACAATCACCTGTAACTCAGCCCCAAGGGCTCCCTCTTCTGGCCACCATAGACACATGTATAGACATAGTGTACATACAGACAAGGAAGCATGTACCAAAAACACATAAAATAAAAATAAATCTTTTTTTAAAATGTACCTTTTCAATAATCTATAAAAAAATAAACATGGTAAGGTGTTTTTAAAAAAAAATCAGAAGCCTCCAAAACCACAGAGAAACCCTATCTCAGAAAAAAAATCAGAAATACATTGTATGCACACATGAAATTCCCAAATAAGTGGAAAATATTAAAATAAAAAAATTAATGTATCAGACAAATATGCATTGACAGCTGATCCTGCCACTTATGTTGTGACCTGGAGCAAGTCAGTAACACACTGAACTTTATTTTTCTAATGTGTAAAGTGGAAATAATAATTTCAGGTACACTTAGTTCTGCAGTCCCTCATTACATTGCACCACACAGGTAGTAGCATAAGGTGTTTTGATGTTTTGTTTAGAAATTGAAGGTTTGTGGCAACCCTGTGTCAAGGAAGTCTATTGGCACCATTTTCCAAAATTCATGGTTTTATGTTATATTTTTCTAGCACTTGCAATATTTTGATTCATTTCTTAATTCTATCTTTTTGGTGGTCTGTGATTAGTGATCTTTGATTCTAATATTATAGTTGTTTGGGGGAACCATGAACTGTACATACATAATGCTGTGTGTTCAATTGGAAAATGTGTGTGATTTGACTACTCATCCAGTGGATCATTTCTCCATGTGGTTCCCTCCCCTTGGTCCTCTGTTCTTGAATACATGATGACATTTAAATTAGGCCAATTAATAACACTACAACAACCTCTAAGTGTTCGAGTGAAAAGGAGGATAACTCATTCCTCAATTAAAATCAAAAGCTAAAAATGATTGAGCATGGTGAGGCAATCATGTGAAAAGCTGCAGTAGGCTGAAAGCTTGGCCTCCATACAAGCTAGCAAATGATGCACGTAAAGGGAAAGTTCTTGAAGGGAATTAAGAGTTATAGTCCAGCAAACAAATGAATAAAAAGAACACATAACAACCTTGTGTTAACAGCTTTAGTGCTCTGGGTAGAAAATAAAATCTGATACAACATTCCCTCAAACCAAAACCTAATCCAGAGCAAGGCTCTAGCTCTCTTCAGTTGTGTGGAGGCTGAGAAAGGTAAGGAAGACAGGTAATGCTAGCAGAGGTTGTTAGTGAGGTTTAGTAAAAAGGCATCTCCACAACATGCAAGTGCAAAATGAAACACCGTGTGCCTGTATAAATGCTGCAAAAAGTTATCTAAGGGATTTGTCCTTGATGACCAACAGTAGCCACACTACTACACCATAGTATAGATGAAGCGACTTCATATGAAGAAAGGATGTCAGTTAGGATCTTCATAGCTAAGGTGGATAAGCCAATAACTGGATTCCAAACTTTGAAGGACTCTTTTATTAAGCTGACTCTAACTGGAAGTCATTGCTCATTTGCCAGTCAGAAGGTCCTAGAGTCCTTTAGTATTATAATAAATCCACTCCGCCTGTATTCCATAGATGATACTAAGCCTGGTGATAGCACATATATTTATGATATGATTTGGTGACTATTTTACCACCGGATTTGCAAATCACCAAATGTTCAAATAAGCCCATTCATATTTTAATGTGAGTTAATAATTTGATATCATTAATGCCTATTATATCACTAAATAAAGATGATGTACAGGGGTGGTGTGTATGTGTGTGTGATATCAAGGTAGAAGGATGATATAACTCTCTAAACCACTATATAATATTTATTTAAGGCCAATTTCCTATAGCATTATGGGTTAGAATTGTTGATAAAATCATTTTGGATGAAATTAATGATAATTCACATTTTACCAAGGAAGGGCAATTCAGCCAGGGAGCCACTGTAGACAGGAGTTTCTGTTCTGCCTGGTCCTACAGCTGTTTAGTCTCAAATAAACACACTGAGGCTTATACTAATTATAAACTGTTTGGCCAGTGGCTTAGGCTTCTTACTGGCTAACTCTCTCTAAATTATTAACCCATAGCTATTAATATATGTATTTATACATGACCTTCTCTTACTAGAGAATGCTGGAGTATCCTACCTTCCCAGTAGCTACATGGTGTCTCCCTGGCCATTCCTCTCTCTGTTCCTCTTCCCAGAATTCTCCTAGTCCAATAGGCCAGCCTATACTTCCTGCATAGCTATGTCCTGCCTGTCCACTGGCTGAAACAGCTTTATTCATGAACCAATAAGAGAAAAATATATTCACAGCATATAGAAGGACATCTCCCACCAAGCCAAAGTGTATCTTATTATAAATAAATACACACATCCATGTGTGTGTGTGTGTGTGTGTGTGTGTGATAATCTGATTTTTTCCTCCTCTCCTTGAGTACTGTGCACTGCATCATAGGTAGCAATAAATAGACACAAAAATGACCACTAGTACTGATTAATAAACTTCTATTCCTTGTTGCACATGGCAGTATACACCTATAATCATATTACTAGGAAGGCAGAGGCAGGAATGGCAATAAGTTTGAGCTAGCTTCAACTATCAAGAATAATCAATAAAATTTTCTTGAACATTCAAGTAAAGATATATATGAAGGAACAAACCACATTTCAAACACAAATAAAGCTCATCTACATCATTTAGTCCCCAAAGAAACTCAGATATATAGAGCTGGGCCCAATATAACAGAGGTATTAAATAGGATTTTTAAGTGCAATATTTAATGTCCAAAAAATTTTACAAAGGAAAAGTATATACACATGCATATATAGTTATAACTATAAATATTTGTTTTATAAATGATATATACCTATATATTTACATAGTGTTTTATACTATTGATTTGTTTATGTTCCTTAAAAAATATAAAATGTTAAAAAATAAATGAGATGAGAAAAAGCATTTAATTTTTCTAAAGAATTTGAGTCTCATTAAATTATTAAAGACTGGTTTTTAAAATAGCTTCAAGGGATTACAGTAATGTTTTAGCAATTAAGAACATTAGCTGCTCTTCCAGAGGATACAGGCTTAACTGTAGTACCCACATAAAGGCTCACAGACATTTATAAATCCAATCTCAAGAGGTTTTATGCCCTCTTCTGATCCCCAAGGGTACTTCACATACATGGTACATAAGCATACATGCAGGAAAAATACAAATACACACAAAATAATAAAATAAATATAATAAAATAAATATAATAAACATTAAACATAAAACAATAAAAATAAAAATAAATAGATTCGCCAGGTATTGTGGCACAGGCCTTTAATCCTAGCACTGGGGAAACAGAGGCAGGTGGATCTCTGTGAGTTTGAGACCAGCCTAGTCTACAGAGCTAGTTCCAGGACAGCCTCCAAAGCAATATAGAGAAACCCTGCCTCGAAAAACCAAAAATAAATAAATAATAAATAAAATAGCTTCAAGGCCAACCTTGGTACTAACTAAATACACATTCTACAGCAGAAAATAAAGCTATGTGATGACTAGTTTAAAATGGGAAAAGAACAGAACCCCAATCACCTAAGTTTTTCAGAAACAGGACTGAACTGGAGACAAACCATTAAGGATCAAAGTGTGCTATTAGTCCTTCCTTGTTCTTGTTGAAGCAGATGGGCTGTGGCAGATAGAACAAGAGGGAAGGGTTAATGAAAGTTAGGCAAGAAACAACAGGAAAATTGTTGAAACTCTTGATTTATGGCAGCTTCTCAGAAACTGTGAGATCTTCTAAATGAAACTTGCTAGTCATTATGTGACTCAATGTTTGTTTTTTTTTAAGTATATTTTGTCCTTACTTAATGACTTCATTAGTACCTGAGAACCCCGCTGTTAAATAAAGAGCTTTTAAATGAAAAGAAAAAGAGTTTCCATTAAATTTAATAGAAAAATTGTGATGTGTTTCATCACAATACAAGATACTCAATTTTCACAGCCAGAAAAAAAAAGTATCAGTTTGTATTAGCAATAAACAGCAATTTTTAGAAAGCAAACAAATACCACCATACTTAATAACACCCATATTGTTGTTGGAACCTTTTTACTAATCTTTGAAATTTGAGGGCTTGTGACTGTTTTTCAATTAGACTACACTTAAAAATAAAAATCATATCACAGAAAACACCTTCTCAGCAAGATACAGGCATAGTGAGGGAGGGTGGGACAGGCTGAAGGCTCAGGAGATACTAAGTAACCCTCTTTCTTTCTTAGACTATGTACACAAACAAGAAGCTGTGTCCTCACCTCCACCAGAGGTCATCAGCACATCCATCCCAGAAATACTGCTCCAATTGCCCTGCCACACTTGCCCCATGACCTCCAACACCTAGGGACACTTCCCAAGTGGGCTTCATACATTTGCTGAGAATCAGCTCACTCGGTGATCCCAGCCTCACCAAAACCATGACAGTGACTCCCAAACTATCATCTGTTTGGGCCACAGAGATGTTTGCATATACCACTGATAATGATTCCCAATGACATTACCCTGTCAATCCACCCAGAACCATTGCCGTGAACTTGCCCAGAACTCTAGAGCATCCTATGATCTACCTACAGAAAACTCCCCATGTAAAAGCCAGTCATAAAAGTGGAAGAGGTCACCATTCTCTCATACATGTGGAAGCCAGGGTAAAGACTCTGGAAACATGAAAAAAAAATCAAGGAAACATAACACCTCCAAAGTATAATTGAATTTATCAAGGAATAGACTACCCCCAACCAAAAATCTATGAAATGCCCGAGAAGGAATGAAACAATGATTCTAAGAAAACTCAGTGAAATGTGACCGAATTCAGTCGAATTGGTTTGTGAGAATAATTTTAAATGAGAAATCAACAACTGTTGAAATAGTAAAGATTTTTAAGTAGAAAAACTAAATGATAGAATTAACCTCAGAATTTGACTTTTGACTCTTAATAAGTATATGTGCCTTAACTGCTGCATTCATAAAGTTTAGCAATTATCAAGTTCAACTCTGTGGCATCTTGGGAAATAATAACAAATAATAAATAGGTAAATAAATAAATAAAATAACAATACAGGACTCTTTCAAGGCCCTGTCATTGAAATGAGTCCACACTCCCCCTTCTCAGGTACGAACCATGGGCAAGTTGGCTGGCTCCGCAAAGACAGCTTCCCACAAATACAAGGATATTCATGTCTTTGTAACAGAAAAGATTGAGACTTGAATCTGCATATACGTGGAGTCAGGAAAAGCACGTAGAAATCTTCTAGCCTGGATCTATTTCCACATCCTTTCTCGAGGATCCAAATAAGAGTTTAACTTGTTGCTTGAACATCTCCAGTGATAGGAAACTCAGGAGCTAATACCATTAATCTCAATATTATTGTCCGTAAAGCACAAGCTGCTATGGTGGTGAGGTCAGTGATGTAATGAGACAGAGATAAGCAAACAGTTTCTTTCCTTACAACTGAGCTAAGCTCTTCTTCTACCCCCTTGCATCAATTGGTCTTCTGTCTTGAGTAGTCATCACAGTATCCAAGTGTGTCTAACACAAAAGGCAGCCGTCAAGTTGAGAAAGTGTCCTATGCAAAACTGTAAACTTGGATTTCTCAATTAAAAATGACCTTTTACTGCGAAATCTTCATTAAAGAGTTCCTTGGCTTGATTATTTATACCAACTGGAAAAAATGATTTTAAAATATACATGGAAATCTGAGAGAACACCAAAGATGGTCTTGAAGAAGGCAAGGTGAAGAAGACTCACAAGACTCAGTTCAAACTTGTTACATTTCTCCTTTTGCTTTTCAATTGGTCTTTGTCTATGGAGAGAAATGAGGCCTAGTTTCACTTTTCTGCATGTGAATGAACTGTTTCCCAATACATTCTTAAATTATGCCTTTTATTTTTTGAGATTATAATATAATTACGCCATTTTCCCCTTTCCTCCCTCCAAACCCTCTCATATACCCTCACTTAATTCTCTTCCAAACTTGTGGTCTCTTTGCATGAATCATTGTTATGCACACACACACACACACACACACACACACACACACACACATTTTTTTTTTTATTTTACATTTCGATCCCAGTTTCCTCTCCCTCTCTTCCTTCCTCCCTCTTACCCTCCTTCCCTCCCTCTTAACCTCTCTTCCCCTTCACATGCACCCTGACCACCCTCCCATCCCATCCCCCCACCCCCATTCCACATGTAGGGCTATGCTATCCAGGTGGGGTCATGTAAATCTGTCAAGTCATTTGAAGTAGAGACTAGGACTTCTCTCCTGTCTCTAGGTTAAGGGATTATCTCTCCATGGGGGATGTGTCTGCAAGGTCCTTTTATGCGCCAGGAATACATCCTGATTCCACCATCTGAGGTCCCTTAGACTGCTCAGTCCTTCTAACTGAGACCCATATTCACAGGGTCTGAGTCAGTCACATGCTGGATTCCCAGCTCTCAGTCTGGGGGTACCATTAGCTCCTCCTTGTTCAGGTCAGCTATCTTTGTGTGTTTCTGCAACCTGGTCTTGTCCTCTATCTCTCTGCATCTGGATTCTAGTTCGACTCAGTGTTTAGTTATGGGTGTTTGCTTCTGTTTCCAACAGGTACTAGATGAGGGCTCCATGATGGTGGATAATTTAGTTATTGATCTCACTATCAGGGAAGGGCATTTATGGTAGCCTTTCCATGGTTGCTCAGATTGTTAGTTGGAGTCAGTCTTGTAGGTCTCCAGACTTTTATTTAGGTTCAGTTTTCTCTGCAAACCAATAATGGCTCCCTCTTTTATGTTCTCTCTCTCTCTCTCTCTTTTCTGTCTTCTAGTCCTACCCTGACTCAATCTTCCTAGTTGCACATGCTTTCCTCTCCTCCCCTTCTTTTTCTCCTAGTTCTCTCTTCATTCATTGCCCCCCCCACTTCCCATGTGCTCTGGGTGACTTGTCCCTTCCCCCTTTTGTGAGGGACCATGTATCAATCTCTTAGAATACACCTTGTATCCTAGTTCCTCTGGTGGTGCACACATGCATTTCTTAATATAACCTGCTCAGTCTGTCTAATATTGCCTGCATGTGTATGTTTTCATGGCTGACCATTTGTTATTGGGTGGCTGGTTGGTATGCTCTTGCTTACAAAAGACTTCTCCCTCTCTCAACTTTCCTTTGCTGCCTGGAATTTTTTGGGTAGGGCTGAGACCTCTTGAACTTTACCCCATCCACATTACCATGCTGTTGTCCTTGTTTGGCAGTCACATTGTGGTGATGTTATGGGTATCTATTCTCTTGTCACTAAGAGATACCACATCACAGCAAACTCTCTGATCCACTGTCTCTTAGAATCTTTCTACCCCTCTTCTGCAATGCTCCCTAAACCTTGGGTGTAGGAGTATTTTGCAGATGTATCCACTAGGTCTGGGCTTCACAACTCTGCATTTTGATGGGTTGTGCATTTCTTTTTTGAAGCAACTGTTCTTTCCCTATGTGTTCTGGCCATCTTTGTTTGAAAGTCATTTGACTGAATGGATGGGTTTTTGTCTGTAACCTCCACTGATATTCCTTTTCTGTTTTTGTACCAGTGTCATTGTTAGAAACCTGCAGTCTCACCCTGTTGGGCCATGCCCAACCCCCACCTTTTTAATAGTAATAAGAGGTGGGAATGTTGAGGCTAGGCAGTCTGTGGGCCCCGCCTCTGATGGGCGGGACGCATAATCACTACGTCAGGCCTTACCTGGCTGGGCGGAGACTGGGTTACGCATGCGCAAGCCCCGCTGCCCAAGCTACCTGGCTGCAGAGACGCATGCACAAGCTCCCCTTTTAAAGCAAGCGCGCCAAGCGCACCTCTCTCTCTTGTTTCTCTCTCTCTTGCTTCTCTCTTGTCCCTCTCTCTTGTCCCTTTCTCTCTCTCTCCCCGCTTTCGGTTGGCCACCAGCTACCCCCCTCTTCCCTCTCCCCTCTCTCAATAAACTTCACGTGGGCGCTCAATCTCATGTTTGTGTTTCTTAGGCCATAGCAGCTGCATCACAGCAGCTGTATCAAAACAACAACAGTCGTGTTGTTTTAAGTGATGTGGCTTTGTGATATAATTTAGGACAGCTGATGTGATGTCCCTGATTCTGTCTTCATTTCAAGGTTGCCTTGCCTTGAAATGCATAGACTTTTACAGGTGCATAGATATTTTGGGATATTGTTTGTTTGCATGAGGAATGCTATTCAAGTTTTGATAGTCTTACAATAAGATTTTAGGTTTACTGGGTGGTGTGAACCTTTATACAGTGTTAGTTCTTCTAGCCTACAAGAATTGTATATGTTCTCATGTGGTTGCTCCTCTTTCATTTCTCTCCTCGGGCTTCTGTAGTTTTTAAGTATACATTTTCAAATCCATGGTTGGATACATTTTTTTAAGACTATTGTCAATAATATTATTTTCTTGATTTGTCTTTTATATAGTTCGTTATTGATATATAGAAATTATGCTGGTAGCACTAATTGGACTTTGTATGTTTTGTTTTGTTTTAAAAAAAAAAGACATGAAGTTGCAAAAAAGATGTAAGAGTGATCTAGGAGAAGTTAGAATTGGAAAATAGGAATAAATATGATCAAACTACATTGAAAGCATACCTAAAATTCTCAAAGAATTAAATACATAAAATTGTTATATTTAAAAAATAAATAATGTTTCTTTTGTGTCCTTAAAGATTAATTAAATGAAAATGTTAAATATAACTAAGAAATTCAGTAACATACTAAATCAAGGAAAAAATAATTCTAAATTTGGAGACAAGTCTTTTTAAATAACCCAGTTAGTCAAATGCAAGTCACATGATAGCCTCTGACCTAAAATTGTTATGCCAAGAAAATTGTCAAATGTGTCATTGACATTGCCTGTAAGTGTAACATTGAAATGTCATTTTTAATAGCCTTTTTTGTGTGACCAAGTTGTTTTACAAAAAGGAAAATAAGCCAATGTCCAAAATGGCACCACTTTGCAAAACTCATTATGGTAAAAATGCATTCCCTTAAATAGTCATTTTAGAAGTTAAGAGTCAACAACTGCAAGAGGAAAAGTGCATTTTGAACTGTTTAAACATTCCATAAAGCATTGAACTATTTGTGTCATTTAACCCTTGAGATTGCTCAACTACCTAGCCTGTCTTTTATTGAGATTTTGATAGACAAAATACCATGGACTTACGGCCTTTAACATCAACTATGGTTTTTCTTTAGGAGAGTCTGGCAAAGCAAAAGTGTTGCCATTTTGGTGTAATTTAGGCACATTTCTAAGAACAGCACTGTGGCTAACTACCATCATCACTCACGCAATTTTTAGGTCCATCTCATAAAATGTTTGTACAGTCTTGCCGAAATGATTTTCCTGTCTCATAGAGGAGACCACTTTTTCTCTGGAAGTCAAGGATGGCATGGAGGAAATAAAAATGGTAACCTTCCATTAAAGAACCTTCAGTTCAGCCCTGATAGGACAACACTGACTGCCCTTCCCCTGAACACTGTGTTAATGCTGCCTCCTGTTTCTATTTAGCTCAATGATTCTCAGCCTTCCTAATGCTTTGCCCCTTTAATACAGCTCCTCATGTTGTAGTGACCCCCAACCATAATATTATTTTGTTGCTACTTCATAATTGTAATTTTGCTACTGTTGTCATAACATAAAATATCTGATATGCATGATATCTGATATTTGACTCCTATGAAAAGGTCATTCAACCACCCCAAAGATGACCCAACCCACAGGTTGGGAACTTCTGGTTGAGGCTAAGCAATTCCTTAGGGTTTATAAGAGAGTCAGTAGTTTACTGTTTTCATTTTCTTCAAAAGTATGTGACAGTTAAATGCAGAGTGTTGCTCCAGTAATTGATCTCATGTGACCATAAAGCCTATTGCCCCTGAACTGAAAAGTAAAAAATTATGTATTCATGATTTAAATAAAATCTTTTTAGAACAGCTGAAGGCAGTGCTGTGCAATAGACTTTCTATAATGATACATGTGTTGTAATCTGGCCTATTTAGTGTGTGAGCCATTAGGTGATTTCTGTTCATTTAAATTTAAATTAGAAATTGTTAGAAATGTGCCCATTAAGCAAAGGTGGAAAGTAAAAATCTGGGAGGTCCTGGCAAATAAGTCTTAGTAACATAGGAGAAATAAATTGATTAGGTCTTAGCACCTTCCAGACAAAAACCTCAGTTATGGCTCTGACAAGTCCTTATTTGCCCATTGAGATAGTTCATAAGCAGTCTCTTGGCTAAGACTTGTGAATGAAAGCAAGGAAGAATAAAATGCTTCTTCTACCCTTTCAGGTTCCATTGTAGTGGGATATTTGTATATTGTGTGAAGATATATTGCTGTGATTGGTGTAATGAAAAGCCGAATGGCCACTAGCTAAACAGGAAGTATAGGTGGTATATTTTGAGATAGGAGTTTTCAGTCCCCTTCACTTTTGCTAGTGATTTTTGTACAAGCAGAAACCATTTGCTTACTGTAACAATTTTCATTTCAATGACATAAAGTTCAGCCTTTAAGGATATAGTCTCTGCTTCCTCCTTTTAAGATCTTGTGTTCACCTGTAGTGACATTTTTCTTCCTCCAGCGGACTTGGGGCTGTGGCCACACTTTAGGGGGTTGGCTTGTGCTCTCTTGGGTTGTGGTCAGAGCATCTGGAAGGGCAGATGCTGCATCTCCAGGAACAGGAAGACCACGGTGGTTATTTACCATCATTGTGTCAGTGCTCCCCAAATAAATACCTGTTAATGATAATTCTTTACCTGCGTAATTGTGGACTTAGTTTCTTTTATGTGGATAAGCACATGTGCACAGCAGATAGAGAACAACTCTGCAGACAGAGTCAATTCTCTGCTTCCATCACGTGTGTCTCAGGGATTGAATTCAGGTCACAAGACTGGGTTGTAGTGACCTGTATCCCTGAGCCTTCCTGCTGGTCCTTTGTAAATCTCTTATTTAGGTTTGTGTAACAGTTGCCCTCACTGAAATATTTTCTAACCCTCTATAAGATTCAGGACTCTCAGCAATAAGAATCTTTGGGTGAACACAGGCAGCATTGTTAGTTCTAATGAACTTAAAAGTCTACAGATTGAAAAGATTTAGAAATGACTGAAGTGAATACATGTGGTGAACTGGAGTTAGGAATTATAAAGACAAGAACTGAGCATCAAGAGGGAATAGCAGGAAGAAGAGCTTTAGACAAGAGGGCAAAGAATGCCCCTCTGGAGAGGACGCAAGTTTGCAGAGGAACCAGGGAGTTAAAGATAAAACAGACAAGTAGAGTAGCTATGCCCATATGCTATGAGACAGAAGTACACACACACACACACACACACACACACACACGGATCAGCTAAAGAGGTGAACAGGATGGACTTGTCTGGATTTTATTCTAAGTACAGTTGGAAGCTTTAAAAAATGTTTGGAAAGGAAGTGATGATTCAATTTACATTACAAAGTAGGGGTTCTGTGGACAAAATAAAGGGAACAAGAGTGAACACAGGAAATCACTCAGGAGATGAGAAAGAACTATTGTAAGTGCTAATAAATGCTGCAAGCACTGGTTCCTGCAGCAGTCTATAATAATCCCATTGTATATGAACCGTGTTCTGAAATCCCAAAACTAAAGCACAAAGGAAAGAAATAGATGCTGAAATTCCATCACAAATCAGCTCAAGATCTCAGACTCATGCCTGACATTCACTAAATGTAAGAGTATGAAATGTACAGCCATTCAGGTATAAATAGAAACAGTGGAAAGGAGAAAGAAGAAAATACCAGGAAATGTTCAAGTCCAGCACGGGGTGGCAGGATGACTGTGGGAAAAGAGCAGGAATCCTGAAGAGTAGCTCTCACACAGTGATGGGACTCAGCATCTCACAGGTGCCAGGCAGTGCGCACCATTTGTTGCTCTCAGCCACACTTCCCTGAGTGTCCTCATCTATAAATGGAACTGACTACAGATCATTCACCTTATTTTAGCTGTTATTTGGAAGCACATGGAATGGAATTCTCAAAATTCACAGCTGACTCATTTATACAAATGTATATCTTCTCAGTATAAATCTAGTTCACACATATGATTTAACTGTGCCATTACATTGAATTTATTTTTTAATAGTTATACAAACTCAGTTACCTCAAACCTTGCTCATTCACTTTGAGGGTATCTATTGAGCTTACTCAGATATTTGCTCTTAATAAAATAGCACAAACAGCTTGAAGCTTATTTTCTAGGTTAATATAATTAGGGCTCTAGGTATAACTCCTTTGCAAAAGTAGGATCAATCCAAAAATAATCTGTTTCAGGATGAGAAGACATGTGACAGAAGAAAAGGCAGCCTTGTTGTTTTGAACCATAACTTGGAAAAGGTCATAAAGGAAGTGTTAGTTTTTGAAGTGTGACTCATATTACTTCTCTTGTGATTATGAGCTCAGTCAAAGCATTTCATTACATTTCAATGCCTAAATCAAGTAGCTCTTTGCAGCCATAATTATTTACCATATATAATTAAGCTTGTAGTCACAAACTCTGGCAAGAGTCAACATTAACATTTTTATTACTCTCTTTAAACTGGTTAAATGATGAATATAGTTATTACAGAGGGATTAAAGGACTGAAAAGTCCTTAATTCTTACTAAATCTTAAGCCCTACTTAAATTTGTTCTTACAGAAATTTCAAAGAATTAGCAGTTTGAACAGTCTCCATTTTCACATAAATGTCATGCATTTCATCAAACTTGCCTTTAATAATTAAGTCATTTAAGTACTCACAGACTTCTTATGTACAGAAAGCATGTACCAATAGTAACGGTAAAATTAAATGAATCATTTCCTTTGTAATCAGAGCTGAAAACCTTTTCTAACTATTATCTTGTGAATTTCATCAAACACCTTACAGTCATTTATTGAAGTTTTTCTTCTTTGTAACATTCACATTTCAAACTATTGTGTACAAAATAAACTCAACTTTTTATAATATACCTCAAAATGTCCTTTTAAATGTCCTGCAATAAAGACAATACTAGCTAACACTTAGCAGAGAGGAGAACCAGTTTATTTTCTAAATTGTTTTGTTTGTTTTATTCTTTAATATTTTTTATTTTTTAATTAAAATATAATTACATGTTCACCGGTCCATTTCTTCCCTTTAACCCATCCCTCCCTAGCTCTCACATTCATGGCCTCTGTCTCTTTAATTGTTGAAGTGTGTGTGTATGTGTGTGTGTGTGTGTGTGTGTGTGTGTGTGTGTGTGTGTGTGTGTGTCTGCATGAAATTGTATAATGCAACTTTCTCAGAACATAAAAAACACAATGTTAGTTGCATGTATATTACTTGAGAGCTAATCACTTGGTATTGTATAGCTAATTAAGGATTGCTTGCCTGAAGAAGACTATTTCACCCAGAAAGGATTACTTAGTTGTCTGCAGTTCCTTGTCTGGGGGTGGGACCCCAGAGAATTCTCCTTCCGTGTTATTATGTTTGTTGGTGTTGTTCCTGTTCAGGTTTTGTTTAGGCAGCCATGTTGTTGATACTGCCTTGACATTGCTGAAACAAAAATCTCATGGCAAACTTCCTGGTCCTCTGGTTCTTACAGTCTTTCTGGCCCCTCTTCCACACAGAGCACTGAGCCTCAGATGTAGGAATTGTTATAGATATATCACCTGGGGCTAGTGAAGGATGAGCCTGACTCCATCTTAAGGGTGGAAGCCATTTTGCTATAAGGCCAGAAGTTCATTTCTGTTGACTGCAAAATTCAAGTTGACCATGCTTTAGCCTGTTTCTGGAATCTGACATGCTCCCCACCTTACAGAGTTTGATTTACACATTGTATGTATCTTGATAAGATGGTCTGTCAAATAATTTTGAAATGTTCAACCAAGTTCCTACATAACTGAAATTCCTCTGGAAATCCCATAACCCTTGAAAACCCCCTAGTCTTACTGTTTGAGGGACTATGTAAACCCCACCTTTTCTGATGTTCAAAGCTATATTTTCAAACCCCACCTTAGGACAATGGCCCCAGTCAAAAAATAATGCTTGCTTAATTTGACCAAAGAGTCTGGGTAATGGTCTTTACTCTCATTTAGTAGGATTAACACTAGTTACCACATGATCTCTGTATTTTGACCAGTTGAGGTTTCCTGTAATAATTTGTTACCAAAAGGAGTTTTTCTGTTGAGGGGTTAGAGCCACAGTTCTCTGTGGGTATAAGGATAAATATTTAGAATGCAGTTAAGAATTATACTAGTTTTGTAAAGTAGTTGTAGGCTCTCTTTGAAGATTCACAACCTCATTAGCCCTGAGTAGTGAGCTAAGTTTCTGGCACTAAGCGTGTTCCCCCTCTTGTTGAGTGAGCCTTAACTCCAGTTAGAAAGCTTTTGTTACTGCCAAAATATGCATGCCACTTTTTGTACTCTTAGGGTCACATTTGTCATTGTTATAGCATATAGCTGGGTAGGGCTCTCTGTTGCTTCCCTCCCTTGAATGCTTGCTTAGTACTTACTGGTACCATGAAAGCTTGTCCTTAGAGGGAAAGCATTTCAGGTCAGTTTCAGTCCAGGGACCTCCAGACCATTCGTTAGAAATACATGGTGTCCTCAGAAATAAGGACACCTCTGGAAGGTAACCAAGGACAATAGCAATAGCCTATAATGTTTTGGGAGTCTCTTAGACAAACCTGACCAGCAACTTGAAAATAAGTTTATCATGACTTTTGCTGGGTTGGGGGGGTTATTAAATTCTCTATGGCTCTTGGGGAGAGCATTGTCAGTCCAAATGGTAAGTTTTTATTTAAACTATATATGGTACATAAAGGTTTATATGTATTATGTGTAATTTCAGGTGACTAGATCACCTGAGTGAGTATAAGTCCTGATGACTTTTTCAGACATCCTGTCATTTTACCCTTCTTCCTTCCTCTTATTCTATATTGTTTCCCTTCCACCTCTTGAATTTAAAGTCCTTGCCTGTTTTGCCAATTCCTGCTTCTAATCACTTCTATCCTGCTACTCCCCTATTGCCCCCACCCCCAGCCCAGCAATGGTTCCTTTTTACTTCTCTGGTTTCTACAGTTGCTCCAAGTTATAGTCTCACATCTGAAGATTTGGAATTAGGAACCATAGATGATAAAGAACATGCAATGTTTGTCTTTCTAAGTCTTAGTTACCTCACTCAATATAGTATTTCTATTCACTTACCTAAAAATTTCATGGTTTTATTTTTTCTTTATAGCTTAGCAGTATTCCATAGCGTATATGTACCACATTTTCATTAGTCATTCACCAGTTGAAGAACATTTAGGTTATTTCCATTTCCTAGCTATTGTAAATAGAGTGTCAATGAAAATAGCTGAGCAAGTGTCTGGAGTAGGATGTGTCCTTCGGGAATATGCAGAGCAGTGGTATATCTGGACCCGCAGATGATAGGCTATTCTTAACAATTCTGGACACTTTAGGAGATGAGGCTAAACTGGAGGAAGTGTTAGTATTTAGGCATTTGTACTGACCTGCCCTTGGAGTCCTGACAGAATGTGCCCTCAGCTGCAGCCACTAAGAGCACCACTTGTACCTATTCACTATGTTCCCTTTTAAAAGGACCCTGCCCACCTCCCAACCCCCCCCTCTCTGTCTGCCTGCCTCTGTTTCCTCTCTCCTGCTGATCCTGTCCCCAGAAACTGGTCTCCCTCCTCCCCTTCCCCCTCTTTATGATCCCTTTCCCTTAATACCTTAATTTAAAAAACACCCTCCACTTGAACTCTGTCAAGTGATGTCTTTCTCTCATGTGCCACTGTTCAAAAATTACAGCAGACTCCCACCTCCAGGATGTTCTAAGCAAGTGTTTGAAGCCAAGCAAATGTGAATTAGACCTTTTGAAACTATAAACCAAAATACTGTCACATTAACTTGAAAACTTTACAATATAAAGTGAATAAGTTCAACACCAAAATTCAATGAATAACATTTTGACAAGGCATAAGAATAACTTTAAATTATTGGAAGTGTAGGACTTTATTATGTAAGAGGGGGAAACAGCTGTAAGACAGAAGGGCTAATCTATCTACATTGTTAGTTATGAAAAAGTATTGTGTCCAGATAACTGTTGCCCTAAATAGGAGTCAAGAAACTTAGATTTGAGCACATACGCACAGTAATTTATCTTCTTGAGCTTCAGTTTTTGTATATAATAGAAAGAAGGGAAAATGAATATTGCCCCCCAAAGCTATTTGAGGACTAAAGGAGAAAGTGTCTGTGAAAATCTTTTCTATAGGAAAGTCTCTGGCTGAACAAAACTTCATTGAGTGTGTGCTCAATGAACTAAGTGAAAGCCAAAGACAGAAAGACAGGCCACCCACTATCGAAATCTCCTTGAAACAAGAGAGAAAACATCTAGCATACATCCAAAACTTGCAACTGGTGGTAATATTTTCATTTTTGAAAATTTCTATTCACTGTTAAATAATATTATGTCTTACTTCATCCAGCTTGACTGACAGGCTCACTTTCTCTCTTTGGCTAGTACTAAATGAAAACTGCAAAAATTGTGTACTCTGTAATAACCAAAAATTAAAAATATTTATGTGGAAAGTTTAAAAACAAATCATGTATACTTTTCTTTGAAAAATCTGAGCATGAAACAGTACAGTAAAGTACTGAGGTCCAAAGTCAATTTGCAATAGGCTGAAGAGAGAGCAAGAGAGAGGATGTGCACATAGAAGAAAGACACTAGCTTCTTTAGGAAGACATTCTACTGTAAAAGAATGAAGGACACTGTGGTCAACTGTACAGAAAGGCCTCCAGAACATAAAAGATGGAGGAACAGCAAATTCAAAATGTACTCAGAAACAAAAGACTTTCTAGAAACAATTATGCAATCAGAAGCCAAACTGCTGGGATTTTGATATAGGTGACAAGGAAGAGAGCAACAGTAAGTCTGCCTTTTGTTACGACCTATGTTCTCGTTACCTCTTTCCTTTGGGAAAAAAGCTAGAGACCATATACAAGTTTACAATATAATTCTATCCTATACTCTAAAGGAAAATAATGGTTGCATGACCTCTGTAACTCCATCCCCTCCTTCTGCTGTAAATGTTTCATAAAAATTAGTGCTAACTTTCTCTTTACATTGTACATGGTTTTCTTTCATTTTGAGAGTTTATTTTATTATTACTGTAATTATTATTAATACTGTATGTGTATGCACAGGCATATATGAAAATCAGAGGACGCTTTGTGGCGTCTGTTCTCTCCTCCCATCTATATGTGGGTTCCAGAGACAGAAGTCAGGTCATCAGGTTGGAACAGCAAATGTGTTTTACACAGTGAACCATCAAGGAACACAATGCCCTCTTCTGGATTGCATAGACCCTGCACATGCATAGCAGACAGACACACAAATGAACAAAACATCCACATATATAAAATAAATGATTTTTTAAAAGAAAGAAAAATTCTATTTATCAGGGGAAACAGTTTGGTAAAGAACTTGCCTGTCATGTATTAAGACCTAGGTCTGATCCCCAGAACCATCATGAAAATGTTGGCTATGGTGACACTAGCTTATAATCACAGTGTCTTAATTAGAATTTTATTACTGTAAAAAAAAACACCATTTATTTCATCTTATGCTTCCAGGTAACAGCTCATCATGGATAGAAATCAGAACAGGAACTCCAGCAGGGCAGGAACCTGAAGTTGAGAGCCAATAAAGAGGCCATGAAGAAGTGCTGTTTACTGGCTTACTCCTCATGGCTTGCTAGCTTGCTCCTCAGGGCTTGCTCAGTCTCATTTCTTACAGTACCTAGGGCCACTAGCCCAGGGGTGGCACCGTGCTGGAGAGGCAGAAACAAGACGATCCATGCAGCTTGGTAGCTAGCCAGCATGGCTGAATTAGTGAGCGCCAAGCTTAGAAGCCCTGTCTCAAGAAAGGAGGCTAGCATTCCTGAAAATGACTCATGATGTTATTAAGGTCTGGGCTTAATGTGCATACATAACATTTATGGGCACACACACAAACACACATGCAAGCATGTGCACATACATTTTTTTTTTTTTTTAAAGAAAATGGTATCTGTTTTGGGATGTTTGTAAACATTCTTTAAAAGCATCAGGTTGATTGTGGAAAGCCTGAAGATTCAACCCTGGAACAGAGTAAGCATCTGTAATTGAGAGGTAAACTTATAAAGACTTTAGAAATGAGGAAATCAGACAACAGATATATAGTAAACATCTACTGTGTTCGTGCACTACTTTAGATATTTATTATGTATCAATAAAAATGGGTAAAGATTTCTGCTATTTTGGAGAGGGAAACTAAACAAGTATTACATAAGAGGATCTTTTAAAAGTAAATTATGCAATACAATTAGTGTACTACAGCAGAATACAAGGCATAAGAAATCCTAGAACTAGAAGGAGGATGATCAAAGATTACCTCATAGGGGCAGACATATTTGAATAGTCTTTAAAGAAGTTATGGTGTTGGGTAAGTAGGTATCTGGACTTTCCAGCTGGCAGAAGCCACCCAAACAAAGACGGGAACATTCTTGGGATATGTGAAGGACACCAAAGAGCATGGCTGGAGCTGAGTATGTGAGGGATAAAGAGGACCAATGAGGTCAGCAAGGAAACAAAAGAGGAGGTCTGATCATAGAGGCCACTGAAGACTTTTCACCTTGATCTGAAGGAATTGCGGGGCCATTGGACAGCTGTCAAAAATGGAATCTCATGTTGTGAGATATTTTTAAACCATCTGTGTAGCTGCTGTTAAGAATAAAGGATATATAAATGACCTAAGTTCCCACACACAATGGCACCTTTGAACAATAAACATTCATTACTTCTGACTCTTAGTCTAAAAGTATGGAAGCAACTAAGCTGGCCTGTGACTCAAGTTCTCAGGAGGCTACAATCCAGCTGTCAGCTGGAGCTGTGGACATCTCAAGCCAGGGTGGCTAAGCTGCACAGCTGTTACCAGGGGCCTCAGTTCCTTGCCAACATAAGCAGGTGTCTCCAAGGGGCTGCATGACTGTCCTCACAGTGAGGCTGTTTCTCCAGAGTAAGGAATTTAAGAAACCAAGTCTATACCCTCAATGCCAACTGAAAGTCACTACTCTAAAGAAGCAGTGACACTTTGCCTTGCTCCATTCCTTAGGAAAGTATTTGCAATGTTTCCGTTTTTGCACATTTTCTGGCCTTTACTTTTGGAGCAACTGCCTTAAAAAATGAGAGCCCATGGTTTTCCAATTTAACTAAATATGTTTAATCACAACTTTTACTTGTGCACACCCCTAGTGAGTTAAAATTGAATTAAAGTAAATGATAACAAATTGCGATGAAGACATAAAGTATGCCTTTAAGATATATGTGTGTGTATAATTTATTTTAATATATATTCTGATTGGTGGATATGATAATACAGAATTTTTATAACAGTTGATATTTACAATTAAGCACTTTGAGGAATAAATGAACACTTCCTTTTTAATATTCCATACTTTATGAGGGGCTTAATCCTCCCCTGAGCACACAATAAAGTGATAACATACTCCATTTTTATTTCACTAAATACAACCTGAAAATGAACATCATTTATTTGGGAACAAAATTCAATTATAAAGAAAATGCAATCTGAGATCAATAGCTTATTAGACTCTCAGCATGAGGGATAGTTCCAGCTTAGCTTAAACTACTGAAATATGTATCTATATGCTGTTTATTGGCATATTCAAGTATACATGCAAAGGAACATGCAGTCAGTTTACTTTTATTGAAACATAAAGGCTAGCCTTTCTGAGTGGTACTCAGAAACATAACAGGAACCTCGAAATCAACAATCTAGGGATCTAAACAATATACACTCTCCTTAAATGTAAAATTAGAATTTGAATATCCAGTAGTCTCATTTTCATGAACATTTTATGTTTTAAAAAGTTGATTAGCGAGAAAACAAAAATGATTTAGTCCTCTAAAATAAAGATGTGTATTTCAATTCCATGTATTGTTTTGCTCTCTGTTTTGAAACAGGGTCTTTCTGTGTCATCTAGGCTGGTCTTCAACCCTGGGGCAGAAGTGCACCTCCTGCCATTCGCTCCTAAGCACTGAGACTACAGGTGTGCATCCTCACATCCACAGCCATCAGTATACAAGGTAGCAGGGAGGTATAAGAAAGGGAGAATCTGCTGTGGCAAATGCTGATGATGGCCTAAGCTAGGGAAGATGGAGCATTACCTCTTGCATTCAGCAACATAAAGACATCATGCGCCTTCCTTCATAAGACCACCACCAGTGGAATGACCATGATAAAAGCTTGTCATGAGTTTTATGAGCACTGGAGGGAGACATTTTCTGGAGTTGTCAGATTTTGATATACACTAATATTTAACTAAAGAAAGATAAATTTATGTTAGAGGATATACTGTTCTTGTTTTCACTGAGATGTAGCATCTTACATTTTATGATGGACCACCCTTGAGAGAAAAAAAAACTAATGACTCAAAAGAAAGGTAAGGATTATTATAGTGGGCAGGAATAATGCCTCTTACAAGGGGTGCCCCAGAAGGGAGAACAGATAGTCACAGGAGTGAAGACAGGTTTTTTTTCCCCCCTCACTGTGACAGATACCTTCTACAGAGCAATGAGGGAGAGACTTACTTTGGCTCACACTCTGATGGGATGCAGAAATCATGGTGGGAAAGGCACTGTGGCATGTGGCTGGCAGAATAGAAATCAGAGGGGAGGAGAATACCAGTGCTCAGTTGTAGTTTTCTCCTTTTCCTCGTTTTATTCAGTCTGAGACTGAATCTCAGTCTCAGAGATCATGGGGTCATGCTAACCATATTACAGCATGTCTTTCTCCATTCAGTGAGCCTTGTCTGAAAAAGCCCTCACAGACATTAATGCCCCAAGTGTGTCTTGATCCAAGCATGCTGACAACTGAGATGGATCATTACAGCACACATGTAAGGCTGTGTGATCAGATGTAGACTAGAAACCTGTGGAAGTTCTCTTCTACTTACCTTAATTCCCTCAGGAGAAAACAAACCCTGATGTGCTGAGAGGGAGTAAAAAGTAAAACTGGCAAATTTGGCAAATTCTCAAATTTATATTATTTCTGAAATATGCAAAGAAAGTCTTTTTATAACTCAATTTCTTTTTAACACTTCACTCTGTTTGGAGAGATGTGGGTGGACAAGGATACTATAAAACTGCCAATAAATAGTTCCAGCTGGAACAACCTCTAAACTGGGGGATATTCAACCAACTCAGAAATGTGGCTGTTCTTCTCCTCCTCCTCTTCCCAGCTGGCCTCTGGGCAAAGGGGAAGCTGGAAGAACTAAAGAGTTGGTTTGATCCCTGTCATGTAGCCTGCACCTCTGTGCTAGTCTCACTGTGGGGTGCTGGATATGACTTATGAGTGTACCAAATTGTTAGCCAGAGAAAAGGTCATGTTTTCTGGGGACATAGTCCATGACCCTTCCTCCTGATATTTCACATTTACCTTCCAAACCCTCATTGCCTCCACTCTTTAACAGACCTACTGTGCGAATTACACTGAGTCAGGAAGTGACTCACAGTAAGTATTCAGCCCCATTCAATCCTGCATACAAGGGGACTTTGAGAACCAGTAATGCTCATATTTTTAAGTACCTTTACCCACCTTTGCCACAAAATCACCTCCCATTGACAGAGACACCTTAAGTGGCTGCCTCACTGGGGCATTCCAGATGGAAAATGGGGATCAAAGCTCATCTATGTGGTGTTGTTTTGGCTGCTTACTGCCTAAGAGAAGTCAGAAGACCATGTCTGACTACCTTTTTTCCCTACATATTTAGGAGCCAGAAGAAGCAGGCTGCTTCAGTTTCCTGGCAGGGCCTTCCAGAACAAGGCATCCTACTTTTTTCATTTAGTTACTACACCCAGCTATTTAACCAGAATGGATAGAGGGGTCTTCGTTATATTGTTGAAGAAAATATATGATACTCTGGGAGTGATTGTAAATAACAATAAACTTGCATTATTATAGAATTGAGGATTACTTAAAATGGAATTACAATGGAATGAGTCCTAAGATCTGATCCACTCTATACAAACAGTAATAACTGCTATCTATTTGTCCACGTACTTAGAGATGTATTGGAAATATAACTTTCACTGGCATGGTATTACAAGGGTGACTTTTCAAGCCAGTATTTCATTGTGATTGTTTTAGCACCCCCTAGTTTTGGTGGCATTACCATCTTTGTAATTCTATATTGAAATATTATTTAAAAGGCACAAATTTTTCAAATAGGCAAGTCAATAAACATGCTTTACTGCTATCTAAACTGCAAATCCAAAATATTTACCCACTGACTATGTTTAAGCTATTTATGCATTCTCCCTTAAAGGTCATGTCTCTAGACTGAAGGCCAGATTGGCATGGCTTGTGTTTTGCTCACTGTCATTTACCGGTAGCAACCTTTTATCTCTTGGGAGAAGAAAACCTCATCAATTCACATTAGCATACATAGTTAAGTTTTCAAAGCTTATTAATTCTGCAATCTTACTGAGAATGTGTCAATGTGTTATTTTATGAAGTTACAGCTTCTTGGAAGCTTGAAAGTTGACGTACTTAATAGAATAAAAATGTTTACTGATTGTCTCTTTCAATGTTTAGTATAAATTAACTCCTTAACCATGATTGTGAAGACCATGCAGTAGAGTCACCAGAACATGGCTCTTTGAGGATAAATTACACAGGGGGTTAGACAAAATGGTAAGAGTGACACTCCCATCTTATAATAGGCACATAGGTTTTTAATTCTACACCAAGAGTAACTTAATAAGCCCACCATATCTCAGTTATGTTGTACTAAATTGCTGGATTTTTCTACTAGAATTTTGCACTTTGTTTCATAACACATAAACTTTGGAAAGCATTTATCAATTTGCAAATTGGTGATGAATGTGTGACAATTACAGCTGTTTATATTAAGTTCCCATTTCTTCTTTAATATTAGGCAAACCAGACTTGAATCAAACTCTATTATTCCCAGGACAACTTAGAATATTTGGTTCTCTCTCCTTTCATTGTGGGTTCTGAGACATGAACTCAGGTCATCAGCTTTAGTGGCAAACTCTTTTACTCACTAAGCCATCTTTCTAAGTGACTCTAATGCTTCCAGTTCTGACACTGAGAAAAAGGTGGGGGGGGGGGCTTTATTCCACTGAATTGAACTGGAGCCCTTTACTTCTTATCCAAAAATGTTTCACACCTACCAATCATGTTCCATTATGCTTTTGACTGCCCTTGTCCAGGTCTTGATAATTTCATGAATAGGTTAGTGTTCACTTTTTCCTACGCTCTTAATTCATTACAGAATAGAAGACTGATCTTACTTAATGACTTAGTTCCATATACTGCCTGTCTAAGAAAAACACACACAGGTCTTCACTTTGCAAAGAATACTGTGTGATGCTAATAGGAATACCTATGATGCTTGTTTGCTCCATGTACAGATGCCCATGAACATCATCATGGTCTGTATATGGCCCCAAAGGCCAATGTGTTAAAAGCTTGATTGCCACGTGATGGGTTTGGTGAAAGAGTTTAGACTATCAGGGTTTTTGTCCTCTCCGGGGAATTAATTGATCATATAATTTGATGGCATCCCTAGCATAGTATTATGCCTCTTATTCTCAACCACATGTGCCTCCCACTCCCCAGCCATTATACCAGTCAAGCAGCTTTCCTTCTCCACACTTTTCTACCATGATACCCTGCTTCACCACAAACTTAAGGCAATGGGGCAGCTAATCATGGCTGAAACAATCAACTATGACAACTAAAGAAGCTGTATTGGCCGTCATCAGATCTTCCTGAAACACTAAATTATAACCCCTTAGTTCTGCTTTTTATTTTTTTATTAATAATATAATTTAAAATTTTTACATGTCGATCCCAGTTTCCTCTCCCTCCCACCCACTTACCCTTTTTCCCCCTCACATGCACCCTGACCACCCTCCCCTCCCATCCCCCCACCAGTTCTGCTTTTTAAAACAAGGGCTCTATATTTCAATTCTTTTATTCTACTCAAAGGAAAACTTTGAAAACAAACTTTATTTATACTTGCCCATTTTTGCCCCAGAATATTTTTGATTCTTTATAATAAAACCAAGTACATATTATAAAATTAAAATCAAGACTCACAAATGGCAAGACGGTACACAGATGTAAAAAGTTATTTCAGTGTTTCAGAAGGCTCGGGCATTTTCGCCTCACATTTTCCAGCAGCTATCTGGACACTTCTAGCTAGTCACCACAAGGTGGAGGCACACCTGCACTTGAGAAGTGTTTCTAAGAAAAGAACTTAAATTTCACATGATGCACTTCAAAGCTATTCCTGGAAGTGGTTAGCGCCTATGCAGCAGCCAGAAGAGACAGTTTACATTTACATACGTTCCACAGATTAATCAGCAAATAACTTAGTCTTTTAAGACATGACCCAAAAGTTCCTAAGAAACCCATCTCTTAGAGAAACGTTTAGAGTCCCTGCCCAGGAACTGTTATCTGGTTCCTCCCCATTTGCTGAAACTTGTATCTAATAGGCTACTCATGCTCCCTGAGCAACTGAAACTTTATCCCAAAATCATGTGCACACCTCTGCCTCAACCCTGTATATTAACACCAAGATACATGAAGCATTAAACAAATTTTAACATCTAAATATTCACAACTAACAAATACAACCAATGATAATATTCAGACAATCTTCTGCATGAAGGTTTATTTTACAGAATCATCTGGTTTTTAAATTATTTTTTAATACTTTAGAGGCAACAGAGTTGTACCACAGCCCAAAAAACACAACAGTGGATCTCAAATTTAAAAAACAAATTTATTTCAATAATTTCCTCTCCTTCGACCAACTACTCCCATGCTCCCACACACCTCTCAGATGCATGGTCTCTTATTCTTTATTATTGTTACAAATAAACAAACAAGTACAACCTGCTGAGTCCATTTAGTTTTACACATACATGTGTGTATTTATGGGTCACTAATTAGTATTACATAATCAATTAGGGAGCTCATCCTGGGACACTATCTCTCAACAGTTGTTAACTGCTTATAGCACTGAGCATCCCAACTAGGTGTGGGACCTTTTAAGATTTCACCCATCCACATTGCCATGTCTAGTGTTGTCATTGTTTAAGTATTGGTTAAGCAGCCATGTGCTGAGGTTTAATAAGAATCAGGAGAAACAAATAGGCTGAATAGATGTTTATTCAGGGAGAGATAACTTACAACATAGACAGATGAACACCAGCAGGTCCTGGTCCCAAGGATGCCTCTGGATGTTCTCCTGTCCCCATGCTACAAGCAAGAGAGCTCCGGGAGCCCCTTCCTCAGACTTAGTTCCCCCAGGTAACATCCGCCCCTGTCCCTACCCCCAATGGGGTTGGTCTGTACCACAGTTGCGGACACAGTGAATATCTCACAACAGCAATGTTTAGGGAGCTTCCCTGTAGTATCTAAAAGACACAATCTTGGAGACTTTCTGGTCCTCTGACTCTACAATCATTCTACTCCCTCTTCTGCAATGTCCCCGAGTCTTAGATGCAGAGGTTGTATAGATGGGGCTGGACTCCCCACAACCAGTTGCTCTCTGCATTGTGAATAGCTGTGGCTTTTTCTGTAATGCTGTTGGGGAAAAAAATGCTACTTTGATGAAGGGTGAGCACCATATTTGTATATGTAAAGATACATATTTAGAATGCAAGTATGAAGTACACTGGTTTAGGAAAGTAGTAGAAGTAGGGTCTTCTCTAAGATCCATGACCTCGATGGCCACTGAAAATAGGCTAGGTTAGAGCAGGATTTCCATCCTGAGGCCTTAAGTCCAATTAGAGAGTGCTGCTGGTTGCTGTTAAGATGCCAAGTGCCTCTATTGCACCTTTAAGGATATCTTGCCATGATGTCATTCATGTGGTTCATAGGCATTATAGCTGGGTAGGACTATTGACTGATTTTCTCCTTTGTAGTCTGCAAACCACCTTCCAGTACTATGAAAGGAAACCCTCACAGAGGAGATTCCCAGGTCAGATTCAGCTCAACTCCTCCAGATCCTGTCTCCAAAGTGTGCTATCTGCAGCAACAGGACTTCTAGGAAGTAAACAAAGGCAACAACAAGAGTCTACACTGTTAGGGGAGTTGCTTGGACTCCCCCAACAGCAGAATTCAAGAAAATAAAAACTGCAAGTGGAGGCAGGAGAAGGAGTTCTGGAGGGTAATAGCAGGATGCAAGTGATATGAAGGGAGAAAAACAGGAGAAGAGCTTTAGTAATGGAGGGGCAAGGAAGACAGTATAGAAAGAGAGGAAGGAGGAATCAATAATACCAAGGATGTCTTTAAAACAGGGAATCATTAATTATATATACACATACATACATACATACATACATACATATAAAATGAAGTTATACTACATGAGATTATAATATTCTCTCCAAGAGCTATAGAGCTCTAATAAAATCCCCAATACCAAGCATTAGAAATCTCTTATCAAAGGCAATTCTGGGTATAATTTGATTCTGTCATTTACATCTGTATTGAAATTATACCCCTTACGAATTTAGGTGTGTGAGAAGGGACAAAAAGAAATGGAGATGGGTATATTATTAAAACTGAGAGACAGAGGTTCAAAGCAACTTAGGAAAGCACATGTGTGCTCCACCTCTCTCCTGATCCTAAACAATGATGGAAAGAACTAAAATAAGCAAGAACACAGTAACAAGACAAAGAACAATGAACACCAAAGCAGCTTATGGAAATGTAGGCACAGACATAATTGCATGGCGCATATTACTGAATGGCCCTGAGCAAAAACAGAAGGCACTACTCTAAGCAGACCTTGGTGTGCAGGATTTATTTCGTCAGTTCCAAATCCCATTTCTCTGCTCTGTGATGCTGGACCTGGTTTCAGAGAGTCATTTCTTCCCTTTAGCCAGCTGGATCCTGAACTCTGCCAAGAGAGGGTACTGAAAGAGCATAGCCAGCACCAAGAAACAGGAGCTTTCTTTTCAATGATCTGTTTTCAAAGTGGCTAAGCTGAATTAAAACAGAGAATAATGACAGCAGAAATGTAGAAAATACAAGATCCCTTTATTTGAGGGCGAGTGAAACAGAACCAAGAAAAACCAAAAGCTGGCTGCCCAATATCTATATAAGAAAACCACAGGAAAAAGACCAATAGGCAGTTTGAAAGGCTTCCCTGGAGATTATCTTTTTAAAAGTTCAAGGAAACCAATTCTACATAAAGAGAAGCAAGAGCACAGTATCAAAATCAAATCTCAGCCCAGCCTGGTGGCACAATTGGGAAGGCTGAGGCAGGCACATCCCTGAGTTCCAGGCCAGCTTGGTCTACACAGGAAGTTCTAGGCCCACCAAGGCTGCAGAGTGAGACCCTATCTCAAAAATAATGAAAGTAGAAGGAAGAGTGGGGGCAAGGAGAAGGAAGAAGAAAGGGAAGAGAAGAGGAGGAGGAGGGGGAAGAGGCAGGAAGGGGAGGAAGAAGAAAAGAACGAAGATCCAATCTCCTAAATTAGCATGTTAAAAAAGAGGGAATGAAACTGTTTAGGCAATGAAACCATGAAAGACATACCCCAAAAGAGAAAAAACACTATAAACATCTGTTTCAAGTGGAGCCAAGAAACATCAAGAAACAATGCAAGCGTAAGTCAGAATTAGAACAAGTAGATGAGATACAGACTTCAGAAAAGAGTTCAGCTAAAAAACTTCAAATAAAGAGCATGTAACTGGAATAAATAGAAAAAAAAACCCGTTAAAGGTAGCAGCTGCTCCACAAGATTGTTTTACTTTCTCTCTTTCCTACCCAAGTTATATACTCCCAATAATTTCAGGACTTACTTTTTAATTTACAAATAGTAAAATGCATTTTGTACTGGTACCCTTCTGGAGGAGTTTCAACCAGCTCACTGCTGTCCAAATACTGAGCAGTAAATAACGAAGCTGAAACATAGCTTACTCTTGTATAGGAGTTTCCCTCATATTGCTGCATCACTTCCAGAAGCCAGGGGAAGGCTCATGAGACTCAGGAGAGAAAATCAAAGTGCTGTTGACAGTCCCTTCTCCAGCCACATGGTAGTTCATGTCATCTGTAAGTCAGCTTCCAGGGGCTCTGATACCCTCTTCTGACCTCCACGGCACTGGGTATGGAAACGGTGAACATATATACCCACAGACTAAACGCCCACACACATAAAATTAAAATTTAAAAAGAAAGCTGATAAGTATTCTGGACACCTTGGTAAGTCATACTTGTCAGAGGATAGAAGTCAGCATGTTTACTATACTTGTGAAGTTGTCAGGGTGCAGTGGTCTAAGGCATGGAATAGCCCCTCCCTAAACAATGCACTTAGCACTTCCCACTGCTAAAAAAGGATGGAATTCTATTCCTTAGGTGTCAGAATACTTCAGTGGGGCTGAGTAGGAGGGCCCTAGAGTAAATTAAGGCTATAATACAATGACCCATCATTCAGGCCATATGGTATTCTAGTGATTGGGATGTTATTTTGTATATATGTTTCTCTTATTGGTTGATGAATAAAACAAAACACTGTTGGCCAATAAGGCAGGAAGATAGGTGGCACTAGGAGATGAGGAGAATTCTGGGAGAGGTAGGCAAAGGGGCAGCAGGAACAGACGCCATGTGAGACTGGGAAGGTAGGACGCACCATGTGTTCTCAAATAAGGTAAGACCACACGGAAATACTTAGATTAATAGAAATGGCTTAATCCAGTAAGAAGCCCTAGTCATCGGTCAACAGTTTCATAATTAATATAGTGTTTGTGTGTTTATTTGGTGCCAAATGGCTGTGAGAAGCTTCACAACATCCTAGATACATATTCTAGAGATAGAGTCTTTGGCAGCTCTGATTATATAACTCATCAACACAAACCTCTACTGTTCTAGAGCTAAGCTAGTTTTTCTGGAACCTCACCTTCCTGAAAAACAAAAAAACTGCAAAGCAACTGCTAACATTCTAATAATTACATAACAAAACAGCAAATGTGTGACCAGAGTTAGCCATTAAAAGCTGGGCATTATCAGATACATAAGAACAGATCAGCAGAGTTGCAATTCACAATATTGTCAGGATAGGGTCCAATTCAGGAAAAGGTAGCTAAGAGTTCAGCTAGTGTTTAGCTGTGGCTGTCTGCTTCTGCTTCCATCAGCTAGTAGATGAAGGCTTTAGGATGGCATATAAGGTAGTCATTAATCTCATTATCGTGGAAGGGCATTAAAGGTAGCCTCTCCACTATTGCTTAGGTAGTTGGGTTCATCCTTGTAGATCTCTGAGCATTTCCCTAGTGCCAGATTTATCTTTAAACATATAATGGCCCCCTCTATTATGGTATCTCTTTTCTTTTTTCCTCCATTCTTTCCCTGTCTCAATCTTCCTGTTCCCTCATGCCCACCTCTCCCCTCCTCTTCTCCCCTTATCTTTCTCCTAACTCCCTCTCCCTTCCCTCCGTGCTCCCAATTTGCTTGGGAAATCTTGTCCCTTTCCACTTCTCCAGGGGACCATGTATGTCTCTCTCTTAGGGTCCTCCTTGTTTCCTAGGTTTTCTGGCAGTGTGAATTGTAGGCTGGTAATCCTTTGCTCTGTCTAAAATCCATATATGAGTGAGAGGGATACTTTTTCAGCTGAGACACATGGGGAAGGGCCTAGGCACTCCTCTAAATGTTATGACAGACTTTGAAGATTCCCCATGGAAGGCCTCACCCACCCTGGGGAGCAGAAAGGGGATGGGCTGGGGTTTGCTGGGAGTAATAGAGGAGAATGGGTGAGAGAACTGGGATAGACATGTAAAACAACTTTGTTTCAAATTTAAATAAAAAAGTAAAAGAAAACAAAAAGGTAGCCAAATCCCCAATAGCCTAACTTCCAAAATACCAACACCTCAACCTCTCCTCGCCTTATCACTTTTGATTTTAGTGGACTTCACTATAATAGCTGACAGTGTAGAGAAAACACAAATTTAAAACAGAAAGGAATTAACATACCATTTTAGGGCACACCAAAATTTGCTGCCATAGTGTACTATGAAAATCTACCCACTTGGTCCAGCTTTCATGATAAATCTCAACAGCTCCTTTGTCTAGTGATGCAAAGACAAATGAATGCTGACCACAGGGTGGGATTAACAATCAAGTTTGAGAAGCTGTTTGAGCTGCATATAGAAGCTTACTATTCACTTTCCATAATGTCCAGGATACATTCTTCTGTTTCCCTCCTAGTTAGAATGCTGGTGTTTCATTCAGTCTCGCCATTTTCACCTAGGTGATCAAGTCCAAAGCTTGCTGTCACTTTCTCTGGGATAAATCCTCAACCAAGCTGGGTGGTCCTCTAATACAGACTTCCAAATATTTGTATTTTTATTTTGATTATTGCCAGATTTTCCCTTTTATTCAACATGTGACTTGCCTGTTTTCTGTATTACAAATAGCACTTATTAATCTCATTAACAGCTTTCTTTGATTTCAAAAGCCACCTTTAGCTTATTTTTGCAGTTCGAGATAATAAGTCCATGACCTTACATATGCTGAACAAAAAACTCTCAGCTCACTCCCAGCCCAATTATTTTTCTTACTTTCCCCTTAAGGAATACACTTGCTTTTGCTCGTTCTAATTTAGCTTTCTTGGTGACTTTTTCGACTTTATTTCCAAGATTTTCTTAAAATTTTAGAATTTTGGGTTTTTGCTATTCTAGTTTGTTTTCTAAACATATTAAAATTCAATAAGTATGGGGTTAAGTTTTTTATTTACTACTACTTTCATTCCTCCATGTGTATGGGAATTTTACTTTGCCCTTTATCTTCTATCGTAAGTTAGCACTACAATACTTTTGCCATCCTTGTGTGAATTGGCATTTCTGTAAAAGGGGGGTTGGTTTGAAGCTGTACTTGCTTTACAAAGATGGCAATTCTGTTGTTATTATACGATTTATTATATAATCCAAAATGCAGAAGACTTGATTATAAATTTCTTTGGATCTTAAAGGAAATGATGTGGTAGATACAAAACAATATTAGGGGAAAATCAACTGCAACAAGAAATATTTCTAGCCAAAAAAACAAACTTCACATTTCCTAAAGGCCTAGACAAGCAATAAAAGGCTCCATCCAATAAAAACAAGGCAGGCCTTTCTAAAGTGTGCCCATTTCAGAGCCAATTCTATTGTGAATAGAGTTCTTTGTATAATGAAACGAGACATAAAATATTTCAGTGCAAAAGCATTTAAATGGAAACAGATTTTTATCTAAAACTTCACCCCGAAACTAAAATCTTCAACTATAGTTTACAGTGACTTAATAAAGGGATTGTTTTATATAAAAAACGTGTTAAGGCTCAGACTGATGGTCCAAAGGACACTAAGCCTTGACAGAGCCTTTTTACAGCCAGCAGCAGTGAATGCAGAGTAACTGATACACATCCAGCACTAAAAGAAACTTGTGTATCATGCCATTCATGGCTCAGGGGTCATCACAGAAGGGGGAATGGAAAGACTAAGAGCTGGATAACTGGGAAAGTGCTGTGAGAATCATGAACTCGCAGCAGCTGAGGCAGCCCACACTGGGCCTACTCAGAATTGGGCCTATCAACCTTCAAGTCAGATGGTAGAAGAGCTTATAGGGTCCGGTGACTCCACAGTATACTACTGACTGTAGATGGCTGCTGGAGAAAGGGGTGTTTTTCATTTCAGTGCTGCAGACAGCCGCTACTAAGTCCCCTATATTCCAGCAGATAGGCCCACAACCTTGCTTAGATGGGAAGCCCTTGTTAAACTCGGTGAATATTAAAAACAGAAACAGATGGGAAGAGACTTGCAGGGGAAGTGAAGAAGGGGTAAGAGTAGAGAGGGCAGTGATTAGCATGATTAGAATGCATTATAGGTGTCTATGAAATTGTCAATTACTTAAGTCTTTTTTAAAAAAAAAAAAAAAAGGAAAGCTAAATTGTATTAAAATAAAAACATTAGCTTGATGCATGTCCTATATTTTTTTTTAATTAAAAATTTCTTTTCTTACAAGAGCCCTTTGCTAAAGACCTTACCAGCCAAAGGAGGTAATTTGAATTTGAACAAAAACAAAGCACAGTAGTAGAATGAATTTTTTTTTTCAAAGCTACATATATACAGTGATTTTCTTTCCTCCCTCCCACTCTCCAGTGTGTGTGTGTGTGTGTGTGTGTGTGTGTGTGTGCGCGCGCGCTATCCTTAAGTTTATAAGACACCACTGATGTCACTAGCATCTGCCAAGGCATAAAGACATTATGAAAAGTGTAAAAGGCATGGATTGTTATTACTGTATGAATGTATGCTGTGACCAAACTCTAGTGGAGAAAAGGCTCTTCTACATAAAATAATTCCAAAATGTAAATACAACAGTGGTGACAGCTGTCTTCAGGCAACTGCTACAGTACAGTATCAGCAATACATGGATTTTAAATATTTAACCAAAGACTTCATGGGACATTCCAGAGGTGTGAGGCTTGTAGGGGTATCCAGTGACCAAGAAAAGCACCATTCAAAGTGTGACAACTACAATTAAATGCCTCTTCTAGTTATAGAATATACCCCTATTACTATGAAAAAAAAAATACAAGCAAAATGTGATTAACTCTCTCTAGAACTAATGGCTAAGACATGAGAAAACTGAGGTACAAGTTGAGCAACAACAACAGAAAGCAACTGACCAAATACAGGTACTACACTATGAGAGCAACTCACAACTCTCATAGCTGCTTCACCGGGCCGGTTGTGTTGAGTGGTGAGGGGAACGATTTAACTCTGCAGTGTATAAGCCACTATTGAATAAAACACAAGAATAAATGTTTTGGAGAAAAATACAAAATGTTTAAATGATCTATCTGTATTTTGCATATTAACAAACTTCACAACTCTATAGAAAAATTTTTTTGATGTATCCAAGTGTGTGGATTAAAATAACTGAAATCTGAGAAGTGCTCCAAACAATATAAGAGACACAAATCAAGGAGGACAAACCATAATGGTAATAAAAGTGGATTCTTGGTATAAGTTAGTAACTTGTTTTCTATTAAAACTTTTTTAATGGCCAGGCAGTAGTTGTACATGCCTTTACTCCCAGAATTTGGGAAGCAGAGGCAGTAGGATCTCTGTGAGTTTGAGACCACCCTGATCTACAGAGTAAGTTCCAGGACAGAGAAACTCTGCCTAGAAAAACAAACAACAACAATTTATAATAATAAATCAACCTTCCAAACAAATATTCAGCACATAAAAATTGACAAAGTTTATTAAGAAACATTAGTAGTGGGTGGTTTTTTAAAAAGAACATAAAAGATGACAATCCACAAGACATATACAAGGATAATCAAGATATTAAATACTATTTGAATTAAAGACCATAATTCAAATTGCTAATTATAATCACCGTGTCTGGTGAAGTAGTTGTGGCTCTCCATGAAATTCATCCATCTTCTCATGGAAGCTAACAAGACTCACTTCAAACTCAATCACGTAATTTACTACAGCCAATGCTGAGAACACGGTGCTAAGCATGCACTGTACCAGAGAGCACAAGATGCTGTCTGGACAATCTTTTCTCCAGGTGTATACTCAGCCATCTTTTAAAGTGCAAGCTACAAATGGGCTGTTTCCTAAACAAAAAGTTGTAAAAGACACATCTGGGACAGCTATCCATCCCAGCCATATTTGGTTATATAACTAACCCAAGGAAGCAGGCAGTCCTCCACTGACTGGCTCAGTCCAGCTCTCCCTGTGCTACCAGCCGAACATGTACTCCATCGCTCTGGACACAAGACTTTCATCTTTTTTTGGTGTTTGTCTGTCAGAAATAACCTATTAAAACATACACAACAAAGAAGAAAGAGGAAAATGTGTTAGGTTACATTTCTTTAGTGGCAGTCAATTCTACAGTGATGTCTAATTTAAAATATGAACAACAAAAATAACTTATAGCATTTAACTAAGTTTGACACTAAACTTTGGATTTTTAACATAAACATTTCCAACTAGAAAACCAACTAAAAAACAAAGCTTACCAGAAACAAGTAATTTAAAAATACAGATTTTGTTATTTTTTAAAATAACAACAAAAAAACTCCAATTCTAAAATGACCCCAAATTTCAGGCCATTCCAACAAAAAATTGGACTACCCATCCGACTAGCACACACTCATGCAGATATCAGGACTTGTGCCAAAATCCAGGACCCTGGTTCACTAGTAGGGGACAATAACAACAAAAAGTAAGCATCATAATTCCATACTACTCTTCAGAGAATGCAATGAATTGCTCTAGATTTTTTTTAAAATGACAACTTTTTCATCTCTGATATTAAAAATTGGTCTTCTCTTGATAACTGTTACTATTACACTGTAATGTTTTTTTTTTTTTTTGGTTTGGTTGGTTTAATGACTATAAATCAACTTAATAAGGTTTAATATTTTCTCATGCCAGCAATGTACAATATAGATGTTCTGGTGTGTATCCAACTGTAACTTGGGGGGGGGAGGGGAGTAAGGGGACCTTTCAAGATATTTTAAGAAATGATTTCTTTTGCTTTGCAGTATGGGAGATTAAACCCAATACCTGTGCACATGTTGGATAAGCACCCTACCCCTGAGCTATTATTATATTCCCAGCCCATTGAAACTGATTCAACTTTCAAACTGGTGAAGGCTCTAGCTTTAAAATGGGAAATGTAAAGTTTGAAGGTTTCATCAAAGAAAACCACCAGAAAACACTTAACTATAAATACACACACACACTCTCACTCAGCCTCCACCTAACCCTAAATACCTGGTAGTCACTAGTGGAAGCCTTGTATGCTGTGGCAAGAGGCCTCATGGTAGAAACCCTAGGAGTGCTTCCGGGCTGTGTTGGAGTACCTAAGGTCTTGATTGGTGGTGTAAAGGCTAGAGATGGAGATGGCAAGGCTCCCCTGTCATTGTTTTCCATGACACTCTGGAAAAACAAAGAAACACAGGATACACCATCATCTTATACTATGTAATATTTCACAAAAACCTTACTAAAAAATGCTATCAGATCTGATCATAAAGTTTTCAAATAAATTTAGCTTTGAGAAGACAGTATGTTTCTTAGCTAGAATTTGAGACCTAACTCTTAGCCACATCAAACAGCCTCAATCTAATTATAAACCCCATGAACAAGAATCTGAGCAAAATGGATGTTTGGGAAGAAACACAGTTCCAGAGAGAGAGGAATGGTAATGAAGAGGACCAAATTATGTGGTATACATGTATGGAATCTCTTTTTTGAAGCATCTCAGAGCAGACCCTATGGCAGTCAGCAAGGACAAAACAAAAGAAAAACCTAATTCATGCAACTGTGCAATTACTGTTGTACCATCAGCTAACCTGAGGGAAGAGAGGACTGTGAGGGTCCTGGGTACTAAGTAGCTTCAGACTTTGAGTCTCCCTTCCTATTCAGGCTTCCCTTAAGGAGTCTACAACAGAAACACCATCTGCTTTGTTCCCTTTCTGTGTGTACTGGCAGCAAAATGTCCAGTATGCACATTCAGTTAGAGGCTTGCATACACTTATTTCAACTATATTCAAACTGATTGTTTTAAGCCACAAAAAGAAGTTTAGGTTCTACTCACTAATGTTGAAAAAGTACAGATAAAATGAGCTGTAAAGACTCTGAAACAGAAATGAATATCAGAAAGCTTTAGCTATTATTTATAGCTAACCTTCAGTTAGCACCTATGTGAAGTGTGAGGACTGACCCTGATGCAGCTCTGAGCAGGAGGCAGAGTAGGTTAGTAGTTCAGAGTCTAAACTCCAGACCTCACTTTAATAACTTTACACAGGCTCCTTAAGCTCCTCAGACCTTTCCTTTTTTTGGAAAAATAAGTGTGTAGACAGATTATCTCTAATTCCTTGTAATTACTTTTGGCCTACTGCAGTACCACACTACCACAGACACCATTTTACAAACTAACAAAAAGAAGTACAGTGAGGCTAGGGAACAAACACTAATGTCAATACTTATCTGTGCTCTCATAGAGACTAAAGTAATTTTCCTTAAATCACCCACAACTTACTTTATCTATACATGGCTTGACACCAATCATGATGGACTCTCCAAATATTCTCCCATCTTTGCTTAAGGCTTTCCGGGCTTGCAATTTAGACTGGTAACGAATATGCATCCAGTTGCCTGTGTTAGACATCTGCAAAGAATGAAGTTATTTCTTAAGAAAACAAAACCCATACCCAACATACAAACATAAGAACAAAACTTTCATTTTTTTATTTGGTTCCCAGTAAAAAAATTGCATGTTAGAATTCAGAAAGATCCTATGGAAACAGCTTCAACAATCCCTATTCAGATCTCAACTCTGTAAAATAGAACATGTGGCAAATATTCCCTAAAAGTAAAAGTAACTCTCAGAAGAATTATCTCCTACAGGAAAATTGTATTAGCAACTATCATGAAATTATAAAATGCTATACTTAGTGTTAGTATTCAGGCATCTGCACTGGCCTGTCCTTGGAGTTCTGACAGGATACACCCTCAGCTGTAGCCACTAAGAGCACCACCTGTGCAAATTCACTATGTTCCCTATTAAAATGGCCGTGCCCATCCTCCTCTTTCTTTCTCTCCCTCTCTCTTTCTTTCTCTCCCTCTTTCCTTTCTCCTTCCTCCTGCTGCTCCTATCTCCAGAGGCTGGTCTCCCCACTTCCCTTTTCCCTTTTTATGATCCCTTTCCCTAATAAAAAACCCCTCTGCTTGGCATCTCTCTCATGCACTGCTTTTCTTAAATTACAACACTAGTGAACATGACTTTGTGTAGAACTAAAATAACAGAAATGCAAACTGGGTATGACCTGCATATGGTCTCTGAAGGCTGTTGTAGGATAAAGAACTCTTAAAGTGACCCCAGCAGTTCTGCCCCAGCTTCCTCTGTTCCCAATAAAGTTTAAGAGAAAAACATTAACATGAGAGGTATTATTAATATAGGAGGCTGTGAACTATTTAAGAAAGGGAGGGTGGATGGGTCCTGAAACTCTCACTCAACTCTAACTATTCCTTCTTAGCAAACACTACAAAAGTTTGAGTCTTCTAATCTCCCTAGCATATATTCTTTGAAAATAAAAACTAAACTTAAATTTAGAAAAAAGACAAAATTCAGAAGTAGTGTTCTTCAATTTATAACTTTTGTTTCCATAACAAGATCTTAATTGAAGAAAAAAATATTAGCAAGCCTTACCACATGCTTTAAGATATTCCCATATTGTGCAAACTGTAATAATATATAAGAAGCAGATGCTTGTGGAAACCTGGGGGGAAAAATTGCCCAGACAAAACCGTCAATTTCCATTATCAATACAAAAACAAACTAGCAAATCACACTTCCTCCATAGTATATCAGTCACTCAAAGGCCATACCTTAAAATTACTTTTGACTCGGCTAGTCTCCATTCTCAGAGCCCATCTCTAAAAATCTTTTAAGTCCCACTACCATAGCTTATTACCAGAGCTATTCAACAGTTAGCTCTATGGTCACTCTTAGTAAAATCCAATATTCTAGTACTCCTAAGATGATCGATCACCCAAGACAATGGATGTTTTATTTTTTTTGTTACTATGACCCCAAGTTGACAAAAATGTTAAACAAGCAAAGAGCATATAATGTATCTGATATACTTCCCTTAAATGATCAAAATAAAATATCTCCTTTAAAAACATGCTTCATTAAACATATATGAAATATTTTAAACATAAATGTAATAATATACAGCATTATAAAAATCTTAAATATTTTTTAAAACAATGGAAATAACTCAAACTACTGGAAATCTTCAAAGTCACACTAATACTCCAGAACCTGAAAAGCAAACTAAGAAATAGAAAGACATGCATGCTCAACACTGCTCCTACTTTATGAGGAAAAAAAAAATCGAAAATTTTAAACACTGGAAAAGCAAAATCAAATAGCCAGCTCAAATGCCAGGGACATGGGTCTTTGCAAGGTTTCCAAGAAAACAAGGGAATGCAGATGTCCTGCTTCCCAGTAAAGCAGTCAGCAACAAGCAAAAGCTCTTCAAAACAATGATCACCATGTCTTAAAGGGAAAGGCCAATTACCAAAGTGCAAGCTTTTCACCATGCACTCTTATACACCTTTTGAATTTTTAAATGTTAAAATAAATTAAATGAATAAAAACCCAATAAACATTTATTGTCCACTATTTATTCTTCCTTCAAGGAGCCCTATGTGTTACCAGTTACATATTTTACTCCCAAAATAAACATAATAAGGTTCAATATAAGTAAAGCAACCATACTTTGAGAACTAATCTGTATGTGCTATTTAATGAATGAGTTGTGACCTCTGAAGAAACCACTTTTCTGTCTATAATCCATTTTCCTTATCTGTGAAAGTGAAAGACATACTGGTATCTGTAAGATGCTTAAACTATTATGGCAACAAAGGTTATTCTGCTGCATCTAGGAGTGTTATCACAGTTCTACTAGAGACTGACTGGAGTGTGCCACCTTTGTGACACAGAACATAAATGGATTTCAGCTGCCAGCTCTAGTCAGCTGAGATGACTAAAGCACAGAAGGAAAGGGGATCCTAAATCTAAAGGGACAACCTTGCCTGCAACAACTAGGAAATAATTTGGGAAAAGTATGCACAAATGGTCATTATGATAGAAAAGTTAAGTTCTAGCTAATGATAACCAGGATGTGGAGGGTGTGTATGCAAAAAGGATGATTCACACTGCTATCTGCAACTCGTAACACATCAGCAACAGAAAAGAGCTGATAAACAAGCCGATTGAGGTAAATGCTGCCAACTGTTCATAATTGTAAACTCTAGCAGTAGGTGTATCCACGTATGCTGTCAAGTCTTTCAAAGCTTCTGCACTGTTCAACAACATGATCAAATATGGGGGTGAGGTAATTTTTTTTAAAAGGTCTATAATCTTACCCAAATACAGTCACCCAAGTGTCATCGAGGTGATCTTCTGAAGTCAGAGAATCTCCTTGAGTATAAAAAGGATCCAATTGGGCAGGAGATAGTGTCGTCTTTCGTGGCTGACCAATATTTGCTGGACTAAACATGCTTTGTCCTATATTAGTAAATTTAGGAAGTTGGTTACCAATATAAACAAATGTAACTGTGGCTAGTAGCTATTTCATAGTATCATGACAATCAAAAATAATTGGGATAATTTATCATTTTGTCTTTGAGATGGGATTTCACTATATAGTCTGGCTTCAAACTTGCAATCCTTCTCCATCAGCCTTCTGTGTTCAGATTACACATACATGCCATCACACATGATTCTGCATTTGGTTATTCTAAAATTAAGTACTAATGTCACATCATACACAACTTAAACATGTGCAAATTCCCAAAAGAAAACAACAGAAGCTCCTTCTCCCCAACACCCCAGTGCTGGGGATAAAACCAAGAGTGTCACAAAAGTGAGGCAACTGCACTGTCACTGAGCTACACGCCAATCCTTGGTTGTTTAAGCATCTGCTAGGATTAAAGATGTATGCCACCAAACCTTTTTTCCTTCCTTCCTTCCTTCCTTCCTTCCTTCCTTCCTTCCTTCCTTCCCTCCCTCCCTTTCTCCTCCCCCCCCCTTAGTTTTTTGAAACAGGGTTTCTCTGTGTAACAGCTCTGGCTGTCCTGGAACTCGCTCTGTAGACCAAGCTGACCTCAAGCTCAAAGGCATATGCCACCACTGCCTGGCTGCCACCAAACCTACTATGTTATAAACTTATTTCATCTCAAAGGTCTTGTCAATTAAGACTACATACTTCTGAAAAGTGAACACAAATTTTCTTTAATTTTTACAACAGAAGTGATTTATTCAATTCAGGAAATCACTTCACACATATGTTATGGGCACTGCAGTATAAATCTTAAAAATATGAAAAAGTACAAGCATCCCTAATGGAGTCTAAAGTGTAGAACAAAGACAAACATTTAATGTTAAAACGCATATAATCCTAGACAATCAACTACACTTAGCAAACAGAGGGGACACAGGAAAAGACAGAAGGAAGGCAGAAGGAACAAAATGCAAACAAACCACAGCAATGATCAAGAGTGGTGCCTAAGAGAAAACAATGGCTACTGCAGGGCCCCCAGAAGGGGAGGGCTGGTGCTGAATAAAAGCAAGGAAGATTGAGAATATCAGGCTCATGAAGAAGCCCTTACTTATAAGAAGCAACCATAAGGGCTTTGGCTTGTACCTTAGATACAAGAGAACTATAAATGTGAAAAAGAACATAGAATCCCATTAAGGACATATCAAGTCATTCCTCAAATGTGTGATTTTACTCCCTGTAAGATCAGAAAACTGGATGCTATACACACAGGAAATTAACAAGAAAGGAAACCATATAGAAGGCAGTTGACAGGCAATCAGAAGCATTGCTCTCCCACAGTAATCCAGTTAAATTTGTATTTACCACAGATCAGTACACAAGTGTAATCCTGAGACCTTGGGCCCCAGCAAGATTCCCTCAGGTTCAGGCAAGACCAAATTACCTCTAATGATAGATAATGCAAAGTTGCATTTGCCTTTCATTCTTGCCCCTGTGATTACACATGACTTGTCCAGGACTTTGTCATATGTTGGATGGAATGAGAAGCAGCTTATAAAAATGCAGCTGTGTCTTATTAAACCAGACACTGACTGTTAAAAACATAAAACTTCACCAGTCCTTATCATGAAAACTACTTACCTTAGAAAAAAATTTCTTTTCAAAAATATTGATTAAATGAAATGGGTTTACTATTAAGTATACCAAATCCCAAGCCCCAAAAGTTTACTTTTAAATGAACATGTATTTAAAAGTTTTACCTTAACTTTCCATTTTTAAATAAAGATACAAAGATCTCTTTTAGCTAATAAATGAACAAACTGCACTGAGTTAAATCTTACATCACACTATATACCCAGTGATCGGTAGCTCTGTTTCCTAACCACCACAGCCCACTCTATCCCACAGTAATTACATTCAATGTATATTATTTCCTTTTGCACATTGATGACCAAGTATCTAACAGATACAACTCATAGGAGGAAAGGGGATTGGGGCTCATGGTTTCCAGAGGATTTGAGGCCATCACAATAGAAAATGCAAAGTGGAACAGCTGTTTATGACAATGGGAGTGTGAGGTAGAGTAGATGTTCACATTGCGGCAGACCAGGAAACACGAGCAGACTGGAACTGGAGGCCAAGCAATGAATCTACTCAACTACTTTCACCAGTAGACCCTACCTCCTAAGGGCTCCATAGCTTTCAAAACAGTACCACAGCTGGGTAAAGAGCATTCAGAACAACAAACCTGTAGGGGACATTCCAGATCTAAACGGTAACATCCCACCTCTGCCCCAATGTTTCCTAGTCATCTCTTGATATGAAATGCTTTTTGGTCTACATCAAAAGTCCCCACAGTTTTAGTAGTATAACACACTTCTAAAGTCCAAACAATAAAAAAGTAAATTAAAGCTATCCAATAAAAACTAGTTTAAATGTACTTCTAACTGGAAAAAAAAAAATATGGTCACCTAAAATAAAATTTCAAACATCTCAATTCTACAAAATATGCTATATAACTTGGGCCAAGGAAGCCATTTAATCTAACCTATTAATGTAGCCTTTATTTTAGGAAAAGGTTATATCACACCAGATCCATTAAGCTTATTAAAAATTCCTTCAAAAGGGCCAGTCTGATGACTCAGCAGGAAGTAAAGGCACTTTCAACCAAGACAGATGACTAGAATTCCATCCCTGAGATCCTCATAGTGGAAGACTCAACAGTATGTCCTCTGACAGTATGGCTGGCAGGCATACATACATACATACATACATACACACACACACACACACACACTAAATGGAGAGAAAGTGACAATACAAATAAATAAACTAAAAGAGTACTAGCTACATATATGCTGTTATCCTTAGTTTTGACTGTCCACTTGACACAGGTAGAATCAGGTAGAGAATCTCAATGAGGAATTGGCTACAGCACCCTTGTCAGGCAGTGCACAACTGACTGTAATGGCAGCTTAAGGGGATCCAATGACCTCTTCAAAACTCTACAGGCACTGTATTTACATGTACATTCACACACACATAATTAAAAATAAATCTTGCCAGGCATAGTGTCACCTCGTTAATCCCAACACTTGGGAGTCAAAAGCAAGAGGATCTCTGTGAGTTCAAGGCCAGTCTTGTATAAATAGCAAATTACAGGTCAGTCAGGGCTACACAATAATGCCTTAAACCTAAATAAATAAACCTAATAAACCATCCCTTTAAAATCTAATTATTTTTTTTACAAAGATATATCTTCAGTAAGTCAAAAACAATAAAAGGTACATTAGTATAAAACCTGAAGCCAATTCAATTTTTAATGCCCTATATAACCATTAAGATGCAGTTTAGTTATGCTTTATCATTTAATAACCTTCAAACAAGAAATTAAATTAAGGCTCAAGTTGAGACAACCATTATGACCTTTAAAAAGACAAATCAAAATTAAGTCTCAAATGAATAAGCAATCTAATTTTTGCCTTGTCCACCAATCTAAAAAATGTAATTACTTATACTAATGAAAAAGTATTTACATAACTTTAGTATAATTGCTCCCCACCAACTTAATATTTAATTGCTCTACTGATTTCACTTCCTTTAAGTCAAACCTCTAGTACCAATGCTCTATGCTTTGTAAGATAAAAATACAGTGTGCCTATCAAACCACATCAGATTGAACTATAATTTATCTCCCTTGGTAAATCACTATCCAAACATCCTTCATAAAATCAGATTAAAGAGAGGGCAAAAGCCCTTACTATCCTTCAGTTAAAGAACAGACCCAATTATTTCAAAATAATGAAAAGAAAAAAATTATAGGAAATTTCAAAAGGACATGATAAATGAACATTGGAAAAGGAGTTCTTGGCCATGTCACCTTCTTACTGAGAAAACAAGGAGCACAGACGTGTAATAGAGTTTTGCCTCAGTTCAATGTACAACAGGGCCAGCCTCTGTTTGGTTCCTAGGAAAAAAATAACCTACACCTAGGAAATTCCCCAACAATACAAGTGTCATGGTAGGCTCCTCGGATTGACCCTGGTAGCTTATACAAACGAGGTAACTCATGGTCATTCCAGACAGATCACAATAGCACTTGCAATGGTTTCTGAGAGCCTTTCACGTAAATTATCAAAACTTAGGCTTATTTTGGTAACCCCCAAATTTCTATCCAACCCATCAGAGGATATGATAGTCACAGCCAGTGTGTGAAGATGAATGACAGGTGCTTTCCTTACAGTGCATGGTCTGACACACTCACTGTATCCAGATGTACCCTGAACAGTGGACAAAATACCCAATGAAGCAGAGTGAAAATAACACCTCAATTCCCTTGAATCTCTCAGACCTAATAACAGTCATTCTAGAAAGTCTCTTTAGCATGGATGTATAGTGCTAAGGGCCTACTGCTGTCCTGACTTCCCCCACAATGATAGACTGTTACCTGAATTGTCAATCAAATAACCCTTTCCCTTTTACCTTCCTTTTATCACGGTATTCTGTCATAGCAACAGGAAGAAACTAAAACAACAGTTAAGTCTTTCTCATCACAGATGAATGCAGTAGGAAAAAATCTATTTCTAAAATGAGATGTTTAAAACACAACATGTGAGGGGCTGGAGAGATGGCTCAGCTATGTAAGGCCCCTTTTTAAAACCAAGGAAAACTAATCTGAGGCACATATAACAAGGAATGTAGTGCTGGGTCTCCTCCTGCTACCCTTGGCTTCTTCAGCCTGCTTTCTTATAGAACCCTGGGCCACCTGCTCAGGTGTGCTCTACAATGAGTTGAACCCTCCCAGATCAATCATTAATCAAGAAAATGTCCCCATGGACTTGCCTACAGCTCAATCTAATGAGGAATTTTCTCAAATGAAGTTCTATCTTCCCAGATTACCCTGGCTCCCAATCCTGTGAGACCAAAGATTTTTGTCTCTGAAGAAAAAGAAGCTAAACCCAGTCAGTAGTGGCATGGTGTCACACACCTTTAATCCCAGAGGCAGAGGCAGGCAGATTTCTGTGAGTAGGAGGTCAACCTAGTCTACAAACCTAGTTCCAGGACTGCCAGGAATGTTACACAGAAAAACTCGGTCTCAAAACACCAAAGAAAAGCTAAACACCTCAAAAATCAATGAGCCCCCTCATAAAAGAGACAATAATGAGAGTGAAAATCTGTATAATGAAAAGGGAAATTTGCCTGTCTGTACTCAATACACACGCTAGGCAACTTTGATGTCTGTTAACTTCTCTTTGAGAAAAAAATTAAAAAGGGGAAAATCTACATTCACCGAAATTAGCCTCCAATTAGCCCTGCCCAAAATATTCAGCGTATTATCCAATTCTTCTTACAGTGTAGCATAGTAAGAAACAAGAGAGCTTCTGTTAATCTTGCACCAAATTCCAACTAATGTGGAACCCTACCAATGCAAAAGATTCCATGTAGGTAGCTTTTTCATATCATGTTCAATAAATACATTTTATCAACAATGACAAAAGAGAAAATAAGTACAAAAAAAGGGAAACAGAATAGGAATTAAAAAGAGTACTATTAACCTCAGCTGCTAAGACAGCTTTAAAGAAAGAAAAGGATGTTACATTTCTAAGTTCATTCAAAACAAACAAACAAAAACCCATGGAAATTAAGATGTCACAAAGAAAGATTCATTGAGGAATTCTGAAAAGGCAGCATTCAAATGTGGATGGTAACAGAGAAGAGAAAAACAGAATTACTCCAAGGGATCCAAATACAAACAAAAGGAATTTCCCAAAAAGAAGAAGCAAAGGAAAACAAGTACCTAAGATCCAGACAGAAAGTTCCTCAAGAACGCCTCATTTAAAGGATCCATCAACTCAAGAAAAACAGAAGAAAATCCCACAGCAAAGCACAATGTAAAACTGAGAACACAAACCATGTTGAAATCATAAATTTTCCTCCCAACAGTCATGAGTTGTCATGGCAGATAACTCCCATAGAACACTGGAAGGTAGAAGACAAAAGAACTCTTTCTCTAAAATTCCAATCTCAAATATAAAGATTACAAAGAACCACTTGTGTTTTACTTATTCTTCGGGCTTTATGATAAAACTACTCAAATACATGCTTCACCAAAAAAAAAAAAAAAAAAAAAAAATTAGAAGAAAAAGAAAAAAAATGGAAGTAGAAAAAGGCAAATCCACACTCTGAGACAGCGAACAACCAGGAGAGTAATGTTCTCTGCTTAAAACACGTAACAAAAAAAAGTGCTTGTAGCTGGTCATTTCATAAAAAAAAAAATAAAAAATTAAAAAATAAAGTATGTATCATAGAAACAGAATGTTTGCTTGAAGAGGTAGAAGCACAGAGAAAATTAGATTAACAAGAACTGCAGATGGAATATGGGTAGAACACTTTGCTTTGGATACGCAAGGCCCTAGGTTCAATCTCCATCACTGCCAACAAAATTAAGAAAGAGAGAGAAAAAAAGGTAATGAGTAAAAAAGGCAATTTTGTACTAGTTAGCTAAAACTGTCAACTTGGTCTAGAGTCACCTGAGGTTTCAAGTAAGGAACTGCCCAGATCAGATTGGCCTGTGGCCATTTCTGCAGGGGATTTCCTTGATTATTAAATGATGTGGGTATCCTGGAGTGTATAAGAAAGCTGGCTGAACATGGGTCCACAAGCAAGCTAGCAGGCAGCATTCCTCCATGGTTTCTACTTGACTTCCTATCCCAACTTCCTTCAATGATGAGACTATCATCTCTAAACTGAAATTAACCCATTCAGACAAGAGTGTAGATATATCATAAATTAACTCAAGAAAAAACAGCAAAAATTTTAAAACTTAAATTCAAAACTTAGCAATGTAAGTACATGTAGTTAGCTAAGTAATAGTCCTCTGGGAAAACTATGTCCTAAAACCTGAAGTCTGTGGTTGCTCATTCAGTAAAAGAGACTCCGAAGACACAATTAAATATAATATAAAGATAGAGTACCCACAGTAATTCAGGAGGACTCTCAACATTTTTTTTCAAGAGAGGTGCACTGGTCACTTTATTACTGTAATATGTACCATAACCAAGGCAACTTAGAAGAGTTCAATTGGGCTTATGGCTCCAGGGGTTTTAGAGTCTATGGTGGTGGAATAAAGACCGGATGGCACGCAGCTAGAGCAACAGCTGAGAACTGACATCCTATCCAAAAGCAAAAGGCAGAGAGCCCAGGGAGATAGTATGAGCCTTTTGAAAATCCTTCCTATACAATTCCACCAACAGAAGACTAAGTATTCAAACATGAGGGCTGTTAGGGGCCATTCTCATTCAACCATCACAAGTGACACAATAAGCATAAGCAAGCACACAGTAAATCTCATGCCAGTATAGCACGCATCATCACTTCATCAAGTTGCAATTTTGGAAACCTAAAGTTTAGGAGTTAAACAAGAATGGAACATTCATTAACACTAAATATAAGAACTAAGAAATAGCTCCAAGTGAAGTCTACCCATTTTTTCAATTTTCTCATCAACTTCCTTTTCTGCATCTTGCTTACTATTAGCCATGCCTGAGTCTGTATATTGGTTAGATCTTTCCAAAAAACTATTCCTTTTTTACTTGTACCTCACTAAGGCTTCCTGTACACAACAAATCCCTTACATTCAAAGTAGAAGCAGCAGGGTATCTAGTCTAGCAGTCAACTGATGGTAAGTATACCTCCATATCATTATTCTTGCTTCTTATGTTCCATTTCCTTTTGTCACTATGTTCTTCCTTATGTATCTATACAATCATCTTGCTTTTGGATTACTCTAGAAGTCTCCAAAAAGTTCTTTCTCCCTGTTCCCACTTTACTCCAAACCTGAAACTATTCTCATCACAGGACCAGTCTAATTCTCACTGTTTTACAACCTTACTGAACTCAGATCACTATTATAGTGCTCTGAAAAGCCCTGTAACCCTGATCATGGAGTGCCTCTCTAATTTCAGAGCTTTTAAGCAGCCTCTCTTTCACTGGGTCCACTTCACTCACACCTGTCTCCTGTTTTTCCATGAAAACCCCAGATACACTCTGTATTCGATGTTCCCTTTCCCTCTCTCTTAAAACACCTTTTTCTCACCCACTCACTTCCCCCAACCAAGGATGTCCATAAGTTAATCCCAGACTATACTGTAGTACTTGGGAAAGGGGGATTACAGTTGCAGATAAAATTGAGTCTGCTAATCACTAGCTTTTCAACAAAAATTATTTTGAATTATTCAGGAGGGTGATACATTCACAAAGATACTAAATAAATGTATGGAGATGTAACTACAAGAATGGTCAGTGTGAAGGCACCTATCTTTAATCCTGTAACTTGGGAGACAGAGGTGAACCTCTATGAGTTTGAGGCCAGCCTGGTCTACATAGTAAGTTCCAGGATAACCAGGAGTACATAGTAAGACCCTGCCTCAAAATAAATAAAATGAATAGTCAAAAATATAAAGTCAGAAATATAACATTAAAAATGGAAGAAGGGGACCATCAGTCAAGAAATGTGAGTGATCTCCAGAAACAGAAAAGGTGAAAGTGTTTTCTCAGAAGCCTCTCTAAATGAACAGAGCTTTTCCAATGCCCTCATTTAGTCCAATAAGAACTATGGCATGCTCTTGACCTTCAGAACTGCACCACAACACAAGCCATTATTCAGTTTAGAGTAACTAGTAAAATAACAAAAAGAAACCAACACAATACTCTATAAAGCTCCAAGCCCAGCCAGAAAAGGTAGTATACCTATAATCCTAACACTTAAGAGCCTGAGACAGGAGGACTGGAGGAGAAAGAGAAGACTAGCCTGAACTAGTCAAAAAAAAAGTTCCCACTCATACCTTTTCCTCTACACAAAATGCATAGCTTCTAATGAGCTTCATAAACATAAATCCTTTAACCAATGTTGTCTATTTGAGGATTATCTATTGTGTTCTGTTTCACACAGCTTGTTACTAAGCAGCTAAATACACATTCCGTGGGAATAATAAACATGTATAAAGGACCATGTCCTAAGGATACTGATGGTAATTAAAATGTTATTAAAGGAAAACTACGAATTATCATCAGTGGCTGTTAGATTATAGCTTGGTGCCAATACCCTCAAAACACCTGTATTATTTGTTCTGAGTATTCTTTCCAGTTGCAACAACTATTTTATACAGTTTTTAATAACTCAGGAAATATTTCAAAAGTCTATTAAGTATGCATTCTTAAATTCTTAATCCTTTTGTTAGACTATTCTAGCTATAAATTTAGAAAGCAACCTCTGCAAAGCATTGAAGTACTTCCTAGAGGAAGTCAGAGAATCTCAAATCTAAAGAGTCAGACTATTGGCAATAATCAGAGAATAGAGTTTGAGTAAGAGGACTCACCAGTCACTGGTGTTGTAACTCCAACAAGAGGACTCTGCATCACTGAAATGTTTGTCTACATGAAAAAAAAAAAAAGAGTGCTAAGTTAAAAACACAAAGTTCTAACCACGAACAAACATAGTAATTACTAAAAAGCCTTCAACAGAAACTAAAAGGTATTTACTCACTTTTTGTCCGTCTGACCAGTATGAACCCAAACATGGAAAGATCAAATTTCCTTTGGGTCCTTTAGTATACATTTTAAAATAAGAGACATTGGGCTGGTGAGATGGCTTGGTGTTAAGTGCTCTTGCTGCCAAGCTTAACACCTGAGTTCTAGCCCCAGAATCCACATGATGGCAAGTGAGGACCTATCCTACAGGCTAGTCTTGGCCTCCACAGTTCATCTTGGCACTTAATTGCCCACAACATACACAAAATAAATAAAAACATAGTTTAAAAGATATTACACTGGATTAAAAAAAACTGTAGGAATTAATAGTAACATGATAGCTATTTGGTTTTATTTCCCAATGTACAATACTCACAAACTAATAAAAATAATGGGGATTTCTTCAAATCACCAAATTCACATAGAAAAACAGAAAAATATATAATAGTACACATTCAAATGACAACTTACATTTAACACTATCAGTATAATCTTACAAAGAGGAAATGTATCATTAAGCATCCTTAAATAGGGAATATTTTAAGGATTTAAAAACCCTTTTTATAGGTGCTGGAGAGATGGCTCAGTGGTTAAAAGCACTCGCTGTTCTTCCAGAGGACCTGAGTTTAGTTCCCATCACTCATGTCAGGCAGCTTGTAGATCTACTTGCTTACTCTATGCTCATGTTTATACCAGAATAGACATCAGGGAAAACTTTCTAGTTACTGACCTCACTGAACACACACAAAAGCACAAAATGACTACTTATGGAGCATGAGAATTCATGTATCACCTGTCTTCTTGACGTCAAAGGTGTTGATCCAAGTCCTGGACTGGAAATGTCATCATATATACTTCTAACAGGTGGAGCTCCACTTTTATCTTTATGAGCAGGTACAACTGGCTGTGGTGGTGACCCCCCTAGGATATACAAAAAAACACAGTCCAGTAAAAAAGCAAACTAACTATTCATCTTTCTTTTAAGGTATTAATTTGTAGCTGAAACAACAAACTCTTGTTTCCTAGAGCTATTCAACATTTAAATGTGTAACAGTCACCTGGGGCTCTTGTTTAATGTAGACTCCAATTTAAAAGGCACCAATAGAACCAGTGACTACACCACTAACAAGTTCCCAAGTGATGTCACAAAGAGCAGCAGACTGCTCTTTGAATAAAAAGGTTTCAGAGTAAAGTGCTATTGGAAATTTTGGTTTTTAAAAAATACATGTAATGTCACTTTCTCTAGTCTATGAATAACATTTCAATACATAGTGTGATTAATCCCACAGCTACACATAGTGATATATGACATTGGTCCTACCCAGGAGGCTGAGTTGGGCAGATCACCTGGATTACAAGGTCAAGCCCAGCACTGACAATATATTAAGGACCTATCTCAAAACAAACTATGATGTCATTTCTTCTTTGAAAGTATGTATTAACCCCATTTATATTTATATATACATATATCTGAATAATTAAAACACCCCAGTAAGAAATTTGACTATCAAACAGACCCTATTTATAATTCTTATAGTAGAAACATGTTCAATAATAACATAAAAAAAACAAGTTTTGTGACATAGACAATGTAAACAATGAAGCAACCCTGGCCTTTAAACAAAAACAAAAGCTTCTACAGTCTTCTGGCCAGGCAGGCAGAGCCCAGTCTATGGAAAGAGACTGAGCTGGGTTCATCTTCACACTGCCACTAAAGAGCAAGTACTGTCCAATTATTATTTAGCTTCAGATTCCTCTTCTAAAATAACTATTTTTTGAAAAATGTAGCTACTGCTACCTAGTTTTTCAAACTGTTTTGTTGTTGTTGTTATTGTTTTTTGGAGATAGGATTTCTTTGTTGTGTGTTTGTAGCCTTGGCTGTTCTGAAACTAGCTGGGCAGACCAGGCTAGCCTCAAACTTAGAGACCCACTTACCTCTGCCTCCTGAGGCTCAAACTGATTTTTTTAATGATGTAAATATAAAATGATTAGCATTCACCCTAGCTCACCACTTAGTCAAGACAACAAAGTATAGCTTCATTTTTCATGGAGTTCTGTGGTAGTTGCTTTATTGTTTTAATACATGTGGTCTGTGGCTCAAACTAACCTCCAAGTCACTATGTGGGAGAGGATTGAACTACTAATCCTACTCCTCTATTTTCCAAATGCTGGATTATAGGCTTTCACCACCATGCTTGGCTATATTTATGGCTTTTTAAACAGGCTTTTAAGATCCCAGCTTGACTGAAATACCCTGTGTGGCTCACACTGTGAACTCACAGTCCTCCTGCATCAGCCTCCTGGGGGTGCTGGGATTATAGAAGTTCGCCAGCAAGCTGGGCTAAGGCATAACTTTATAATAAAAATATTTGAAAAATAATAATGTGTTGGGGAGGGAGAATGCTGTACCACTACTTCTCTGAAATTCTACTATGCATACTGATAGACCATAATAGTACTATAAGCAATTAACCCACCTGCTAGCAAAGGTGATCTCATTTCCATTACTCCTACTGAAGGGCCACTAATTGATCGAGGTTGTGGAGTCACAGGAGCTGGCAAATCCCCCATTAAAAATCCAGGTAAGAACTGAGCATTAACACCTGTCTTTGGAGATGTCGGTGAACCCAGCATCATTGGTTCAGATCCTAAAAAAAAAAAGAAAAAAGAAAAAGAAATAAAATAAAGCCATTTCTGTTATGTCTAAAAAATAGATACAGCAATTTATAATAAAATTGAATAATTTAACCAAAAAATATTATGAACTATAATTGAGTTTATTTTTAAAGCTATTAAGCATTCTTTCAAAAATGTAAAACACTCCTGTATCCACAATACTAATCTTTCCCTCATGCCAGAGATCTATCCCAGGGCTTTGCCCATGCTACACCCACAATGTTAACCTCTGGAAGATGTTCCTGTTCATATTATTTCACTGATAAGAAGCACTCTTTGAAATCATTGGCTTATTATTTTTAAAGAAATCTCTAATAAAAGCAGAATAATTTTTTCTAGTTTCTACTGTGTAATCAAAAACAAGGGGTATATATCAATTATATACAAATCTTACAAATCAGAAACAATGGGTTTAGTCTCTTTTTCTCTAACATAAAACATTAAATTATTTCAGTGATAAAAAAGAGATCATGAACATTACAACATTAATATTGTTATAATTTGCCTTTTAACTTATTTTCATATTATTTACCATTTATTAGAAAAGTTATTTGGAGAACTATAATCAGTAAAAGTTTCCCTAGCATGGAACCATTCCAAGAGAACACTTCATAATCATCAACTTAAAATTAATCTCCTAGGGTTGAACAGAAGCCTCACTGGTTAAAAGCACTGGTTATTTCCAGAGGACCCATGTCTGATTCCCAGCCCCCACATGGTGGCACAAAACTCCAGTTCCATGAGAGCTGATGCCCACTTGTGGCTTCTTTAGATACTAGGCACAGGTGGTACATAAACATAAATGCAGGCAAAATACCCATGCATATAAAATCAAGATAAACACATACCTAAAAAATTATCTTTCTCAAATGGCTGCTATGATCATTCCCATTATGAAAATAAGAAAACTATAACTGAATTTCAGAGTAAAATTAAGCCGTAAGAAAAGTACAGACTACAAAGAGATGTCGGTTCATGCTCTCTTAGCAAAATGGACATGAGTGCAGAATCCACTCACAGCTTTTATTAGAATAAGCACAGCACGTGACCCAATAGCTAGTATTCAGTAAGTACTTCATATTAATTAGTCCACCAGTGTCTTACAATACCAAAACCTTAGTAAAGCTTGTACAATTCGCATTTCTGCTGAAGAACACTTAATTTTCTGGCTTAGACAGTAAACATTTATATGATTTATTGTACTGAAGAAGTCTGGTGTTTGACATTAATATGTGGTTTATACTAACTATTGCTTAACTTCTAAATACTTGTTTTCCGCTATTCAAAGGCTTTCAATTACTTATTATTCACCCTTTTTCATTTTTGCAGACCTAGATATTAACAATGAAAGTTTGAAAAAGAAGGAAAACCCAAAGCAATTCAGAAGAGTAAAATAAGTATCAAAATAAGGTGTAAAAAAATAGCTAGGTGTGTGGGTGATGGCAAAAGCCTTTAATCCCAGCACTCAGGAGGCAGAGGATCTCTGTGAGTTTGAGGACAGCCTGGGTGTACTAGGACCCCAGTGAGTGAATTCCAGGACAGGCTTCAAAGCTACACAGAGAAACCCTGTCTGTCTTGAAAAAACAAAATCAAAAAAAAGCTAATTGTAATTCTTTTATGAAGTACTAATTACACAGTGCTCCTATATATTTCAAAAGAACATCAAACTCAAACCAGAAGTCACCAAAAAAAGGTATATTCTGAACAGATATTTAGAAAGCTACAGTAACAAAATACAAGATTTGTTGTAACAACACAAACTACCTTCATCCTATCATCTACAAAGGGGAAGGGAAATTATGTCAAGTGTAAGAATTAGGTCAAGGGCTGGTAAGTTGGCTCAGTGGGTAAAAGCCCTTGCCACTAAGCCTAAACTCAGTCCCCAGGGCACACAAACATACATACAGGTGCACATTATATAAAGAAAAAGCTAGTTAGGTCAGGAAAAAATCTGGTTCCGTAAATACATCGTGATAAAGGAACCAGAATGTCATTAACCATCCCTTCCTTCATGGATAGACTTAAAAGCTTAATGATGCCGGGAGGTGGTGGCCCACGCCTTTAATTCCAGTACTAGGGAGGCAGAGGCAGGCAGATTTATGTGAGTTCTAGGCCAGCCTGGTCTACAGAGTGAGTTCCAGGACAGCCAAGGCTACACTGAGAAAACCTGTCTCAAAATAAATAAATAAATAAATAAATAAATAAATAAATAAATAAATAAATAAATAAATAAATAAGAAAGAAAGAAAGAAAGGAGGAAAAGAAAGCTTAATGATTACATCCTGAATGTCTTAAATGCCACTTCTCATTCTCTGCCACTAAATATTAAGTACTGCACTGTTCTACTCAGCGAGCAGTGTGTAGTGAGAAGGGGCTGGGAGAATGCCAAACCAGCAGATACCTGGAAAATGTTCAACATGTGAAGCTAAACAATTAATATCAGGGAATGGAAGAAGAGTCTTGGCTAAGCAATTTACAAGAATGTGCTTGTTCACAATATTTACTACCCCAACAAACATGAGCTCCAAAATGCCACTGCTGAACAGAAATACCTGGACCCGCTAATGAAGTTATGAAAAATACACAGGTCGACATCTGGGCACAAGTTTTAATGCAACAGTGTATCTACATTAACTTTATAGGTGCAATGTTTATGACACTCTGAAAACGAAATCCAATTCGTTAGCTAATCTTAAAAGACACTTTTTACCCAAAACATGGCAAGCATTACACACCATTTGAATCTACAAAGCTAATTCTGCACAACATATGCTCTCTTTTCCAAGCTCAGAAAGTTACAAACTAATAGTGATAAGGCTATGCAACTGTAGACCGGTTGCTTTTGTTTTCTACTGTAAAATATGACTGCTGTCATTGCTCACAAAACTCGGCGGGGATGGGGAATCAACACGTACTAGGTTTCTTTTTTTCTTCCCAAGACGACATATTCGGAAATTTTACCCAAACAAATAAGACTCACTAGCCCTCCAACAGAAGAGATCGACATTCCCAAGCAAAGGGCGGGGAAGGAGAGGGGAGCCAGGTTGTTTCTAGGTCATAAACAAATCCCTTTGGCAAAGGACCCAGAAACCTTGGCGGCTCGGAGGCAGCAGGCGAACATAGCGCCCCGGGGGGTCACCGCCCACCCACGTGCATGCTTTAGGGGTGCAGGGCAGGAACCACACCGGGGCCGGGCGCGGTGCAGGGCTCCCGGGTACCGCGATGTCACCTGCCACAGCGCTTCCCTCTCCCTCCGAGGTGCTAGACGGCCGCCTCCCGATCTACAGCGCGCTGGCTGTGCTACCAGGGAGTCTGCGGTTCACTCACCCAGCGTGGGCGCCTGAGGATCCACAGCAAACGCTGCCATCGCAAACGGCCAACACTACTCAGGCAAGAAGCCTCCCAGTTTTCAAAAATGGCGGAAACTCCCCTCACGGTTAAGGCCGCACGGCCTTATGGGTTGCGTAACTTCCGACCATGCTCTCTGCGGAGGCTGTGGGTGCTTCCGCCATTTTGGAAGAGGGCAAACTTCTTTGCCTGGGCTACGAGTCTAGCTAGAAAAAGGTTTTACTACGGATGCATGCCTGGGACAGTGGGAGACCTCTCCTTCCAAGACAATGGCTTTGGTCACGCCTCAGGCTTCCAGATAGGTTGGTGTCTGTGCTTCATAGAAACAATTTCCTTTGCTCACTTGATAATTAGTGTGAGTTTCCCCAATGTCACTTGATAATTAGTGTGAGTTTCCCCACTGTCTTCCATCAACTTTCCTAACACCTGGAAAAGTAAGCTTAATGAAACTGTATATTCCTTTTTCTCTGGACAACTTGATTTCTGCACTTGATATAGGACGTTCATTTCTCAAAGTGTCCTGCCATCTAGATGTAATTCCTATCAAATGTTGTGTTATGTAGGCACAATTTAATATTAAATTAGTTTGTCTTGTATTAATATATACAAAAGAATATAGATAAAGAATATGTAAATGAAGGTTATTGTGCCCATGACATTCCTGCCCTCCCCTCTTCACCCTGCTGTTTTTTCTCTTTGGGTACATTCATGTACTAATGACACACGTCTATATAGGATGTATATGTTAAAATGTTAAGTTTCGCTGCTTGCAAACTTAATTAAAAAAATTAAGGTATTTTATGTTTTGTAATCTGGGATATGCTCTGAGCCTTTCCCAACCTTTCCAAAATATTGACATATCTTTTGCTATTTCTTTCCAAGCTTTCTAAAATCCTAAATCTGGGAGGGCTTTTGTTACTGGAGTGAAATGATAATATTGTGGTGATCAAATCCACTGGGAAAGACCAAAGACTTAGACTAATTCAAATTTAGATTAAATGGATTTATTCTTCTTATTGTTAGCAGAAGGATGATGGCTTTAAAGTCAAAAAGCATGGCCAAATGGGGCTGAAGGAGGGGGTTTATAAGGGTGGACATTACAATTACTTTGTGCTTTACAGAATCCACAGCTGGGTGAGCAAACTGCTTTATTCTCTCAGCTGTTTCTCTTTCCTGTTACACAGTGATAAAGAAACTGCCTCATTCCAGTCCCACAGTGACAAGAAGGTTTACAAAATCGAGAGCAAGCAGTTAATTACTTCACAGCAGTAGCATCTCCAGGCCACTAGGAACTCACAGGCATTTCAGGAAAAAGGTCAAGGGTGCCCTTGAGGGGTGCCTGGTTCTGTGTCAAGTTTCTTAGCCATCACTGGGGAGCCATGTATAAATTATTACCCAGTCCTGACCATCCTGGGCAGAGTCACTAATGGCTGGGATAAAGCAATTTCTTCCTGGGCAGGCAATAACACTGTGCCATGAAGTTGGGACTGGCTATCGCATCCCCATAATAGCAATTCCAACATTAAATGATAGATTCCAATAATTCAATTTTATTTATGTTGTTGTTTTTGAGACAGGGTTTCTCTGTGTATTGGTCCTTGTTGTCCTGGAACTTGCCCTGTAGACCAAGCTGGCCTTGAACTCACAGAGATCCACCTGCCTCTGCCTTCCAAATGCTGGGATTAAAAACCAACACTGCCCAGCATTAGAATTCAAAATTTAAAACTATTTGCAGGTTCAATTTACTTTAAAAAAAAAAAATGCTCCAAGTGTAATGGTTCATGCCTTTAATCCTAGTTCTCCAGAGGTAGAGGTAAGTAGATCTCTGAATTAAAAGTTATTCTGGTCTGTACATAGTGAGTTCCAGGACAGCATTGGCTACATAGACCCTGAAAAAAGAAGAAGGAGGAGGAGGAGGAGAAAAAGAAGAGTTGGAGAAATAAATAAATATAAAGTTTAAAATGAGTATGAGCTGAAATGTAAATATCAAAAGGTCCACAACTTAACCTCATATATATGCATATGCATATATGGCTGTGTGTACTTGGCAATGGTCTTGGCACACACAATCAAAAGCATATATAAGTTTGTGCTGGATCACCAACTAATTGGCAACTTAAAGCATCACAGATTCTTTTATTTGAAGCCAAAAATTAAAAAATGTGTTTAAAGGGTTACTATCCAGGTAGCAATAGAACTATTTTTCTCTGAAGACACAAGAGAAATGTCTGTTTCTTTTCACCTTCTAAAGCTACTTGTGTTATTAGGCTGATAGCACCATTCCTGCCTAATCAAAGGCAGGTCATAGCATATTATATATATATATATATATATATATATATATATATATATATATATATATATGTCTGTGTGTGTATGTGTCATTGCTTCCCAAAGTTTCTATCATCGTGTGATTAACACAGCTGTAGTGACATGTGTCCCTCTGCCTCTTTTCTAACTGAACTTAGGGCTCATTCTCATCCCAAGTAACATTTTGGGGTGGCCAGGATCTATGTAGCCCTTTCTGCCTGGAACTCACTATGTACACACCAGGATAGCTTTATGGCAATTGTCAGTAATCATATCTATAAATGTTACCACACATGACATTCACAATCCAGAGTCTACAGCCCCATGACTCATAGAAATATACTTTTCAGTAAAAGAATTTCTTTGTTGGTTGTTTTTAACAGGGTCCCACTAAGTAGTTCTGGCTAGCCTGGAAGTCACTTTGTAGATTACGCTGGCCCCAAACTCACAGAGATCTTCCTGCTTCAGCTTCCTTGGTGCTGAGATTAAAGGCATGCACCACCACACCTGGACAAAGCTGTTGTATACAAATAATGATCTAGCCAAACAAACAAAAACTATATCTTGTTAAAAAGAAACATGTGGGGATGGGAAGATATTTAGGTTAATGAAGTGCTTGCCTTCATGAAGATCTGACTTTGATCCTCAGATCTCACATTAAAAATACAGCACTTGGGAAAAGAAAATTTTGGAACTCTGGAACCCACTGGTCAACTAACTTAGCCTGCTTGTCTAACTCCAGGCCAGTGAGACATTCTGTCCATAAAAAAGAAGGTAGATAGCTCCTGAGAAAAAACACCTAAGGTTCCCTTTGGTTTTCATACACACTTGCATACAGAGGAGCATACACACAAAGAATAAAAGTAAGAGGTCCAACAAAATGGCTCAGAGAGTCAAAGTGCAAACCTGACAGCCCTGAAATACAGTGGAAGTAGAGAAACAACTCCCAAAAGTTATCTTCTAATCAGCACATATATAGTGTGGCACATTAGAGTATACACACACACATATAATAATACATAAATTAAAATTTAAAAAGAACAAAATGCATTTGATGTGTGTTTTGACCCTGAAACATGTAAGTGATCTGTATTGTCCCCCAGAAAAGGGGGAATGGACAAGAGTTCCTGAGCATATTGGGAGCATGGGAGGTGGAGAGAAAGAGAAAGGGAGAAGAGAAGGAGGAGGATAACATAAGGGATCAGGAAGATCCAGTTCAGAGGAAGAATAGAGGAGAGCAAGAAAAGACACATCCTAATAGAGGGAGTCATTATAGGTTTAAAAAGAAATCTAGCACTATGAAAATGTTCAGAGATCTGCAAGGATGACCCCAACTAATAATCTAAGCAATAGTGGAGAGGCTATCTTAAATGCTCTTTCCCTATAATGAGATTGATGACTACCTTAAATCCCATCCTAGAGCCTTCATCCAGTAGCTGATGGAAGCAGAAGCAGAGACCCACCGCCAAGCACAGAGCCAAACTGGGATCCAGTTGTGGAGAGGGAGGAATGATGAGCAAAGGGATCAAGACCAGGCTGGAGAAACCTACAGGAACAGCTGACCTGAGCAAGCGGAACTCACAGACCCCAGTCTGACAGCTGGGGAACCAGCATAGGACTGAACCAGGTCTCCTGAATGTGGGTGTCAGTTAGGTGGCCTGGGCAGTCTGTGGGGCCTCTGGCAGTAGAACCAGTATTTATCCCTAGTGCACAAATGGACTTTGGGAGCCCATTCCCTATGGTGAGATACTCTCTCAGTCTAGATACACAGGCCCTGCCCCAAATGGTATAACAGACTTTGCTGATCCCATGTGGAAGGCCTTACCCTCCCTGGGGAGTGGATGGACGGGTTAGGAAAGGGGATTGGTGGGGGGCATGGGAGGATGGGAGTGAGAGGGAACTGGATTGATGTGTAAAATAAGATTGTTTCTAATTTAAATAAAACTTTATATAAAAATAAACAAATAAAAAAGAAAAGCTGGGTGGTGGTAGGCCATGACTTTAATCCCAGCACTTGTGAGGCAGAGGCAAGCAGATCTGTGATGGAGGTCAGCCTAGTCTACGAAGCAAGTTCCAGGACAGACAGGGTTTCTACCCTGTCTTTAAAAAATCAAACAAATATTGCCAAAGTGAGATATAGCTATATAACGTCATTTTGTATGTACAGAAGTGGGGTGGGGAGAGGAGAGAGGCTTAAATAAAGGCAAAAGCTAGGAAAGATTTTCAACAAATTCAGCAGCAGACAGTAGGAACAAGGATTATAAACTGAAGGGTTTAAGAAGGTTTCATAAGCCAAGTGATGGTGGCCAATGCCATTTAATCCCAGCATTCAGGAGGATCTCTCTGAGTTCTAGGCCACCTGGTCTACAAAGAAAGTTCCAGATCAATCAGAGCTGTTACACAGAGAAATCCTAGCACAAAACAAAACAAACAGAAGAGGAAGAGGGAGAATAGATTATAGATTAGTTCATGTAACTTATTTTAATTGCAGTTTTCATTATAGTTTAAACTGTTTTCATTATAGTTTAAACTGTTTTCCTTGGAGAAAGTCATTTTATTTCTCTTCGTGCATTTCAGTCTTTTTACCCTTCCAACTGGCTCTTTCCTGATGAAGACATGAAGATGCAGTGTGCTGTATCTTAGAAGTCACTGGACTGGTGCTCCTTGTAGCCCTTTGTTCTTTTAATGCTACACTTCTAAGTCCCATAGCTTTCTATCTCTTGCCTTTCTTTTCAACAGCTATTTATTTGTAGCCTTTTCCTCTCCTTCAAACTCTCAGTCATATCCTTTGAAGTCTATATCAGTTTTTATACTCTGTAAATAATTTCCAATACTATGTGCCCAGTCTCTGCAAAGCTAAATGCCACTTTCCAGATTCTTGTGTGACAACCTGTCAACCTGTGTGCCTACTTAAAGTCCTTGTAAATCAGATTTGAACTTAATATCTAGATTTCATTTTTTATAAAATAGAAACAACATCACGATGCCTAATGTGTGCCCAGTCATCTTTGTTTCACTAATCTCTCCCTTTTTCTGCCATCATGTGTTAGGGTACCAAGTCGGTCTTCTTTCTGCCTCTGTTTCTAGACAATTGCAGCCAAGTCTTCCCACCCTCTCCCTCACCTTCAGACTCTTTCATTGAGCCCATCGCTGCACTAGCCAAACCTCCCCTCTTTATACATACTATCTGGATGTTCAAAAACATTCTCTGCAGGATAAGAATATAGTTAAGTCTGGTTTTAATCGGTAGCACCCAAAGAAAACAAAAATCTCCCTGGATTCCTTTACCAACAGGAACCTCCTTCAGCTTTAACAAGACTCCTATGTGCAACACATTTTACAACTAATAATATCCCAATACCCTTTGATATATATATATATATCAAAGGAAAGGAAATTTTGAATATCTCAGAGTCAGGTAGTAGAGGTACATATTTAGTTTAGATATTTCACTAGGCACCTTGGAAGCACTTAATTGGAAAGAGGGAATGGGCTCTGTGGGTTAAGCCCCTGTCATGCACGCCAAAGGACCTCAGACCCCAGAATCCCAATACTCTTACAGTGAGATGGGAAGCAGAGATCAGAAAATCCCCAGAAGTTCTTTGGTCAGCCTGATATACACAGCCATAATCATGAGATTCTTTTTTTTTTTTTTTTTAACATGAGATTCTTATCTCAAACAAGGTGGAAGGTGAAAACAAAGACACAAGACTATTCTCTTACTTCCACATGTATGCCATGGAATGTACACCTACACTCATACACACAGACATACAGCCCTATGTGGTAATATGCTATTTATGATTTATTAAATATTACCTGAGGGCACAAAAAGCAAAGATACCTACAAGAACCAGGCAATGGTAATACACACCTTTAATTCCAGCAGCCATACTAGCTAACTACAGAGCCAGGCAGTGGTGGCACACACTTTTAATCCCGGGACTCAAGAGACAATCAGATGATGGATCTCTGTTAGTTCAAGACCACACTGAGCTGCAAAAAAATTGATCCAGTCCTAAAGAGAATCAGCTCACACAAAGGTGATCTCAGCACTCAGGATTGCACACCTTTTACTCCAGCACTAGGGAATTATAAAAGGAAAAGGCAAAGAATGGGCTTTATATAAAGATTTATCCTCTAGGCACATTGAGGAGAGGCAGCAGGCTAGGATTGCAGTCTGAGGAATCATGGAGCTAGCCTTTCGGGTCACCCTTTCAGTCTAAGGTAGAGGTAAGAGCTAGTGGCCGGCTGCTTTGCTTATCTGACCTTGAGCTTGAACCCCAATATCTGTCTCTAGGTTTATATTACTCATGTTACAACCCCAAAATCATCAACTCAAAGCTTTCACTACTTACTGCATGCCTGGGTGGAAAACAGAAAGCTCAGCCTGAAGATTAAGTAGACTAGAAATACCAGTTTCAAAGATTGGCCCTAATTTCCAATGGGTTCTTGACTGGTCTACTCTCCACACCCTCACCCTCTTCTGAACAGGTCTTCACATTATGAGGCTTGCTTCCAACAGTCTGCCTGCCTAGCATACCTTCACTTTCTATCCCAAGCTACAGGGATCAGGGCCTTCGTTTGGCTGTAGGCCCACGCCCTTCATGTGAGACATCCCTGACATTACAGCATTGGCCATCCTATTTCAGAACATCCACTGTGCATGACGACTACAACATGTTGAGAGAAGATGCTCGGATCAAAGGTTTTATTTTTAATCTCACAACATGGATTTTCTGGAGCATAAGGGTCAGCTTCTTTTTATTTTATCAGTAAATATATGAACAAATGAATTACAGGTTAAGATAAATATTGAACAAAGACTAATTATCTGACATAACTCATTAGACGCAATTTTGCATGTTTTTTCATAGTTCCATCAGAAGTGCTTATTATCATAAACAAAGGCTTGTTTTCAGTTCTTTTCATTGTTTTTGTTGCATAATGAGCTTCAAAACTTGAATTATCTCCTATGAGAAACACCTGTTCAGTTTTTGTATGCTTTTTGTCACTGTTTGGAGGTGTTTTGTATTTGCCACAGCCTGTGTTCATTAGATAAACCTGTCTTTCGATTTTCTCCTCTGAACCAGTTGAATGAAATGTCACGTGGGCTTCTCCCTTGTCTAGCCTGAATTTCTAATTTACCCAGAACACAAGATCTCATCAATGTGCTGTTTGGTACTCTGTTGATTTTCAAGCTTAGATGGAGAACACTTTCCTCAAAGCATGGTGCACAAGTTTGAGAAACACAAGAATACTGATCTAGTTATGGAAAAATACAGGAAAAGTTTAAGCTAGACCAACTCAAGGCTCTTGCCCAGTTCCCTGTCACTTAACAGTACAGGAAATACAGGTCAGAACCTTGTCTATGGAGAATTCAATCTGAAAATTAATTCAAGGCTGGATATATTTGAACTTTCTTCTAAACTAAAACAAATTTTGAAAATTCAGAAATAAATAGTATCTTGGTATTTATTTACATTTATTCAATTGATGCAGCCACAGTTAAACTTTTGAATATCTATCATATATACTAGTAATTCATCAACTTAGTTAAATCTCTATTAACATAGATATATACAAATACAAAATCAATCTAGTATTCTTAAGATAACTTTGTCTATTCTGTAAAAATGTAGTTTTTAAAAATCAAGCAGCCAGGTGGCAGGCAGTGGCCAACGCCTTTAATCCCAGCATTTGGGAGGCAGAAGGTAATTTTTTGTGAGTTCAAGGCCAGCCTGGTCTACAGAGCTAATTCAAGGACACCTAGGGCTGTTACACGGAAAAACCTGTCTCAAAAAACAAAACAAAACAAAAACAACAAAAATCACGTAGAGGCTAGAGAGAGGGTTCAGTGGTTAAGAACATGTACTACTTTTCCGAAGTTCCCTGCAGATCTCAGCCACCTACAGCTCAAGCTCCAGGGGAATCCCAGGCCAGAGGCATTTGCAGTTATCCCTGCCCCACACACATACACATAACTAAAAATAATTTTAAAATTAAAAGTCAGAGTAAAAAGATATCCACCTTTTGTAAGACTTTAGAAAAAAGATGGAATTTGTCTTCTTCAGACAGAGAGCAAAGGGAGGAAACATCATGCCCGTGCTTGTCATCTCTGCCTTCAGCAGCTGATCTATCATGAGCTGTCATTCACTTAGACTGTGACGTCACATAAAGGACCCACATGACTTCCCAGCAGGCAAAGCCAAATGATCTCCAAAACAGCTTCAGGATTTAAAGTGTAAGAAATATCTCAACAAAAATACACGTCTACAGTAGGTCCTGCATTTGCTGAGCACTGCAAAGAGTAACAGCAGCTGTATCTCTAAATATCTTTAAATATACACAGAAACATGAGGGCTTGCTGATGAAGTCATTATAGGGAAAAACTGACAGAAAACACACAGCCAGACATCAAATGCTTGGCTGATTTGCCAAGCTAAATGCATCCTTCTGTCTTTTGGAAATGAAGAGGCATTTCCAAACTTAAGTAACTTTCATGTGCAAATTTGTCTCCTTACCCTGTATTCAAATGCTAGTTAGATTTAATTAGATATTATAAAGATCCAGGGAAGTTACAGCAGGCAAAAGAGACAACTTTTAGGAGTGGAGGGTGGTCTTGATTCTTGAAAGAATCATGTCTGCAATTTACCTTGAGATGACATGTTCAGGAGGGAGTAGAGGATTGACAGTAAACAAGAATGCTGATGACAAGTGAGCTATTTTCTATAATTGTGTTTGGGATTTTTCTCTAAAATATTTTTTAAGAAAATAAAGAAACCCAACTGGGCAGTAGTGGCAAATGCCTTTAATCCCAGCACTTAGTAGGAGGAGGCAGGCAAATTCCTGTGAGTTTGAAGCCAGTCTGGTCTACAGAGTTTCAGGCGGCCAGGAGAAACCTTGTTTCAAAAAAACAAAAAACAAACAAACAAACAAGATAAACAAGTCCAAATAGTAAGTTATTCAAAAATCACATTTTTGTTTCTACTTATGTGAAAAATCAATTCCATTAATTCTTTTAATTTTTAAAAATGATTATTATTACTATTATTATTATTATTACTATTGGTTTTTGCAGACAGAGTTTCTCTGTACTGTTTTTAGAGCCTGTCCTGAAACTCTCTCTGTAGACAAGGCTGGCCTCAAACTCACAGAGATCTGCCTGCCTCTGCCTCCCAAGTGCTGGGATGAAGGGCATGTGCTACCAATGCCCTGCTTAAAGCAATTATTCTTGGCCTGGTATTTTTTTTTTTATTTAATGAACAGGTATTTTCTTGAAGACTGGTACAATTCTTTACTTCAAATAGTTAATAATTATGGAGCACTAGTAATTTTAGAATTTATTCTATTCATCTAAATTATAGAAAGTATAGTATCAACCTTTTATGTAATACACTGGTTTATTCACCCCAAAATATTCAACATATCACATAACATTTAATAAATGAATCTGGCTTCTCTCATCACTTACTGTATCAAACTAATCTTTCCAAGGTCAACAATAACTTCCATGATGCTAAGGCCAGCTGCCTTCAGTACATATTTATTTTATGGCTTTCTCAGCATCATTTGTTCTTATTTACCATGCACGTTGATGCTTTCCTTAGTTACTTAGACAGTGTGCTCTGGTTGCTCTCTTCTCTCTCTGACCATATTTTTTTTTTCTTGACTCATCCTTCATCCAGTCTTTATTGTGGCTGTTCTCCCAAATCCTGTTTTATACCCTTAGTTTCACTCTAAACTCTCTTTGTGTGATGCTATCCATTCCTACTGCAAATTCACACTAGTAACCAAATGTCCCATCAAGTTACCCTCTTGGCATACCCATTTGACTTGGGTATATTGAGGACACTTCAAATTAAATATAAAAAAGCAACTTAGGAATGAATATTTATCCCAAAGAATGACATCACCAGTTCTCTAATTATTAAAGCTAGAAACCTCAGGATGATTCTGAAAATTCCTCTTTTTTTTTTTTTTTTTTTTGAAAACTCCTCTCTTCAACAAAATTCAATGCCAATACTGAATATTTTTGCTAAATATTTTTTCAAAGTACCCATTTATTTCCTTTTTATAAGATTCATTTATAGGGCCGTGCCTGGTAGGAACCAAGGGAGGCTGTGCTGCTAGGATGAAGCTCTTGAGATTTTTGATGAAACTGAGTCATGAAACTGTAACCATTGAGTTGAAGAATGGAACACAAATCCACGGGACAATCACAGGTGTAGATGTCAGCATGAACACACATCTTAAAGCTGTGAAAATGACCCTGAAGAATAGAGAGCCTGTGCAGTTGGAAGCATTTAAGTATTCGAGGAAATAACATCCACTATTTTGTTCTACCAGACAGCTTACCTCTGGATACATTACTTGTGGATGTTGAACCTAAGGTGATATCTAAGAAAAGGGAAGCGGTTGCAGGAAGAGGCCGAGGCCAAGGTAGAGGAAGAGGACGTGGTTGTGGCAGAGGAAGAGGGGGTCCTAGGCGATAATGTCTATCAAGATTGCTCTTTCAAAGTGATAAAGAATTGGGGGATATTTTTTGTACAGGTTTTGTTTGTCAGTTTTTAATAAACGTTAAGTGTGGGGATGGAGTTTTGCACTGATTATCAAATCCAAGTTTCAGTGTCTACTGTGTACTCAACTGCTCAGTTCCTGGTGTCAGTCACATAAAATGAGTGTGCACTGAACATGCATTTAGTTTCTTTAAACCATTATGCGGTGCCCCTTTCACAATGAAATAAACTCTTGGTATTGCAACAGTGTCCTTATGGGATGGGATCCCAAATTCATTCTCCTTAGTTTTGCTCCTTGCAACCAACCTTACTGGTGAAAGCAAAAAAACGAAAACAAAAAATTGAATTTTGCCAACCCATGGTGGCCCACATCTTTAGTTCTGCTCGGGAGGCAGAGATAGGCAGGGGCGGATCTTTGAGTTCCAGAACAGCCAGGGTAATACAGAGAAATCCTGTCTCGGGAAAACAAAAACACACTGATTTTATTATTGTTAATTTGTTTTTTAAAAGGCTATGGATAGACTGTATAACCTTGCATTCCCCAGAAATTCAACTCAGATGTTCACTGGGTTTTCATTTCAGCAGTCTAGTAGCCTCTATTTGTGCAATGCACCAATCAGTAACTTCTTTGTCAAATGTTACAAAGTTTTGTATTTGTTTTTGAGACAGGGTCTCTAGATAGCTCTGGCTTTCCTGAAACTCAGCTGAGTAGACTGGGCTGGTCTGTAATTCACAGGGATCTGTAACTCAGAGGGATCTGCCAGCATCTTGTCTCCTAAATGATGGAATTAGAGGGGTATGTATACTCCTATGTCTGGCCTCAAGAAATCTTAACAAGAGAAAAACCTGTTTTGATAGCAAGAGTTCTTACAATTAATAAGAATTCTTAGGTTTTGGTTTGCTCTTTAAAAAAAAATTTAAAAAAACTTTATTTAAAAAAAGAAAAGATTCATTTATATGATTTTGATTATGTGTAGGTGTGTGTTTATATGTGGCTGTGTGCATGTGTATGCAGGCACCTGCAGTAGCCAAAGGTGTCATGTGTCCTGGAGCTGGAGCTGCAGTTACAGACTTTTGTGAGTTACCCGACACTTGTTCTGGGAACCAAACTCTGGTCCTCTGACAGAGCAGTAGGTTCTCTTAACCACGGGACCATCTCTCTAGCTGCCACTTCTTCCCATCTTGACTGCATCAACTAAATCTAGCTTCACCTCTTGAACCTTGGATGTACCCTCCTTACTTGCCTTGCTTTTGCTTCCAACTCACTCTAGGCAATACAAGCAGACTGGGCATTTACAACAACATTCTGAAGACAGGGATATAGCTCAGCTGGTAGATCCTGTCTCAAATAAATGAAGAGAAATGGTTCAGTGCTTAAAAGAGCTGGCTGCTCTTGCAGAGGACCTGGGTTCAGTTCTCAGCACCCACATGGGGCAGCTCACAACTGTGTGAAATTCTAGTCCCGCAGATCCAATGCCCTCTTCTGGCCTCCATGGATACCGCATGCACATGGTACACAGATAAAATACCTATTTACATACAATAAAAATAAAATAGCATAACATTCTAAGCAAGTTGTGATTACAACCTTTTAATCTTTACAACCTTGAATCCACTACTCTGAAAGACAAACATCCCAAAGCTCTTTACCAGGTCTCACTTGATCTGGCCAACAGTCCACATTCATGGACAGAATTTCATACCCTCCTCCTCACTGCTCCCACATCTCATCACTTCCTTCCATTACTCCAATGTTTCAGGCTCCTTTTCAGTCTTTGGCTTTTACATATATTCCTGACTCAATTCTGAAAAAATCTGCCACAACCCACTCACCCTCAGTCAACTCCCACTTATCTTTTAGTACTTATCACAAATGCCACTCAAAAGGCATAAAAGAATTAACTTGACAAAGTTAAAATTTGCAGTATGTCCTTACATAAAAATTTTAAAAGATCTACCTCTGTGTGTGTGTGTGTGTGTGTGTGTGTGTGTGTGTGTGTGCCTGATGATGTTAGTCAGGGCCTTCTTGCAAACTGAACATGGACTCTACCACTTGATCTGCCATCTCCTGCCCCAAACTCAAAGCCATAAAGCAAATTTATAATGAACATAATTCAGTTTCATTAACTCAGAAGCATTAAAGAAAAAAGTGTTCTTCCAGGAAAAAAAATGCATAATGTTAAGCATCCTAACAATATTTAAAATTTTTATAGTTTTATAACTCTATCTTTCCTAAAAAATGTTTTCTAGCAGAATACTGAAATATAAAATAGATCAATCTTAAGATTACATCTTTAAAAATTATCTCTCACTATAAGGCAGTTTTTAGGGATCCCAGGAGACAAAAATATATTGCAGGTGACTCATAAATAGAACACTCAGCACTCAAAAAGAACAGAGTGTTAAGTGATAACACCTAATTAAAAATCATAAAAGTATAATATAGTGCATCTATGCAATCCCTTAAAGAACAAAAAAAAAATGCTTATAATAGGACCAAAATTAAAAGCCAAAATGAAAATTTGGTTTTCTTAAGAGGATTTAAAGAATTTATAACCATTACATAAATGTTTATATATGCCTTTTGATTCTGGTACTCTTTGGGGGGGGTGGAGATGTTTTAACTTTAAAAATATTCTTTGTAAAAATTTTTACTTCCTTTTGAAATGGTAAGCCTTCACTTAGGAAACCTACTACATCAAAAGGTTTTTGTTCATGTAATCATGTGTGAGAAAAGAGTAAATTAAAAGGCCTCATTGACTGCTTTTCTATCTCCAACAAAGATTTTTAGGTTTAAAATTTCTCCTACACATATCAGTGATTAGTGATTCGATAATACACACTTGTCTCTTAGTAATCCAAAGAAATTCTTAACCAGAGGCTGCAATGACAAAGAGAAGGTAAAACTTAAAAATGTATGTATACTAATTCAGGGAGACAAAAGTAACTTCCATTTTCACTGGTAGAAGACTAAAGGAAAGAGGTGGTTTACAAGTTTTCTCTCCAAAACAGAACAGATGCAGGAGCTGTCTGTCTGTCTCTGACATAGGACAGATCAGGGACCATGGCCCCTTTCCACTAAGGGCACTTGTCCATCTCCATTGTTCTCTTTGCCCACTTGGTAGGTGCGAAGCTGTTCTATGAAGCCAGGATTCGGGCATATGGATGGCCTTGCATCTTTCACCAGTGACAAAGCATTGGTGAATTCAATTTCTTCAGAACTCATCAGGAAGCCGATGACAATTGCAGCAGCCCTAGAAACCCCTGCATTACAGTGAACGAGAACCACGCCACCCTGAAATGACAGCAAACGAAATTCACGTTATTCACCTGAGAAAGGTAATTAAATCAATTACACATTCTTAGCAGACTCAAAATAATAAAGTGAATAATTCATCTTGTCTATTTATTCCACAGAATAAATATCACTGCCAAAAAAAGAGGGAGAAAAAAAATCTAACACCTGCTCTTCCCCAGGACTGAAATGCTCTCTGATAATGTGGATGGAATTCTCAAATGGCATTTTTTACAGGACCCAATGGTCTAGCCAAATACACACAAAAACTTAGCAACTTACCAGCACATGCATATAAATAATTGGTGTCCATGGCTAGGATATCTATGTACAAAATCATTGGCAAGGAAAAAAAATGATGCTGTTGGGACTATTATTCTGGAAGGAAGTAGATTAAAAATATTCTTAGCAAATGATGGAATGAACAACCTATCCTGAAATGGAAAACGTAATAATATACCAGCAGTGAAGTCAACAAATAAAAAACTTCTCAGGTAACTCGTAAATGATACTTTACAAGTGAAATGGACACAATGCAGCATAGATGCTGGTTTGGGCAATATTGCATTAATAATGAATGCAATAGATCGAATGGATCAACAGTGATACAGGTTGGCCTATTGCAGGCTCTTAAAAAGTTAATGGTCTGTACTAAATGGAGCACACACCACAGAATTAAACACTTCAGTAACTTCTTTTCTCTACTCTTCATCTGGTGCAACACAAGAAAGGGTCAGGAGGGGGCCATATTACTAGAAATCTTAGCCCCCTCCAACACACATTACACTACTGTTGTTATGGCCATTTGACTATTTTAGGTTTACAAGGCAGCTCCCTTATATCTGTGTATCTGTGATAAAATTACTTTTTTGATCCATTCTATCAAATCTGCAATTGTATCTCTTTTCAAGAATGATTAGCAACAAAAAATATTTTGAAATATCTCACATCAAGTCTGCTTTCTTACAGGAGTCTATGATTTATTTTTGAGCTTTGTTTCTACACAAAGAAAGGAAAATAATATTCACTATATACATCTATACATGAGGAACTTTTTTAAAAAGTATATTATGTGGGCAGGGTTGTGTATGTGTGTGGGTTTATGCACATGTGGGTAGAGTGCCCATGGAGACCAGAAGAGGGCGTCCCATCCCCTGGAGCTAGAGTTACAGTGTGAGCTTCCAGAGTACTGGGAACTAACTTGGGTCCTCCAGGAGTGAGTGCTCTTAAATGGTGGGCCATCTCTCCAGCCCCTCTCATTTTGCTTTCTTCTGCATTTTGCAGTACAAATAATTAAATCTATAGCTCTTCACACACTAGAGAAGCACTCTATTTCCAGCCTCCCCCACCCCCCTTTTTTAACTTTTAGTTTTAAGGTAAGTTCTCACTAAGTAGCCCAGGATGGTTTTAAACTCATCTGGTACTTCTCAGTCTTCCTGCCTCAACCTATTTTTTTTTTCCACTTTGTACCAACAGCTTATTTTGTTTTGCTTTTAGAGACAGTTTTTTGATTTTTGTTTTCCGGTGTAGCATGGCTATCCTGGAACTTGCTCTATAAATCAGGCTGACTTTGAACTCATAGAGATCCATTTGTTTCTGTCTCTAAGTGCTGGGATTAAAGATATGAGTCACCACCTATCATCTAGACTTAAAGTGTCTAAAAATTATATTACATTACAACAACTTAAAAACTACTAATGTATATTACTTAGTTCAAAACAAATCTCCAGATCTTAATTTTATCTGTTTTAAAGTGTTAATATTTTTCTTTCACTATTTTATATAACTACTTTTCCTTTTATGTGTATATATGTTCACCTTGTCTATGCAATACCCTCAGAAGTCAGAAGAAGGTGTTAGAATGTGTGCTGGCTAGTCTTATGTCAACTTGAACTATCTGAAAGGAGGTAACCTCAATTGAGAAAATACCTTCATAATATCTATCTGTAAAAAATTTTCTTAACTAGTGATTGTGGGTTGTGCCATTCTTGGGCCCTGGGCTGGTGGTACTGAATTCTATAAGAAAGCAGGCTGATCAAACCATGATGAGCAAGCCAGTAAGCAGTACCCAGCACCCCTCCACAGCCTCTGTATCTGCTCCTGTCTCTGCTCCTGTCTTAGGTTCCTGCCCTGTCTGATTTCCTGTTCTGACTTCCTTTGATGAACAGATATGGAAGTGTAAGCCAAATAAACCCTTTCCTTCTCAATCTGCTTTTTCTTTTCTTTTGTCACAACAATAGAAATATTAACTAAGATAGGTCCCCTGGAACTCTAGCTACAGATGTACAGATGGTTATGAGTTGCCATGTGGATGCTAGGAAATGAATCTGGATCCTCAGCAGGAACAAGTACTCTTAATGGCTAACCTGACTTTCCAGCCTCCATAACATTCCAAACATTCTAACATAGAGTGGGGAGTGACTTGCAAAGTTTTACTCCTGAGTGAGGAGCTATTGACAGTCAACAGGTGCTAGGGTAGGGAAGAGTCAGTTTTCTTTATAAGTGCTGTCTCTGGTATGTTGACCATGTTCCAGTTGATGCCCCATGCCCATGTGTATATGGGTAGCACTAATTAAACTCAGTGAGTTATTTAAAAAAAAAAAAAGAGGACATAAATTTGAGAGGGGATGTGGGAGGGATTGGTGTATGATTAAAATACATTGTATCCATGTGTAAAATTCTTAAAGAAAAAATTAAATATTAACAATCAAGTCAAATAAAATGCATTCATTGGGAGGGGGATAGTCAGACTCTGACAATCAGTGAAGCAAGATTCAGGTGTAACCTCCTTCTCATGCCAATGTCTTACAGCAAGCTTCTGTAGCTCAGGTCACTTAGACAGCACTCATGACTGTCCAGACATGGTGCTGTAGTTTGGATACAGGTTGAGCTCATGGTTTTGAAGCTTGGGTTCATGTTGTGAGGTTAGGAGATATAAGCCACACCACCATCCTTCTTGGAGATCTGATATCACTGCTATAAACAAGTCTATAAGTGTGAATTCTCCTATATGATTCTTAATCAAAGATGTATATATAGTCTATTATATATAATAATTAGAGGAATCAATTGAAAACTACAAACTTAACTACAATTAAAACATAAAACAGAATTACTTATTGACAAAAAACATAATTTCAAGATACAACTTTAGGTAATAGCCATTCCAGAAGTCATGCCTGTCAGGATGTTGGCATAGATCGAAGTTAATGTTGAAATAATATCCTGTAGCCAGAACATGGAGATGCAAGCCAGGCAGTGGTGGTGTACACCTTTAACCTCAGCATTCAGGAAGCAGAGACAGGAGGATCTCTGTGAGTTTGAAGCCTGCCTGGTCTACAGAGTGAGTCCCAGGCCAGGCTCCAAAGCTATAGAGAAACCCTTCTCCAAAACAAAACAAAACAAACAAAAAATAGAAAGTAATATTTATATTGGTATTCTAAAGTCTCAAAACCAGAAGACAGTTCTGATTAAGATTTCATTTAATTTCAGTACAGCAATTGCATTCTGCCATAAAATTCTATGGTTCAAAATGCAAGCCAGAGATATAGCTCAGCTGGGAGAGTACTTGCTTGGCAAGAACAAAGCCCCAGGTTCCATGGTAATGCACACCTGTAAGTCCAGTACAAGGGTAGCAGAGGCAGGAAAATCAAAAGTTCAAGATCATCCTTGGCCACATAGCAAGTTTGAGGCTTCACCTAAGCTCCATGAAATAAGAAAAGAAATAAGTAAAATTTTAATTATACAGCTATGAAATCTCTGTGCCTTAGTCATTCAAATGAATGAATATTCATCATCATGAATCAACTGACAAGACTAGAGCAGACTGTACCCTTTGGTCCATCTGGTCTCTTACAAATCAGTCAGGATGTAGGAGCTGGTATAGCCTCAGAGGATACTCAACTACATATTTGCACAGGAAAACTCAGTAATGGAGGGAGTTTATCTCCCTGTGTTTCCTGGTAAGAACTCAGAAGAAACTAAACTAAGTTAGTATGAAAAGTAAATTCCTCATTAGGGAAAAAAGCAACCGGAGTACTGAAAACCTAAAGGATTTCATGAGTATTAGTAGAGAGAAATTTTCATAATGGTTCTTTACAAATTCATTACAATGTACAAAGAGAGGGTGGTGCTCTCCTGTTTTCCAACTTTTACTCCTGAAGAACTGTATCAAAACAAAACTCACCTTCAGTTTTACTTGCTCAATAAACTCAAAACATTCTGGAAAATAAGACAGGATATTGGTTTCAGGCACATCCAATATAGAAATGGTCTTATATGTAAACTCACTGAGGAAAGCATTTTCAACTCCATATGCAACATTGAGAATATGAGTCACCTTAGAGGAAAGAAAAAAAAAAAGATGATTTTTAAGTTCTGTGATTTAGATGATCTAAAAACAGAATGCAATGTTAACTTCTGGAATAAGAATAATGAAAATCTAACAACTCACTGAATGACACATCTTTTTTGCATCATCCCTCAACAACTATGCTCTTTTATAATGGCCCTTTTGTTGTATTCCTACTCCTTAGAGATCACCTCCGTGGCTCCCTCCCTGCACTAGAAACACTATGGAAATACAGACCAGGTTGAACTTACTATCATAAGAACTGAGTGAACAATGACCTTAGCAGAAATTACTTAAAATACCTACTTAGTGAATACCCACACAAAAACTTCAGTGGTTTTTGTTTGTTTATTTGGTTTGGTTTGGTTTTCTATTGCAATGAACCACAGGTGCCTATGTATGTGGCTTATGAAAGGACCCAACAAAGGCTTTATCTATTTGTTTGTTTGTTTATTTATTTTTTTTTAAAGAAAGCCTGCCTCTACCACTCGGTGAGAGAACTATTTGTTGATGGCCTTGGGACAGGTTGCTCTTTATAAGTGATAGTAAGAATCATTCACTGAGGACTTCGTATTTACCAGACACGCAGGTTGTCTCGGGCCTCTTATTTGGTTATTATAATTTTCACTGCAAATAAAAGTTTGTTTCTAATTGGCTCTGAAATCAAAGCATTGTAAAAGGGAAAGATGAACTTGCTTCATCCTGTCTCTATTCCATTTTTCTATTTTTTTGTTTGTTTGTTTGTTTTGAGATTTGGTTTGTCTGTGAAACAGTCCTGGATATCCTGAACTTCATTCTGTAGACCAGGCTGACCTCTAACTCACAGAGATTCACCTGGCTCTGCCTCCCAAGTGCCAGGATTAAGCATAAGCCACACCAGCACCCAGATTATTATTTCTACTCTTACAGCAACCATGTTTGCCACTTTTTAAAAATTATTCTCTTGGGGTTTCTTTATGCAAATATTTTATGTCTTTATATAAGCACTCAATGAATATCTTATTATTATACATTTTACTTATTAGAGTTAAATCCATTCAGAAATGTCCTAATGGTCCTCCATAAGAGAACTTCCACCAATTACAACACTTAACCAAAATCCCAAGACAAGGCTTTGAAATAGAGCCACACACTTAAACTAATCATGAGGTTCACACATCCTTATAATTTTCTGGAAACCCTCTATCAGGCAACTCAATTTAGCTTCACATCCCTGGGCATTATTAAGAGGGAGACTGTGTGGACAGGAAGCAGGATCTGACAGAGATGCCCTTGTTTTATCCCCAAAATAGTGAAGCTGAAAGTAAACAAAAATGCTATTTAGAAAGGTGATGTAAAAAATAAATCACTTGCCAATGTAAAGTTTTTTTCATTTTGCCACATTACCCTGAATAATACTAATTTAATAGTGGAAATGAGACTGGAACTTTCTCTAGCTTTGTTAACTGTTGATGTGAGAAGGCTCCTGGTAAGAGATATGGGATTAATCAGAAGCCAGATTAAATATGGGTCAGCAAAGTAACAAACAATGCTGTCAGACTAGCTAAGGAGTTCCTTATTTGTTATTTTCCTTTGGGAACTAACTGCAAGTATTTATCACATAACATTTTTGTTTAGCACTATTACATAGTGTTTTTTTTTTTATCCATAACTCAATCAATTCTTTCCTCAGAGCTGTGGGTGATAAAAAGAATAAAGTCTTTACCTTCTCTAAGTCTTGGTAGTAATAATGTTAAGTGGTGAGAGCTAAGTAGACCCCAATGGGAGGAAGATTTACTCAGTGTGCCACTTGCCACAACCCCACTCCCAACCCCATGTGTGTGGGAAGTTGTATGTAGCTATTCTCTTGGCTTAACCCATCTGTATCATTGTTGGTTGCCATGAGGCCTCAGTGAAATGTTGAACTCTCAGAGAAATCAGCTCACTCAGGGTACCCTACCAATCCTCTCCATGCCTTGTTTGAATCTTTTAGAGAAGATAATCTTATCTAAAAGTATCACATAGCAACCTGTATATCTCCCCATCAGCTCTCACCATCTTACCTATGCCAGAAACCCTCCTTTCTTTCTGCCTGATTTCAATAAATGATACATTCATGCATCCTTTAGAGGTTCCTTCCTGGTATGTGTACCTGGAACTACACTGCTACTTCTGAACATTTCTCTAGTGACTTTCCTGAATTTTCTGTTCACTCCCACCCCTGAATTATTCTTAAAACATACTCAACACTTTCTAAGCTCCATCCATCCATCACCTTTCTCTTTCCACCACTTCCTCATTGCCCCTCTACTTCTCAGTCTTCTGAAATATGGCTTACCAATTTCTTATCTGCTGCTCTACTGCCTTGATCAAGGCAGCTCTTAAAAGAAAGCATTTAATTAGAGGCTTGCTTGCAGTTTCAGAAGGTTAGTTCGTGATCATCATGGCAGGAAGCATGGCAGTAGCCAGCCAGACACAGTGCTAGAGCAGTAACTGAGAGCTCACAATCTGATCCACAAGTTTCAGGGAGTTGGTAAGAAGCAGGGGAGACTGGTATATGCACTGGCACTCAAGAACGGGTGGATCTTTGACAAGCAGAGATGGGGAAAAGCCTGTCCCATATAGAACTGCCTAAGCAGAGGTAGTAGGGTCAAGTTCATGAGGTTGAGTGAAGGAACCTGAGAAGAACGTGAAACTGTAAAGTTGAATTACAGATCTGTATATTTAAAGCAGGTGCAATTATTTTGGCAATGCTATTAAAACAACAGCCCAGGTGATACACATTAAACTAAATTATGCAAAATTAGAGCAATACAATTTTTCCCAGGTAATGGAAGAATGGACGTCTTCCTGTATGCAGTGCCACATGAAACGTCTGCTTACTTCATTTACCTTGTGTTTTCTCAGGAGCTCCAGATCATGAGCAGCGTCCTGCGACCCTGAGGAAATAAATCATCTATGTTCAACACATATACAACCACTCTGAATTTTCACAACACTGGGGACAATCAATGTGGGAGGACATCAGTTCAACTTTTGGAAGGGAAATTTGGCAATATTCACCATGAAAACTTATCTTTCCTCTATCTATGGACTTCCCCATTTTGAATAATTTATACTCAATTATAGATGTTTCGGTGATTACCTCTAAGGTAATCACCTTATATGTTCAACACATAACACATAAAAACAAAACCAGCAAGCCAAACAACTCCAAGTCCAACATAGGTGCTGAGATAAATAAAAGATGGTACAATTACACAGTGAAACCTGTACAGCAATATGTACCATCAGAAATAAAAATTAAAATAGGTAAGGCATGGGACACATATTCTCGGTATGTTAGGAAGTGAAACCATGCTACAAGGGCTTGGAAGATAGTTCAGTGGGTAAAGTACTTTCTAACACAGGACCTGAGTTAGATCCCTAAAACCCACATATAATCCAGGCATGGTGTGAAATATACAATTAAAATATATGTATATGCTTAAAAACAGAAAGCACATGGAACAAAACATTAAATGCAGGGTTATAGGTGATTTTTTATATGAATTTTATTATTTACAACAAACACCTCTTTCTTTTATAAAAGAAAAAGGGGGTATTAAGAAAGTCAGACACCCACAGCATTAAGTTCAGGCCAGCTGGAGAGGGAACACTCAGTAGCTTTGAGGTCCACGGGCTCCCACACACACACACTGTATACCACTAGTGTGTGTCTTTCACAGTCTCTCTCTGCTGAAGACAGCTCTCTACTCTCCCACACAGGGAGATGTTTATACTCAAATTCTAATCTGAGAATGGCCAGTTGGCACAGAACAAGTTTCACAAATGATCAAACAGGACATTTATAATGGAGGATTTCAAGACTTTTACTTTCCTGTGGATCCATTTCCATAAACAACGTTCCTGCCCTCCCCATCCGTATCTGAGGACTCAGTCAGCTTTCCTCAAATGATTGCAGGACCCACACAGTGGGTCCGGGAAAAGAGGTTCCTTACTAAACACACATCCTGCTTCTTCCTATTTGGAAACTGGACTTCCAAAATATGGGCATTTTGTAAATATAAATAGTTGGTTCAGAAATTGTCTGTTCTCTCATCTTTCTGTAACTTTCTGCCAGTTTGAAATACTTCACGACTAAAACATAATTCTCAGTTTTTAACTATAGGAAGTCTTAACCATGTTGGGTTTGGGGAACATGTTCAGATAAGTTCATTTTAATTTAATAGTTTAGTGAACATACCATCTTTTATCTTTTAACTAGTTATTTTGTTATTCCTGCTTGTTTTTGAAAATAGTAAAAACTACAACATGGCTTAAATGAAATTCTTCCCTTTTCATCCTTTCATTGCATGCACACTGGCTGCCTTGGTGTTCTCTCTCTCTCTCTCTCTCTCTCTCTCTCTCTCTCTCTCTCTCTCTCTCTCTCTCTCTCTCTCTCTCTCTCTCCACCTCCAAACCTGAAACAGATGGGTCAGGTTAATTCTATTTTAAAAACAGTTGGTGTATGTTGTAAATAACTTCCAAATTATCACAGCATTGACATAAACACCGTGTGTTTGTGGCGTGGAGGCAAGTACTCTATTGCTGTCTCACTATGCTGCTCAAGCTGCCCTCACTCTGTAGCCCAGGCAGGCTTTGAACTAGTTATCATCCTGCCCTGGCTTCTGAAACAGCCATCATTGCAGCTAATTTAATGTATTTATTTATCCATTTACATTTTACTTTATTTTTATTTATTGTGTGTGAGAGACAGACAGACAGAGAGCGGGTGAGAAGGGAAGAGGAAGAGACAGAGACAAAAGACAGACAAAGCCAGAGTGTCTGAATGACTAGAGGTCAGAAAAAGCTGAGGTCAAATAACTGAAAAGTACTCATATATATATATATATATATATATGTATATATATATATATACATATATATATATATATATATATATATCATTCTTGGATACAGTGAACAAGATCTGAACTGTCACACTCAGCCAAATAGTCCACTTAAGTTTTTGCTGTTCATTTGGTGAGAAGATAGTTTAATATTTTTCTCTGAACTGCAAAAACTATCTGGCTTATCCATTCAGTCAATTTGAAGACAGTGTGTATGACAATTCTTAAGATACATGGTATAACAATAATATACACTGTTTGAGTTTTGTCAAGAAACATTTTCACACTGCCAGAACAACCTTATAGGGTGTTTCTTCACTTAAAGCAGATGGTTTGGGGGCTAGAGAGATGGACCGTGGCTGAGAGCACTTGTTGCTTTTGCCAGGGACCTGGTTTTGATTCCCAGAACAACCATCTATAACTCCAGTTCGAGTGAATCTGATAACCTCTTCTGATTTCTGAGATTACCATATCTGCACATGGTGGACATATATACACACAATACATGTACATAAAATAAATAAACTAAAAATATTTTGAGCAGATTGTTTTTGGAGGCCTAGAGAGAATAAAAGAAATGCACTACCTAATGTAAGTCTAACTGCAAACAACAGAATATAATGATAGAGAGTGAGAGCCAGTCAGACTTGTACTTGATGCCTAACTCTGCTATTTACTGATTCTGTTACCTGTGCAAATTACTTACCCAATCTTAAAGCCCAGTCCCCATTTGTAACATGAAGACAATCCCTACTTGGAGATCTTTAAAAGAATTATATGCTATGAACACTTCCTATTGTGGGTATGTGTAACTCCTGGTTCTGTGTCCAAGTGTTAGTTTCTCATTCATAAATGTAAATTAATGCAGACCTATGCTGATTTCTAAAGAACACCATACCAGACCAACAAGATAACATGCTTTCTTCTTTGTGGATGGTGCTTGTATACAAATTCAGTATTTCCATATTACAAGATAAGAGACCATCAGTCTTACAGCTGTATAATAGAAGCCTTGTCTTCAACACACCAAAGACAAACACCATGAGTAATGTAGAAAGCACGCTTTCAATGCCCTTTCAACCCCGCCAAGGAATCACTTCGTTTTTGCATTTTTTTAAGGATATAGTCTTTTTATAATACAAGAAGACATCACACCCTGTTATCCTCCTGAGAAACTTAGCAAATAAGGGAAACATTTCTTCTAAAACTCAATAATCAGGTGTCAAAGTGATAAATGCCATGGTAGCAGGAATGCTCCTATTTTGTTCCTAACCTTAGAAAGTAGACATTTCAACTTTTCATCAGGATAGCTGACAAGATTATTGTGCACAGGGGGTTATTATGCACAGAGGCGGCTAATGGCAAAAGAATCCAATGGCAAGTCAGTCTACTCACCCAGAAGCAACCAGGGCTTAATAACGCCAACTTGCAGGTCCAAGCTAAGGTCCTGCACATAGCCACAACCACCCCCACCGCTGGGCTCTGCTTCCACAACATGAACAGTGGCATCTTTCCAGCTTTCTATAATTTTCTTTCCAGTGAGCGTGGTCACCCTGGTGCACTGCTTCCTGAGATTATTCCGGGAGAATGCTTTGATTTCTTGGTTCAGGGAGTGCATTACATGAGCAGAGGAGGAACAGCAGCAAACACAAAGAAATACTGCACTCACTGCCAGTCACTTACAGGAGCTGGCCTGGGAGGTGACAATCGCACCTCTGACAGAGTAGCCCAGCCCCGCTGTCCCCAGCGCCTTTGTAAGGCGAGATCTGATTGGCGGCCAAGAAACGGGACCGATTGAATGCCGCTTCTCATTTGCTGACGGGAGTTCTGTGTCTTCCGGGTCCGTTCAGATGCCTCTCTGTCGGGCTTGTCTTTGGACGAGGGATGGTCATTTCTGAGATTCGCTTGGAGAGAGCTGGTGCCTCCTGGCTATCCAAGGATAGTGTTTTCTGGAAATGACGGTGGAGATAGCTGCTGAACCACGGACTTTCCCACCCTGCCCTGAGCCTGCTGTGGCTCACCCGGCCTAGAGAGGCTCCAGTCGCCTCCAGGCAGGCCCAGGCGCTGTCCCTCTTTTGACTTCCCTTTTTTTTTTCTCTCTCTGTTCCCCCTGGGAGAAACATTAACTAGATAAAACCACTGAGTATATTAGTGTGGCTCCAACTGAAATTCAGTGTAAATAAAAGGTCGTTTTAAATATGTTCCTATAGATTAGCAAGGCTTAAAATTTGTGTATTCTGACTTTCCACGCCTTATGTACAGGAAGCATGGCAGCAACTGGACACTAGTTGGGGAAAATCAACTATACAAACAGATTTGCCAAACAAATGAGCAGAATGGTGCTTCTGCCCAGGAAAGATGATTTTTTGCAAAGGAAACTGCAAGATTTCGTCAACTGAAATTTTCCTATTAACTCTTACTAAAGGGCATTTTTAAAGATAATTTGAATACAATGTATAAAGTTAAGACTTCGAAAATGTATTCACCAGCATTACATACAAACATTTTTGTTGCTTTTGAAACTTTATGACATTAAAGAAAGTCTACAGGCTGAATTTTTGTGTCCCTTCAAAATGAGTTGCAATTGCATGCTCAAGTGTGCTTATATTTGGAGATAGGACTTCTGGAAGGATAAATAGTCTTATGGTAAAATATATTAATGACTTCATGAAAGGGGAAGAGAACTCTTCCTTCCCTTGCCCCGTACCAGGGAAAGGAAGATAAAGGTCGTTGGGGGATGTGGGTGTTGATAAACCTGGAAGTGGGAACACACCAGGAACCTTGCAGAGGCCACCACTTCCATTTTCTATTTCTTGACCTCCAAACCACAACAAGTAAATTTCTCTTGCTTATGCTACAGTTTATAGTTTTTGTTATGGCAGCCTGTGAAAGGAACCATTTTTTTTTCCTTCAAATGAATTTATCTGCTCACAATACCTAGTGGGAACTCCAGAGTGAACTATAAATTGTCTGTATCATTTAGTAAACCACAGGCTCATCAAAAACAGCTCTAACCATAAATCAATTCATGTATTTATCTAACAATGAGCACTTACTGCACACTGCACTCTGCTAACAACTTTCACACACTTAGTGTTGTGCGATAGATACATAACAATAATTTAGACATGTCATTTTACTCCACCATAAGACATATATATTATGTAACATATATTTATATAAACCCACAGTTTACAACTTGGGAAACTTGGATGCAGGAAGAGAATTTCACAACTAAGTTTCGAACCACAAATAAAACCTGAGAGCATTTAAGTCCAGTGTCTCAGGATTTTTTGTTTTTTTGTTTGGTTGGTTGGTTTTTGTTGTTGTTTGTTTTGTTTTGGTTTTGGTTTTTTGAGGCAGGGTTTCTCTGTGTAACAACCCTGGCTGTCCTGGAACTCACTCTGTAGACCAGGCTAGCCCCAAACTCACAGAGACCTACCTCCTTCTGCCTCCTGAGTGCTGGAATTAAAGGTGTGTGCTATCATCACCACCAGTAACGCATCCATGTCACATTAAGAGAAGAAATGAAAAGCACTTTCTCTTAGGGTCATTTAACCAAGAATGAGCCTAGACTTGAATTCTCTACTTCATGTTCCCTGTGCATTCTGTCCTGTCTGAATCTGTGCCTGCCTGGAGGCTGCCTCTGTATCTGTATCTGTTATTTGTGTCTGTATATGTTCCTGTATCTGTGTCTTTATCTGTGTTGTCTGACTATGTGTCTGTCCCTGTGAGTCTATCTGTTGTCTGACTGTGTGTCTGTCCCTGTGTGTTTATCATCTGACTGTGTATGTGTGTGTTTAATCTGTGTGTGTATCTATTGTCTGTGTGTCTGTGTGCTCAAACTGTGTGTCTATCTTTTTGAATACCACAGAAAGCAGCGCATGGGGGAAAGAACGACATACCTTACAGAATCTTTAACAGGATTTTACAACTGTTTAAACATGGCTCCAAGTGACCCAGGCAACAAGCAGTACTACAAATAGCATTGTTTACTGTCAATGTCCAAATGTTTGTTCAGCATTCATGGTGGATATCCACTTTAGAATATTGCTTTTTAACTTCTGTGTTAGCTGCTTTCAACAAATGATAGGCATGCATTTTTATGAACTGGAGCATAGAAGAATTCATAATTTTAGATTACAGGTATGCATTAGCTGGTTGATTTTTTTTATATTGTTTTCTTAAAAATAGTTTAAACAAGCAGGCTGAGTACATGGTATGATAGTAGTCTTAAGTTTTAAGTGACCTCAAGGTGTATTATTAACTCTGCCTATGAGGTCCAGCAAAAGATCCAGTCTCTTAGAATGTAAGAAAAAGATTATTGTAAGCACTGCCATAAACAGCACCATAAGTGCTGTTATATTTGTTATGATTATTAGATAAGTGCTGTTATATTTGTTATGATTATTAGGTGGCATGAAAAATTCTGCTGTTTCTGGAGAATGTATTCAAGTGGAGCGAGCAAGCAGGCAGGGATGTGTGTGTGTGTGTGTGTGTGTGTGTGTGTGTGTACCATGGAGGATCACTATTTAAATGCTGCACAACATGGTGAAAGAACTGTGTGCTATTTGCTACAGGTTGGAGAGAGAAGGCCCATCCAATAGAGACTTTGAAATAGAGACTTGAGTAACATGCAGAAGCCAGCCTTAGAGATATCTGGGTAAGAGAGTCATAGGAAATGCATTTAATGTCTGTGCCATGTACTTCAGCAAGTGTCTAGACAGAAGGGGAATGCTGAGGAGTAGGAGAGGTGGGTGTAGAGGATCAAGATATCACCAGGTGGCTAATATGGCTTTAGTGAGTTAGTTAAAAAAAAAATGTTGGAGGAGATAAGCACAGAGAGATAGTAATAACTTTGTGCTGTATTCTTAGTGAGATGGGAAGTCACCAGTGAGACTACTGGTATAATAGGCCCTATGCTGTGTTAACCAGATGCCACGAGCAAATACCTGTTGTTTTTATTGCTGTGGATATTGTTGACCAATAAAGTGACGGTTTCTTCAAGGGCTATTATCTGTAGAGTGAACCTGGTAAAAGTTCTCAAGAGTTTATTTAGATATAAAATAGGGGTAAACGGTCACTGATACAGAACAAGTTCAACACCACCGCTGACCCAGGTGTCTTCATCCAATTGTTCTATCCGGGGGTCAAGAGCACCAACAGCAAGCCACCTATTCTGCTCCAACCACCCAAGGAAAGCTCATGAGCAAGAGAGCTAGAGACCCTTCCCTCAGCTTATAAATTGTCATGTAGGCAGACAAAGACCATGCCATAGGGTTTGTTGCCCCAAAAGTCATTGGCTAACCATATCAAAATTCCACTATTATCTGAGGTCATACCCTTCTAGAGTGGATGCCACCCATGAATGATTTATGTAGGAACCTAGAGGCCTGTTCATCTTTGTCTAATTTTGTACAAGTCCAAAAGGCATCATTCCTGGGTTGGTGGGCCTGGGTTCTATAAGAAAGCAGACTGGGTGTTCTTTTTTGAAGGGACATGGAGGAGCAGTGGATCTTGGGGAGAGGGGTTGAAAAGAGGGGAGAAGGGAGATTTCTATTTGGATGCATTGTATGAGAACAAAATAAAAAAAAAAATTAAGCAGGCAAAGGGCTTGGCCTCCCTACAACCTCTACTTGAGGTGAGTGTGGGGCCAGATCAGGTTCAACAGCTCCCCCCCATCCTTTCCTTGGAACTTTCTGGGCCTGCCCTTTATCTTGACCCCCCTACAAATCTGCTTAACTGGACCCACCCTGGTATGCCTGACCATCCAGAGCCTGCCCTCCTCTCTGTCTTGGCCCTTCTATGCCCTCTACTTGAGGTGAGTGTTTGGCCAGCTCAGGTCCAACACCCCCACCCTCTCCTTGGAACTTCCTGGGTCAGCTCTGCTCGTAATAGACCTGCCCAACCACACCAGACTATCCGGAGCCTTCACCTCAATCTTCGATCCCCTATAACTCTACTTGAGGTGTGTCTAGAGCCAGCTCAGGTCCAAACCCCACCCCCATCCTTTTCCTGGAAATTTCAAGGTCGGTTCTGCATCTTGACTATACTCTGTGCTTGAGTGGAACTGCCCTGGCTGGCAGGACTACCAAGAGCCGGCCCCCATCTCAGCTTTGCCCCCACCCCTCACATCACCTGCTTGAATCTTGACCCCTCTAAGCATTCTGTGTGAGAATTCCAAGAAAGTTTGGACCATTTAGAGTTACCGACATTTAAGTCCTGACCAATCTATACCCACCGGGAGAGAAGAAGAGAGAGACCCCACCTGCACCCACTGGAAGAAGGGATGGGAAGACTGAAGTACAAGAACACATTCAACAATAGAAAGACCAATATGACACCACCAGAATGTAGGTACCCACACCAAAAGACCAGAACATACTAACTCAGATGAAGCAGAAGAAAATGACCTTAAAAGCAACTTTATGAAAATGATAGAGGCCCTCAAAGAGGATAAGAGAAAAATCCCTTAAAGAAATGGAAGAAAAAAAAAACAAACAAAAAGTTAGAAGAAACAGAGAAAAAGATAAACCAAAAAAATGCATGAATTAAACAAATCTCTTAAAGAAAGCAAGGAAAGCCATAAAAAAAAATCAAACAGATGAAGGAAACAATTCAAACAGTTCAAGACCTGAAACCTGAAATAGAGACAATAAAGAAAACAGAAACTGAGGGAATACTGGAAATAGAAAAACTGAGCTAACGATCAGGAACTACAGAAGCAAGCATAACCAACAGAAAACAAGAGATGGAAGAGAGAATCTCTGGTGCTGAAGATAAACCAGAGGAAATAGATTCATCCACCAAAGAAAATCTTAAACCCAACAAATCCTTAACACAAAACATCCAGAAAATGTGGAACACTGTGAAAAGACCAAACCCAAAATAATAGGTATAGAAGAAGGTAAAGAAGCCCAGAAGGTGCAGAAAACATATCAAACAAAAATCAAAGAAGAAAACATTCCCAACCTGAAGAAAGACATGCCAATGAAAGTATAAGAAGCTTACAGAACACCAAATAGACTGGATTCCCACCCCCCATAAAAAGGTACCCTATCTCCATAATATTCAAAACATTCAGCATACAGAATAAAAAAAGAATATTAAGAGCAGCAAAAGAAAAAGGCCAAGTAACATATAAAGGCAGATCAATCAGAATTAAAACTGACTTCTCCATGGAAAATCTGAAAGCCAGAAGGTCCTGGATAAATGTTCTACAAACAGTAAGAGACCACAGACTACTATACCCAGCAAAACTCTCAATCACTATAGATGGAGAACACAAGATATTCCATGACAAAACCAGATTTACACAATACATATATACAAATCCAGTCATGCAGAAAGTTCTGGAAGGAAAACTCCAAACCAAGGAAGTTAGCTACACTCACAAAAACATAGGCAATAAATAATTCCACTTTACCATAAGCAAAAAGAAAAATCAGGGCAAATATACTCAAAATATCACCAACAACAACAAATCCAAAACAGACAAGAATTAACAATCAATGGTCCTTAATTTCCATCAATATTAATGGTCTTAATTTGCCTATAAAAAGACACAGGCTAACAATGGATATGAAGACAGAATCCATCCTTCTGCTGCATACAAGAAACACACCTCAATTTCAAAGACAGATGTTACCTCAGAGTTAAGGATTGGGAAAAGATTTTCCAATCAAATGGACCCAAGAAACAAACAGGTGTAGCTATCCTAATATCTAATACGTTAGACTTCAGACTAAAATTAATCAAAAGAGATGAGGAAGGTCATTTCATATTCATCACAGGAAAAATCCATCAGGACAAAGTCTCAGTTCTGAACATCTATGCCCCAAATACAAAGGTACTCACATTCATAAAAGAAACCTTACTAAAATTCAAATTTCACATAAAACCTCACACACTTATAGTGGGAGACTTCAACACCTCACTCTCACCAGTAGACAGGACAACTAGACAGAAACTTAACAAAGAAACAAAAGAACTAAGAGAATTTATGACCCAGTTGGGTTTAACAGACATCTGATGGGAGATGTCATTCTGTAAATATGCTTCTCTTATTGGTTAATGAATAAAGCACTGTTGGTCAATAGAAAACCAAGATAGGCAGGACTAGGAGATAAGGAGGAGAAAGGAGGTAGTAGGGAGGAGATCCAAGATGGAGAATGGAGAGAGAAGAACACCAGCCCCTCTCTCTGGTAAAATAAGACCACGTGAAAGTACTTAGATTAATAGAAATGGGTTAATATTTAAGAGAGAGCTAGCCGATAAGAAACTAGTAACAGGCCACCAGCTTTATATCTAATACAGTGTCTCTGTGTGTTATTTGGGGCTGGCACGGCTGGGGGACTAGACCAGCAGGGGAAAAACTACTCATAACAGACATCTATAGAACATTCCATCCAAACATCAGTTCCGCATGGATCCTTCTCTAAGATTGACCACATACTTGGCAACATAAACCTCAACAAGTATGAAAATAATTGGAATAACTCCCTTATCAGACCACCATGCTTTACAACAACAACACAAATTGCAGAAACCCGACAAATTCATGGAAACTGAACAACATGCAATTGCACTGTTCCTGGGTCAAGGAAGAAATAAAGAAAAAAATTAAAGACTTCCTAGAATTCAATGAGAATGAAGACACAACATAACAAATCTTATGGGACACTTTGAAAGCAGTGCTAAGAGGAAAGTTCATAGCACTAAGTGCCCACATGAAGAAACTGGAGGACAGTCACATTAGAGAATTGAGAACACAACTGAAAGCTCTAGAACAAAGAGAAGTAAACTCACCCCTGAGTGCAAACTTGTACAGCCACTCTGGAAATCAGTATGGGGGCTCCTGAGGAAAATGTAATCAGTCTACCACAAGATCCAGCAATTCCACTCTTAGCCATATACCCAAAAGATACACATTCATCCAACAAAGACATCTGTTCAACTATTATTTGTAATAGCCAGAACCTGGAAGCAACCTAGATATCCCTCAACTGAAGAATGGAAAAAGAGGATGTGGTAATTTACACAATGGAGTACTACTCAGTGGAAAAACAACAAACAAACAAACAAACAAACAAACAAAAACCAATGGAGTCTTGAAATTCTCTGGCAAATGGATGGAACTAGAAGAAATCATCCTGAGTGAGGTAACCCAGTCACAAAAAGACAAACATGGTATGTATTCACTCATATATGGATTTTAGACATAGAGCAAAGGATCACCAGTCCATAATACGCATTGCCAGAGGAGCTAGGAAACAAGGAGGACCCTAAGAGAGACATATATGCTCTCCCATAGAAAGGAAAAGGGACAAGATCTTCTGAGCAAATTGGGCAGTGTGGGAGGGGGAAAGGAGTTAGGAGAAAGAGAAGGTAGATAGAGGAGGGGAGAGGAGAACATGAGGAAGCAAGAAGATTGAGTTGGGGGAAAAATAGAGGAGAACAAGAAGAGATACCATAATAGAGGGAGCCATTATAGGTTTAAAGAGAAATCTGGCACTAGGGAAATGCCCAGAGATCTACAAGGATGACCCCAACTAACAATCTAAGCAATACTGGAGAGGCTACCTTAAATGCCTTTCCCTGATAATGAGATTGATGACTACCATATATGCCATTCTAGGGCCTTCATTCAGTAGCTAACAGAAGCAAAGCAAACACCCACAGCTAAACACTGAGCCAAACTCCTGGAATCCAGTTGCAGAGAGGGAGAAATAATGAGCAAAGAGGTCAAGACCAGGCTAGGGAAACCCACAGAAACAGCTGACCTGAACAAGTGGGAGCTCATGGACCCCAGACTGATAGCTGGGAAACCAGCATAGGACTGACCCAGAATCCCTGAATGTGGGTCTCAGTAAGGAGGCCTGGGCAATGAAACCTCTGACAATGAAACCTGCATGTATCCCTAGTTCAAGAATGGATTTAGGGAGCCCATTCCCAATGGAGGAATAATCCCTTAGCCTAGGCCCTACCCCAAATGACATGACTGATTTTGTTGATCGCTCCTGGAAGGCCTCACCCTCACTGTGGAGTGGATGGGTGTTAGGATGGGGGTTCGGGCGTCTGTGGAGGTGTATGAGAGGAGGGGAGGGAGAGGGAACTGGGATCAATATGTAAAATAAAAAATATTTTTTTTTAAAAAAAGCCTGATAAAACAGACAAACAAACAAACAAAAGCAGGCAAAGGGAGCAAGCCAGTAAGCAGTAAGAGGCCTCCATGGCCTCTGCATCAGCTTCTGCCTCCAGGTTCCTGCCCTGTTTGGGTTTCTGTCCTGCCTTTCTTCAGCTATGAACAGTGATGTGTCAGGGTAAGCCAAATAAACCCTTTTCTCCCCAACTAGTTTTTTTTTTTTTTTGACATGGTGTTTTGTCACAGTAATATAAACAATAACAAGGACACTATACATACTAAAACTGTCATTTGAGTGTTGATTCCTTTGAGCAACTATTCACAGGACTCTGAACTTCCTAAGAACTTCTGAACTTCTGAAAAATGTGCATTTTGGCACTTATAGATACCAAGCTACTGAACTGAATGAGGAGATCTGGTGCAGAAGACTGGCAGAGAAGTCCCTATGTGGTCACATTCAGGCATCAGAAAAATGGGGAGGCCTGGGCAAAGGAGAGGTGTGAGGAGAGGTCTGAGAATGAGGGACAAGAGAGAGATCAAGAGAGAGATTACAAACCAAAATAAATAGTTTCTTTTGAAACTGTGTGGTCTATTTTGTCATAGGCCAAGAAATGCCATTAAGGTGAATACTGAGTCTATTAGATTTAGATTAGATTTTAGATTTAGATTTAAAGCCACCTTCAATAAAACAGGTATGTCCAGCATGGTACCAGCACATCCCTTATAAGCTGCCAGATAATTCAGTGAGGTAGACACAATGCACTTACAGAAAAACCTCATTTAACCTGGATATTAATGGAGCCCCCTTGGTTACAGGGTTAGGGTTTCCTTGTTAAGTTTTAGTAACAAGGTTAGTTTAACACAGCAGTGAATTGCTTAAGAATGCATGTTATAAAGTTGTATAGAATTATTTCTTACATTTTGATAGCTACAACCATTCTTGGTAATATTGTATCATCCACAGAACTGTTCACAGGCCAATCTGAGGGAGATACCTCAGTTGAGACATCCTTCTCTGAAGATCTAGGTTTTGTCAAGTTGACAGATCAGGCTAACAAGGACAGACATCAATACACTCATCTTTCATCTTTCAACATTAGTTTAACGCATCATTTACAGGAGAGGAACTAAGGTCCAGAGAAATAAACCAATTTGCCAAATGTCACATTACTTATGATCTCAGATCCCTCGATTCAATATGTAACATATACTCTAGTGTATTGAAAGTATTTTAAGGGTAAAACTGTTCTCAAGGCTAGCCTGGGGACAGAGGTGCTGGCAGAAGCACCATTCATGGCCCCGTTATGCTTGCTGAAAAGAAAGAAACAAAATGTCATGAGAACCAGGCCAGAAAGAAAAGGAGGCATTTCACCCATGAGGTGGCATTGCCTGTGTTTCACCATGATCAGCAAGGGGTCATCCTGGGAGAGGGGAGTGTCATTCAACCTCTGGGTTGCACGTGGTCATTCTAACTTTAATGAGAGCACAATCACATGAAGATTAGGATGAGGTCAGGATAGTAGCACTCCCTTGTGTAGAGTGGAGGCTCACACGGCTCCTCCCTTCCCTGAAACTGTATGATGAGGTCACTGACTGTGGGTGGGACTCCCCAGCTGTGCAGCTTTTCCTGAGTCTTCCACAAGACTGGGAGTCCTTCAGTGGTGCAACAGTCTCTGAGTCTCTCACACTTCTGTAACTAATCCCAGTAAATTCATTGATTCATCAGAAGGGACTCAAATAGACTCAGTGCTATTTCTGTCCGAAGTGATCAGATATTTATTTCTTTAGGTCTCCCCAGGAGAAGAAATGAAACATTTGACACCCCAAACAAGGCTTCCCGAATCAAAAATGAGAAGCAGACCATCACAGTGGAAATTCTGATGTAGCCATCTTCATCTATGTGATGGGATGGTGTGACTCCTTACCTTACAGGCCCCACTTTGAGAAGTAAAACATTTGTTTGAGTCTGAACTGTCTACTCAGAGGTAATGGGCCTATGTAAGGGGGGATTAAAATGTGAAATAAGCATATAGGAGGTACCCTCCATGCTAGGTTCTGATGTGGAAGGAAAAGCAGGCAACAATGAAGATAGGAATAGTCACTGGCTTGCCATCTCTCTTGGCTGTGGGGGGAGGGGTGTAAAGGACAGACAAAGGAGCTATTTGAGTTACTCAAAGTAATGGTGGTAAGATTTGTGTCTTAAGGGAAAATTCACAAAAAGCTAGATGCTGCACTTGTAAGCAGTTTTAACACCTGCACAAGATTTTGATGAAGGGGTGAAAGTGAGGAGAGAATGATGCTCCCCACTGTACTGTGTTACAAAGGAGAGGACCTCGGCTGGTAACCACCCAATGCACTTCCTAATGATGTAACAAAGGCTTCTTATAGGCAAGGATTGCCCGTGGATGAGGTGCAATCATGGTGACCTTTGAAAGCACCAGGGGCAATGGGCTGCTGTGGGTCTATAAGGAGTCAAAGCAGAGCAAGTAAGAAGGTTAAGCTTGATCTGTGGGTAGACCATTCACCCAAACAGTATGTTTCTCTCCTGCAAGAATGCATTATGAAGATGAATATACCTCTAGGAAATATACTGCATATCACACTTGGAGAAATTTTGTCTGCAGGTGCAAGTTGTAAAGTTGATCAAGTATGGTTGGGTAAAACTGGATCCAAAAAGTTGAGAGAATGGTTATCCAGTTTGAGGTCATTTCAGTGACAAAGCATGACCAATGAGGAGCCCAGATAGCTTTGAGGAAACAACATGGTTTAGGAAGGACTAGACACAGTAGATGCCCTGACCAACACTGCTCTGCTGTGATGGGAAATGTCCTTCTATATGCTGTGAATATGTTTCTCTTATTGGTTGGTGAATAAAGTTGTTTTGGCCAATGGACAGACAGATTTTATCCAGGTGGGAAATCCAAACAGGGATATAGAAAGTTAGTAGGTGGTATCAAAGTGATGCTATGTAGCCACCAGGGAGGTAGTGAGCATTCTCCAGTAAAACGAGACCACATGAATATGCACAAACTAATAATAATTGGTTAAATAATTAAGAGAGAGCTACTCAGTAAGAAGCCTAAGCCATTGGCTAAATAAATGTAACTGATACTAAGTTTCAGAGTGGTTATTCCTTAAGCATCTGTGGAACACAGTGGGCAGAGGAAAATTGGTCCAGTGGGACTGAGATAAGCAAAGAAAATCTCAATCTACACTTCTGTACTATTAGTTTTTAAAAATGCTTTCTCCCACTTTCTGATCAATTGAAAACCATTTATTATTATTATTTATTATTATTATTATTATTATTATTATTATTATGTGTGTAAGGTGTGAGTGCAGGTATCTTTTCATGCAATGGCTCTTGTGTGAGAGTCAAAAGACATTGTACACTCTGTTCTCTCCTTGCACCTTTATATTAGTTCTCCTGGTTGAAATCCATCTGGAGGCTGTGCAGTATATTCCCACTGAGCCATCTTGCTGGTCCCATTACTTTTGTTGATGGAGAAATTGATACAAGTGATGAGTATATTTTTAGACTGTTTGTGTGTGTGTGTGTGTTTGTTTTGTTTTATAAATAACACAGGTCTCATCTCAAAGGAAAAAAGGGAGTTAAGGGAGTGTTTATTTTTAGATGTGAGTGACAATGGCCCCCAAACAGACAAGTTATCCTGAATAATATGGGCCATGCTAAAGAGGTTTTGTGAAAACTTTAAAGTTATAAAACAAATGAAAATCATAAGTCAAATTATTTACTAGACACATTGGTGAGATCATCAGGTGATGGGAGATGTTATTCTGTAAATATGTTTCTCTTATTGGTTAATGAATAAAGCATTGTTGGGCCAATGGGAAAGCAAGATAGGCAGGGCTAAGAGACAAGGAGGAAAGAGAAAGTAGGAAGGAGGAGTCAGCATGTAGAACCTGGAGGAAGCAAGATGCTGGCCCGCCACTCTCTGATAAGATGACCACGTGGAAATACTTAGATAAGTAGAAATGGGTTAATAATCGTTAAGACAGAGCTAGCCGATAAACAATAACAGTAATTGGCCAACAGCACTGTATCATATACAGAGTCTCTGTGTGTTATTGGTGGCTGGCATGGCTGCAGGACTGGGTGGCCAGAGGGGAGGAACAAAGACTGGGACCAACCCAGCAGTGGGGGAAAACATACCTGTAACAATCAGGGAGGTAGGTTACAGCCAACTGGGGGACTTCCCACCATCAGCTTTAGATGATCTCTAATAAGAGCCTTAGCTAGTGGGTGTTGGAGCTGGTTATCTGCTATAGGTTTTAACTGATAGTTGATGGGAGATGTTATTCTGTATATATGTTTCTCATACTGGTTAATAAAGCCCTGTGGCCAATAGGAAACAAGATAGGCGGGGCTAGGAGACTAGGAGGAGGAAAGAGGAAGTAGTAGGGAAGAGTCGAGACGTAGCCCGGGGAGGAAGGAAGATGCCCGCCACGGCTCCCCGATAAGACCACCACGTGGAAACACTTAGATAAGTAGAAATGGGTTAATAATTAAGACAGAGCTAGCCCATAAACAATAATGGTAACTGGCCAACAGGATTGTATCAAATACAGAGTCTCTGAGTGTTATTTCGGGCTGGCGCGGCTGTGGGCCCAGACTGGTGGACTGGCGGGCTGGCGGAAACATACATGCTACAGATAGTCACAAGGATGTTAGACCACAGGCCTGGAGAGATGGCTCAGTCATTAAGAGCACTGGCTGTTCTTGCAGAGGATCCAAGCTCAATCCTCAGCACCCACATGGTGTCACACAACCATCTGTAGCTGTGGTTTGTGAGATCTTACATCATCTACTGGTCCCTTTGGATACCAGGCACTCTGAGTTGTAGTCACCTTTAACATAGGTGTGGCTTTTTCTCTGTTAAGCTCAATTCAATGCTCCCCTGATGGATTACTATCACATTTTATTCACATGAAGGACAAATGTTGACTTAGTACCACCCACACTTAGGATGGGACTTGCCTTTTAACTTAACCTAATTAATAAATCCCTCACAAATATGTCTAGAAGTTGTATCCATGGTGAATCTAAATTTATCAAGTTGATAAGATTAACTATCACAATCATTCCTAACTGTATATTTCACCCTTGGCTGTTTACTATGAAATATTTCATTTAGTACTTGGAATATTTAAAATAATTCATTATTTTTAATTAAGTTGATTGGGGGATGATTTTGTAACTATAACTTCATGTGGATGTTTTAATTTTTGGAAAGATTGGTGTTTCATATCTATTTCAGTCACTGTTCTATTGCTGTGAAGGCACACCATGACCAAAACAACTCTTTTTGTTTGTTTTTACATCCCAATCAAAGTTTCCCCTTCCCTCCCCTCTTCCCAGTTCTTCCCACCCCCTCACACCCCCACCACACTGCACCTACTGTTCCTCCACCATTTCTCTTCATATACAGGCAGGCATCCCATGGATATGAACCAGCCATGGTATATCAACTTACAGTGGAACTCGGAACATCTTCTTCTATTAAGACTGGATGAAGCAATCTGCTAGGAGGAATGGATCCCAAAAGCTGAGAAAACTGTCAGAGATAGTCCCTGCTTTCACTCTTAGGAGTCTTCCATGAAGGCCAACATACACAACTGTAACATATATGCAGAGGGCTTAGGTCGGTTCCTGGTGTTCATGGTCAGGGAGCCCCTATGAACCCAGATTAGTTGGTTCTGTGGGTTTTCTTATGGTATCCTTGACACCACTGGGTTCTACAATCCTTCCTTCCACTCTACTGCAGTATTCCCCAAGATCCACCTAATGTTTGGATGTGGGTCTCTGAATCAAGGCAACTTGTATGAAACAAACAAACAAACAAAAACAACATTTAATTGGGGGTGTGCTTATGGTTTCAGAGGTGTGATCACTGTCATTATGATGGAGAGCATAGTAGCATGCAAGCAGGTACTGGAGCAGTAGCTGGGAGCTACATTTTCATCTATAGACAGAGAAGGGGAGAAGACTGGGCCTAGCAGTGTCTTAGGGTTTCTAGTGCTGTGAAGAGACACTATGACGATGGCAACAACTCTTACAAGGAAACATTTAATTGGGGTGGCTTACTTATAGTTTCAGGGGAGCATGGCAGTGTGCAGGCAGACATGGTACTGGAAAGGTAGCTGAGATTCTTACGTTTTGGAGGCAAGAGGAAGTGGACTGTCACACTAAGTGAAACTTAAGCAAAAGAGACCTCAAAGCCTGCTCCACAGTGACACACTTCCTTCAATAAGGCTGCACCTACTTTAAAAGGCCACCCCTCCAAATAGTGCCACTCCCTATGAGCTTATGGGGATCAATTACATCCAAACTACCACACAAGGACTTATAAAGCCTCAAAGGACACCACAAGTGAAACTCTTTCTCCAACAAGGTCACACCCCCTAATCCTTGTAAAATTTTCAAACAGTTCCACTCTCCCTGTGAGCCTATGGGGCCCATTTTTATTCAAACCTCGACAATGTCCAAATTATTATAATTTTTATTTATGGTTAGTAATTTCATTTGCTTTCTTATTTTGGGATTATAGCAGATCCAACCTTGGAAATTAAATAGACAGTCACATACAGAAAAAAAAATCAAATGATAACATGATATAACTTTAATTCCTTTTCTAATGAAGTTGGGCTTTCTTCACTTAATAAATATTATTAGTGGCATTAGTAGAGACAAGAGGCCAGAACTATGAGAAATTTGGATTCATAGGCTTTGTGAGATAATTTTGGCTCTGGATCTGTGTCATTCCAGCTCTCTATCATCACCAAGTTCCTATCATGAGTATTACACACACACATACACAATTAAGTGCAAATATTACACACACACACCCCTACTCATATACACACAACAACTGTAAATATTACACACACACACACACACACACACACACACACACACCACTGTGGAAAAAAGTAGAAAGAATGTAAGAGCCAAAAGAAGGGATAGAGTTTGGTGAAACCCATCTTGAAGCAGATCGGATGTGATTACCTACATCAAAGTCTCATGAGATCAAGCGTATTACTATTGCCTCATGAGCTAAGTGTGGTGGCACTCATTTTTAATCCCAGCACTCAGGAGGCAGAGGCAGGAGTACCTATGTGAGTTTAAAGCCAATCTGGTCTATATTGTGAGTCCCAAACTAGCCAGGGCTATGTAAAGACCCTGTCGCAAAAACCAAAGAAAAACAAAAAATTCTCTCATAGAGGGAGGGTGGAGATTTGCAAAGCTGTCAGAGTTCCCAGGGCAACCTTTCCCTGAAGTAATATCAGCAGTAAACAATATGAGTCAGTGGGGTGGGGTGATCTCCAGCGCTGCAGCTGCCATCAGTAAGGCATGGATGAGATGCAATGTTCTAAGGATGCAACTGCCTGTGCGTTACTCATACCCCTGTAAGCAACTCTGCTAAACTAAATGACTCACTGAGCTGGGCATGAATAGAATCCTTTCTGTGGCATGCCTGTGCCCTCTCTGTCTGGATGACTATCTTTACAGCTTCTCAAAAGAAGTCAGATAACAGAGGGCCAAGGGCCTGGGAATGAAGAGCAAGAAGAAATGAAAAGTGAACACACCCTGAAACACACATCTTCACTCTCTAGATAATTTCTCATATTCTCTTCCCCATCTTGATCCCCCTTTCCTCCCATGGCAATAAGTACTGAGCCTGGACTCCTGAACACACCACACATGCCAGTCCCATTTTTGAGTGTAGTTTTTGCTTTGTTTGGAGAAGGGGTCTCATTAAGTTGTTCAGGCTGACTCTAAACTCATTATATGTAGCTCATGCAGGCCTTGAGTTGGTGCTCTTCTGTCTCAGACTCTTGGGTACCAGGGATTATAGGCCTGTGCCACCAGGTCTGGCTTCCTTTCTCTGTCTTGGTAGATTTAGAGTGCCTATGCCAAGTAGTACATTGGGCATTTTCCCAGCATTGGCTCTAGTCTATCTGAAAACCTCAATTTCAACAAAGTAACTAAAATGCAAAGAATTAATAAGCCACAGATCTTGTGTTCCCTGTAAGGTCTGCTAGATTTTAAGACTCATTTTCATCTTACTGCACTGCCTGGCATGACATTTTGCATAATAAAATCTGCCATGGGAAGATGTAATCTTTATTCATTCAGAATGACTATATGGATAAAATTTTTATATAAATGTTGCAGTCAGAACCATTCACTTTGCATCACGGTTTCTGGCCCAAGTTAGTGATCCCATCTGCAGTGCGCCAGGGAAGCACAGGCACAGCCTGAAATGAACGTGGGGGGAAAGCTCCTCCTGAGGGTTTTGGCACCTGCTCCCTGATCTGTTCACAGACATTTAGAAATTAGTTAAATTAAAGCCAGTTTGAGTGCAAATTGCCTTTGTGAATTCAATGCCTCATAAGTGAATTTGCAATGGGACATTTTATTACCACAGTGTGCTTTTTTGGTCTTATTTGCTTGGCTTTATTTATATTATAATAATATAAAAAGAAGCAATAAAACAGATCCTTCTATCTTCCTTACAAATATTAATTATTTGAGCTTTTGGGGTAATATTTAAGTACTTTGCATTGCCTAAAAAAGCAGATCTTTTCAAAATGTAGAGAAATTTGGCTTATGATATAATTCAGAATTCCAGTCTTCTGAGATACACTTTACATTCACAAAAAGTAGGTTTAGCATAATTGTCAATTTCTTCTTCATCTGTTCTTTCCTCAAAAATAGACATTTTTATCATTTACTTTTGAAATTAATGATACATTAATTATGTGGACTATATTACAGCCATTTATGCTTCAAAAATCTCATAACCTGGAAATCAACCAGTACACTTCTGGAGTCCCTGCAATAATATAGTGCTTCATCAAAGACTAGGAAGGTACAGAAAAATTTATTTCACTGAACTTTAGGGATCATTCATTATAAGACATATTCTTATTTTTTTTGTACAGACTTATTTCCAGTTGAACAATGTCACATGTTTAAGACATTATTGTTTATAAAATGCATTCTAATTTCAGAAAAAACAGTAAGATTTTTAAATGTACATTCTAATTGATAAAACAAAAAAAGGATTCTTATTTTCAACAACCCACAGGTCCACAGGAGAGGAATAAAAACCAACTCAGAGCAGCTGAAGAAATGACTCAGAAGTTAAGAGCATTTTGTTTTTCTTGCAGAGTTCGGTTCCCAGCACCCATATGACCACCAGCTCACAACACTCTGTAACTCCAGTTCCTGAAGATCTGATGCTTTCTTTGTGTCCTTCATGGTCCTTGAACAGTTGTAGTGCACATACATACATTCATACATATACATGTACATAAAATAAACTTTGTTTTGGAAAATCATGGGAGAAGAAATTCCCAATTATTAGCAAAATCATAGATGTAAAACTTCAAACATGTTTGCAGGGGCACATCCTGGGTATAAAAGGCTTTAATTAATATTTACATTGTGTATTAATCAGGGGTCCCTAGAAGAACAAACTTAAAGGATGCATATATTATTACAAAGGAAGATTGGCTTACAGGATACAGACTGTTTGCATGCTTGGGAAGCTGAGAAATTGGTGGATGTTCAGTTCACAGGGCAGGATGTCCCTGCAGTTCCACTTTGGTACTGAAGGAAAAATGGCAAGATTCCTAGAGAGACATTAGTCTTCAGGTTCATGCTGAAAGATGAGAAAGCTGGGTTGTGACTGCAGTGAAGTAATGGTAACCGCAACAGTAACAAGTTAGACACATTCAACATGAGAAGTGGAGGTGAGCAAGCAAAAGCCAACAGTGTTTCCATCTGGACTACTGCCAGAAAATGCTGTGTGCTACCAGGTCTTCCTCCTTCCAGGAAATGCCTTTGCAGACCCACCAACAGATGTGTATCTTAGATAACAGTCAAGATTAAAATCATATACATACTAGATTGTGTAAGCCACAAAACCATGCGGTTATTTGTGTTTGTAGTATTTATGAACATTGGGAATGTCATAATCAAACATTATTACAAGAACTAAAGAAAATGTATTGAGGACCAACTAAGAAACTAAAGTAATAATTTAGTTATAAGGGACATAAACAACTTGATTTTGATAAAAACCCTTTTAAAAACTGAAGACTCGCAAGGCACTGTTTTTGTTTTTTTGTTTTTTTTTTTTTAAGGTTTGTTTATTATGCATGTAGTGTTTATGTCTACATGCCAGAAGAGGGCACCAGATCTCATTATAGATGGTTGTGAGCGACCATGTGGTTGCTGGGAATTGAACTCAGGACCTCTGGAAGAGTAGCTAGTACTCTTAACCTCTGAGCCACCTTTTCAGTCCCACAGAGCACTGTTTAATAAATAAATACTAGGGGCCCAAGGCACTCATTGATCTTACAGAGGACAGGACCTGGGTTCAATTCCCCGTAGCCACATGGTTAGCTCATGACCATCCGAATCCTCAGTTCTTGGGTCTTGGACTTCCTCTTCTGACGTCCATGGTCATCAAGCACGCATGTGGTGTACATACATACATGCTGACAAAACACTCATACACACACACACACACACACACACACACACACACACACACACAAAATAAGTAAATCTAAATTTAAAAAACAGAAACAAAAAAATGTGTATAGGAATTGAAGACAGATGCCATTACATGGATTTTTTTTTTTTTTTTTTTTTTTTTGGTGAGACATTAAGAAATGTCTTATTACTACAGACAAAGACAGCACCAAGAGATCACGAAGATTCATTCTCTCCTAGTTCAGTTGAGTGAATCAGTGAAGTTACCGATGTTACTTACAGGAACATAGGTGACTCATTAAGCAACTCTACCAAGATGTCCATCCCAGACAACTGTTTGTCCCTTTAACAGTGATTATTGGAATCTTGGGTGAGAATGGGGGTCAAATGAGGATCTCATGAGCTTCCTGGGTCTTGTAGTGCTCTCATCTCCCTTCATAAAGCAATGTCAATCTCACGAGGGTCCCGTACAGGCCAACACTTGTGCCTTGCTTCAAAATGACTAGGATAACATCTTTCCTGAAGAAGACTGTTAGACTATAGAAGTCAAGACAACATGTTTGATTGAATCTAGTCAGTGAACATGACATGGTATTTAATTTATATGGTGTGTTTTATTGTTTGTTTATTCTTCTGTTAGGTAGCAGAGGATAATCTTGAATGGTCTGCCTGCCTCCAACTCCCAAGTGCTGGTGTTATGGATGAGCACCACCACTTTGAGCCCCTATTTTACAACTACATTGTTAACCTTAGAATTTGATTCAGACTTCATCACCATACATTTTTAAATGTGTAGACTTTGCTGGCCCTTCTACCACCAGAGGTCATTGCTGAATTAAATTGTGTTATTTTACAAAAATGGGAAAGCCATGACTTCAGTGTGCACAGGTTGTTATATATTTGTGTACATATAGCTATTTATGTCTACGTAGCATAGATGATTCTGACTTGCCAGCTGTAGAGTCACACAACCAGTGCTCATCTCTATGGTAACCATTTCTAAGATGAACGTGTTCCTGAACAATGGGACCAAAATAGTCTATTACCCATTTTTGTAGATTTCCTCCATATCAGCAAAGAACAATTTAGAAAAACCTGATCCATTCCTTAACCAACAAGCACATAGACAACAAACACATGCAAACCTGCAGAGAAAATCTGTCTAAGTGTGTCTTTTTTTATGTCACATTTCATATTAGTGTGTGAATAGATTCTCTCTTTCTACCATGTGGGCTCAAGAGATCTAACTTAGGTTTGTGACACTTGACAACAAGAGCATTCACCCTGAGTCATCCCACCAACCCTGCTTCATGCTTTGGGGCGGCCAACGCCTTCAAAGCTAAGGAGAGTTTTAGAATTGCCCTAACAACAAGGTAGACAAAATTCTTTAATATAATTTTCAAATGTGTGTTTTTAACGATGCATATTTGTAGATGAAGATGTAGGACAACTTCAGGTGTAATCCTCAGCAGGGCAGCCTACTTCCTTTAAAACAGGGTGTTTTGTTAGCCTGATTCTCACTAATTAGGCTGGACCCACCAGCAAGCAAGCCTCAGGGGTCCTTCTGTCTCTGCATCCCCACCACACACCACCAACCTCAGCATTTTATGTGGGTTCTGGGGTCAAACTCATGTCCTTATACTAGCAAGGCCAAGTGTTTTACTGACTGAGCCATCTCCCAGCCATGGTCTGGTTTTATTTATTTTTTTTTTAATTGGAAATGGTTGTGTTTCCTTAAAGATTAGAGATTATAATAGCTTAATTTTCCTAAAGAGGAGAGACCAAAAAGGGTTCAGGGTTCAAGGTTCTCATATTGGGGCAAACACCATCACAGAGTTTTATGGGCAGCACAATTTGGTCTTGAAATATTTAAAAAAAAAAAAAAAAAAAAAGGACCCAAAATTTGGTGGGTAAGGAAGTGGAGTTGGATCTGAAAAAAAGGTGGGGGAGGGTAAATATGATGAAAACATGTGTGAAACTGTCAAAGACATAATAAGAATAAATCCACTGACAACCCCACTGTAAATGCGAATATTCTACAAATACACCTCCACATTCATCTGTCTGCTGGAGCCCCCCCCCAAAGAGCAGGAAATATTTTGACATCCTCAAACGAGCATGACCAGGAAACTGTCCATAGATGGATAGACTCCTAAAGGCAAAGATGACTCCATACTCAACCCTTTCCAATGCCTGAAAGGACAAACCTGGTTCCAGGTTTTTGTGGCTCGTATTATTCAATAGCACATTAGTTTCCAGTACCATTGAATAGATACACATTTCTATGGCAAGTTTATTAGGATATAGTAATCTAGTGTTCTCTTATTGATGTGGAATTACTTGGAAATATCAGAGTGTGAGTATGCTATATCCCTCCTATAACTGCTCCCTTCTTTGGGATCCTATGTTGTGTTTAATCTACATCAATATAAAAAGTGTATTTGTGTATAATTTAAGAAGGGAATTTCTCTAAGAGTCAATTTCCAGTAGAATTTGAAATGTAAGAGTGACTTGTTCACATTTAGAAGCCATGAATAATTTGAATGCTCTTGACAGATATACCAAAATGAATCTCCAAAAAGGTAACAGCCATATGTGGAAGTACCTCTTTTACTCAAAATCAGTTTGGGCTCAGCTAGCAAAGGTACTTCCAGCAAGCCTGACAACATGAGTTCTATCCCTGGGATGCACTCTGTCACACTGTCCTCTGACTACCACATGTGTGCCTTGGAATGTATGCATCTCCCCTACACACTAAAAATAAATAAAAATGTAATGAAGGTTTTAAAATAAATTTTTATAAACTAAATTTTTTCTGTTTTCTAAAATATAGAATCTTGCTGCTTTTAATTTTGAAGATTACTTTTTCTTATGTTGTAAACAAATGAAGAAAATTAGATGTGGGTAGTTTTGTGTGTTATTAAGAGCAGACATTTTATTTCACAAATAATACAACATTATAGAGGTTAATATTTCACTATTTTTATAGCTCTTTTCAATGACTCTTGAATTAACCTTAAAATTTACTACATAAGAATTAAATGATTATATTGTCAAGCTTGTCGATAAAGTTAGTTAACTTTTCCAAAGCTACAGCTAGTATTACCAGCAAAATGCACACAAAACCCTCTTTCATTTTTTGTAATGGAAGGAGGGGTCACTATTCTCACTAGATGAAGCAAAATTACATTATAGTTTTTCTGTCAATATAATTCCCTAGCAAATGTTTAATACTGAAAGAAGCAGTCAATAATATTTCACTATGAGTATGAATATTATCTGATTAGAAAATCAGAAGTTGTTTTTCCTTATATCTACATAGCAAACAGAGCACTTTTTACATAATCAAATTCTCTGCTCATGCCTCATTGTGTGGATACACTGAGTAGGCAATGGTTGAAGAGTGTTATGGACAAGACAGGCAGCATAAGGCTTGGTTGGTTCATCCTGTGAGTTTGTAAAGGATGAAGTGCCTAGGAGAGGGAAAGGCAATTATTCTGGAGGGGGATATTATTCTTTCCTGCCAGTGACTCAGCACAATGAAAAAAACCCCATGCATTCTTCATCTGATTCTCAAAGATACAGTTAGAAACCAGGACTCACGTGGCCACCATATCACATGCTGTTAGCTTAGGTTCCGTTTATAGAGATATACATACTTAAATGATCTCATAAGTTTGGCCCTGTGGAGGGGATGCTACCAGGAGTGTCACTTTTGAAAAAAAAGATTTAGTATTCTATTGTGTGTGTATGTATGTGCCTCTGTGTGTGTGTGTGTGTGTGTGTGTGTGTGTGTGTGTGTGTGTGTGTGTGTGTGCACATGTGGTGAGAAGAAGGCATCAGGTGTCTCCTCTATTAAGCTCAATCTATCTTTAAGGCATTATCTCTCCCAGAACTCGGGGCTACTGTTTTTATCTGCCAACATGGAAGCCAGCAAGCCTCAGTAATGTTCCTGCCTCTGCTTCCTCTAGGATCTGGGTTACAGACATGTGTGGAACTTCTGGCTTGTTACTTAGGTGCTGTGGATACAAACTATGTTGCTCATGATTACACATCAAACTCTTATACACTGATCAATCTCTCCAGCTCCCAGGAGTATCATTTTGATATTTATTCATAGTTCTTTCAAAACTTGCTAAAAATAACCATCAAGAAGTTTGAGAAAGAAAAAAAATAGATCAGCAAGAGGCTTCAGATGATAAAAAGCAATTGCCAAAACAGTGAACCCTCTCTCTGGCACTCATTAAAAAATATTTTAAAGAGGAAAACTGAAAATAAAATTAACCTCATCTTGAAAATATTCTGTATAACTTCAATGCCCGAGGGAATTAAAAACAGTTGTCTTTGAATAAATGTTTTAGAGCTACTTTAAGTGTTTTTGAGGGCCAGTTGTGACGGGACCCCAGACCTAGTGAGCCCTGTAACCTCAGCATGACTGACTGTGGTTGTAAAACATGTGGACAGCACCACCTGTGAAAACTAAAATAAAGGCCCAATCCATCAAAGTCCATAGTCCTGGGAAAATCTCTAAGTCTCTAAATGGACTAACATTGCATTGTTTTTTGTTTGTTTGTTTGTTTGTTTGTTTTTACTTTTGTAGTTCTGCTTTTGGCTAAGTGTTCAAGTGTTCCTTTTAACTGAAGTATATCAATCCAGAATATGGTTTTATGTTTAAAAACTAAAAACTTACCCTGAGGAAGGCTCAGTGATACATTGGGATCCTGACCACCCAGTGTAGTCATCACCCTGCTAAAACCCATGTACAGTCTTTCCTGGTGAATTCCCCACAACATTTCTGGAGGTCCCAGGAAACCAGAGACCAGACCTTCAGACACCTGAGGTCTCAGAGTGTCTTGGAGCAAGGAAGAGTGCAGCGATCAAGTGACTCCAGGGGGTGACAACCTGAGATGTTCCAGGCTCCCTTTGATCAATCACTGCCTACTACTTCAGAGAGGTCTGATACTTGTGGTGGTTTGGATAGACTTGGCCCCGTAGACTCACGTGTTTGAACACTCCATAGGGAGTGACACTATTAGTGACATTGTTGGAAGAGGAATAACTACCGGGTAGGCTTCAAGGTCATCTATGCTCAAGGTAGGCCTAGTGTGGTAGTCTCCTTCTGCTGCCTGCTGGTCAATATATATAACTCTTAGCTTCTTCTCCAGCACCATGCCTGCCTGCACACTGCCATTCTTCCTGGCATGACCATAATGGATAAACCTCTGAAACTGTAAGCCAGCCCCAATTAAATGTTTTTCTTTACAGGAGTTGCCAGTGGTCGTCATGGAATCTCTTCACAGCAATAGAAACCCTAAGACACACCTCCACCCCCAAAAGAAAAAAAAATTAGAAAGCTTCCTGGTCTGTCACCTCCAGAGGAAAGTCTGTTTAAGGTTCTATGGTAGTTTGAATGTAATTACCCCATAAGCTTGTTAGTATTTAGGTATTTGTACTGGCCTTTCATGATTTCTATCTCTTTTAAACCAATGACCTGAAAACCTACCATTCTCTGAAAAAATAGTTCAAAGAAGCAAACAAAAAACAAAGAGCATCCCTGGCCAGGGCAGGGAGATGTAGCACAACAAATAATAAAAACCCAAATATTGGGGTTCAAGTTGAAGATCAAAACAGCAAAGCAGTTAACCACTAGAGAGTTCTTACCTCTACCAGGGCTAAGACAAAAGAAGGGCAATCCTGTCCTCAGAGTGACTATAGACTGCAACTCTCTCCACCAAACCTCAGACTGCTCTGAGCTCCTGCCTTATATTCCTCTCTAGTGCTGGGATTAAAGGTGTGACACCCCAAGTGCTGGGATCAAAGGTGTGAGCTCTGTTTCTCTTTTAGACTGATTCACTGTCATGTAGCCCAGGGTGGCCTTGAACTCAGAGATCCATCTGTCTCCCAGAGTGCTGGGATTAAAGGTGTTTACCACCACTGCCTATCCTCTATGGCTAACTTGTGGCTTAGCTCTGCACTCTGATCTTTAGGCAAACTTTATTTGTTAGATCATAAACAAAATATCACCACAGGGGTATTGCTGCCAGACAACTCAGTGTAGATAGAATGGATTTTCCCTCTGTCCAATACTGACCAAGGAGACTTTAAACAACTTTCACTAGGTGATTTTGAAGATTAAAGACAGCTGCTAAAAAGATTTCCTTTGTTACCCAGTTAGCCCCAGATATTACAAAAAAAAATTAGAAAAGTTAGAAAACTTTAAAGTTATTAAACAGGTTTTAGTTGTTAGAGGTAGCTTAAAGGGTGCTTAACAACAGAGAACTGATTGGAACAAAAACCTTTTGCATAAACTGAAAGCTACTGTCACTTTCTCTGATGATGAGACACAGACAGTAAAATAGCTTCTGTCAGAAGACTATCTCCCAGGTAAAGTACTGACTCTAATCAAAAGATACAGTTGGAAAAACTCTCAGATTGATGACCAAGACTCCAGGGGATATAGGCAGAAACCAACTACCCAGGACTGCCCAACATCAAGCTCCTATAATTGTTAACTAACCAGTATAGCTACCTCCATCCAGATTAAACAATGCTCAATGACCCTGGAAATAAAAGGGTACATTGCAGTTCATAATGCCTGGCTTAAGACCTGGGCATCCTGGTACCCTGCCAGTCAGCCTGGAATACATTCTCCTGCCTGTGAGGAAACCTGACACCTCTTATTCTCATAACTCTGATTCTTCTAGAGAAACAGGTGTACACTTTCATGGACCTAAAAGATGCATTCTGTAGCCTTTCATTGGCAGAGGTGAGTCAACCCACATTTGTTTTTAAATGGACAGACCCACAGTGGATGACATACCTGGACCAGGTTGCCCTAGAATTTAAAGACACTAAATGCAGACTACTGCCTTTCTGTTTCCTGGAAAAAAAAAAGATTATAAAAAGATCACAGAAGGACTGTTGCCAGAGTTACAGACCTTGGCCTACAGTGTCAGCTAAGAAAACCCAATTTTGTAGAAGGCTACCTATCTTGGCTACCAGCTGAGGGAAGGCAAAAGGAGCCTGTCTCAGAGTAGGATTGCTGCTGTCAAGCAGATCCAGACTCTAAAGACTAAGAGACAGTTCCAGAGTTCCTAGGTACAGTTAGATATTTCTGCCTCTGGATACCAGAGTTTGTGGAAATAACAAACCCTCTGTACACCAGCACAAAGAAGGGCACTGAGCCCCTAATCTGGACTGAGTCTAAACAAAAGGGATTTGAGGCTTGAAAAACAGCTCTGACTTCAGCTCACACCCTAGAACTTCCAGATATTGCAAGACCTTTTCATCTGTTTACCCATACATAGAACAAAAGACAGGGTTTTTAACTGAAACTTTAGGGCCATAAAAATACAAGTGATACACTTGTCTAATTGATTGGACCCTGTAGCCACAGGATGGCTCACCCGTCTAAGAGCTATGGGAACTACTTCTAGTTTAGTGAAAGAAATCAAACAAGTTAACTATGGGTCCAGATCATATGCTCAAGTACCCCCTTGACACGGCTGATACCCTCCTCTTCTGAAACACCAAAATGCTGGCTATCTAATGACTGAGTGATCCACTAACAGGCCCTGCTCCTGACCCACCCTCTAGTCTGGTTTGAGAACCCATCACCATCAATTCAGCTACCCTCTTGCCTGATGACACAGGTGCTTGTCCATGACTGCCAGGAGATCAAAGATGAAACAGGTACATGGGAGCTTCAATAGTTTTTTCAACCAAAACAATTTGGGTGCAAGTCAGGTATCTCAGTCCAAAGAGCAGAACTGATTGATCTGACCCAGGTTCTTAGATTGGGAAAATGAATGTCTACCGCCATATACATGGACCATCAGTAGGTATGTTTTTACTACTGGGCATATCCACAGTATGATCTATATAAAAAGAGGGTTTTTCACGGCTGGGGAAAAGAACATTAAAAAAAATCTTGGCCTCCTCCAGGATATTTGGTTTCCTCTACAAACTGCTGTCCTCCACTGCTGGACTGCTGACCTGGCTGCCTAGCAAAGAGTCCTAAGACCAGCAAGGTCTACTGATATTCTGATGAAACACCATGACCCAGAAATGGCTCAGGCTCCATGGTAAGGAAGAAACAGAGAACTCAAACCCACAGATGGATGAAGGAAAGGGCCATTCTCCCAGAAACAACTGGCAGGACTCGGGTAACCAACCTTCACCAGGCTACTCATCTGGGGCCTACCACCAGTTTCCCCTAGTTCGAGTCCAGTGATAACATCTGGGTCAAGTAAGTAGGCAAAGGGATGCTGAAACTAACCTGGAAAGGACCCTACCAGGTGATTTCCTCCACTCGTACAGTGGTGAAGGTAGCTGGCATTACCCCATGGAGCTACCACACCCAGGCCAAGAAAATGAAAGCCACAGATACTGCTACCACATGAACTGTTTCTGAACTATGGACCCATTGAAATTAAGGTTTCATTGGGCCCTGGGCCTTTCCACTCCCTGCCCCTCCACTTCCTCCTGAGTCTTGTGTTTTGTAGTATGGGTCATGCTCCAGCCCCCACTACCCTGGGGCCTGGACTGGAAACTAAGGAATACAGACACTGGGAAGGTATTAGCTAGTGTGATTACAGACCAGCAACCCACATTCAGTCTTGACCTTTACTTGCTGATATCTACTGGTATTAAGAAAAGGAAAGATAGGGGAATTTGTCTTCTGAGATAACAAAACAGTTTACAAGTCTATGTATGCCCAGTGGCTGTGCCCCCTAGTTGCCAGAAACAAGGGAGTTTCCATTGTAAAAATTGGGGTTGTTAAACTGAGGCTTCCTGAAAAAATTCTTTTAAAAGACTCTGGCCTTTTGGAAACAGGAAAAGCCTGAAGAATCAGATGGTCTGCTATAGGAAGGGATCCTGGGCATAGATAGAGTTAATCATTCCTAGCCAGAAACTATCCAGACTGTCAGCCTATTAACTGACAAAGCTCATTTTGATTGTGGGCAGCCCAAGATAACATTAGAGGTCTTATAAGGGGCTAAAAGCTGTTTAGTATCCAAAACTTTTAACCTAGGCATGTCCCCTTATTCTGATGCTTGCTTTCTGTCTTATGGGCTAATTCATCTTGGTAATGGCAGTATTACCAAGCCCCTGTGTAAATGGACATTTCCTGTCCTGGAGCTGCTTCGTCCCAAATACCCAGCAGCTACTTCCCAAATTACCACACAGAGGCTTATAAATGTTTAGCTGATAGCTCAGGCTTATTACTAGCTAACTCTTACATTTAAATTAACCCTTGTTTCTATTTATGCTTTGCCATGTAGCTCATGGTTTGCTACTTCATTTTTTACACATCCTGCTTGTTTAGCTGCTAGCTGGCATCTCTGCCCTCCTTCATCTAGAGTCTTCTGTTTCTGCTATCCTGCCTATACTTCCTGCCTGGCTACTGGCCTGTCAGCTTTTTAGTAATCAATGAGAGCAATACATATTCACAGTGTATAGGATTATTCCACAGCACCCCTGAGACTACTTGGTAGTAAGTTCCAATGGTTTGACTAAATACACCTCTTCTGATGCTTTTCAAACCGAATAGACAGGTTGATCAGAACTTAGGGGTATTAAAGTTAGATCCCCTTACAGAAACGATCCCCACCCACCCCAATACACACACACACACACACACACACACACACACACACACACACACACACATGCATACACACAAGAAATAATCCTACAAAACTGGAGAGGCTTAGACTTCTCATGAGAATAAGGAAACCATGTCTGGCTTTGAAAAAAAAAAAAAGTTGTTTCTATGCTAACTTGTTAGGAGTAATTTTTAAAATCTTTGTTAGTATACAGGCATCTGTACTGGCTTGCACTTAGGATCCTGACAGGGTACATCCTCAGCTGTAGCCACCAAGAGCATCCCCTGTGCACATTCAATAAATTCCCTTATTAAAGGCAGGCCTTGCCCACCTCCCATCTCTCCCTTTTCCACTATTTTTGTCCTCAGAAACTGGTCTCTGTCCCCTCTCCCATCTGTCCCCTTTCCTGCTCCTTCTCTGTCCTCTTCCAATAAACCTCCTATGTGAGCCCTGTTGTATAATGTGATTTCTTCCTGCCATTTTTAAAATTATAAAAATCTTGCCATAGTTGTGCAGAAAGAAAAGAGAGACAAAAACATAAATCAGATAATTGTTATCAGTCTCTGTTCTCTTGGTCCTCCAGGCTAACTACTCTGCTATCAGCATTGACTGGGCCTTTAATTCTCATTCTGGATTAATGGTGGACCCCTGCCTGCATCTTAGACTATATGGCCAATTATGTATCAGTTCAATAAAATTAACGGTCCTTAGGACAAACTATGCCTCTTTAGAGCAGAATGAGTCCATGATTTAACTCATTCACTGAGGCCAGTGAGGAATGTAACAGGGCCCCGGAATTTGTAGGCCCCCAGCAGTTAGCACAACTAACTCCATGATGGACGTCCATTCAGGCTGTAAAACAACATGTAGACAGCACCACCTGCCAAAACTAAAACAAAGGCCTAATCCATGAATGTCTATCCAGGAAAGACTCTAAATATACTAACTTCACTTTTTGGCTTCTGTAGTTCTGTTTCTGGCTAACTGTTCTTGTTAACCGAAATATGTCAATCCAGAACATAGTTTTCTTGCTTAAAAGCTCACCCTGAGAAAGCCTTGGGACTACACTGGGATCTTAAATACCCAGGGTAGTAGCCAGCTGGCTTATAAATACTGGCTCAAAACCATGTTTGAGTAGTCTTCTCTGGTGAATACCCTACAATATAGTAAAATGGCTTAAAAGATAAAGGCACGTGCAACCTGAATTCAAGCCCCAGGAATTCATGGTGGAAGGAAAAGGCTAAGCCCTGTTAGTTGTCTTTGATCTCCATCCAAGAACCATGGGGCACACACACACACACACACACACACACACACACACACACAAATAAATAAATATAATCAAAATAAAAATGGGCTAAAGAGATAGTTTAGAGGACCCAAGTTCATTCCCAGCATCCAAATCAGTTGGCTCACAACTACATAAAATAGCAGGAGGATCACTGTGAGTTTGAGGGCAGCTTAGGTCTTAGGTCACATTTCAAACCTCTGTCTCAAAAAAAAAAAAGTAGAAGAGGGGGGAAAAGGTCAAAGCTAGGTGATGGGTACCCACAAAATTATAGACTGTCTCTCTGTCTGTGTGTCTGTGTGTCTGTCTGGTCTGTCTCTCCCTTCCTCTCAAGAGCTTTAGGAAACTCAGAACCATCTCAGTTAATGCAAGACTGTTTCTTTAAATAAAAAGGACACAAAGAAAAATAAACCTCTCACAAGAATTGAGCTAATTTGTTCTGCAGGAACAGAAGAAAACAAATATGTCATTACAAGTAACTGAGTATCTTTTTGTGCAGTCATGTTGGACAAAGAATCCAGGTCCAGGACCTAACTCTGGTAACCACTGTTACCTAATGCAAACTTCTCTTTAACTTTACTTAAGAATAATCAACTGTGTGTTTCTTTGTTTTTTCTCTACTTGAAGAAAACAGTAGCAGTTTGAGGGTCAATTGTATTTGTGGGTGCGATTGCTACTTGTCCCAAAAGTAGGGGAGATATTTATGGGAGGCTCTCAGTTCTGAAGCATTGGGTTTCTGGGTGTGTGAAAGCCTAGCCAGTCCTTGCTGCTGCTGCTGCTGCTGCTGCTGCTGCTGCTGCTGCTGCTGCTGCTGCTGCTGCTGCTGCTGCTGCATAAAGTTTGTAATCTTTGCAGGAGCTTATGTCTCTTTTTCCTCGTGTTAAGTCTTCTTAGGAAAAGGATATGAAGAGGGTGTATCAGCAACAGATTTCCCGGCCTACTGCTTCACACAGAGCAGCTTTAGAAGCTGAAAAAACTGGCTGTGTGTACTTCACCAGCAGGTTTCAAAGTCTAAATCTGCAATGTTTCTGCAATCGTTCTAAGGCAGACTAAGTATGGCTTATGTCATGTGCAGGAACCATGGGCTTGCTATAAAACACTGCATTTAATTTAGGACAAAACAGCCAACCCCGTGCTACTTAAAGCAACAAGAGAAAGGGAAATGCAGAAAAATGACAGCCTGCAGACAGTGTAAATCCTTGTGTTAAACAGCAGTTTCCATTTCTTCCTTTCCATGAAAACATTTGGCCAAGGTGTTCAACCGAAAAACAAAACAAATTGGGTTTCACATTTCTATCTCTTCTACCTTCTGTGGGAGGTGCCACACCTGGCAGCCAGGGAGCATGATGAAAAGGGAACCTGAGAGACTGATCTACAGTGGGATATTGGGCCTTGATAAAATGCGGATTATAGTGGATACCCTGCTGCAGAGGTTAGTGTATTGAACTGATCAGGAATAGGAAAACTCTATAGCTTTAGATGACATAAAATCTTCACTTTCTGTTTGTGTCCAGTTTAAACATGGATACTTCACACAGTTACTTGCTCCAATTATGCCTCTTTTCTTTTTCCTTCTTTCTTTCTCTCTTCCTCTCCCCCCCCCCTCTGATTTCACTATCTAGTCTAGGTAGACTAGAGCTGCATGTACTCTGTACTCTTGCCTCTGCCTGCTTTGCTTCCTATCAGTTGAGGGCTTGGGTTGCAGGCATAATTCACCACATCTGGCTCATTTTGTTTCTTTTGATAGACGCTATAATAGAATTCTGTGTAGGGTCTCTGAAGCTCTCTATACACTTGGTGAAGCAATGTTCTCTTTAAAATTGTGCTGGAGTACAGATGTAGCTCACATGTACAAAGACTTGGTTTGGTTGGATGCTTAGCATAAAAAAGAAATAACAACAACAAAACCCACAATAACAACAAATTGTGCTATGAGTCACACCTCACACTCTCACACCTGCATATTGTTAGGATATGAGAGTTCCTTGGATTTATAGTAGAGTCTTTGACCAAAGGCTAATGAGGAATCTTAGTACTCAGAATAAATAGCATACCAATGTGTAAGGAAAAATCACCACAATCACTACACACAGTTGGCCTGCCTTGGAATGACTGCAGAGATACTGTAGTTTTGTGTCTCTAACTTCTTTGACTCCTCGGGAAATCAGTGAAGATGAGGTATTTGGTCCATTCCTTTCTTCTCAGTCAGTACATAGGATTCACATCACCTCACCACCCTCTTTTAAAACAAAGCAGTCCAGAAGTACTCATTATTTTCAACTTGGGTTGTGTCAGCCAAGTTCCCTGTCTAACATATGCAGTTTCTGTAGTTTACAAACAAGCACATGTATGTTTATCTCATATAGTACATGACAGAATTGCTAGCATTTTAAAATAACTTATCAACCTTTTCTGCTCAGGTCAAACAACTGCTTTATTAAAATCCAAGACAAGAAAGTATTTATTAATACATAGCAAATGCTAAATTTCATTTTGCTATTTTAATTGTAGAATCATTAGATGACATAAATAAAATGGATAATAATAGCTGGTATTTTCTTCTCCCCACAAGCTCTTTCATTTTTTCATACAAACTAAGACCATGGAATGGGAAAATGTAAAAAGGAGCTGTGGAAGATCTGAGTAAATTCTGATTCTAAAGGGCTGCAAAGCCATTAAAAATGATGGTACAGCTTTAGTATGGAAACAGCACAGGTGGCCTAATATATCTTCATGTTTTTAGTTAAAAACATCATTGACAATTCCTTTCCATCTCTAACTCCTTTCATGTAACCTCCCACTGCTTCTCCAATTCAGTTCTCTTTTATAGTTATTGTTTCACACACACACACACACACACACACACACACACACACACACACACACACACAATCTACTGAGTCCATTTACTGTCAGTCTTGTATCCATGTTGGCCACTTAGTATCAATAGCCTATTATATGGTTTATCCCCAGGGAAAACGAATTCTCTGATTTTCTCTCCCTCAGCAGTAATGGCCTTCTTGAAGCTTTTTGTCTAGGGATGGGTCCTTGTGAAAGTTGCCCCCATCCATGTTGGCAGGTAAACTGGTGTAGTCTTGTGCAGGCGACCACACTGTAGAGCTCATGAATATAGCATCCCTGTCATAGTTAGAAGACACCATCTTTCAGCAGGCATCCTGGTTCACCAGCTCTTAAGTCTTTCTACTCATCTTTCCATAGTATTCCCCGCTTAGTTGTAGGGGTTGTAGTGTAGATTTGTCATTTGGGGTTGGACACCACAGAATTACTCTCTACACTTTGATCAGTTGTGGATCTCTGTAATAATCTCCATCTGCTGCAAAAAGAAGCATCTTTGATAAGTGACAAGAGCTACACTTATCTGTGGTTATGAGTAGTAATATTGAGAATACAGTTACAAGTCATACTGTAGCAGTGGGTTCTTCTCCCATGTCTATGACTTCTCTAGCCATGGTTAGTTAGCTAGCTTTCTAGTACCAGGCATGACTTCTGTTCTATTAAGTGGACCTTATGTCCAATTAGACAGTCATTGTTTACCCCAAGACATAAGTGCCACTATTGCACCCTTGGGGATAACTTGCCATATTGGTCATTGTTATGGTTCACAGGCTTACATCTGTGTAGAACTTGCTGTTTTCCTCTCTTGACAGCCTGTGCAGCACCTTCCCATATTATGTGAACCAGTCCTCAGAGAGGAGGAGTCCAGGTCAGTTCCAGCTTAATTACTCCAAGTCTTGTACTCAGAGTATGTGGCATCTTCAGCTATAAAGTCTTACCTTCAAACTCTGTGAGGCAGCCAAGGGCAATGAAAACAGTCTATATTGTTTTGGAAGTCCCTTGAAACCCCCTGACCAGCTCTTCGAAGACAGGTTCCCTATGCCTGGCACTGGGCCCTACTGTGGCCACCTGCACCCTCACATGTACATATTCCACCACACATACAACTACATACAACTGGGCCCTACAATGTTGAATTTAAGAAGTAGTGAACACCTGAGTTATAAACATTTAGACTGCAAAGATGTCTTAATGAGGAGAATCATCTTATGATGAGTTTGTATACTTTAACATAATGCATATTTTATAATAAAGGGAAAGTTAATGCCCTTAACATTTGCATATAATCACTTTAGAATTATAGTGATTATGGTGTGTGCCTCACGTGAAACAGTGAAAATATCATTTTCAGAAATTATTACTTTGAAATAGGAGTTTTTCAAGCAAAGCAATTTAATGCAATTAGGTAGGTTTTTAATTTTTTTGGTTGAATGCTAAAACACAATGTGTTAGCTATTTAAAGAAGGCTATTATACCATAGCCATCACCTACTCCTTTTCTGTTCTCTTCCTTCACTGTACTCAACTGAAAAAAGAAAACCCACAAGCTTCTATTTTTCTGCGTGCAAATGCATGTACCAATGTACACTATACAATATACAGGATAAAAAATAACAATAATGATGATAACCATAAGAATAGTGACAGCCCATCTTACCATGCATTTGCATCTACTAAAGTGGTCTCATGCAACAACAGTCTAGTGAGGTGGGCCCAGTGCTCTCTAGGGTGAAAAAGCAACACTTACAGAGCACCTCAGCCACATGCCACAGCCGCGCTGCACTGGGAAGCAGCACCAGGATCCCACATTTGGCATCTGACCTTTAGCTTAGGCTTTTTTCTTCTAACCATATAACACACGACACAAAGCTCAAAGGAACACTGAATTTTTTTTTTGACTGTGCCTGGGGTGGAACTTAGAATCATTCACATACTAGGCATGTGCTGAATTACACCACCTATCCTAAATAACATTTTTTCCCACATATGCCCCATGTTTCAAGAAGTTGAGATATTTTTATTTCATTGAAAAATTAGAAGATATGATAAGACATTTCTAACTTCCCCAAGAAAATGATTTTTTAAAATTATGGTGTAGTTGTATGTGTGGTGGAATATGTACATGTGAGGGTGCAGGTGGCCACAGAGTCCCAAACAAGGCTGTCAGATCCCCTGGTGTTGGAATTATAGGTCGCTGTGAGTCTCTTGATGTGAGTACTATGAACCAAACTGGTCCTCTGCAAGAGGAGTATTGTGTTCTGTGGAGTCCACCCACAAAAATCCTTATTTATGATGGTGGTGGTGGTGGTGGTGTGTGTGTGTGTCCATGTACACACTCATGCATGCACATGCATAAAGGTCAGAGGACAACTTTGTGAGTTCTCTCCTACTTTTACATGGATGAATGTTGAGGAAGGCAAGCACTTCATTCAATGAGCCATCTCACCAGCCCCTAATGTGCAAACTCTACTGCACTATGTCAGTGTACACGGCATGCATTAAGAGTGGAAGCACTATTCCTTTCTCAGTATGAGTTTAGGCAGGACCTCCTTCTCTGCTCAATAGGAGCAAGAGGATTTAGCTACTCACAAGACTTTAAGATGGAGTTCAATAACCTATATCAGACAGCTGAAATAGCATTCACATTTGAAGCACCTGGTACTGACAAATTAACATCATCATTTGGGATTCTTTAACCCCACTCTCATCAAAACAAAGAGTTAGTTTGGCCTCACGTTGGCTGCTTCTCCACCTCTTTCCTTCTTGTCCTTCCTGCTCTCTTTAATGTGCCATGAACTTGCAGTTTGCCAAGTTCAATGAGTGCATGTTCACTTAGTTCTCTCATGAGTCAACTATTCAGATGTACGGGGATATGGCTCCATGCTAGAGTACATACTGCATGTGTGGCACTATAACAAAAACAAAGCAAGGGAGTGTTCAGTGGTCATTCAAGCGGCCCACAACTCACTGAAATAATTTCTCTCTTGACTTCCCAGACTACATTTGTTTATGATTTGCAGGTACCTCATGGGACATTTGCTACCTCCATTTCCTTTACTCAGGATCTATAGTTGGAGTCTGTCTGTTATGGTGACAGGATGGACAAGATCCTATTTTGCTTATTCAATCTACTTTTCAAACATTAATACCAACTGTATTTTTTTTTTTTTTTTGAGACAGGGTTTCTCTGTGGCTTTGGAGGCTGTCCTGGATCTAGCTAATGTAAACCAGACTGGTCTCGAACTCACAGATCTGCCTGCCTCTGCCTTCCGAGTGTTGAGATTAAAGGCAGGTGCACCTGTCTTTTTGAGACAGGGTTTCTCTGTGTAATGAGCAGCTCTAGCTATCTTGGAACCAGTTATGTAGACCAGGCTGGCCTCAAATTCAAAAGAGATCTGTCTGCCCCTGTTTTCCAAGTGCTAGGATTAAAGGCATGCACCACCACATCTGGTCCAACTGTATCTTATGGTTCCAATTTGCATTTCCTTGGAAGCCCCATTTATTATCATATTAAGTTCACATCCCGAGTTTTGAAAGAATGTTCACTTTTGGGATAGATCAAATGTAAAACTGTGAACAGATCACCTTTGTTTCAGCTGAAAATTGGGGTTATCATAAATTTAACTTGTATTCTAACCCCAGTTCTGTTCTATCATTAATACTGCCAAAATTGCTTGTCACAATCTAACAGAATTGTGTACAAGGTTTTGATGACTGAGATCAGGTCTTTATTTTTTTATTTTATTTTATCTTCTGGCATGTTCCTGTGAATTCCACAGCCAGATATGTAGTCTAAGATTTACAAACAGACCAAACCAAAAAGATCAATAAATATTTATATACACTGATATGGATTCCATTACATTCTATTTGCATATACAAAATAAAAACCTCATGAGTCCTTTGTGTTATGAAAATAACATGGACAATTAAAATGCAATTATGCACTTAAATTGTTCATTGGGTCAGACTTTTTCCCACAGGAAAGCTAAAGTTCTTTGGATGATTTTAAAAAGGAATCTAAACTGGACCTTGTACAGTACAGAAGCGTAAGTAAGTATTATGAGGCGTATCCCTGAAGATCTAGTAAGCTGTAAGCTGACACTATCTGGATGGGAATGATTAAGCTTGGGGCTGTAATTAATTTTTCATTGCTTTCCTTTTTATCTTTTTGTATCCGTTCAATTTCTGGCATCTCCTCTGCTGACTGCTGGAGATGGTTTACGTTTCCTATAGGCTGTCTTGGTTCCTCTTCTGTCATACAGTGTTGCACTCTCTGCTAAGCTGTAACTTCTTACTCCTCTTTCTATAGATACTAGGATACAGTTGTACCATCTTTTCTTAATTCTTTTTCTTGATCATTTTCAGTGGTGAATATCTCATACCTTATAGTCTCTGCCATGCTGGAGAACAGAAACTGCAGTAATGATTTAGCACTCATCTTACTATCTGTCATTTCTATGACCAGAGTTAAAAACTATAATGAAATCTTCCATACTTTACCCTATAGCTCCTTGCCTAGAGTCAATTCCTCTGTTTATATAATAGCCTTGATAAACACAATATTTATCACAATTTTTAAAATGTTAATTCATTGAAAAGCTTCATTAGTTTACTGTTCTTTTCCTTGACTGTTCCCAGATTGCCCCCACTTTTTTTCCTTTTGGCATTTCATTTTAGCAGAATGTAGCAGTAGACCAAAGGAAGAGATAAAGGACATATGTCTACTACTCTAGTCTTGGGTGTTTTTAAAGAGAAATTTGTCCATTTATTTTGAATCAGCAGTATCTAATTTGAGGTCTAATAGAAGGAAAATTGTTACATTTGTCTTTAAGAACTATCATCTTTCACCAAAGACTCCTAATCAAACTCGAGCACCCCTGGAAATGCTGCCAGCAAGTTTTCTCTGCTCTTTTATTATGAAGAGAAATAATAAAGGGTCAGTGTAATAAGCTTTGTTGTCAGGACTGCCAGCCTGAAAATGACACAGAAATTGATTATTTATTAGGAAAGCATGGCCTTGGCTTAGGTTTTCTTTCTAAATAGTTCTTATAACTTAATTAACTTGTTTCAATTACACTAAGTTCTATCATGTGGCTTGGTCACCTTTCCTCTGTCCTGTATGGCTGACTTGTTTCACATCCCATTGGTGTCTCTTGTATGCCTGGATTCATCCCTGTGACTTTCTCTCTCCCTTCTGGAAATCCTGCCTATCCTCTCTTGCCTAGCTATTAGCCATTCAGCTGTTTATTAAAGCTTTTTCAGGTCCTATGTGGAAATATGTGCCCCACATTGGGCACTGTATATAATGAGTATTTTTTTGTCCTGCCAGTCAGCTCCCAAATAATGAAATGGAGACTTTTATTAATTATGAAAGTTCAGCCTATAGCTTAGGCTTGTTCCTAACTAGTTCTTATAACTTAAATAATTAATATTAATCTACATTCTATCACATGACGTTACCTCTCTTTCATCTTATATGTCCTCTTCTCCATGTCTCCTGGCATCTCCTGTGTGTCTTGATTCCTCCTCCTCTTCCTTTCTCTCCAGAGAAATCCCTATCTAGCTACTGGTTGTTCAGTTTTTTTATTATAGCAATCACAGCAATACATTTTCACACTAAAGCATGGATTTTAACTGATCTTAATAATGAAAACTCTGAGTCAGCTATCTGAAAGTGAAATCTGAAGGATCAGAGAAGCAGAGCAGCCAGCTGCGAGAGAGTTCTTACCTCTACCAATGCTCAGACCAAAGGGGCGATCCTGTCCCTGCAAATCTTCAGACTGCATCTCAGACTGCATCTGTTTCTCTTTTAGACTGGATCAATTTTGTGTAGCTCAGAGTGGCCTTGAACTTACAGAGGTCAGTCTGCCTCTGTCTCTTTAGTGCTGGGAATAAGGATGTGTGCCACCATTGCCTGGCCTCTATAGCTAACTAGTATGACTAGCTCTGCACTCTGATCTTCAGGCAAGATTTATTTGTTAGATCATAAACAAAATATCACCACATCACACAGTGTACAAATCCCCTACAACAAACAGGCTGAGTCAGCTGATTTTAAAAATGCAAATTAAGAATCTTCACAAAAAATGAAAATCAAAACAAAAACCCAATAAGACAAAAAAGTAAAAGCAAAGCAAAACAAAATGAAACGAGTCCAAAGAAGCAAAACATGGGCCAACTACTCCCTGAACTAGAGTGTAGCTGACACACTCAATGACATTCCACTGGAGAAACTGATTTTTGGTTTGAGGGAGAGAAGGGGGGGGCAGGTCACATGAAATTGAGTTGTGAGGAGGAGGGAAGGAGCCAGAAAAAGTTGGGGGATGGAAAAACAGGATCAAAATATACTGTATGAAAAAATAAAACCAAAACCAAAAATCCCCCCAAACACCAAAAAGCCCCATAGGCTATGGGGCTGCAGGATGCAATAAAATACATAATGCTTCCCCCCCCCAAAAAAAACCCTTCAGAATTAGTAAAGAGCACTACATGAGAAATTCTCTGTAGTTTCTGAAGAAAGCATAGCTTATGTCTCTGTTGTTTCTGTCAGGGAAAATGGTCAGACATTAGCTGTGAATTGAAGAATGGTAATTGAAGAAAACATTCAAGGAGATTGGATAGGGTTAAGGGACTGTAGAGGAATATGTAGACACCCGTTGACCAGATTGAAAAAAAAAAAAAAAGATATAATCTTACAAAACTGATCTTTTGTACTATTATAGTAAACTTTGTGCATGAATTTTGGAGTTAGACCAATAAGGGATCCAATACCAGGTGTGCTACTGTCTATGAAGTGGCCCTTGGGCAGTTAAAAAATAGTTATCTACATGTCAGTTTCCTTATTATCTCATAGTACAGTGCTTGCTTAACATTCAACTAGGACCTAGGTCCTCTCCTCCAGCATTGTAATGGAACAAAACAAACACAAGGGATGAAAGGATAGAAGGAGAGAGAAAGAGAGAGAGAGAGAGGGAGAGGGAGAGAGAGAGAGAGAGAGAACAAGATGTTAGTTGAAGAAACTATTATCATTAAAATCAACTTTTGCTGCAGTAAACCCACCCCTCAAGAGGCCTCAAATTCATGACTCTTCTTCAATTACTCACACATACACACACACACACACACACACACACACACACACACACACACACACGTCTATTGAGCTGTTGCCTGCATATGTAATTGTTTAAGGCTAAACACATGGAATTGGATTCCTGATCAGGGAGCTTATCCTTGGAGAGGACTGATTCTACCTCTCCTAGCAGCCATTAATTAGTTGACTGAAGTTCTTCATTTAGGGGCAAGGCCTTATAAGATTTCTCTAACACACAATGGCATGTCAATTGGTGTTATCATTGTGTATATCTTGCTCAGTTGATCAAATTTTTGAGATTTCATAGGTGAAACTTCCAAGGATATATAGAAGATGCTATCTCACAGCAGATGTTCTGGTCCTGCTGGATCTTCCATCTTTCTACCTGTCTCCTCCTCCACAATGTTTCCTGAGTTTCTGACACATAGTGTCACTATTGCTCTCTTGGGCATATCTTGTCATAGTGGTCTTTGTTGTGGTTGGTAGGCTTTATATCTGGATAGGACTATTTTTCTCTCTTGGCAGCTTGTA